>RCWM02000314.1:0-625000 GCA_003667255.2 Euschistus heros
CACCGTATGTGCTCTAGCTATAGCCCAGGCAACGAAGACCAAAAAAGGCCAAATAGGGGACATAACTCATGTAGGAGCCAATTTTGGCACAATTGTAGGGGGAGGTGTCCTTAACAACATGCTAAAAGTACTAGGGGGGGGGGGGGCGCTCTAAAGGTCGGTTTTTTCAGTTTTTCGTTAATAACTCGAAGACTCTTGCCTCTAGCGAAAATGTGTTTATGTACTAAATTAATTAACATAAAAGTTTTTACAAAAAAGGTTCTATACATTGTTTTGCTGGGATCAATGCTTAAGAAGATATAGTGGGGGAATAAGGAAAATTAAAAAAAAAAAACAAAACAAGTTTTTATTGTTAAAAATTATATGTTTATTGTTCAAATTGAAATGTTTATTGTTCAAATTGAAATGTTTATTGCTACAAATGAATAGTATATCACTATTAATTAAATGGATATTGCTAAAAATAAAATATTTGTTGTTAAAGCTAATATGTTTATTATAATACAGGATAATTAGCATTCGATCCAAAAATAAAAAGGTCTGACTACTGGAAATTGTTCACCAACCTTAGCTCTAAATGTGGTAAAAAAATTTCCTTTCGAAATAGCATCCGATTTGGGCAGAGGAGGGGAGAAAATGTTGAAAATTGTATGTTTTTAGCAGTTTGACACAATAACACCGTTACTTTCAGCATATTTTGTGTTCTATGCATTATTAAAGCTAAGGAAATTTTCAATAAATTTGGTTCTATTCATTTTTTGCTCAGATCAACTTTTAAAACTGTGGAAGACGAAAAATAAGCTAACTTGTAGTAAGTCGCACTTTTCCTCGAAAACACGTTTGTCAGTACTTTTTTTGCTATAACCCCGCAAACTATTTGTCTGATCCCGAATTTCATTTTTCTGTTTCAAAGCTGGTTAAATTTACTTTCAGAGCCCATCTATCAAATTTTAATTAAATTCCGTGAAATACCCATTCGTACTGTGGTGAAATTAAATTTGCATTGTTTCATTTTCCTATTCTGCATCCATGTTTCCTGCGCCTTTTTTTCCCTTTTACCTGCCCAGCTGTTCTTACCGTTTCACATCAGTCAGCGTTCGTCTCCTCACCAGTGTGGTTTGGTGGCCCTAAAGAAGACCTGAGAGGCAGGTCGAAACGTTGGCACGTATTAAAGAATTTATTCTTAGACGTGGTGTTCCACTTTGACTGTATCCCTGATCATATTCTTCTCCATTCATAACAGTCAACTATGCTTTTATCATTGTTGTGAAATTAAACTTTTTTTGGCACATATTTCGTTATAATTCGAAAAAAAAATTGTTCGATCCTGAATTAAGTTTTTAAATCTTAAATATGATTAAATTTGCTGTAAGATCCTTTATATCAAATTTTGATTAAATTCCGTGAAATACCCACGCCAGCCCACTGAACATTTCACAACTGTCATGTTTTTCCAAGACACACATTTAGCATGCTAGTTTGGATATTACACGGAATTTAATCACAATTTCATACACAGGACCTGATAGATAATTTAAGTAGCTTTGAGATGGAAAAATAAATTTAGGATTGGGCACATTATTTAGGAGTTATAAGGAAAATGAGCCAAGAAAAACTTTTTTTTTACATTACAAACTACAGTTTGTAGCTTGCTAGCAAGGGTATTAAACGAAATTTAATTAAAATTTAATATATGAGATCTGATAGTAAATTTATCCAGCTTTGAGTTGAAGAAAATAAATTCGGGATCGAACAAATATTTTTGGAGTTCTAACGCAAAATGTGCCGAAAAAATAAAGATTTCACAATAGTACGGGGTTCTCAGCGTGCTGGCATGGATGTTTCACGGGACTTGATTAAAACTTCATACATAGAGTCTGACAGTAAATTTAACCAGCTTTCCGATGAAAAAAAAAGAAGAAAATTTAGACCAGACTAATAGTTTTGGAGTTATAACCAAAAGAGTACCGAAAAACGTGTTTTCGAGGAAAAGTGCGAATTACTACAAGTTAGCCTATTTTTCGTCTTCCTAGTTCTAAAAGTATTGATCTGAGCAAAAAATAAATAGAACCAAATTTATTGAAAATTTCCTTAGCTTTAATAATGTATAGAACAAAAAATGTGCTGAAAGTAACGGTTTCCGAGTTATTGTATCATACTGCTAAAAACATACAATTTTCATTAAAATATTTTTGGTTCGAATGCTAATTACCCTTTATTATAATAAACATTATAATGCTTATTAATAAACAGCAAATATTTTATTTTTAGCAATAGCCATTTAATTAATAATAATAAACTGTTCATTTGTAACAATAAACATTTAAATTTTAACAATAAACAAATCATTTTTTACAATAAAAAGGTTTTTTTGTTTGTCATTTTCCATATTCCTCCATTATATATCGTTAAGCATTGATCCCAGCAAAAAAGTGTATAGAACCTTTTTTGTAAAAATGTTTATGTTAATTAATTTATTACATAAACATATTTTCACTAGAGCCAAGAGTTTTCGAGTTATTAACGAAAAACTGGAAAAAAAAAAAAAAAAACGACCTTTAGAGCGCCCCCCACCCCCCAGTACTTTTAGTATGTAGTTATGGACACCTACCCCTACAACTGCGCCAAAATTGGCTTCTACATGAATTAATTCCTCAAAATTTCTTTCGTTGCATGGACTACTAGGGCAGAAAGGACGGATAATCGTATAGGTTATCACTAGGGCTGTGGTATATATTCATTTGCATATTTCTCCTAACTAAAACATCTAATATTATCAAAATTTATATGTTTTGAGGCTTTTGGAATAAATTTGAGCTATTTTTAATTTGTATATTTTGCTATAAATGCATATTTTTATATATTTTGAACTAGACTTGCATATTTATCTACATATCCGGCATATCAGAATTTGACATTTGAATTTTTTCGTTTCCAAGCAGAAAAAAATAAAATATAGATAAAAACCGAAAAAATAGTTATTAGAACTCCCATTCTTTTTTTTTTTTTTTTTTTTTTTTTTGCCTAATCAATGCGTTTGTGTTTGTCGAAGTAATGATTCTTCGGTTTCAGCGAACTTTCCATCGTATTTTCTCTCACGAATTGTTTAATCTGATTAATTTCTCGTTAATACTTCGCTCAAATACGTGGGATATTATTACTTCACTCTTCATCTCACCCTTCTACCTTCCATCATTCCATTACACAGTCCCTCACGCAGTGGTCTACAAGACATACCATTCGTGAACTATTGTTTTGTGTTAACCTAAAATACCGAAAGTCTCTCCTTCAAAGACAAATAATCTTGTTGGAAAGTACGTAGGTGAGCTTTCAAATGAGACTTTCAAGAGTGGTGGAGACGTTTTATATTTATATAATGTAGTTTTGTTTTGTTTTTTAATATTAGCATTTTAATGTTTTTCTTCCTAATGTTCTCTTTTTGAACATAATTAGTTATTTAAACTTGAGTTTGTACTTAAGTATAGTTAGGTATGTATTGCGATTTTTTTATTTTTCTAATGATGCAGATAGTTGCATATTTTCGGTATTTAATTGCATATTTTATCCAATATCTCTGCATATTTGTCAGTTTTTATTGCATATAATTCACAGCCCTAGTTATCACCAGCTAGCGTGGGAAGGTCAAGATTCATCCTGTAGGTACTCCACGAAATAAATTTCAATACACTCATCAGGTAGGATTGGAACTCACGACCTTCATTACTCGAAGACGGTCATCGATGCTCAAATTATAAATTTGTAGGAGTTAAAGTTAAAAAGATTTCATCAACATTTTCTACCGGCAATTACTCGAAAGGGGTAAAAAATCAATATTTTTTTATTTTGATAAAATTTCACATATAAGGGTTTTATGTCGCGTTGAATCGAGATTTGAGGTCAGTTGTTCATGAAAAAAAGTTTCCACTGATTTACAGCGGATTTCCTTGGAATTTTGTCATTTTTGAGCACCCTAAAGCCGGATAGTGTCTTGAGCATAACAAAAGTATTTTTATATCTAATAGCATACATAACTGCAATTAAAGGTGAAATAATCATTTCTCTATCTTGACTGAGAGCTGAGAAAAAAAATAAAACGTGTTTTCATTTTTTTTTTTTTTTCTCGACTCCTAATGCTCATTGGCGGCTATAACTATAACTCTAGTTTTGCACTATTATAGGTCCCTACTACCCACACAAAAATCGGCATTCAAATCTGCGCGTTGCAGCTGCAAACGTCCCCTTGTTAGTAATATAATAAATTCTTGATTAATATAAAATACAGAAAATTAATCTTAAGAAACCAATGAATTAAATTATAACAATGATGAAGGTTTATCAGATTGTTTTCAATGTATATGAATTATTGAAATAGCTTCTTTTTTTTTTTTTTATTATCGGACTTTTAATAAACAGGCAATGATGGATTTCATCATACAGAAAGCGATCATAATAATAGGATATTTTTTGAAACTAATTAAACGATGGAAAAATCAGTGATGAAATGATCTTAAACGATTATTTAAAATGTGCTTGTGAATGTAAGTCAATTCTATTTATTGAAATTCATAAATATTATGTACTTCTAGATTATTCAAATCATAGTGTAAAGATTTGCGACAGAATTGGAAATAGAATTAGACACCATTTGATGTTTTTTAGATTTGAGAATATTTTCATATTTAATAAAAATATATTAAATAAGGAAATTTATTCTAAGATATATACTCTTTTCAAATGAATAAGGTAAAACTGCTCTTCAACAATACTTGAAATATTAGTTAGTTGCAAAATAAAGCCTTTCCATAGCTGTAAACTTAAAAAAAAATAATATAGCATTTAGATATCAATGATTACAGTAATAAGTGAAGGGTCGCGAGCAAAAACACGATCATTGTCTACTTTCCATCATGAGATAAAAGTGCGTACAGGGGAGTTGTAACTAAAAGAAGGGACATATGATACCATTCGGCCAAGAAAAAATATTATATGTAAGAATAAGGGGTATCAGAGGAGGTGATCATAGACTGACCACCATATCTAAAACTCTGATGTTTTTAAAAAATGTGATAGATCATTCTTTCTCACGACTCTTCAATGGGGCAAGGCAAAGGTGGAACATAATTATCCATTCCAAAATATTTGCATTGTGCTTTGAAGAGAGCTGAAGTACATATATCATTCCATCTGAGACTCATGGAATTTAGCTCAGTGGGATTCAAACTTTTTAGATTATTTTTAACTATAGTTGAGATCTCCCGTACAAGACGAAAGTCATACAGGAATAAATTAGCTGATTATTACAGGCAAAAAAAAAAAAAAAAAGTTTATATTCAAAATTGCATATAACATTTAACAGCCTTATTTAATATGTAATATACTTTAAAGCATAGCGCATCTAAATATAAAAATACCTGGTCAGCTTAGGGGCTAGTGTATGATAGAAAAGTGAGAAGACCCAATGCCCGAGTTTTAAACCAGTAGAGTTGAGATATTTTGGACACGTGCATTTATGGTCAATGTTATATACATAGATACTGATATTCTGCTCCCAAGTTTCTAATGAGAATGGTACATTAACTTCGTAATAATGAATATTGCAATAATGAATTATTGACTGATAGAAAAGTTTAAATTAATGCTAAAGGTATGGAAGAAAGAGGTCCACTAAGCCGCTTGTTGATAAAGATTTAAACAGAGACTAGCATTAGCAGGAGAGAAAATAGGCGACAGTGCCAACAACTTTGTCCTCGGACTTAAAATGATAAAATCTTTCTGCGTTAAATAAGTAGATAATATAGATGGTGATCAGATCTTCATTAATAGGCCTTTTCATATTTTAATGATATATTAGACTTTTATGATGATAAATGTTGAAATAAGAAATTTAATCCAATAACTACAAATCTTGTGATAAAACCTATAATTTGAATTGGCGCCACTAATGCCCTAGAGATAGGAACAGGTAGGGGAAGAAACCTGTTGCTGTTTTATTGCATTCTTAAGGCGCGATGAGTGCAGTGTGATGTAGTTTATTTGTGTTCTATTAACAATCTGTATTTCTGCATATTTATATATTTTGTGTTAATTTTAAGTTCATATACATTATGTAATTGTAAAATCAGGGATAGAGCTTGGATTAAACATACGTCTATCGTACTATTGTAATCACCTATGACAATGGTAATAAACTAAACCGTCTCTGCATCATTTGCCCGAACTTAGTGCTTTAAACTCATTACCTTTTTGACATAAATTATTTTTTATTATTTAATCAAGCTGCTATTCCTATAAAAATTAAAATTATTACAATTTTAGGAAATTACTGTATACAATTTTAAGAAGAAAAAAAAAAATTATAACCCCAGTACAATATTAGAAAATTATTATAATGGAGATAAAAGTGATTGTATTTAAAATTACAAGTATTAAAAGTTTGAGATCCTAATAGATGTCTTATTATACATACTAAAATAGTTTGAGAAAATTCTCCAAATAGATAAATGAATTCAAATCATATCAATCTTCTTTGAGATGTCATTTGCCCCAGCAGCTATTATTTAATTTCCACTCATGCATATTCTTTGTGACCGTTCCAGCTAAATTATAATGAGTTGATTATCCTACTTTATCAGTTATGTTTTGTATGTTCAAAGATGGGGATTCTTTTTTGAATCACATTATTAAAGTGACAGGAGTCATTTTTTAATTTGTTATCCAATCTATATTTATTATCTACTTATTGATTGCTTAAAAACTCCCAACACGTATTAGTTTGATGCTATATTAGGGTGTTTTACAGGAAATATCTTTACCTTCTCTGGTCTATTTTTCTCTCTATATTTAATCTCAAGTTTTTTATAGCTATGCCAAATTGTGTTAATTCCTGTACTTAGATATAGGTTCTTGTTTACTTTAGAAATATTTGAATTGTAATTGATTTAGATGATTTTGTAAAATTCTGTTCTTGATTTTACATGAATATTTTAAGTAAGTTTGCTTTGTTATTATTATTGTTTATCTCTCCTGGAAGAATTAAATTTATTTATCACTTATGTTAATTTTCTTAAAAATTTTTACTATGAGCTTGTATTTCAAGTTGGTATATGACAACAAAAAATGGTAAAACATTTATCTCAAGAAAAAAAAAACCTACTATTCTACCCATGAAGGGTTTTGGGTTGAGTGCTTTGATTAGGAAGGTCTGTTTCTGGACCACCAATAGTTTAAGGAGGTGGTTTGGTGAGAATCATGCTCAACTGCAAAATTTTTCCCTCACCCTCATCAAGGGTACCCATGTTACAGAGGCTGTTTGTGTTAGTAAAGGAAAGTCTCCAGACCCTATGGTCAATTCTAGGATGGTATAACAGAATATATAATCACCTGTCTCTGCAGGTCTTGAACACAGGTCTGGTCCAGGTGGGAATCAGGTATCTTGCTGCTACTGAACCTCCTGTCTAAGACTAGAGAGCAGTAGTATTACAAAATGATTTTTCAGGAGAATTACTATATCTGGAGCAATTATATATCGCACATGTATTTCAAAAGTGACAGCTCAAAAACTGGAATTAAAATATTAAAATTTTCACAGTCTTGTATGATATGATGATATCAGAAGTGTATTTGCATTATCTTTTTATCCTAATCGCAAGTGGGATTTGAAGTTAATTCGATACAAGTTTGACATTTCATAGAAGAGTATTTAACTTGAACATGATAATAAATCAAAAATACAGATTTTTGAGTCGTCACTCTTGAAATACTAGTGCGATATGTTCTTAAAATTTATTGCTTCAGACAAAAAACAATTCACTAAAATGGTTTTAAATATTTTTCAAAAAATCTGTAAACTAATATATTTACTAAAAATGAATCTTTTCATTTATTATTAAAATTTTTGAAAAAGAAAAAAATGATTTTTACAATTCATTGGTCATAAAAGTTCAGTTCTGTTTTAAATTTATTAAATATATTATAAATAAAATATTGTTTATTAAGAAATATTAAGTTGGATAACATTCATTTCATTTTCTGAATTTTTCTGTTATGATTTTTCTAAAAGGTATTAGACATACTTTATTTACAATTTATTGCATTTATTAAAAAATAAATAAATAGTGACATTGTTTGTTATAAACAAAATTAGTTTTATAATTTATCTTGTGTTTTTTTCTCCTAGATGGCAACTTTTTCAATTATTTTATTATTTTATCTGCCAACTATTGCATTTGCATCATGTCCTGAGGCATTGGCCAAATGTTTTTGTGGAGAAGCAGAATATATATTTAAAAAACAATATATCGTAAATTGTACAAATACTGGATTTAATAACACCATTCCATTACAGAAACTTCCAGAAAACGTTGAGGTTCTTACTTTTATTCATATGCATTATCTAAATCTATCTTAACATTTTTTTCATTCCTTAATGATATGTCCAGGTGCTTATTTTTACTGGCAATAACATACCAGAATTACCAGTTAATTTATTTGGAAATTCAAGCAATAATAAACTGAAGATTATTGATATGTCTAATAACAAAATAAAAGTTATACATGGGAAGGCGTATCATAAAGTTGTTAATGTGGAAAGATTGATCTTAAATCACAATGAATTAACAGCAGATGCAAGTCACCATCCGAGGTTAGCATTTTGTTTTATGAATTTTTTTTCTTTTGTTTTCTAATGCTTATTCTATCTATTTTGATTTGGTATTTCTTTCTTTTAGGTTATTTTCCAACTTTCAAAATCTATTAGAACTTCACTTAACTGATGCGTTTGATGACAATTCTCCTGAAAATTTTGCATCTCTTCTACATAATATATTTTTAGAAAGTGACCTGGTAAAATTACGAAAACTTCATTTAGAGCAAAATGAAATAAAGTCATTTAAAGATCACATGTTGTTCTGCACATTAGTGAACTTGATGGATTTGCATTTAGGTAAAATTGAGTTGGATATTAAAATCAATAATTTAGGTTAAATTATTAAATATTTAGTGGTTAACCCCTAACCACCAAAACACTATGCTCTTTATTTTATTATAATTATCCTTTTTTATTTTATATCCTCCGTTTCCTTGCTGCGACAACATGGAGTTTTCTGGGTGAAAAGATGGGGCTGGGAATTAATTACTTAGAATTAATTCCACTGTATGCCAATCAGGTTCGAACCTGGGATCTTTGTTTTATCATTGTTGCTAGAGAAACGCATTTTTTTACAAGTATGTTACCTCTGAGCCAGGACCTGCTCTGGCCACATACTGCCTGTAATCAACATGGATTATGATTAGTAGTCAATTAAGGCCATCTATTATAGATGTATTTATACTATATGTCTTTTGTTTGATATTGAATATCTGTCAATTCCAGCTCCAATACAAGTTACTGCTCAAAATTTCATAGGCAAATAGACAACTGTTATGTTAAAATTTCTTTCTGAGTTTAGTGGAAATCATCAGCTGTGATATACGAAAACCATCTTTAAGAACAATGGAGCCTCTATAGCTAAGGGTCTTTAATGCATTATTAGTAATTTATATATTATAGATTTGAATCCTAGTCCCTACTTTTCAGTACACCTGGTATTCCTATGATTACCGGTCAAGCTACCTCAAACAAGTACAAGATATTAAGTTTAACATTATTTAATAAGTTCCAGAATAGATGTGATTATGTTTGACTTTAGGTTCAATGATAAATTAATATTTAAAGGATCAAACAATTTTATAGATTCAATGATCGAGTGCTCATGTTAGAAGTGGCAATGGATGGAATTTAATAAGAGAGGAGGGTCTATCATTTCATGGAAAACCTTTTTAATAATGCATCCTAGTATCCTTTGCTCTAGCATTGTTAAACCAAAGACTCCAGGTCCGAACCTGTCTGGAATAGTGTGGAATGAATTCTTAGTAATTGATTCACCACCCTCCTGGCCAGGAACATGTTGCTGAGACGGCAAGGAACAGGAGGTCAATTAAAATATATATATGTATTGAAACAGAGACTTATAATTTTTCAGCCATACTTGAATAATCATTTAAATTTCATTTTTAGTCTGAATATTCCTTCTAAACCATTATTTAATTGATAATAATGAAAGCATGTTAAACCCTTAAAAAATAATTTGATTTAGTGATTGAATTTTGTTCTAAAATTTAAACCTAATGATGGTTTATGATTTTATATTAGTCAAATGATTCTATGATTAATTTTTTTTAGGGATTATATATTCCGTAATAATGAATATTTTCTTTATTTTGTAGGAGACAACCAATTGGAACATATTAAATTTAAAATCAATTGCCTTCACCATCTTCGTTTTCTAGATTTAGAGAGAAATTCTATTGTTTACCTTAATAAAGATGAACTGTCTGAATTAGACCTGTTGCCTCACCGAGGACAAAATTTAACAATAGATCTATCTGAAAACCCATTCTCTTGTGGTTATCAAATCGAAGAATTCTTTTCCTGGTTAAACACAACTCTTGTTAATGTACGTAATAAGAACAAACTTAAATGCAAACATGACCCAAAAAATAGCGATGAACCTCTATTTCTAAATTTGGTGGGTCAGTCTTGTATTCTCAAGCAAACTGTAACAAATACTCAGCAGTCAAATTCGACGGTCACTTTTCTATCTCTTATCATAATTGCTATGACTTTGTTACTAATATACACTAACAGAGAAGTTATAAAAGGCAAGCTTCTTCCTGTTGTTCTTTCCATTTCCCAGAAAGTACATTATACCACTATTGGAAAAAATGAAGCGCATGAAATGGATGTTTGACATTTAATTTTAAATCTTAAATGATATAAGAAGATAAAATATTTTTACTCTAAATAATGAAACATTTGATTTGTAAATACTTAGAATTAATTCTTAATGCTTTCTTTCTTTTACTGCCATACCCTGTCTCTAGTCATTTCAAAAATATTTTATTCAAAGAAATTTTTTTTCTTAATTAAGATTTATAGCCACCATCAGAACTGATAGATATAAATAAATTCCTTGTGAAATTAAGTATTATGTGGTTATAGTAGTTTTTAAGTTACAAAAGCTCTGTTGGACTTAATTTTTTTTTAACATGTTACTGATATATGCTTAATTAATAAAGATTGTTTTGTTCATTTATATTTTTTTTACATCAGATCATTCCTTTTTCTATGATTATTATTACAAAAATACTGCAGTAAACTAAGGCTCTACTGATCAGGCAAACTGACATAGGTATTAATTTGTAACATTTTTTTTTTTTTTTTTAAATGAGCAGGTTTTTCCATCATAATTCTGGCTGCAAATCCATAATTAGAAAAAAAAAAAAATTATATCAGTGGGACTCAAAATTGTGACAGTGCAGAAAGTAAGAAAGATGATCACAGAAAAAAATTCTATTATTTAATTTAATGACTTGCTCTCTGGGACAACAGTTTTTCCAACTTTAATATATTTTATTATTTGCTGATGACCTAGAATTTGCTGATGAATTGCCTTAATATAAAACAGATTGATAAAACATTGATATATTCCATAACAGGATGAAGATTAATTTTGTTTAATATAAAAAAAAAAAATTCTCATAATTCATAATGAGCATTCAATCTTTAATAGAAAAGGCTTTTTGATGGAATTTACTATCTACACACTGAACCACTTTCCTATTGAAACTTATCAAATAACCGACATCTATAGTTCATCATAAAACTGTTATTTGTAGTGCAGTATGAGATCCTATATACGACAGATTATTCTTGTAATTAATGAAACTACATTAAATTTCCTCCCTTCATTGATTAACCACATAACTTGGTAGGTAATCTTTCTCACATTTGGATGTTTACACTTGTTAAAATCTAAGTTACCATTTATTTGCATGTTCTTATTGCAATAACAGTTTATTCTCTTATGATTATAATAAAACACATAACCGAAGTAGCATACTGAAATCAAGTAAAAAAGAAGTGAGATTTGTAAAAAATAATAAATATATTTTTTAACGAGACAGATAATTAAGGGAGATTAATACCATCTTTCTAATTACACATCCTCAATCAGTAAAGACAGATGATCAGATTGTTTTGAAACCTTATGGTTTTCTCTATCCATATAATTACTTTTCACACAATCAACAGGTTGTGCAAGTGACAGAAACTAAATTTCCAGGATTGATGGCTAAGGAGTGGGATTGTTAAGTTAACTTATTCTAGTTTTTTTTTTCCCCCTCAAAAGGATAACCATTAACTATTATCATTCAATCTAAGGCTTTCAAATTTTGACTGAACTATAGGCTAAGTCAAGTCCATAACTTTACCAATATGTCTGCCTTTCAAATTTACTTAATTTTGTCAAAAATAAATTTAATGGTTTCCTTTTCAATTTGAATCTTCCTTAACATCCACCACCTATAAATAAACTTACACCAAATGTTGTATATTACTGTCCATATTTGTAAGTATTGTTAAGGAACAAAATAATAAAAGAGAATACATGTAGCATTAAAAATAATCCTTTAATTATTTTAATACACAATAGAATTAAACAGAAATAAAATAAAATAATCACAACATTTATAATTCAGGAAGAATAATTTTAACTTATCCATTGAATAATATGGTGTCACCTTAAAGACTAAACAATCATAAATGGTTTACTTTCAGATCTATTTAATAAGAAAACATACTTCAAAATATGGTCAAATAACAAAATTAAAACAAATGATTGATCTAAATTAAACTCGAAAATATTTTAAATTATATAAAACAAATAAAATAATAAAACTAAATAATAACATCAATATGGTTTCTCATTTCACACAGAAGAATTTACTGCTAAGATAAATGCATAGTTTAAATACCATCTTAAGTTAAGATATAGGGTGGAATACATATAACTTTTGATTGGGAAATGTAAACACTGATATAAAATAGTTTAATACATAATGAGTGACCTAAAATTAAGATTAATATAATGTTATCATAATACAATTAGAAAAGGGTACAACTGCTTTTTTCTCTAAATGGATTGGCTTTTTGAGAACTAAAGCCAACCAGTAAACAATCTTCTTGCTCATGTTCTGAAATGTACTTCATAATATCCTGAACTGCTTGAGATACATTAATTCTTCTAATTGCTGCCTCCCTTCGCAATTGTTCTGTAATTTGTCTCTGCTGCTGTAAATTGGAAATCATCATGTCCATAATAGCTGTATCCGAGAGGCCTATTTTTGGGGCGTGGTGTGCACTTGTTAAACACTAAAACAACGCCTTTTCAGGCTTCTATTAGGAAACACAAGGAGAGGCTAGTTCACTTTAAAAGAACACCAATTACAACATAACACCACTTCTTCCTGAACTTGGATTTTAATCAAGAAATACGACTACTTTGATAAGCAACGGAGTAAGGTAGTCAGCAAAGGTCAACAAAGGTAGTATCGATTTATAAGTATATATTACCAGCTTTTGACAGGGTCTCAGTATATTGTAAAATAAAATAAAAATATTTGTAGAATTAGATGACAATTTTAGGTTTTGTTAATCAAGAAAATTAATTTTAATATAAAGCATTTAATTTAACGTTTAGCAATAAGATTTATAACTGGAGAAAGTTCGTTTTAATTGATCAAATCACAAAATAAATTTAATGCGTAAACGTAAATAAAATTGACAAAAATCATTGAAAATTCCCTCTCAGTTAAGATATAAACGAGTATAGTACTCAAATTATTAACCATAAATTCTCGATATGTATGTGCATATTTCAGTTATGTTATTGTACTTATTTATATTATAACAAAACTTGCAAGTGGTAAATTCTCTCAAATAAACTCCAGGAATAGAGTCTGTACGCATTCTGGATATATGTTCTTCATAATGAGTTCTTCAACTTCATTTGTCTCTTTTGTATGTAAAACCTCAAGGATTGTGTGAATTGTGGTTTTGAATTGTACTCATTTGCAAATAGATGAGACTACTTGAATGGGATACATCTGAAGCGGAACAAGGGCATTAAAGTCTTAGGGGATATAGTCCCAGAACAAAGTTTATTTTCTATTCTATTATCTAAGATAGAAGAGATAGATTAACTATGCTTACATCGGTTGTCTGGATACAAGTTTCCTAAGTTGTGTTGTGTTAGATGTTCTGCAGATAAGAATGTTGCATTGGTTTAGGACAACACTATTCTTGTCTTACTATGGTCGGCCCCAGAAGATCCTCGTCAGAGACAATTGTGAGTTTATTGTAGTAGCTACACGACAGGTAAATATTCTGTTCTCTGAATTAAATTCGTGGATAACATTTATTGTTGAACCGAAATTTAAACAAAGTTTGTTTTTTGTTCTCTGAATAAGTTATTGTTGTATTCTTGTTATTCTCCATACTTCATTTAAATGGGATGGATAAAGGAACAGATAACTCTTTTAAATTAAATCGGAATTATTGCCTAAACTAGACATTTTAAAATGATAGTTTGGGGAAGATTTCATAAAGCTATTGCTAGTAGTTTTAAAAACTTTTGATGGGAAATGATACCTCACCATAACATAAGATATCTTGAACAGAGTTGAGCTTTACATCCTATTGCTCTTGCTATTTTGCCTTTCAGCGTCGAGCTCGATCCTCAGTCCACTTCCACCGATCTTTCCTATCTTCAGTCATTTGTTGTATCTTGTCCCATTTATTTCCTCTGGTTCTATATTACTCTTCCAGCTGTTTCCTATGTGTTACTCTGTATTATTCTACAAGTCTTCCCTTTTCAAGACATGACTTCCATATACAATTTAGTCATCCATGTATCTGATATTCTCCATAAATGAGCTGACGTTCGATCATACAGTTGTAGTTTTATATCGTATTTCTTCTCAGAAAAATCATCTCGGTGGTGGTTATTCTTGAGAAATGCTTTTTCCTATCATGTCCAATGTTCTGCTTCATGTAAATACAACGGCAAAATCATTATTTTGATAATCCCTAGTTTGGGGTTCCTGTTAAACTCCTTCTTGCTTGTTATTATATTGCTAATTTGGTAGAAGACCCGGTTTCATTCTGTTTACAATATCCAGATCAATGCTCATGTCTCTGCTTTTAGAGTTATTCATATATGGATAGCAATTAACATATTGCATGATCATTCCATTGGTAGTGATATTCTATAATTAATTCTTCGTTTCTCCCAAATCGTAACACTTCACTCTTTGGTGATTTCTCTTTCCAAGCTGGAACCGTTTGTTGAAGGTTTTCCTTTAGAGTCAGCAATTATTACAATTGCAAATACGAATGTTTTCTGGTATGAATTATATATCCTACAATATTCTTAGTAGAAATATTCTTAGAATAGAAATCTCGGAAATATCGTCGGTAAATTTTATAAAGAGTAGGAGAGGCTGTTGCCTTGCTTGACACCATTTGTAAAACAAAATAGTTCTGTCTCCTACCATTAAGACGGACAAATCTTTGTATGTTGACTTTATAGCGCTTATCAGACTAAGCGGAACCATACTTCCTTGCTGTACATTTCAAATCTCTTAACGGAACAGAATCAAAAGCTGTCTTCCGATCCTAGGAAACAAGATCCACATTTATGAGACCGATGGAAGAATGTCGTCCATCGGTTCCATGACTTTTTCACAGTTATTCATAGGAACAATACGTGATCCAGGGTCTGTTATTTAAATCAAAAAGTCATTTTTTATTATTTGGCATAGTTGTTTTTCAAAAATTCTTGTGTATAATTTTTTATATTTGGGGTATTCTTCTTACAAAAATACTCATGCATAGTTTATAAGTAACTAATATAAGGCAGATAAGCATATACACTCACTAGATCGGGACTACAAAATTCCATTTCCATTCTTTTTGGAGTATAATTTTCCATCGCCTAAAGGGTCCTTTCTATTTTCTCTTCTTAAGATTTTATCTATCCCTCCTGCCTTGCTTAATTTTATGTTCACCAGTGCTTCTGTATGAACTGGGTTTACCAAGTAAATTAGTAAATTGGTAAAATGAACAATGGAGAATACCATCTACCAAGTAAATGTTATGGATTGTCGGAGCCTTTCAGAGTTGAAACTGGTGAAAGCAAGGAGATCCAACAGCTCCCCTCCAGTCCAACATTGCTCTACAAGCAATGGTCAATAGGGCGGAATTAGAACAGGAAGGAACAATATTTACGAGGATGACCAAAGTGCTGGCATATGCTGATGATGTCATTATTGGTGGATCCCCGCAGAGCATAACGACGGCCTTTGAAGCAATGGATGCTAAAGCAAATAAAGATCGGCCTACATGTATACGAGGAGAAGACCAAGATCTTGATTCTGAACAAAAGGCTAGATCGGAGGCAGAGTCACTGTGAAATGGGCCCCTACAGTTTTGAAATAGTGAAGAGCTTCCAATACCTCGGATCTGTTATTAATGATAACCTGGAAGAGAAAGAAGAGATTAGAGACAGAATTTCAGCTGGGAATAGAGCCTATTTCTCCATCTCAAGAATAATCAGGAGCAAGCTGCCAAATTTATGCTATACAGGGTTTAATAAGACCGGTAGTCACATACGGTGGAGAGACGTGGACCCTCAACAAGTAAAATATTAACCTACTTGATAAGTTTGAAATAGTAATTCTTAGAATTCTGGAGGCTGTGCGTGTTGATGGTCAGTGGCGGTGAAAAAAAATATCGAATTGCTCCAGCTCTGTAAACACATTCGCATCTCCTCAGAATACAGAGGCTCAAATGGCTTGGCCACGTGAAGAGAATGAGTGACAATAGAGTGGCCAGTAGAGTATACAAAATGTCCCAAATGGATGTGTCCAGCTGGTAGGCCAAAGGGTCGTTGGAGGGATGGTGTAGGACAGAATCTCCGGCAGCTAGGGATATCTGTCATGGAAGCGACTGATCGAGGAAGATGGTTGGCTATTGTTGAGCAGGCCAAAGTATAGCTTCAGTGCCTGTTGAGCCGTTAGAAGAAGAAGTACTTCTTCTATTCCATCATCCAGAATGTAACCATCCATATCATCAACTGGTTTTGGAAGGCCAAGAATGCAGATTTGAGACACTTCATTTAATAGATCAGTCCAAATGTTTGGTTACACAAACGATCTAGACATAGTCGGAAGAAGCTTAGAATCTGTGAGTGAGGCTTTTGTTCTGACAGTCTCAATGAATTTCTACTAAATCCTGGATTTTGTATGAGAAACAAAATAATTTAGTTTAAGCTGGAATCATTTGTGAAAACTGTGGCATAACTACGAATCATCAGTTCATAAATGCATTGAAATTTAATCATTCTACCTGGTTTGCTAACATTCGCTGTTGTATTCATTTATGTTATACAAATTCACCTTAAAGCCGTAAACCAAATCACGTCTCAACATAAACGACACTCAGCCTTAACTTGATTATAGGAGTTATAGGCATTGATTCGAGACAACTGGAGGCCTAGTTTTTTTGTGATACCTCAGAAAAAATCTAAAACTAAACAATGGAATTAGTCACAATAACATGAAATGGGTCGTAATAGAAGTGGTACAATTCTACCATTTGTATTGAAAGGATAGTGAAGGTAGAGAATTTATGGAATATACTTACTTTATTCTGGTTCCCATTAATATAATATAGAGTTGAAGGCCTAAGCAGCTACTGAAGCATATATTACTATGACTCTACTGCTAAATCTACCTCTTAAACTTTTACGAATCGATTTGATCAGCTGTTGTTATGGTTATGTCAAGATCAGGGTTTTAAGTCAAAATATATACAATAGTAGATAACAATGTTATCTACATATACATGTAGTTCATAATTTCCATTTGGGTTTGGATTTTTCAATACTGAAGTCATCAATATTAGAAAAATGTTTTTTGTTTATATAAATTTGAAAATCACTATAAGTGATACCACTGGCAGAAGTTTGAATGCCCATTTATTGTCTTCTTGAATGATTTTGTGATTATTTTACTAAACAACACATTGATTTTCAAATGGCAGCTATTACCTAACTGATTTTTACAAAGAATTTGTTTCTTTTTGTGTATTTCTGGCTTGTATAAGTTAATGTTTTTTTCATTCTCAAACTTTTACTGAGTTATTTATTTCTCTACAATAAAAATGTTTAAACCGGAATTCCAAAAGGATGCCTTTCTAGAGCAAAAGAAGGCTGCCAGAGAATGTAGAGCTCAAGAAAAGAAAAAAGAGATAGCTGCTGTGAAAATACAATCTGCTATTAGAGGATGGATTCAAAGAAAGAAATATATAATATGCATTTTGTAAGACATTTATTGCTCACTTACTGTAGTGTATTTATGTTGGTTGCTATCCTGTGATTTATACAATGTAATTCTAATTATTTGATTTTATATTCAACTTATTTTTATTAAACAGGAATGAATTCGATAAGGAATTTCCAGCAGATGCTAAGGCAACTGCTATTAGACCAGCACTACACTATTATAAAATAATTTGGAGGTTCTTATACATCTGGAAAGCCGAACGAGACAAAGTCAGATTTGAGCGATTGTGCAGGTATTCTATTATTGTTTTTAGAATAGTCTTTCTAACAATTCATTTTAAAAAAACAATAAAAAATGAATTGTTGCAGTTATTTGGTGGCAACATTGGAAAATGAGAATGTCAAAATTAGTTACATTAGTGTAGCTTTTAATAAAGAATATGCTCTAGAGTGGATTAGACAGATAAAGCTGATACTTTGGAGATGCTGTGAATATTTAGATAATTTGAAACCTGATGTGCCTTCAGAACTACACTCAATATTGTTGTTTCTGCATACACTTATAAATTTTACATCAATCAGTACATGGAAAATCCTTCATACCCAAAAAAGTATGGAACCATTAAAACCAGGAATGGTTCAACTTTGTGCCAATATTATGGGTCATCTTTTCATGAGAGGATTTTATCTCACTCTTAAGGCAAGAAAGTTTTATTTACATATCTATTTGTTTATATGTTTTAATTATTTAATTTCATTAATTAGATTAATAAGTGTGGTACGTAGATATATTTAATAGATTTGATTTTATAAATATTTGTGGTTTTAATTAACTTAACACGTTGAGTGCTTTTTTTTTTTTTTGTTTCTTATACACTTTGTTTTGTTTTCTGGCCCTAATTACAGGGAAAAAAAAAAAGAAATTATCTGTTACCATTATGTGAAATATATGGCCGACCCACCAGTGGGTCGTGCACCTCACGGGAAAGTACGAGTTGTCGGACTCTTAACTTGAAGCCCCACCGTGAAACACTTACCATGTTCATTATTTACTTCGTAAACATTTTACCTCATGAATTTTAAATAATAATCATAAATAATTTAATAAATATAAAATTAATGTTGTTGGCATAATATACACACAAATAAAATCATTGTGAATTATAGAGAAAAATTAAAACAAAACTCAAATGTAAAAATGTATATTTACACATATAAATATATACACTATATGTATACATATATACACTATACTCTATACACTATACAACACTAAAAATATAAAACTATAAAAAATTTTAATTTTATTGTTAATAATTATTATGAACTATTATATTAATTATTTATGAATTACAGATTTTCTATTATACTTACTGCTTATTGCCTACAACACTACCTTGTAAATTACACAAACAAAAATACTAGAACTAGGGATTTGTGATTTTTTTTTTTGGAGCCATTCTGGTACGAAAATCAAATCTGTGAGGAACAAAAATTAAATAATTATTTCAAAACATTATCAAGCTGGTTAATAATTTTGGTATGTAAATATTATTAATGTGGTAAAATAATAGTAACTTAACTAAAAAGAAGAAAAATTTCAAGTGACGAATTTCATGAATTGAAAAGAACATTTTCCCAAAGCGCATTCTACTTACCTGTTTACTAAACCTTTCTAAGAATGGTGAAAAAGGTTTCAAACACCTAGATTTAAAAGTGGGGATCTGAGAAGGTGACTAAGACGGGCCGAACTGCGTAGTAGTCTCGGCCACCGGTTGGTCATTAGCACAGAGGGTGAGCACTCTTGGGCCCACTGGTGGGTCGTTAGCACTCAACATGTTAATGAATAAATTTGTCTGAAATCTGTCACCGAATCAGGTGGTTGAGGGAAATGGTGTTGTCCCTTCCACCATCCTCTCTGCTTTAATGGTCAAGCCTATTTAAAATACCTGTACCTGTGAAGGTTCTTGGGTTCAGTACTTAGATGAGGATACACTGTTACTAGGCTAATACTTGTGAAAGGAAGATATTTTACTTAAATTAAACTAAAACACCAGGTTTTATTTATTTATTTGGAATTGTTTTATTTGAAATTTAATTTAATTAATTTTTTTTTAGGTTTTACTGATAAGAGGTTTGGCACGTTCAAAAGTTAGTTTGAAAGGAGTAGCATTGTCAGCAATATTCACACTAGCTACACGTCCTCTTGTTTCTGCAAATCTCTCAGGAAAACTAGTTTCTATGTTTCTTATACATATCTTTAGTGTGCCAGCACTTCTTTTGCACCTAAATCAATTGGCGCCAGAGGTATGTGATTATATATTACATTTTCTCAGAAATTCTTAGAAAGGATATTTTGGAGATTATTAAGGAATAATATTAATATTAATATTATTAATATAATTAATATTAGGAATAATTAATTAGTTAAGGTTATGATTAATTTAATTCGATTAGTATTCCTAGCAAGCTGGTGGAATTGATTTGGTTAACACCAAAGGAAGTAAATTATGATATTTGTAAAATAATGACACTCATATAATACAGTTTACTGTCTACCTTTTTTATGGTATCAGAGATTGGATAACTTAGGTGATTTCTGGGTGGTGGGTGTGGGATCCCTTCTAGGAAGTCACACTTGTGGTAACAGGTACACACTAGTGCACACCACACTTCCTCCTGTAGGGACATAAATAATCAGTTTCCCCAATGGCTCAGCACTTCATTGGCTGGGTAGCAGGGTCAGCTGATTCAGAGAAACATTTTTGATGGTCTGTGAGATAAAGAACATGTTGAGGACTGAGACGTGTGGCCCCATTGGCTAGAGACATCCTTCCGCTGATAGGGTTGAGGAGAAGGATTAGAAGGGATTAAACGAATAAAAATTAAAAGAAACATATATAAACCTTGGCTGAGCACTGGCTGATGGCACCTCGCTGGCGAGAGGAGGGAGGGGGGCAACGTTGCCAAAGCTCCTTAACCCTCACACAGGGGTGCCCTGTCTTTGCTGAGATCTTTCTCTTAATTATTTTATGTTTCTTTGGTTTTATTTTTTTTAAATATGTTTCTATAATTTTAACTACAGCTTAGCCATTTTAAGGATCGTTGTTAGCATTATGTTATCTTTTGTTTATCTAATAACTAAATTCTAAATATTTTTGTCCTATCTCAAAGCAATGCATTTTTTTTTTCTTAATTTTCATTTAATGTCATTTTTAATTTGTGTATTAGCAATATGATATGTTCACAAAAGCTCTCATAGCCAGGGACGCTTTTTGTTTTTTCTATTCATAATTGCTATTCTTAAGGGACCTAGTCCCATAAAAAAGTGTTTTTCTCTATTCTATCGCAAGTAAAAAATAAAATAAAAAATGCGTCTATGTTTTTTAAAAATAAATTGTGGGAACACTGTTATAATTTATTTTTGGATGCATAAAACCATTTCACGAGCTTACAATGTGAGCACCTTATGATTTGATGAGCTGCTTTCTTTGGACATTTTATAACAAAAACTTAAAATTTAAACATAAAAAGCAAAAACTATGTGATCTGTCTGAGAGGCAGAACTGTAATGGACCTCTCAAGGTAGATGGGATGAGAACCGGCAACCCTGCATCACTCTCATTGGCTCCGACCAGCCACACCTCCCTCCCATCACTTTTCCCTAAGTACCATCAGTACAGCACTCAGACTACAAGTGATCCTTGGTACATTTGTCTAGCATCTTCCTTGTTATGACCTGAAGAAGGCTTGCAAGTTTGGTTTTTTGGCACAATAAATTAATTTCACTTTATTTTTTATTTTTGTTAACTAAGACTCTCCTCAACTATCATAATTATTCTGTGATTTTATTTTTCTGGTTTATTATTTTCAGAGAGTTTTTTCATCTTAAATAAATTTACAATTATGTCTTATTAAAGAAAGAAAACTATTACTAGATAATGGTATAAAGTTGTTTTTGGTTATATGACATTTGTATTAATTAAAACTTCACTCATATTTAGTCAATAAAGACAATATGCAAAACATTTTGAATTTCCACGATCAATTTTGCGTTTGCAATTAATTTATCTCTTCTCAATAACTCCTTTTTTTATTTATCTACATACATAATTTTTTTTTTCCTGCAGTGTATTGGGGTATTGGAAGCTAATGCCTTTCTTCAACATAGTTTGGAGCTGCTCAATGTTGAACAAGATATGAGGATAGTGTTTAATGCACTAGAAGGCAGCTATGCTCTTTGTTTAATTGCAAACGTTATTCATATTACTTACCTCCAAAGGAGTATTCTTTCTACAGAGATAGATGTGCATTTGTTTTCAGTAAGTTTGTAATAATGTTAAAATGTAATACTTTTTTTAAATTTTATTTATGGTGCAATAATCTTACATTTTTTTTATATTAAACCCTTTTAATGGATTTTTCAAGTTGAATTCTCATGTTTCTCTCTAGCCACATTTGATTTAGTTATGTTGTGTTGGTATTATTTTATTTATTTTATTTTTTATTTTATTTTATTTTTTGGATAAGGTTTTGGCATTTGTTTATAGTATTAAAAAAAAAAAAAAAAATGATTATTTAAAAAAAAAAACTTTGGATATCAAAGTTAAGTTAAAAACATCAATTTTATTTAGCTCTTCAAAGATACATAGTTTTGTGGTATATTTGAACATAAAGTTAAATCAATGCTAAAGAATAGCTGACTTAAAATTAATTCATCTCTAAAGTTAGTTAAAATTTAGAACACAAATCTCAATAAAATAATATTTTTACACAAACAAAAAGTTGAAAAGTTAAAGTTAAAATTCTTAAAAAAAAAAAAAAAAAAAAAAAAAAAAAAAAAAAAAAAAAAAAAAAAAAAAAAAAAAAAAAAAAAAAAAAAAATCTGGTAACCTACGATATTTTGATATTTTATTATACTTCAGAACTCTGAAAATTATTTTAGATGGTGAATTTTGGTAAACAGGCATCTTCAAGTTTAAAGGTACATAAATCACTGTGTACATAAATAATTTTATTGAATTAAAAAATAATATATATTGTAATTCAAATTGATATCGCCAAGAGAAATATCAAAAGCCTGGCGAATTATGGACAAAATATCAGTAGAATGATCTACTTATTACAAGTGACTTATAAATGTAGAATGAATAAATTCAAATTAAAACTAAATCTGTTATTTATTTATTAAATTTGAATGGTTTAAGATATTTTCATAGTGGAAAAGAATAAAATAATTAAGATGACCAAGGATTGTAAAGGCAATCATTCTTATTCATTTATTGTTTGATAACACTTTAGAATAATATTAGTTCTTTTTCACTCATTAAATGTATAATATGTGAAGCTTACACATATATACATGTATATGCGATTCTTATCATAGGATGTATTAAGAAGACTACTGAAGTGCTGTGAAGTGTATGTTGGATCTAAGCAATCCAACTTAAGCCATTGGCATCCAGTTCTTGGCTGGTTCGCTCAGCCCATGGACCCAGGCCTTCACGAGTCAATGGAGCATGTCAAGACCCAGCTGTACCTACTCTGGTCTCAGCCACTTATTTCTACACTCATTGGCAAAGTCCTGGATGAAAATACTGTACCTGTACCAGCCGATTCGAGCAGTTCTATATCTTCCTCCAATTTCATAAAGTAAGCTATTTTTGATTCATATTAAGCCATTATTTTGGAATATTTATGAACCTCTATGCATCTCAGATATTTATGTAGTGGTTTAAAAAAAAATTAAAATATAATTTTATTAGTATATACACTTATAGTGCTTGGTCGGTTTATTGCATAAAATATATTAGATCCATAGTTTGCTATGGAAATATATTGTTTTTTTATTTTTATTTTTATTTTTATGGTTGTAAATATTTATTCAGGCAATTACCCTTTGTGATATAAAATTATTTAAATTGTTATACTGTTTTGTATTTGTATTTCATCTTTCTTATAATTTTTCAATTTTTCACAAACTACAAATAACTTCATTAACTAGATTGCAATGAAACAAGCAACTTATGTATTATGCATGGAACGTGATGTACCTACTGTTTTTTTTTCATGAAACACATGCTTCTTTCATATAGATAATATGAAAGGAAAACAAAAGCTATTGATGTAATATTTATTAACTTTATTTTAGACGTGCGATTGATAATAGACTGAATCGAACAAATATTGCTGGGAAGCAAGTGAGATACAAACTGGGAGTTACTGACTCACCGTTGACAAAAGTATCAAACGTCTGCTCTCTTTATTACACAGCCCTCAACACTCTTACCCAGCTTAGACTTGATATACTAACAGGTAATACCATTTCATTTAACTTCTTTTTTACATAGTACTTTACTAATATTTTATATAAATAGTATTTTTTGAGAATCCTTTTAAGAAGTCATAATGTGTATACTCTATACTCTATACTGTCTTTGTGCATAGGTTTTATTATATTGTTGCCATATAGGCACATAGGTTTTGTTATATTGTTGCCATATAGGTACATAGATTTTTCTTAGTTTCAATTGCAGGAAATACAATTCAGAATCTCAGAAGCTCACAGTGACTGAGATTTGATCAAAAATAATTTTTTGGCCTGAAATTATTCTATAGCGTTCTTTACAAGCAGTTTAAAATGCTCATTACCATCTTTATTACTATAATAATCACAATAATAAAATTGAATTGTGTAATTATGTTTGATATTGAATTACAGTTTATTTGTTTCTATATTATGTATAGAAAAACAATTACAGTAAGAATGAAAATATGTTATGCTCTTATAGATTCCCTAATCCAAGAAAACCTCTAAATCTCCTTAATACAATCTTCTGTTTCATTTAAATCAACAATTGCTATATAATATTAGCTTTGAATTCTGTTATCTAATGAAAAATCTTTCAAAATTATTTATAAAATTTTTACTAGCACTGTTTTGGAAAATTATTACTGAATCACCTCCTGGTGCTATTTCCTTCCTTCCATGTTGCTATTGTCCTTAATAAGAGAATAACATAACTTAAATTTTTATTGTATCATTTTGTTTTTTAAACTCTCACCAGCAAGTGCTTTAATTGGAGCCGATAAATTACACAAACAGTTTAAACATTTCCATCACTGAGTAGATGTATCATGTATCAGTCAATTAAAAAAGATATATTAACAAATTTTTATTTTTATGTCGATGTTTTGTTCACAATGATGGCCATTATCAGGGCTGAAAAAAAGTTATTCCAGTTTAATATAATAATAATTAGATAGTAGTAAAAAATTAGAGAAATTTAATGAAACAAAAAATTAAAATGAAAGCTAATTATTAAAGTAAATTATATATTTTGAAGAGATTGGCCTAGAGACAGAATTTTAATCTAAAATGAGAGGATGCATTGTAGGTTACTAGTGGAACATAATTATGTAAGGATCTACCATGGTTAATAATATATTTGTCAAATACAACAGTTTTTGGATATTTTAATCAAAAGTTCAATACCGCTTTGGATGTCTCAGTTACCAATCATTGAACTGTTATGGATTGTCTTTTACTTGGTCATTGTTTAATAATTTTTGTATGTTATTTTCAGATATTTGTCTTTGTTCAACTATGACATGCATGAATATAGAAACAATAAAATTTGATATAACAATAATATTTGTAAATTTTAAAATATTTTTGGTACCCTTCTAAGGGAGAAAAACATCAGCTATAGATGCTGACCATTGTATAATATTTGGTCTCGAAACAATAATTTCTTACTAAGTACTTTTGCCATGATAATTTCTTTACCCCATGACCCATCATGGATGGTAGCAATCACACTTTTTAGATGCGATGAGTCTGCAGTTTTATGGTATTAATTATTTGTTGCCACACTTTATATAATAAATACTGCTACTGAAAATATTAAGTTTAATGGTTCAATAAAGTTCAAAAAACTTACTGAACAATCGATTATGTTTGAAGAGTTTACTCTATTGAGATATATGACCGTTGCCAAATGAGTGCTTATAAAAAAATAAATACAAACAATAACCTGTACCACTAAAAGAAAGATCTTGGGCTCTGTACTTTGATAAGAATGTACTGTTTCCAAGCCAGCGGTAGTGAAAGGAGGCAATTAGGCTGAAATCACGCTTACCTCCCAACTAAGGTTGGCCGCACACTGCAGCAAACAAAACGCTTGCCAGCAAAACAAAATGGTTGCAACCAAACCAGTCATGACTTTGCCTTCACTCCCTCTGTACACTTGCGCGAACACAACGAAACATTCTTGACAGAATTAAATGAAGTTCATGAAAGTGGTCTTTATGGAATTTTCACAAAAACGTCCCCATCACCTATTTTCCTACACCACCTACTTCAGTTTGATTCAAAATGTCATTTTACGATGAGATAGACGAAATCATTTCTCCTTTGTGACGAATCTTTTTATATTTAAACCACAGACAATACTGGGTCAACCATTTATTGAACACAGGACCAAATTTTATTCATTTAAAAAGTTTATTTCTGAATTGAGGTGGTTTGAAGATAAATATTAGGACTTTATATGAATGACAGTGGAAAGTTTTTAGTTTTAATTAAACTTGATAAGGAAAAGAAAACAAAGTAGGATACCACATTTCGAAAGGCAGTTTCACCTGAAGAAAAATTATTCATGGTGTTGAGGTAAGTAGGCAATAATAATAACAGCTTCAGTAAATAACAAAGAAAATCAAGTACTCATATTTTTTAACTACAAGTTATACAAAGTTATAATAATAAGAACTGCCTTTTTCTTGCTGATTCACATATTTACCAAGTAAATTCATTTCATCAACTTTAAAAGCAATTCTTTTTGCTGGAGGTAATGAATCCACTTCCTCCACAATGCCCTTAAAAAATGATGGAGTGGAGGACTCCTTTTGTGTGGGCTTGGTTCGGCTTTTTAAAAAGTCGATCATGGGCCCTGCTACCTTTTTTCGCTGCCAACATTTTTGGTTTCGCTGGTGTAGGAGTAGGAGTAAAAGTAGACATCATGCAAAGACCTATTTATAGGAATTGAAAATACTTCCCCATTTCATTTAGCAATCAGCAACTGGAAATAAAAATAAATTAACTTACAGAATCAATTAATAAAAAAATACAGAAAATAAATATCCTAAGTTGATAAATACGCCAAATAATTTAAGAGAAATCAATTAATTAGTGTAAATAGAAAGGAAAATGATTAAATCATACATATTTGGAGCAAACAAGAAGGAGCCACCACTGACTGGCAGGCAGATTTAGTAACCAGGTACCCAACACTTAGTTTGTATTCCCAGACTTTTCTGCCTGCCGCAAACAAAATGTTTTGTTGAAGATTGTTTGCTGCGGCATAAGGGTACACATTATACTGACTGGCGTGCCCCAGGGTATTCTTAACCCAAAGTTAAGAAATAAGTTTAAACAGGTTATTATTAGTTTTTACTATATGACATTAGCGAAAGTATTAATTTGTACTTGAATAGATAGTACATAATTTTCACTTATTTAGGTCTTTGCTATCAAGAGTCAATTCTTTTCCGACTTTGGAAGTTTTTGGAATCACAGGGACCAACATGTGGACTGAAAATGTTTATTGATGCTTTATCCGACAATGCAAAGATTGCTTCTTCTGCAGAATTTCAAACGCTCATTCTTTTTTGTGATTGTATGATGCACTACGTAACGTAAGTGAACACAATGTGGATTATTATAGAAATCTATTATATCTAGTGATTTCTCATCTATTATTTCTAGTGTTTAGAAATTATTTTTGTTCTAGTCTGGGGGTATTGGTATTAAGTACAATACTCTCCATATATACTTAAGTTTTGACCTTAATCATGTTTGAAATTTACAAGCTAGGTTCTAGCTTTGTTTTTTAAATATTATTTTATTCCAATCCAACATCATAAAACCAACTGTTATAATTCAGTAAAGACCAAATGCATATATACTTTTTGATCAAATGCATGTTTTCTTTTAAACTTTTTTTTTAATGGCAGTAATGTGTGTCATGAGTCGGAAAGAAATCATTTTTATTTTAAATTTAGTTTAAGAAAAGGATATTCTCTTTTTTAAAAAATTATCAACTTTCTCCTAACATTTCAGAGACTTTCTAATCAATAAATTAATTTTTTTTATTGGTTTTTATTTGTACTTTGGTGTGATAGAAAATAAAATAAAGTAACACAGCTTAAAAAGATTAAATTTGTTTAATAATTTAATGAGATGATGATTGTTCCTGCAAATTCTTCTGAGATTCATGAATCAAACTATTAATTGATAAATAAAAAAATTGGTTTGTTGCTTACGTTCTAACAGAAGCAATGATAGCCTTGGCCGACAGCCTTTTATCCAGCTGACTAGTTGGCTAGTGACTAGATGGCCAAAGTCTTAGTCGATCCATCTCTACAATAAATACATATATATAGATGTACACATCCATGCATATATATATAAGACTTTTAATTATTTTTTTTTTTAAATATTAACTTAAGGTTTTTAAATTCTTATTTAACTTTAATTATTACTGAATTGCTTTCTAACTTTTTTTCCCTCCTTGGTTTTGTAGTATTTTAGATGACATCGAAATGTATGAAGAACAAAATCCCTTCAAGTTGAATGATTTTATCTGTATGTCAAGCTTTCTTAACATGTTTCTCTACAAGGGGATATTGAATAACCTATTTGGTAAAATAAAATTAGTCATTTCAAGTTTTTTTCTAACTTACCTATATCTGGTAGAATATTAAGATAGTTTAAAATTTTATGCTTCATTTGAATAGATATGAAGTCTGGGACTTGCGGTAACAGCCTATTCAATGCCCTCCATAACTTACTTCTAGTTCTATATAGGAGGGACAGTCGGAGGCCTTATTGCCCACAAAATCATTGGCTCATCAAAGAAATTCGCATAAGTTCTTTTTTGAATGACCTCGACAAAGGAAAAAAAGCAGCTCAGGTATTCCATTTTCTTTTATTCTTAGTTGATTTTGCGTGTAAAGTGTTTTTTCTAATGTATTGTTTTATTTCTAGTGTAGGAGACTTTAATTTTTATCAGGGATTTTTCGAATTTGATGTATAAATGTTGAATTATAATATAAGTTTCTCTCATTAGTTTAAAATATTTTTATTATATTGTGCTATAAAATAAGTTTATTGCATTTTTTCAGGCAATTTCAATAAAAACTTCAGATGCTTGTAAATATATTTAATCAATTGCATATGAGCTATTATTATGTATAACATAAATCATCTTTATGGTAATTTTTTTATTCTTTCTTCTTATAACCTTTTTGAGTGATAAACACATCTATATGCTTTCTGCTGTTCTCAAGCGAATCGAAGTGTTTTCTGCTAAAGGAATTCTACAGGCAGTGAAATAAGTTGTCTTTAATCTTTCCAATTATGCACAACATACATTAAAATAAATGGTTTGGTTGGGCGGAAGGAGCCCATAGAGCTCATAGGAATACCAGAGATGGAAGTACCTTCCAAATCAAAATTACAGCTTCGGAAGCGAGCAGTCCTCTTATGGACTGTACTTTCTGCTAATGTGCCTTCAGCATATACTCAACAAATTTTGTAGTGTAAAGGTTGCACTGCAAACTTTCCTTTATAGAAATAAAAAATCATTAAATGTCAAAAATTCACATAATTTTCTTCCATTTTGATTCCGTACTGCACTTCTTAAAAATACATGATTTCAACTGAAACCAATACACATTAACACCTTGACTTATCCCCTTTCATAGCATTTGAACATTATTGTCAATATAAACAAAGAAGGATTTAATTTGTTTTAGAAAAATGCTATGGACTTATTTTATGATCCAACACTAAACTTTTTTTTATTTTAAACTCCTAAACATGTTATTTTCTATAATATGGTTATTTTCTTTACTTCAGTATTTTTAGAATGATAAAATGATGATCTGAGAGTTATTAAAATCTTTTGTTTGTGTTTGAAACTGATCTGTTGTATTTATTATAGTTGCTGTTGGCCAAAATGCCACATATCATCCCGCATTCAGAAAGAGTCCAGTTGTTTAGAAAAAATGTTGCAAATGAGAAGGCAGTATTGGGACTGACTGAGTCTGCGTGTGCTGCAGCTCACTCAACACTTATCACTATCCACAGGTCAGTGAAAGTCACTTTATTTTTAAATCTAGTATCAACCAAAAAATATTTAGTAATCTACATTAGAAGTTGTGTATGAGAGCTCAAAGATATTTATTAAAAAGGATGATGAGGATTCCTTAATAAAACTCTTTAATGAATGTCTCATGATAAGAATATGAGGTCATGCAGCTTGGAGTCCATTAGGCTTGCTATGTATCCAACTATAGGTTTAATTTAACAAGCAATAATATTCATATGTTGCGTAATAGGGTAGCTACTAGTCCCCTCACAGCCTCTCACGGGTGGTCCGGCAATTCACAGCCTTTGTTGGGTCATACCACAAAGGACCATTTCTCTACCTTCCTATCCCTTGCCGGGTAACACGATATTTTAGTTTTTCTTCAATTTTTTTAACTGCTTCTTCTACAGTGTTAAGAGGACTAGTAAATTTATCCTCATTTTCATCCTTTTTATATTCTTCAATGATTTCGTCATCATATGTCAGGAGGTCTACTTCATAAAATTTTTTCACTTCTTTGACAATGGTTGGAGGACTGGAATTTTCAACTCAGTTTCCTCATTTACTTCTTCCTCTGCTACTTCTTCAAAATCTTGTTCCACTTCTTTTTCTGATCTATATTCCTTAAAAATATTAATCAAATCTTTCCGAAATTCTGAGAGCATTGCCTCTGTCGTCTCTGACTGACTTTTTAAACGTGAAGGGGATGAAACTCCACCTTTATTTTCCATTTCAAAAACTTGATGCTCCAATTTCCTATCCATCCTAGCCTTTTCAGCTCTTTTATATCTTCTTTGCATCTTTTTTAACATTTTTATGTTTGTTTCCGAACTATCATTAATAGTTGTCTCCGACATCGTGCTTGAGGGAGATTATTAAATATTATGAATATTAACCGTAAAGAATATTAAAATCACTCCAAAAATTTAAATATAACTTCTACTATCTGTCATTCAAACTCAAAAACCCTTTTTTTTACATCATTATTTTGTTTGAAAAAATTGAAAGAAAAAACTTGTCACTCATTAATTAATAAGCAATTAAAAATAATTAACAACAATTAATAACCTTAATTATTTGACTCATTTAATTAATACATTTTGATTACTCTCCTTTATAATTAACACCTCTCAATTATTTGGCCCCACAATCACCTTGTGGAGAAGAGATTAGATTAATTAGTAATTAATTAATTACATAAGAATACTTATTTATAAACTGTCAGAAAATTAAGTCCTGACTGGCATCCCTAAATTTAGATAAATGCATGATCCGGACTCACACAGAGAAGGACATAGCATTAAGAATGGCATCCCTTGTGGGGATCTGAAGGAGTAATAATTAAGGTTATTAATTGTTGATAATTATTTTAAATTGTTTATTAATTAATGAGTGACAAGTTTTTTTTTCAAACAAAATAATGATGTTTGGTGTGAATAAGTTTATGACTATAAAAAAGGGTTTTTTTGGTTTTTGAATTTGAATGACCGATAATAGAAGTTATATTTAAATTTTCAGAGTGATTTTAATACTCTTTACCATTAACCCTCCTCTCCTACGGTCCAGTCGGAAACGACCCACCTATTAGTTCCATTATGCATTACAGCCTATGTAGGGACCTCTTTGTGCTGTACTTTCATGGGACCTCCTTTCCAGCCATAGTGAGAAAGCTGCCTCGTTTATATCGCTCAGGTGTGTACTATTTGTTACCTACAAGTCTTTGGACGGATTTGACCGGACTGTAGGAAAAGCGTGTTGAGTCGAGTTCAACCCACTGTAGAGTTTACGCACTAGATATTTCAATGAATTTCATCCCTCTCCACATGATATTTACGAGGTGTGATCAAAAAGTTACAGGACTGAATTTTTATACATTTATTCATACAACATACATGTTATTCAAATTTGTCTCCTTCGAAGTACTCCCCTTGGGAAGCTACACACTTTTCCCACCGGTGTTTCCACTGATCAAAGGCCCCAGAAAACTCTTCTTTTGTAAAGGTGTTTAGCAGCTCCGTGTTTTTTTGTTTAATTTCGTCAACTGTTTGAAATCTTCGTCCTTTTAGGTGTCTCTTGAGCTTCGGGAAAAGAAAAAAGTCGGCTGGAGCCAGGTCAGGTGAGTAGGGGGGCTGAGGAATGACAGTCATTGCGTTTTTTACACAGAAGTTACGGATAACTAATGCAGAGTGAACAGGAGCATTGTCATGGTGAAGGACCCAATCACCACTTTGCCACAGCTCAGGTCTCTTTCTTCTCACAGCATTACGCAATTTTCTGAGGGTTTCAAGATAAACAAAACGATTAATTGTTTGACCTTGTGGAAGGAATTCATAGTAGACAACACCTTTACAGTCAAAGAAAACCGTAAGCATGACCTTCACATTTGATTTGACTTGGCGTGCTTTCTTGGGTCTTGGAGAACCTTTTGATGTCCATTGTGATGATTTTGTTTCCACATCATAACCAAAAACCCATGTCTCGTCTCCTGTAATGACATGTTTCAAGAAGCTTTCGTCGTCATTTGCCTTTTGAAGAAGTTCCTTAGAAACATGAGTTCGGTGTTGTGTTTTTGGTCTTCAGTCAACAGTTTTGGGACAAACTTTGCTGCAACACGACGCATTTGAAGTTTTTCAGTTAAAATTTCCTGACATGACCCAAATGAAATGTTACACTCTTCTGCCATTTCACGGATTGTTAGTCGACGGTCTGATCGTACGAGAGCGTTCACTTTAGCAACATTGTCATCATTGATTGACGTTGAATGGCGTCCAGAACGAGCATCGTCGTCTGTGGATGTTCGGCCATCTTTAAAACCTCTTGAACCACTGATGGCAGCATGATCGGCTTAGACATTCTTCACCAAAAGCCTCTTGTAACATCAAAAAGGTTTCAGAAAACGTTTTGTTCAGTTTCACACAAAACTTCACACAAACACGTTGCTCTTCTTTCACATTCATTTTCATAAAATAGCCAAACTCTATAAAACTAACCTCAAACAAAATGTGCTAATGTTACTTTCAGTGATGTTATGATTGATCTGCAAACACAGCTGTGTTCCTGTTGAGTCAGGCAATACAATGCTGCCAACCGCATCGCTGTGAGATATTGCATTCCCATAGTATATAAAAAGTCCTGGAACTTTTTGATCACACCTCGTATCTTTACAATCCTTGCCTTTTAGTTCTCCATCTAACCCTTTCACTTAGGTGCATGTAATAACAATTAGGAACACTTAATTTTATTTTTAGAAAAATGGCGTTCATTTAATTTTTTCTACCCTTAGAAATGTTTCAAGAATTTCAATGACAATGTCTTGAGGAAAGTAATATGGTTGAAGATGATGCATCGGAGCACGAAGACGCAACCTTATCTGACGAAGATACGGAGGACATTTTCGATTGTGATGAAGACGCTGAGGACGAAAGTGCTCCGAACTTGAATGGCTTTATGTTGGGCAAGGATAAGGAAACCATTTGGACAGATAAGCCAGTACGTTCTAAATTAGCGAGAGTACCTGCCACCAACGTAATTAGAGGAAAACCAGGACCAAGAGGAGAGGAACAAGGTAAAATGGACCCGTTGGAACTGTTTTCTCTGTTTATAACAGACGAAATGATCGGAGACATTGCTCGGCACACCAATGAGAAAATAGATTGAGCACGCTCCGTGTATACTTCCGGAGATGGAACGTTCATTTCACATACCAATTATTTTGAATTCAGAGCTTTTCTCGGTCTTGTATGAGTGGAGCTCTGTAAGATTGTACATAATGTGATATTTTTATTTTTGTGGTGGAATGTCGTATGTTGGAAAAGAAATAACAAAAAAAAAATGTGACCTATGTTTACCTACCCAGAGTTTAGTCTCTAAGCAACAACTGTGATTAATATGACCTGAGGTTACCAGACCCAAATAATCTAAATAATAATAAAATTGGTTTAGAATAATATTACTACTTTAAAATAATACCTGCCAAAAACCATTTTTTTCACGTGATTAATGCTTTTTAAGTAAAATATGACCTAAAAATGTGATAAGGTCAGATTTGACCCGACCGTAGTAAATGTGTGATCAGATATCACTGTAGGAGAGGAGGGTTAATATTCATAATATTTAATAATCTCCCTCAAGCATGATGTCGGAGACAACTATTAATGATAGTTCGGAAACAAACATGAAAATGGTAAAAAAGATGCAAAGAAGATATAAAAGAGTGCTATATCCTCTGTGTGTGTCCAGTCCGGATCATGCATTTATCTAAATACAGGGATGCCAGCCAGGACTTAATCTCCTGACAATTTGTAATTGATATTTTTAACTAATTAAGTACTAATATATTAATCTAATATCTTCTCCAGAAGGTTATCGTGGGGCCAATGATTAAGGTTTGTTAATTATAAAGGAGAGGAATCAAAATATATTAATAATGAGTGGCATGCAAATGAATGATGACGGTTGAACTAAAAAAAACAACGTATAATTAATTATGGGTTGACATCTAGAAATTACAATATGGAAATCTAGATCATAACTTAATTTAAGATTTAAATAGTAACAGATAACTTAATCTAGACTTATCTTAAGGGCAATGCTATGTTGTGGGGGGAAGCGGGCGGCTACATGGCGAGAATCCCCAGGCTGGCCGGAAGGCCAGGCCCCCGATCTCCAGGAACCAGACATCTCCGACAAACTCCTCTCTCTCTCAAAGATCTTCTCCTAGACTGATCCCGACAAAATTTTTCCGTCACTTTTTGATGAATAAGCTCCGCCCCTCTGGACAAAGAACACGCCCACCGACTTCCCAGTGTTATGATATTTAGAAATATTCAAAATACAGAGTTTACCCCGAATCTTAAAAGGTAAGGGACAAGCTGGTAGAGAACTTTTATTGTATGAAAGGATGTGAAATTTCGGACCACCCATGGGGTGCTGTGGAGGGTTGCTACCCTTTTGCCAACGCGCGAATTTATCTTTGTTATTTTCAAACTTATAGGTTTGATACATAGCATTACCCTCCTCTTACAAGAAAAGAAAAATTAATAAGGGAGCAAAACTTATTGATTTTTCTTTAAAATAATCTACAACTATTAACAGAAATAATATATAGCTAGCCCTGAGATAAATTCAATGAACAAAGTTTAGAATACAACAAAATTGAATATCACACTATTGAATTACATAAAAATAAACGCCATCTTACCCTCATGATATCAACAAAATATTACAGTAAGACTATTTTTAAATTCTATGAATAACATGATTTTAGGACTTATCTGCTAAACCAGTGATTTAGAATATAATACAAACTTGGTTACAAATTTGAGTTTAAACAGTGAATTTAATAATTACTTAAAATTTAGCAGCATTATTTCTTTAGAGAAGTCTATATTGGCAAACAAATAGCCATACATAAATTACGAATACATAAATTAAGAATAATATCAAAATATAAATAATAATTACATAAATATTACAAATTTTAATATAAATAAAGCATATAAAAAAAACATTTATCAACTGGAAATGACAAACTAAACCAACAGTATCAACTACATATTTTCTAGACCAATTTAATTATATAAAAGCATCACAGTTAACTCAATATTTATGAATACTAATACTAACAAATGATAGTAAATACAAAATGAAATTAACGTTTATCCTATTTATGAAATATATGAAAAAAATCAAGGCGCTATATGTATACCTTTTAAGCTCTAAAAACCCTGTAACCAACCGTATTTCTCACATATGTATATGTACTTAAGATTTTTCAATGTTACACTATATAAACATCATCCTTTTACCAAATTAAACATATTTTATAAAATAAACCAATAAATAAACAGTTTTCACTTCTTCATTAGTCAGTGATTAAACTCATGAAATAATATATTGAAAAAATATTTAGGGAGCTTCTGGTTTGACGGCACTGGCACTGTAGAACAAGGCTCTGTTGGTTTTGTTCACTTTTAATGCGAAAAATACTTTAGCGTCCAACCACTTGTCACCACACAAAACTAGATATCTAGTAATGATCTTCTTGCAGTTCCAGGAGGCAATTCAGACAAAATCATTATGAGTAGATTCAGTACTCAACGTCTGTTTATAATTTCTGTAGACCCAGTTGAAGAATAGTTTCTGGTTGCGTCTGCTGAACGGGAATATTCTGATGTCATGCAAGTGATAAAAATATTCTCTGACCTGTTGACCCTTTTTCTTTTCCGAGCTTAAGTGGTTCTTACTACAGATTATTGTTAGGTCTATTTGGAACTATTATCATTGACTGGTAGTCCAAGATTTCACTTCTACTTTTTTTCCCACCGGATGTTATTACTTCTGTAATCCTATTGAAGAGGGTTCGCTACCTGAGAATTGAGGGTGTCCTTTACACCGACTGTTTGCAAGCTATTGCCGTGGTACGGAGATATACCTGGAACTGCAGGTAGCCGCATATCCGTTCTCCTAAATGAAGTTATACAATGCAAAATATAAAATAATGATCTTATTTCTACTTTCTATATGTCAACCAGTAATTTTAAAATGACTCTACTTTAAAAGAAATTAAAAATGATATATAACCCGTGCGACTTTTTACTTTATGAAACATGATACTAATAAACCGACAAACAGTCTGTAATATAATTTACTTCAGAATGACTAATTATTTATTTAGTTACCTTTCGCTAGTGAATTTCAACTTATACATTCTAAAAATTATGTTTTTTTTTTTTTTTTTTTTTTGAACTAAAAATCTTTTAATTTTAATTTACTCATATTCATTCTATAACTTGTTTTCAAAGTATTTATAAACTGATAAAAATTGTAATTATATATTTCGAAACTGATTAAACTTTGTTGAGGTCTCTTATTGAAATAACCTATTTAATATTTCCTAATAATCTACTATTTACACAATTTATTATCTCTCTATTTATATCCTAAGAAATAGTCTTTTCCATAAGTATAAGCCAGATCTGTACCAAATTTCCAATAGGCATTGTCAAAAATTATAATTTTTTCTTAACCTTCCCCCGTAGATAGTTGCGTACATCTACGGGATTCTTGGTATTTACACTATTGAAATACCTCCTCCTTACAATTTCTTCAATTTGTATCTTAGGTATTTTCTTATGTTTCTTTTCCATAATTTTCCTAAGATCTTTGTCACAGTCTGTCTTATATTTGTCCTCTTCACATGTTATCTTACTGTTTGTTTCGCCTTTATCTCCACTAGTCTTATTTATATTTCTTTTTAATGTATTAAAACACTGCACAATTTTTGTTTTCGAGCTTTTTTGAAATTTAACACTTTTACCTGCTCTTAGTGTTCTTTGCCTAGGTCCTTTTATTTTTTCTATATTTCAGCTTTTTTCCTATATATTTTTTCCTTTTCTTTGATAACAATTTACTTTTCTTTTTCTTGTTCTTCTTTTTGTTTTTGTTTTTCTTAATTGTTTCTAGTATGTCTTCTTCAATTGTTTTAACTGCTTCTTCAACAGTGTTAAGAGGACTAGTAAATTTATCCTCATTTTCATTCTTCTCATATTCTTGAATGATTTCGTCATATATCTGGAGGTCTGCTTCATGAAATATTGTTTCTTCATTGACAACGGTTGGAGGACTGGAATTTTCAACTTCAGTTTCCTCATTTACTTCTTCCTCAGCTATTTCTTTAATTTCTTGCGCTGGGAGGTTCTTTTTAAAATCTTGGTCCACTTCTTTTTTCTGATCTATATTCCTTAAAAATATTAATCAAATCTTTCCGAAATTCTGAGAGCAATGTATCTGTCTTTTCTGACCGACTTTTTAAACTTGTAGGGGATAAAATTCCGCCTTTATTTTCCATTTTTTTTTTCAGCTCTATTTTTTGTCTTCTTTGAATCTTTTCTAACATTTTTATGTTTGTTTCCGAATTATCATTAATAGTTGTCTTCGACATCGTGCTTGAGGGAGATTACCGTAAATATTATTAAAATCACTCTAATTATATTAATTAAATCCAAAACTAACGGAAACCCATTTTATAGTAATAAACTTAGTCACACCCAACGTCATTATTTTGTTTGAAAGGAAAAAAAACTTATGTCACTCATTAATTAATAAACAATTTTAAATAATTAACAATAATTAAAAACCTTAATTATTTGACTAATCAGATCCCGAACAAGGGATGACATTTTAATGCTATCTCCTCTGTGTGTGTCCAGTCCGGATCATGCATTTATCTAAATACAGGGATGCCAGCCAGGACTTAATCTCCTGACAATTTGTAATTGATATTTTTAACTAATTAAGTACTAATATATTAATCTAATATCTTCTCCAGAAGGTTATCGTGGGGCCAATGATTAAGGTTTGTTAATTATAAAGGAGAGGAATCAAAATATATTAATAATGAGTGGCATGCAAATGAATGATGACGGTTGAACTAAAAAAAACAACGTATAATTAATTATGGGTTGACATCTAGAAATTACAATATGGAAATCTAGATCATAACTTAATTTAAGATTTAAATAGTAACAGATAACTTAATCTAGACTTATCTTAAGGGCAATGCTATGTTGTGGGGGGAAGCGGGCGGCTACATGGCGAGAATCCCCAGGCTGGCCGGAAGGCCAGGCCCCCGATCTCCAGGAACCAGACATCTCCGACAAACTCCTCTCTCTCAAAGATCTTCTCCTAGACTGATCCCGACAAAATTTTTCCGTCACTTTTTGATGAATAAGCTCCGCCCCTCTGGACAAAGAACACGCCCACCGACTTCCCAGTGTTATGATATTTAGAAATATTCAAAATACAGAGTTTACCCCGAATCTTAAAAGGTAAGGGACAAGCAGGTAGAGAACTTTTATTGTATGAAAGGATGTGAAATTTCGGACCACCCATGGGGTGCTGTGGAGGTTGCTACCCTTTTGCCAACGCGCGAATTTATCTTTGTTATTTTCAAACTTATAGGTTTGATACATAGCAAGAGCTGAAAAGGCTAGGATGGATAGGAAATTGGAGCATCAAGTTTTTGAAATGGAAAATAAAGGTGGAGTTTCATCCCCTTCACGTTTAAAAAGTCAGTCAGAGACGACAGAGGCAATGCTCTCAGAATTTCGGAAAGATTTGATTAATATTTTTAAGGAATATAGATCAGAAAAAGAAGTGGAACAAGATTTTGAAGAAGTAGCAGAGGAAGAAGTAAATGAGGAAACTGAAGTTGAAAATTCCAGTCCTCCAACCATTGTCAAAGAAGTGAAAAAATTTTATGAAGTAGACCTCCTGACATATGATGACGAAATCATTGAAGAATATAAAAAGGATGAAAATGAGGATAAATTTACTAGTCCTCTTAACACTGTAGAAGAAGCAGTTAAAACAATTGAAGAAAAACTAAACTATTGTTACGGTCCGGTGAGGTTGAGGGTACCCTGGGTGGCCCGGGGGCAGGTAGCTGGAAAGGCCGCCAGGGTGGCTTAGACTTGGTGGTGCCGTGGGCATGGGCGAGCAGGTAGCCGAAAAGGACGGCAAATGGCCTGGAAGGGTCAAGGCGGACCAGAAGGCCCTAGATCTGTAATCTGGCCAGATCTAGAATATTCGGCGTAGCTTTAAATAGGCCGACTCCTAGCCCAGTGGGTCAGTATTGAGGTGACAGTGGTCAGTGAGTGATCGGTCGGGCAAGTGTCAGTCAGGAATCTGTGATATCCTGAGGCAGGATCCATGTGTCAGTGATCAAGTAACGATCAATCAGTCAAGTGTCAGTGACAGTTCAGTCAGTGAGTTAGTGACAGTGATTAACAGTGTCAGTGAGTGTAGTAACAGTCTCTGTGTGTCAGTGTAATAGATTCTTATGTATAATTGTGACATCTAGTATTAAGATATTTAAGATAAGTATTGTGTAATATACATATTAGTGTAATTAGATCTAAGTATAATTGTTATTAGATTAAGTAGCTTAAGGGACCTATTTGTATTTATTAAGTTGTAAATAAATTAGTGTTTAGTATTTAAGTTGTGATTTGATTAGTCATACCCCCAGTGGCCCGTAACAATTTGGTGTCAGAAGTGGGATTACAGTTTAATTGCTATTGTTTGTCTTGTATTTGTTTTGTAATTATTGGGCTACTGGAAAATGGCTACTCAAAGCGTTAGATTAAATGATTTAAAAGTTGCAGATTTGAGACGAGAGTTGGAAGAGCACGATCTGGATACCTCCGGATCAAAAAATGTGTTGCAGCAGCGTTTGCGCCAGTTTTTTATAGATTCGGGGGAAAACCCAGATAGCGTTAATTTTGAGACAGATTTGAGCAGATTAACTGCAACTTTTAAAGCTGAATTAGGTAATGTACAAAATGAATTAGGTAATGTACAAAAAGAGTTAGGCAATGTTGAAAACAAATTAGGTAATGTACAAAATGAGTTAGGTAATGTAAAAAATGAATTAGGTACTGAGTTAAGTAATGTTAAAGATAATTTAAGTACACTAGAATGTAAGCTAAGTACTGTAGAAAATAAGTTAATGGAGACTGTGGACAAAAAGTTAGCCGATGTAGAGTGTAGGTTAGGAGCGAAGGTTTGCTCGATCGAAAATGACCTAAGTTCATTTAGGTCAAGAGTAGAAGCCCTTGAGGGACGCATGAGCAACCCACCGAAGGACGACAGCGACAGATCCTCCGAGAGCAGCTCTCACAACACCATTCGGCTTGCCAATGCTGGGACGCCACCAACACACAACATCATTCCAGTGTTCGACGGAAAGACACCGTGGGAGGGTTATATGACTCTCTTCGAGACAGCGGCTTCGATCCATCGATGGTCTCAAGAGACCCAGGCTTCAACGTTGTGCCTAGCCTTGCGTGGAGACGCCTTGGGAGTACTCCAGGGGATGCCAATGACAGAGCGGTCCAACTACGGGGAGCTGGTGAGAAGATTGGTGATGCGGTTCGGCCACCGCCACATGGACCAGCTATACCGCTCACAACTAAGAAACCGGATCCAAAAGAACACTGAGACGCTACAGGAATTCGAAGCTGATGTCGCCCGGCTTGTGAGGAATGCCTACCCATCGGTCACCGATGATGTATACGAGAGCCTGGCGGTAGTGAAAAAGATTTTGGAGGCCCTCGGGACCCGCAAGGAGATACGCTGCTGGAGCTGCGGCCAACTGGGACACCGAAGAAACAAGTGTCATCAGTCCATGAAACAAGAAGCCAAAGGAAAATCAAGGTGGGTTGGAGGGAAGAGGCAAGTGCCAACCCGTGGTGTGGAATGCTCCAAGAAGACCATCCGAGTAGCGTTAATTGGAAGCAGGGCGAATAGATTCCATGTGGATGGAATGGTGAACGGGCAACTACGAAGCCTTCTACTGGACACCGGCGCAACGATGACAAAATACTGAGCCCGAAGACAGTTCCCGCTGAACAGATCTCACCAAGTACTTGGGCACTGCGGATGGCCACAGGTCAGCCAGCCCAGGTCTGCGGGGAGACAGTAGCCACCTTCCTCGTCGGAGGCCAATTTCTGAAGCACCGCGCTCTCGTGGCCGAAGTAGATGAAGACGTCATACTGGGCACGGACCTGATGGTCAAATACGGGCTTAAGCTTGATATGTCGAGCAGTGTAGTGACGCTAAGAGGTAGAGAGCTCTTCCTTCGTGAAGGAAAGGCAGGGACAAAGAGAATTAGGAAACTTGAAGAACAGAGGAAACGTGAAGAAAAAGCCATCATGAATGAGAAAGAAAATGGATCAAATCTTTCAGCTGCTCCTGCTTGGAGGCGGAAAGGAGAGGATGATAGATATGGCAGGAGAAGGGGAAATGGTGACCATTCTGGAAGGAGCAGTGATGCTGGCAATTTTAAAAGGAGAGGAAATGATTATCGCTGTGGAAGAAAAGGCGACCATGGCCGAGCAAAAGAACAGCAAGTGAGATATCTCTCTACCGTGAGAAGAACGACTCAGTTGCGCGTCCTGAAGTTCTGGATGCCCGTGGAGTGACCCAAACAATCTACCGAGACATCTTCTCGCTACCAGTGGACTGTGCTCTGGCCCATTGCGTCACCGAAGATCTGAGGAACTCTCGAGGGATCGCAACTGTTTTCAGGAAAAAGTTTGCCGGAACTGAAGAATTAGAACAGCAAGGACCCAGTGTTGGAAGGGCGCTTCACCAAACGCACGGAGGCCAGCATCTGTTTTACTTCGTTACCAAGCGTGCCTCCCATCAGAAATCAACGTACGGCGCACTACAGCGAAGCCTCAACGACCTGCGCAGCCAGCTTTTAAGACTGCATGTCACTAAGCTCGCCATCCCCAAGTTGGGCTGTGGATATGACGGCCTGGAATGGAAGACCGTAAGGCACATGCTTGAAGAGACGTTTGCCAACTCTGGGACGTTTGCTACTACTTCGGAAAAAGCTCATCGCATCTAATTGCTCCAAACCGTGCTCTGGGGCAGAGCACTTTTAAGAAGGGGGCAGTGTTACGGTCCGGTGAGGTTGAGGGTACCCTGGGTGGCCCGGGGGCAGGTAGCTGGAAAGGCCGCCAGGGTGGCCTAGACTTGGTGGTTCCGTGGGCATGGGCGAGCAGGTAGCCGAAAAGGACGGCAAATGGCCTGGAAGGGTCAAGGCGGACCAGAAGGCCCTAGATCTGTAATCTGGCCAGATCTAGAATATTCGGCGTAGCTTTAAATAGGCCGACTCCTAGCCCAGTGGGTCAGTATTGAGGTGACAGTGGTCAGTGAGTGATCGGTCGGGCAAGTGTCAGTCAGGAGTCTGTGATATCCTGAGGCAGGATCCATGTGTCAGTGATCAAGTAACGATCAATCAGTCAAGTGTCAGTGACAGTTCAGTCAGTGAGTTAGTAACAGTGATTAACAGTGTCAGTGAGTGTAGTAACAGTCTCTGTGTGTCAGTGTAATAGATTCTTATGTATAATTGTGACATCTAGTATTAAGATATTTAAGATAAGTATTGTGTAATATACATATTAGTGTAATTAGATCTAAGTATAACTGTTATTAGATTAAGTAGCTTAAGGCGGACCTATTTGTATTTATTAAGTTGTAAATAAATTAGTGTTTAGTATTTAAGTTGTGATTTGATTAGTCATACCCCCAGTGGCCCGTAACACTATCATGTTACCCGGCAAGGGATAGGCAGGTAAATAAATGGTCCTTTGTGGTATTACCCAACAAAGGCTGTGAATTGCCGGACCACCTATAAGAGGCTGTGAGGGGACTAGTAGCTACCCTATTACGCAACACACGAATATTATTGCTTGTTAAATTAAACCTATAGTTTGATACATAGCAGGCTTCTTTACTTTTCCATGAGGGCCTCAGGAATTGACTAATGTTTGTATAGGGTCCCTTAACCCAGATAGAATGACAAAATAGATCTCACAGAGTTATATGTACCAATTAACGATAAATAGCCCATGATAGACAGAGATAGAGCACCTTATGGTGCCTAGTGTAAGTCTAAGTACTAGTTACAAGAGCTTAACACTTTTTATAATTACAGCAGGCTGAATCATTTATTCTTCTGACATTAGTGTGGTTTGAAAAAAAAAAAAAATCTATTGAAATTTAGAGGCAAATAATTGGAATAACCTTTTATATAGCAAAAACAAAACAAAAACATTAGCAGTGGTCAGTGGGACCGCAGTTAGAAGCGAAGCTTCCTAGCGAAAGAACTGAAACAAAATTGAGAAACTCTTACATATGAGCTTACAAATTATTCTGAGGCTTCCAAAGATAAGAGCTCAAGTCCATTTTTTTGAGGTTGCTCTAACAATGTTTCACCATAAAATTGGTACAGAATTATTATTAATGCACTAGACTAGAGTTATCTTTGTTTTAAATGTTTTTATGTCAACTATCACAATCATATTTTAACATATTCAACTGCAAAATAAAACAAAAATCATAAGTATATACCAATCAGGTAAATAGATAATCCCTGAGGTTTTCCCTATGACTAGTCAATTTTTTTTGTTCCTACTTAAAATAAATTTAAAATTAGACTATTGGAAATATTTATTTGGTCATTTAAATTTTTATTTTTATTTATTTTTTTGCAAATAATACATCATCCTTAAGTACAGTTACTTGTGTACAGTTAAGCCAGCTGCTTATATATAAATCCAATTTTTTTTTGCAGCATGTTTGCTGTCTTTTTAACAAATGATTACTTATGTTTTATGTTCTGGATTTGTTATTAAGTTATAACTTTTCAGCACTAAATTGTACATATTAATTATTTTATTAAACATTTATTTAGGAAGAGGATAGTTGAAGATGGTTATAGGCAATTGGCTGCTCTGCCAGCACAATCGCTAAAGGGTGTCATCAGGGTAAGGTTCATCAATGAGCAGGGCCTAGATGAAGCTGGTATCGACCAAGATGGAGTTTTCAAAGGTTTGTATTGTTTTATGATTTAATTTTTAAAGAAAATTGATGATTTTGTTTTTCAGTTGTTACCAAGTTCAATAATTGTATTTCTTTCATAATTTGTAGAATTCTTGGAGGAGACCATCAAACGAGTTTTCGATCCTTCTTTGAACCTTTTCAAAGCAACATCTGAAGAAAGGTTGTACCCTTCTCCAACATCCCATGTACATGAAAATCATCTTCAGCTTTTTGAATTTGTTGGAAGAATGCTAGGAAAAGCAGTTTATGAGGTAATTTAGAAAAAAAAAAAAATTTTCTTGAAGTCATAAAGGTTTAAAGTCATATCTTACTTTATCTTATCTTAAAAATTAGAAAAAACAATGGCCAAAAAAAAAATCATAAAATTCCTTTTAAATCCTACAACATAACTGTGTAAAAGTACTTTCAATTCCGTCCGTATTTTAAAAGATATCCATAGGGTGTCAATAACTAATTTTACCTTATTTTTGTCACTATCTTGTAAAATGCATTACAGGAATAATGTTTAGTGTAAACTTTCTTGCTTAGTTTAAGATATAGTAATTAAGGAAAAATCACAGGAAATTTTATCTATAATTTAATTCTTTCTATAATTATAGTATGAATTTTTTCTTAAGGGTGCCAATAAATGGTTTACCCTATATGAATTATTTTTTAAAATCATAACATTAAATTTAGGTTAAGATTGGTCTAATCTTGATAAAACCATGAATACCTAACAATTGGCAAGTGACCTTTTATAGGATTATGTGCCAACTCCTGTTTATAACCTTACAGATAAAAACATAATGTTGGGTCTATGATAGCCTAGAGGGTTTAATTCCCACCTGGGTCAGTTGAAATTTGTTTCATGGTATTCCTGTGAAATGGATCTCATCCTTCCTGTCCTAATTGAAGTTATTGGGATGCTATGCCCCAACAATGAACTACAAAACAAAATGTACCTTAGAGCATCTAATTAAGGTTGCAAAAGATTTAAAAGACCTGTAAAACCAACAGAAATATATTAAATATTTTGATTCAATGATTATAACTAAAGAAATTCCTAAAATTTAAAGAAAGTATATAAGAAACAAGAATTGGATAAATATAATATTAAACTTGGTATTCAGAAACACTAGAGGGTGGGAATGATATTAACTGTTTGTGAATTATTTTATTTTTTAATTAGCTGTTTAAATGCTTTATATTCTTATAGTATATTTAGTCATGAATGAATAAAGTTTAAAACTCTTGGTAAAAACTTAAGAAATCTATAAAGCGAGTGTTTGGATTCTCAAAAACCTTAAATTTATTTCTGTAGCTCGGAAGTATAGAACACTATGTCCATTTCCATAACTTTAAAAGAGAGCAGTTTGAACCGGTTTTATTTTTAAGAGAGTTTATTTCCTCAACTGTTTATTAAATTTATGTGTACGAAATGAATCTTGACCTTACCTCCCTGGCTAAAATAGGTTGGTAACCTGTAGGATAACCCATCCTCTCTGCTCTAGTTGGAGTACAATAGTAAAAATAAAATAAAAAATAATATTTGGGTAACTCACCTTAAAATTAATTGGCTTAGGATGTAGAATTCTATACCTCTAGATAAAGTGAAAAACGGTGAATAAGAATACGTAATAATTTCTTTTTGGCAAAAAATGGACTCAGTGTTCTATACCTCCGAGGCACTGATTTATAAAATTTCAAATATTTTGTGTTCAAAATAAGGTTGGGTTGTTTAGAAAGAATTTCTAGCTTTGAAACCAAAGAAAAACAAACTGACTTTAAAGTAATATTTAAAAAAATGTAAAGGATTTATTATAGTCTGTTCACTTTTACCAGTATGCTCGGTAACTTTCCCACATTCTCTAAATAGAAATTAACATCCTTAAGATTTATGAATTATAAATTTCGAAGTCACCAGTAGGTTTGTTGGTATTTAATAGAATTACAATTATTTACGACACTTAAGTATTTTTGTATATATAGCTAAAGATCTTCAATACACACAAGACTTTTTAAAAAGATTTATTATGAATAACAAACATTAATTATGGTAACTATCTACTGATCTAAACAAGCATAGTAACTGGCTAATGAATTATAATCGACAAGTGTCCTGGGAATCTGCTCCGCAGGATTTAAATATGTGTCAGCAATGGCGTGACTCATAGTTCTTAGAACAACATTTGTGCTACCTATAACTCTCCCTGTCTTAAGTTTTGAACTCCGGTCAAAACAAACATTTTAATATTTTTCACAATGCAAAACTACTTTTATACAAGTTGCTTAAAATTATTTTATGATCATCAAGAGGTATAGGTGCTACTGGAACATTTACATTATTTATAGGTACCTGTTTACATTTTCTTTTATAAGTAAAGACGCTAATAATTACAAGAGTTACAATAATACATAATACAATAGGATAATAATAGATGTTAGTGTTGTCTACAAATGACAGTATCTCTAATGCTGGTACAGTAAAATTATTTGTTTCTAACATAGTAGTATTTAATAGTGTATAACATCATAAAATGGTTGTAAAATAGTGTTAAAGTTATGAGTATAAATTTTATCAAATTGTGGAAAACAATCTTCCTTGCTAATATTAATTAAACCTACATTTGGTAGAAATACAGTGTTATTATGACAATCGGTTATCTTAGTAATATTTACAGCAATGTATTGTTTAATATGGTCTACATATCTAATATTATTTGTATTACTTAATTTGATTCTAATTTACATTCTCGTAAATTTCCATTATTTACAATAGATGATGCACATCTTGATCCTGTTTTATTTAGATTTATACAATAGTAGTTATCAATAAAAATACAATTTCCTTGATAGAGATTGGCTCCTTTTTGTATGTAAAGATCAGATTTTAAATCTACTTCATAAATTGACTGATTTATAACTTTTGGAACTGGTATAATAAAGTATCCTTTATAAGAGTTGTCATGTATTGGCAATTTTATAAATGTATGAATTATATTCTGATGAGTTGAACAAAATATTTTACTGTCTGTCCAAAGGATTTCAGTATTAGTTGATATTAACTTTATGTTCTTTGGCAGATTCTTTATTACTTCAATCATCAAATTAGTATGAACAATACCAAGCTTACAAAATTCTTAAGATAAGGTTAATCCTTTAATTTTACTCAATATACAATGATTATGATTATGAATATACAAGTCATAAGCTCGTTCATTTTGTTCTAAGGAATCGAAATTTTGTCTGTTAATTATAAAATTTTTATTAATTGTTTCTATTCCCTTCTTATAATCTTCGATTAGACGTTTGTTAATATTTACAGATGTTTCGATGTTATGCTCGATCTTATAATTATTTTTTTTTCTACGTTGGATATGATTTTGTTGTAATACTCTTTATCATCGGCATTCATATTGCCAGTTATCCAACTAATAACATTACCCAAACCATTTATTAACCCTTGTTTAGAACGGTTCTTAATTTTCCTATCTTTAAGTAATTGAAATTGTTCTGAAACTTTGTTTGTTAAATCGTTTAATAAATGATACATTTTATGTGGTCTAAAATTCATTAAATGATTTTCAGTATTCATTATCTCTACTTCTAATAAGCTTAAATTAAAAAAATGATAAGTTTCATAATATTGATTAATAACTCTAATATTATTTATAGAATAATGGAGAATTCCTGGTGAGTTAGTGAGGTCAACTACTTTTATCATCAGAATCTTCTGAAGATGAAGTGTCAGAATTGTTAACACGTATGGAATCTTCATCTGAAACAAAATGCCTCTTCTTTTTACGTTTGTTAGGTCTCTTAATGTTATCAACATGTGTTGTTAATTGTTTAGTGCCTTGGACTAGCACATTTACTTTTCTGAATTTATCTCTGCTTTTAATTTTAGATTGTGTGTTTTTAATAAATTCTTGGTTAGTTAATTCTGGTGGATCTTCACGATTTTTATTTAATTTTTCTGTGCGTTTTACTTTTTCTTCATTTATTCGTTTATGTGTTAATTCATGTAAAAGCTCGAAGTCTTGGTGGTATTTTTGTACGTATAATTCTGTAATATTAAGATCTTTATTATTATTATTTTCATGTATAAACCCAAAAGTTATTTCATTTGGTGTTAATTTTAGATTATAATTTAAGGTATTATTATAAGCAATTATTGCAAGTTTTAATTTTTGTTCAAATGAATAAGTTTTTCTTTCGTGTGAGATAATTCTTAATAATTCGCTTAAGGTCAGATGAACTCTATTTAATAGTCCCAAGGAGTGATTAGTGGAAGTATAGTGTAGAGAAATATTATTAAGATTACAAAATTGTTGTACTAAATTGTTTTTCATTTCAGTGCCTTGGTCTAATGTTATCCTAGTTGGTGTAGGATAGTAAGTTAAATAATTTCGTAAACAGTTGCAAATATTAATTGCGTTATGTGTAGGTATTACTTGTGCGAATAATTTCTTTGAAAAAGTGTCAACGGCTGTAAAAATTATTTTCTTTTCATATTTCAAAATGTCAATCATTAACTCTTGAAATGGTTTTTCTGGTGTTGGAGTCAGTTGATATTTAGTTTTAATGGGTTTTTTCTATCGTATTTCGCTTTCTTACATATTTCACATTTATTTATGTATTCCGTAATTTTGTCTTTCATATTGGGGAAATAAAACAGTTTACTTAATTTTTCAAAAGTTTCTAATATTCCGTGATGTTTAGTTTTTCCTAAATGATAGTTTTCAATAATTTCGCCCTGTTCATTTAGATTTTCTACATCATCGATAAATTTAAAATAACGTTTTATTCTTACGGATGGGAATTCATTTTCAATAATGTTTTGAATAGTTTTAAAATATTCATCATATTTTTTTTTTCTAACGTTTTAATGTTTGGAGAACAGAAAATACCATAGGTCTTGTTAGGTTCTACGATCTCATAGAGCAATGTCTGCAAGTCATCTTTAATGTTAATGATGAGCTCATGCCTTCTCTTATTACCGAATAGCTTGGTGAACTTCATGTCTTCTTCATATCCTCTCATAAAAATAATTTGATGTTTTTCAATATTAACACATTTTTCTGGATCGCATATCCACGTTTGTTCATTGCTGGATTTTTGTGAATGAATTGTTTCTAAATCTGATTGATTTTCTTCATTTTCTTCTGGGGATGGAATTCTTAATTCCTCCATGATTGCTTCATATTCTGGTGTATTTTTCGTCAGGTTCTTCTTGATTTTGTACTAATTCTTCTAAATCCATATCTTCTAGATCAGTGTGATTTACTTCATTTATATTCGTGAAAGAGCATCTGCAACGTAGTTAGTTTTACCAGTGACGTGTTTTATTTCGAATTCGAAATCTTGAAGTTTCCAAATCCACTTCATTATTCTTGTATTACCGTTTTTCATAGAAAATATTCAAGTTAAAGGTTTGTGATCTGTTTGAAGTAAAAATTTAGTTCCATACAAGTATGGTTTAAAATGTTGCGTTGCCCATATGACGGCAAGTAATTCCTTTTCTATTGTGCTGTAATTATTTTCTGCATTTTGTAGTACTCGTAAGGCAAATGCTACAGGATGTTCAATATCATTATCATCTTTCTGAGACAATACTGCTCCGATTGCTTTATTGCAGTCTTGCCAGAGACGGCAAACAGTCAACATCTCGTTACTCTTTTCCCTAACTTCTTTATTTTGTGTTAGTTTTCTTAGTTTTTTTTTTGTTTCTCTATCTGCATATTTATAAAACTAATTAGTGAAGTGTCGCATCGTAATCCAGTACGATTACTTCATAATAATAGAAAAAACGGAGTATTTAGTTCACTCACCCGAAGCAAGCGGTTAATCCTCACAGTATTAAGTGCCTGCCCACTGCTGCTGTAAGTAAATAAACATACATTCACCTTTATATTTACCGAATCAGCTGATAGAACTAAATTACGTCAAAATGGTTCAATGCGCGAAATGTGAAAATTCAATTACTAGAGATGACAAAAATAGTTTATTTTGCTCTAAATGTAAAGGGATTTTCCACAGTAGATGTTTCAACCTCTTAGACAAAGACATTGAAGCGCTGAAAAACTCCAAAAAAACCATGGTTTTGTCACATTTGTGACACTAAAAAGCAGAATTTAAGCACAGAAAAACCTTCGGAGCCATCCGGTTCCGAAATACTAGCCGCTGTAAATACAGTAAACGAGAAAGTTAAATCCCTAAAAACCTCACTTGATAAATACGGGGACTTGAGTTTCGAATTGAGTGAGAGATTAGCAAAAATCGAAGCTCATCTAGAAGGGCAGACCAAACGTATAGAAGAGTTGGTCGATGAGAACAGTAATTTAAAAACAAAAGTTTGCCTGCTCGAAATCAGGATAAACAAGGCAGAGCAGGGACTTTTGAACAAATCAATAGAAATTCGGGGCATCCCGGTACGCCCAGGAGAGACCCCCACGGCATTGGTTACAAGTATTGGTGCCGGTCTCGGCATCAAATTAAACATACAAGATCTTGACCTAGTGGAGCGCCGGAGGCCCAGGAAGGATGATGCGCGACCACCGCCTGTAATCGCACGATTAGTCGGACAGTCTCTGAGGGACGATCTAATACAGAGGAGAAAAGTCAAGAGGGACTTCTCGACGCGTGATATCGGCTGGCAGGAGAATGACTCCCACCGGATATATCTTAGCGAGGAGATGACCCCGACCAACAGGCATCTGTATTGGCTCGCCCGTCAGAAGAGATCAGCCGGCAAATTAAAATATGTTTGGTTCTCGGGAGGGCGTGTGCGGTGCCGTAAAGAAGATGGCCATGCAGTAATCTTCATAGACCAGCCCCAGGACCTGGATGTTTTCGCCTGACCTTCTGGAATTCTTTTCTTTTCCTATCTGCACTTCCTTGGTCTACACCCTTTGCTAACGAAACCAGTGTACTCGTTATGGACTGTATGGGAAAATTTTTTGCACCCTTTTTTTTTTAGAAGGTATTATTATCCTTACCAGAATACGGCCTGGTAAATGTTTTCAGTTTTTAATTAGGGGGGTGTCACTATGATATTACTTTTAATCAGTGATAGAAACGCTCATTTTTCTTTACTATTTTCACTTGTCTCTTTTCCCCCCCCTCATATAAGCCCGATATGAATCTTTATCTTTTATTTTTTTTCGTAATTAAAGTTTTTTTTTTGTTTTTTATTTTTTCACCTTTTCAGTTTTTAATTATTGGTGTCACTATGATATTAACTCGTCGCCCTCATTTTTCGTTCTATACTATCCTTATTTATTTATATTCACCTGTTAATACGTTTATTTTCCATTATTGTAAATATTTTCCATTATTGTACTTCTATATATACTTTGTACATATCATTTTACTTTGTTCTTATCATCGATATGTATTTTCTCTTCTTGGCGTCTACTACTGTTTCTCATTTTCAGCGTCATCCTTTTACTTACTGTCCTATGTTTCCCTAACTCCTTCCCATTATGACTAACATCCTAACCGCCTGTCACATAAACTCACAATCCCTACCAGCCCATTACGATGAGTTCCTAGAATTTTTCACCCAAAATTTTTACCACATCATTGCAGTCTCTGAAACCTGGCTTAAACCCTACATTCCTTCTTCCTCGGTTTCTCTCCCTAACTACTCCGTCATTCGTCATGACCGGGTTAACCGGACCGGCGGTGGAGTAGCGCTATATGTCCATGATTGCCTGAAGTTTCGTGTCCTTTTTCATTCACCTCCTTCAAATTTCCCAAACATTGAGTCCTTATTTGTTGAAATATCCATTAATGGCCATTCTCTCCTATACGTAGTGGTTTACCATCCTCCACATGTTCCTTTTGACCAATCATTCGAATCTAACCTTTACCATTATGTTCCTCTCTACTCCAATATAATCATCTCTGGGGACCTGAATACCAATCTCCTATCTGACTCCTATGACAAAATCTACCTTGAAAACCTTTTTTTTTTTCCCTCCACCTTTTTATTGTACCATTCAATACCACCCACCACTCCCGTGGGTCTGACACTTGGTTGGACCTGCATGGCATAGATTCTCCAAAAAACCTTCTTTCCTCAAGTCAACGACCTGTTTCATTCCTGTCCTCCTCTCATGACTTGATACAATTATCATATGATATCCCAACACCTCGTTTCCTTCCTAAAACAATCTCCTTCCGTAACATAGACTCCCTCACCCGAGATAAGATTCTATCCGATCTCGAAACCATAGACTGGAATCCAATTTACTCCTGCTCCTCAATTGATACCATGGTTGAATTACTCACCACCAATCTCCTATCTATCCTTGATACCCATGCTCCTCTTAAAACCTCAACATTTCGCTTGCGTCGCCCTGCTCCTTGGATGAATCAAGACATTAAAGATTTGCAAAGAAGACGCGAGGCTGCCCGAAGACGCTACAGACGCACCAGGCTTGAAGAGGACTATCAAGCGTTTAAGTTTCTCAGAAATTTAACACAATCCACGATCCGGCGAACTAAATCCAATTTCTTCCACGAAGCCCTTTCATCTGCACCCGATCCTAAATCCAAATGGCTGCTCCTCCGCAAACTTTCCTTGTGTGATCCTCCTAGTTCCTCTCCCTCGGGAGTCTTTCCTGTCACTCCGGATGAGTTAAACTCCTATTTCGTTTCTTCCACTTCATCTGCTCCTTCTCGACCTTCCCAGCCCTTACCTCCGCCTGCATATAACGATAATAATTTTTATTTTTCTAATATCACTCCCTCCGATCTAATTACCTCCATTATGAAGTCTCAATCCAACTCATCTGGTATAGACGGCATTCCCGTTAAATTATTGAAATTATGCCTTCCTGAAATCCTTCCGGCCCCCTCCTCTTCATATATAATTTTTCCCTCCAAAACTCTGTATTTCCCACTTCCTGGAAAAAGGCCTTAATTCATCCCATCAACAAGAACCCAAACCCTATATCCCCAAAGGACTACCGCCCTATATCCATACTTTCCAACCTTTCTAAACCCCTAGAAAGATTGGTGCAATCCCAAATTTCCAATTTCCTAGAAGATTCCAAGGTACTTGATCCCTTCCAATCTGGTTTCCGTCCCGGCTTCTCAACTCAATCCGCACTCATTAAAATTATCAATGACATCCAAGCAGCGATGGACAAAAAAGAACTGACCATCCTGATCCTCCTTGATTTCTTGAAAGCATTCGATTCCTTAGACCATAATATCCTTTTTTCCAAATTGAAATCATTGAACTTTTCCCACAGCTCCCTCCTTTGGTTTCAATCTTTCCTTTCCCACCGCACCCAAGCAGTTGCCACTCCTAACCAAGGCCTATCCTCTTTCCTCACTCTACAGTCAGGAGTAGCTCAAGGATCGAGCATTTCCCCTCTACTGTTTAATCCCTACATCAATGATCTTCCCCATTCAATTCACCATTGTTCCCACCATCTTTATGCTGAGACTTCCAAATTTACTTCTCCTTTCCTCCATCCGAAATGTCAGCTGCGTTTGCCAAAATTCAGGAAGACCTAGACGAAACCTGTGCCTGGGCAAATCTGAACAAATTAACATTAAACGCAGCTAAAACTCAAGCAATTGCCATAGGATCATATTCCCTTCTCCATTCAAATGCCAACTTTCCCACATTATTCCTTAATGGTCATCCAATAACTTTCCCGAAGGTCATTTTTCCCCATATGCAAATCTCCCGAAGGTCAATCGGTATCCTAAAACTATTTCACCGATCCCGTCACCTCCTTCCCCTACCCACACGCAAACTTCTAGTATCCTCCCTTATCTTCCCCCAATTTGACTATGGTAGCGTTATATATGGCGGGCTCTCGACGGTTCTTGAAGACAGATTAAAACGCATTATGAATTGCTTCATCAGGTTTGTCTTCGGAACATCGAGACGTTCCCATGTTTCGCATCTCTACACTGATTTAAATTGGCTTTTCCCCTCCTTCCGCATAAAGTACTTCCTAGGCTCCTACCTATTTCAAGTTATCAACACCCGTCACCCTTCCTTTATTTACAGTAACCTGAAATTCAAGTCTGCTATCAAATCACTGCATACAAGATCTCGTCTTTCCGATCTCTATACTCCATCCCACAGAAGTACTGCATTCCAACGTTCCTTCCTTGTCCGATCCTCTACTCTTTGGAATTCCCTCCCCCCCTGTATCCGCAATGCTTCTTCCCTTGGAACATTCAAAACACTACTCTTTCACCATCTTCTTTCCCTCCAACCCGACGCTCTCTAATTATAAGGATGTATGTAATCGTCTAATTTATTTACTAAGACCGTCAGACATAAAACATTAGCCAAAATTATAGTTTGACTATGATAATGTTTTGTTTTCTTGTAATGCTAATTTTTTAGTTTCTATCTTTTATTTTTCTTTAAGTTTCTGTTTGTTTTTTTTTCTGTTTTGCATTTTTGTTTACAATATTAACCTCTTTATTTGTAAATTTTTATTTTTTCACTCTCTTTTTATTAATAGTTCTTTCTTTTTCTAGTTTTTCTCTGTATTTTTTTTCATACATATTTGTATTTAATTTTACCTATGTTTTTTATTTTTAACAGCCTCTCGGCCAGTTATGATCTTACTTTGTATTATTTAATGTTATTCTTAAGGGACTTTGTCCCAGAATAAAGTTTTCTTTCTATTCTATTCTATTCTATTCTATTGCTCGCATCTGTTGTTAAAATGAATGATTTATTCCAATCTGGATAATTCAAAATTGGTGCATTTGCCATTAGATCTATTAACGTCTTACAAGCTTTCTTTATTTGTTCTGTTTTATAAACTTTTGTTTTTAACGATTCTGAAATAGGTTTAGTTATTTTTGCATATCCGTTAATAAATTTTCTATAGTATCCAGTCATACCTAGAAATTGTCTTGTCGACTTTTCATCATGAGGTACCGGAAAGTTAACTATAGTTTCTATTTTTTTCGGATCTGTTTTTAAACCTTCTTCTGATACAATGTAGCCAAGAAATTTTAACTCCTTTTTGAAAAATTGTTATCTAATTGTATCGAAAATTGGTGTTCTTTTAATGCTTTCAAAACTCTTTCTAGATCTTGTAGATGTTCCTCTTCATTTTTCGAATAAATAATAATATCATCAACATAGACCATTGCATTTGGAATGTTAGAAATCAACATTGTCATCGCTCGTTGGAACGTTGGTGGAGCGTTACTTAAACCGAAGGGCATTCGAACGAATTCAAAGTGACCGTTTTCGGTAGAAAATGCTGTTTTGGGGATGGATTCTTCGTCCATCTCTATTTGGTGGAATCCAGAAGCCAGATCGATAGTTGAAAATATTTTTGCTCCTCGCAAACGATTTAAAAGATCTTCAATATTAGGAAGTGGAAACTTATCTTTTACTGTCGATTGATTCAGTTTCCTGTAATCGATAACCATACGGACTTTCTTTATACCCGAAGCGTCCATTTTTTTTTTTGGAACAATCCATAAGGGAGAGTTGTAAGGCGACTTACTGGGTCTAATTACTCCGTTATTTAATAATTTTTCAACTTCCTCGTTGATTTGTTGCTTAAATTGTTCCGGATATCTACAGTTACGTGTATAAATCGGATTATCGTTATTTGTTATTATTTTATGTTTTAGTAATTTCGTAGGTTTCAATTGCTCTTTTTCGGTTTTTAATATTTCACCGTTTTCACTTATTATTTGTATTATCTTATTTGTTATTTCTGGATTTATATGTTCATGTCTTATAATACTTTTTATTTCATTTTTATCTTCAATATAGAACACATTATCTTCTAATTTATAATTTTTATCCATTATTTTTATTTCTAATTCTTCTAAATTTATTTTAGCTTTTAATTCTTTCAAGGTTTGATAACCAAGTAAAAAATCGAATCGCGTACTAATGGGGAAAACTAAGAATTTCACTTCTTGTTTAATTCCTATAAATGGATGCAGGTTGAGGTGTACACATTGTGTTCCTTCTGCACGTCCAGTAGGTGTTTTTATCGTAAAGTATTCTGTAGTTACATTAGCGTTTTTCGGAATAGTTTGGGGACAAATATAATTTTTTGTCGCTCCAGTGTCAATTAACCATTTATTTTTTTCCTTGTCCATGAGCTGGGGTAAATCATCTATACAATGTATTTCATCATCTGTTGATTGTTTTATATTTGATCCGGTGGCTTTTTCGCGTTCGGACTTAGCTCTAAAAAATTCTCGTTGTTAATTTCTAATTGTTTTACTCTTTCCGTTAACATCCTAATTTGTCCATCTTTCTCATCCTCGGTGTAATGAACACGATTTGAAAGTGTTCTCATAGAAACCGTGTTTGAATCATTTTGTTGAGGTGGATCTACATTTTGTTGTTGATTTCTCCAATTTCCCGATGAAGGTTTATTAAAGTATTTTTGTTGAGTTTGCGGATCATGATGTTGGTTTTGAACAGGTCTTTGATAATTTGTATTATTATAATTAGGATTTTGTTGTTGATTATAGTATTGAAAATTTTGGTGATAATTAGGAGATTGTTGCTGATATTGGTTTTGATAATTTTGTTCATAAGGCGGTTTGTAAAATTTTTTATTTTGTTCATTTTTATAATAGGATCGAAATTTCTACCTTTATAATTTGAATGATTTTGTTGTAGGTGTTTGTCTTTTCGATTTCCGTGTCCGTACAAACGATGAACAATGTGTGCGGCACTGTTCCTTAAAATTTCCTCGATATCTTTGATTGTATCAAATTTGATATGATAAATGAAATCCGTGAGTGACGGATGTAAATTGTGTTCTGTATGATGAGATATTTGTTTATCGTACTGAGACATTTCTGATTGTTTGTCTAGTATTTCGGCATCGGCATAAACACGAGCGAATAAATCGCACCTTTTCTTCCCTAATCTTTCTAAGTAATCATGTGGGTTTTCATTGTGATGAGGCGTAGTATTTAGAATTTCTGATATTAATTGCTCCCTAGTGTGGGTATCTTGATATTTACGTTTTAAAAATGACAAAATTTGTGAAACATCAGAAATTCCTTATCATAAGTTGCAATTTTTGCTTTACCTTTAAGCTTAGTTAGTAATGTTAAAACTAACTTAGAATGATTTATAGTTTTATATTGATTATTATCTTGACAGTATAATTCATACACAAATTTAGTGTTTCTAATAAAGTCTACTAATTGTAAAAGATCACCATCATATTCAGGAATTAATTTAAAATCGTGATCTTTAATTTCCATTGCCATCTCTGAATTTATACTAGTTTCTAATAATAATTGATCGATATTTTCAGGACTTAAAGTTGTATTTAATTCTCTTAATTGATTTAACCTATCTTGTAATGACATTAAATAATAAAATAAAATAAAATAAAATTATATTACCATAAAATATGTTGTCTTCAGTGAAAAAAACCTTCTTCCTCGGTGATGAGTGAAGTCTTCGCAATAGTTCTTGAAACTCACGTATTAAGATTTGAAAATCTTCAGAAGTATGAAAAGATACCTCTGTAGTCGTGGAGAATTCTTGCTATACTTGTATACGCAGTGGCAATCTTCCTCAAGACGGAGAGAAGTTGTTATGCTGCTTGATATCGGTCTTACACACGAATCAAAGCTCCGCAAAGTTACTATAATATCTTCAAAATTCTGCCTAAGTCCCTGTGTTCGGGCGCCAGCTAAAGATCTTCAATACACACAAGACTTTTTAAAAAGATTTATTATGAATAACAAACATTAATTACGGTAACTATCTACTGATCTAAACAAGCATAGTAACTGGCTAATGAATTATAATCGACAAGTGTCCTGGGAATCTGCTCCGCAGGATTTAAATAGGTGTCAGCAATGGCGTGACTCATAGTTCTTAGAACAACACTTGTGCTACCTATAACTATATATTAACACTTTTAATTAATAACACTAATACAACAAATGTAACAATGTGAATAATTAAATTATATGATTATAACAGTTTTACAGCACTCAGTGTTGCCAGATTCCTACAGGCATTTAAATACTTCATAAAGATGGCTTCATTGAAGTTGGATAGATTTTCAAAAGTTGGAGTGAATCATTCCAAATGTTTTTGTCATTATATATATGCTCCTTGATCCACAATCGTGGATCATATTTGGTCATAAATATGATCCAACTAAGAAGTACCTGGATATGTGCTTTAGCCATGAGAAAGAAAATTAAATAAAAGCTAAATTTTTTCAAGCTTTTAAAGTGACCAAAGGCCATTTGATAACAGTTATGTCTATGATAGTTTGTACTAACAGTTCCCTTACCAAAGTCGTGATATATTGATATAGAATAATCTTTTAGCACGCTGACTTTGGCGTTCTTTCCTAGGACGCCAACTACGAGTTATCTCGTCCTGTGTTTACTTGCCATTTTTGTGCAGCTACAATTAAACTCAAAATATATCAGTGCTAATATCGATAGATGGCTTCTGGGGAAAGAACAAAAAATCAATGCTGGCTTGTATGAACAGAAAATTTATTTAAAAACGAACAAAAAATATAATTATAAAAATAAGTAAGACCTTATTTACTAGATTTAGAATGTTTAATAATATAATGTGATTAAATCAAATTGTCATTTTTGGCCATATTTTTGAAAATTGCTGTGGTAGTCAACATGTTAAATAATGTTATTATTGAAAACTTTTACAGTTTATACTTAAAAAAGATAGTTTTACTAAAATATCCAGCTGAATTGTGTCAGTGATAAATTTAACTGAGGGTTACATTCTATTACTAAAAATCAAAGGATATTACTTTTTTTAATTCTTTATAATATTTGATTCATTATAATTATTGTATTTCCTTAGTTAAAAGTATGAAATTGATAGGTATTAATGGTGTTCTATTTCTATCCTTTAGGGTATAGTCGTGGATGTGCCGTTTGCTTCATTTTTCCTTAGCCAGACTCTTGGTCAAACTCAAGAGGCTCTCTATTCTTCAATAGACGAGCTCCCTTCGCTTGATAAAGAATTATACAGGTCACTAACTTATGTCAAGCATTACAAAGGGGATGTGAGTGATTTGGACCTCACGTTCTCTGTTGATCATGATTTCATGGGTAAACTTGTGACCTTTGAACTCGTACCTGGAGGAAGAGCCCTGCCAGTCAACAACCATAATAAGTGAGCTAATTATTTTATTTTAATTATAAAAGAATCTGTTATTTGCTTAAACCAATTCATTTACCTATTTCATTAAATAATGATGCATTCTTTAATTATTACCTCAATTAAGAGCTTTTCAGATAAGAGATCAAAATTTTTTTGATATTGATATATTCTTCCTATTGTGAGATTGAGTCTAAATAAAGTTGGCCTGTTTATCCTTTTTTTTTCTCATTTTGTTTAGAAAACTATGGGAATAACAAAAAAAAAAAAAAAAATTCAAATTTTATTTTTGAAATTTCAAAACTATAATTTATAAGTATCTTGAAGCAAAATCTATTCCTTTTATTCTTTGTATAGTGAACCTATATTGGAAGTTTCTTTATCTAACAAGTGTTCTTATAATTATGTAAACAGCTATTAATTCTTTTGTTGACTAATTTACTTTGTAATATTATTATTTTTTTTCTTTTTCATTTTTAAATTATTTTTATTAATTTATTTATTTTTTTAATGTTTGTCTCATCTTTGTCACATCCAATTTTGTTTTATTTTAGACCTGCAAGACAGGTCGAAACGTTGGCATGCCAAACATATAGTTTTTTATTTAAAAACTTGGACGTATTTATTTATCTGACTGCACCCCTGACCTTTTCTTCTCTTAAACTTATTAATTTCAATTAGCAAGAACTTGTGGCGGGAAAAAAGATGTGGGAAATTTCACTTCCTTCTTTATGGAAGTGAAAGCTGGATCTGGGCAACCATTGGCGCAGAGTGATTGTCACCGAAATAATAAGGAACTAGGGGATATGAGACTTTGGAGTTAATGCCTTGATAAATACCAAGATACCTAAAACTGTTTGGTTATATATGCTGCAGGAACAAAGACCAAGATCCAGAGTAATTATTCAAAGCATTATCCCATGGACATCATACTTGAGGAAGGACTAGACTGCTAAAGAAAATATGAAAGCCTGTATCTTAGTCCCTGTTTACGCAACAGAGCTTATTTTCTATTCGGAATGTAGTAAATTTATTCTAGTTAAATTCTGAATATAGCAAGCTCTTCTTTAGAACCAGCTGTGTAGCAGATATTTTGGTGAAACGTATAAAAGTTCAATATATTTGTTTTTATGCTACCAATTGGCGAGCTGTGGGGCTTCAAAACTCAAAACTTGGATTTTCATACACAAGTAAAACACTAACAATGTACAAATAAATCAAAACTATCGGACCTTTTGCATACCAAAATGTAAAATTTTACTGAACTATTAGGGATTCTGTGAAAATATTGTTCCCCCACCCCCAGACTTTGCAGAAGTCAGATTAGTGAGGTTCTACTATATAAAAAAGACAGGTTGAAATGTCGGCACGCCAAATATAAAGTTTTTTTATTTAAAAACTTGGACGTGTTTATTTACCTGACTGTACCCCTGACCATTTCTTCACTTAAATTACATCTCACAGTCAACAATAGAATCATCATCATGAAATTAATAAATATATTGGGTACATTGTTTGATCAGTCCATTAATGTTTATTAGATTTATACATCTGCATATATCAATTTAATTTCATTCTTGTTATTTAATTAGGCCTTGTGGGTTTAAGACTTATCCTTAATAGATAAGGAATTTCTTAGAATTATATAATTTTTTTTTTTTAATTAATAAATTATTTAGTTTTTATTTTGAAGGTAGCTTAAAATAAAAAATAAATTCTATTTCCATAACCTAACAATATTTTATAGTTTGTTTTTGTAACTATTTTAGGATAAACTACATACATTTGATGGCTCATTTCCGGATGCACACACAAATAAAAGAACAGACCTCAGCATTTATCCGTGGTTTCCGCTCTATCATTAATCCCGACTGGCTCTTTCTTTTCTCTACACCAGAGGTATTATTATTTATTACAGCTAAGTAGTCTTTTTTTTTTTTTAATAATATTTTTTTTATTCATTTTTTTAGGGCACAAGACTTCCATTAAAGTCCTACACTGTCCTTAAATAATTTTTTTTGTAACAAATAATAACAACAAAGATTTCAAACACAAATACGGAAAAAAATGTTCGGAAATGATATTGTATTTGGTCTATAAAAAAACTAAAATGTGTTTCCTTAGATGAACTTTTTGATTGATTTCTTTATATATTCTGGCCTTGTTATCAAATAATTCTTACTGATCTTGTGTAATTTGTTATTTTTTACAGCTTCAAAGACTGATATCAGGTGACAATGTTCCGTTAGACATGTCTGATTTGCGTAGGCATACTCAATACTATGGAGGATTTCACGATTCTCATAGGGTTGTTGTTTGGCTTTGGGACATCTTACAGAAAGATTTTTCTGAAGAAGAAAGACGTCTCTTCTTGAAGGTAATTAGTTATTAAAAGTGTAATTAAATACAATTTTTATTCACATCTCTATTAAAATATATTAATAATTATTTCCATAGAATGTAACAGTATCTATAGTTTATGTTTCTTCTTCTTCAACTTTCACTTTGTTCAACTTCATCAGCATAGATATGCCTCGATCTAGGCTTTGTGGTTCTGAGCCAATGACTTCACAAACCACAGATTCTTTTGAAGCTTTTTGATATGATTAGTCCATAACAGTTTTGACCTTCCTCGTGGATAACATCTTGTGAGTGGGTCCAACTTAAAAAAGCTTTAATGTTTCCTGATTCTCTTTCAAGGCGGGCATTCCAAGGTCTCCTTGTTACTTATTTTATCTCCTCTTATTTGGCCTCCCTCTCTCTCTGGTATGACATATTTAATGTATTACTTTTATTTTTAAGTATTATTTGTAAGTTAGCTGTAGGATTGGATTTTTATCTTCTTATTTCAGCTAGTTGGTTTCTGCCATTTTTCAAAGGTCTTAAAAACTCAAAATTTATTCATTAAGTAAATTGATTCTTAGATAATGGAGTAATACTATTTAGATTAACAATGCTTATAAGTTTTCATAATAATTCTAAATAAGTTTTTTATTATTTTTCAAAATAAATTTATTATATATTACCAATGTGTTTATAGTTTGTTACAAGCTGTTCAAAGCCTCCCTTGCTGGGGTTCGCCCACTTGGAGCCACCATTTTCTATCAGGTGTGTTGAAGTAGGAGATGATGAGGATACTGGTGATACTATTGGTGAATATAATTTTTAATTAATATAGTTTATTACATATTAAACCAGAAAACAGTGTTAAACTTGTTTTATGATTGATTGCTCGTGATTTTTTTTTAGTGGATTATATTAAATATTAACACTTTGCTAAGTCTTTTGGCCATGGTCCTTTCTCTGTGCTGAAAGTTATTATTTCATAAATACTTTACTTTACCAGGTATGCAAGTTTAAAATGTCGTTTTAATTCCAATAGAATGCGCTCCTAGCCTATTGAAGGATTTGCTTATCTCTAAACGCTATTTTGTTTGTTAGTCATTTGTTTACAAAAGTCAGTTGTTTTTAAGTCGTTTACGTGGACGTATCATACCTTTCTTTGGTGTTAAAAATGTCTAATTTTAAGCCAAATAAAGAGCATTTGCGGCATGTCATGATTTTCTTATTTAATCAAAAGAAAAAGGCATCTGAATGTCATCGAATTCTTGTTGAGACTTATGGCGATGTTGCTCCAACCGTCAGGACATGTGAACGTTGGTTTCAAAGTTTCAAACGTGGTGATTTTGATGTTACTGATCAAAAACGAGAAAATCGACCAAAAAAGTTTGAGGACTTCGAATTGCAATCTTTATTAGACGAAGACAATACCCAAACCCAACAAATGATGGCAGAACAGTTGAATGTCACTAGGCAAGCCATTTCCGATCGCCTGAGAGCTATGGGAAAGATTCAAAAGGTTGGAAAATGGGTTCCACATGAATTGGACGAACGACAGATGGAAAAAAAAACGAAAAACTGTGTGCGAAATGCTGCTTTTACGCCACAAAAGAAAGGGTTTTTTTTTTGCATCGAGTTGTAACTGGCGATGAAAAATGGATTTATTTTCAGAATCCCAAGCGAAAAAAATCATGGGTAACGCCAGGACAACCATCCTCATCGAGTGCAAGACCGGATCGTTTTGGGAAGAAGACAATGCTGTGTGTGTGGTGGGATCAGAAGGGAGTAGTCTACTACGAGCTTCTCAAACCCGGCGAAACAGTCAATACCGAGCGCTACCGACAACAAATGATCAATTTGAGTCACGCATTGATCGAAAAACGCCCAGAATGGGCTCACAGGCACGCCAAAGTCATTCTTCAGCATGATAACACTCCTGCACATTCAGCCAGATTGACTAAGGAAACGATTTCTTCGCTTGGTTGGGAACTCCTACCCCACCCGCCGTATTCACCTGACCTGGCGCCTTCTGATTATCACCTCTTCTCATCGATGGGACACTCATTGGCGGAGCAACATTCAACAATTTCGAAAACGTACGAAAATGGCTCGATGAATGGATTTCAAATAAAGATGAAGCATTCTTTTGGAATGGTATCCATATATTGCCCGAGAGATGGACAAAATGTGTAGAAAGCGAGGGTCAGTACTTTGAATAAAATATATTATACTTTTTTTTAAATTACTGTGTATATATTTTAAGAAATAAACGACATTTTAAACTTGCATACCTGGTAGCACTGTTTTACACTTACCATGAATAACTTCACAATATTTTGGTGTTTTTCTATTAAAAAAAAAAAAAAAAAAAACTATGACGACACGGAGTCATCTCAGTTACCTCAGGTGAGGTAAATCATCTCTCATGCGAGTGGCGACACAACATCGTCAAGTGTTTTTAATAGAAAAATGAATTAAATGATTGCTTTCAATAATCTATTTGCAGTGTCTAATTTAAAACATCTTGGTTTTAAAAATCAATACTTTCTCCTATATTTTGATTTTTTGACATAGATATGTCTTTTGGCTGGGGATCTATACTTTTTTGCTGTAACGCTTTTTTCATATTCAAACATGTAAAGTTTTGACACACTCTAGCTCTGTTGGTGTTGCTCGGATTAAAAGTTTAATGGAAGCTTTATTGTTAAAAATATTTTTTGTTGTATAACACTTGTCGCTAGGACCTACCATTTAGGAACTATATATTGATTATTAATTTAATTTAATTATTAATTGAAGTAATTTGCTCCTTTTAATTCTAAAATATAAATTCGGAAAAGCAGTGGATTATAGATAGACATATCCTTGGTCTATTGTTTTCCCCAGTCAGGGAGAATTTTAGTTGTTTTTTTTAAACTGTTTCAATATAGACATATTTTAATGATTAAAATACAAATATTAATGTAATACAGGGAGCGTCATAAGAGGATTTTTTACTATCAGAAAGAGAGATCCACAACATAGGCTGCCAACTTCCTCGACCTGTTTCAACCTTCTCAAGCTACCCAATTACCAGAGGAAAGCAACTCTGCGAGACAAACTAAGATATGCCATCTCAAGCAATACTGGCTTTGAACTCTCATAATCACCATAATTTTTTTTTATTACAAAGATTTTTACTGTTAATTTATTATTATTTTTTTTAATAATGCGATTTAGACTGATCGATAGTATTGTACTAATACTGATGTACTAGCAGTTCATTATTTAAATGTGTTATGTGCATGTATATGTATAAGAAGTTAAAATTTTTAATATGTTTGTACAACCTGTTCTAAGTTTGGAAAAATAATTTTTCAAACAAAAATAATAACCCTAACCTCAAAAATATTTGAGATGATTATTTTTCCAGAACTGAATTAAATAATCTCAGTCAAGTGTTAATTTTATGATAGTTATTAAAAATTTTACTATAGTTAAATATTGTTTCATTGTTCAATTTTTGTAGTTATCTTTAACGTTAGAATGTGATATATATTTAGCTGACCAATGATCGATTAAAGTATAGGAATTAATTTTTTAAAATAGATTATATCGTCTTTTTTATATATTAGATTTTCACTTTTCATAATCTTCACTTATTTACCTATATAAATATTTATATAAATTTACAATCATACTTTGTAGGAATTACTTTTCTATACCTGCCAGTTTTTGATTATATTTGGAGCTGATTATTCTGTTTATTTGTACTGTTGATGCATTTTTCTGAATCTTAACTAAACCAGGGTGGCCACCAGACAAATTTTCTTGAAAACCTGGAATTATGTTGAATTTTTATGATTGGAAAAATCAGGGAATTATGAATTTGTGAGATTGTAAGATTAAAAAAAAATTGATTTATTTACTCATCTTCAATTTAAATGACTATGAAAATAATACATTAAAACATTAAATGCACTAGACTTTTACTGAATTCAATTTAATTTAAAATTCACAATCTCTTAAAACTAATTATGGCCGATCGCGGACTATCAGTATATTACAGTATTAAAATTGAGCTCTTAAAAAACCAAAAATAAAATACTAAAGAAAAAAAAAGTAATGAAAATCAACAAAGAACAAAAATGTATGATGATAGGCTTGGAATAATTTAATAAAATAATGAAATAAACAAACAATATTGACCTATAATCTACAATAGTAACCCGCAGTTTGTTTCAAATGTTATCCTAATTTGTGAAATTTTTAATTATTTAAAACAAAGTCATTGATAAAGAAAAAATTTCCCATAAAAAATATTCAAATAATTGAAACGATAAAGGTTTTGAAATTTTGTATTACATAAAATATTTTACTAATACTTCTTTCAGTCACACAAAATATGCTAAATAAAATCTATAAAAATCATGCTAGAAGAAAACAGAGCACTTGGTTAGTATTAAATTTCACTTGGAATTTTATGAAAATTAACTTGGAAAATCTGGAGTTCTGCTTGAATTTTCTTTTCCTTGGTGGCAACCTTGTAAACATGTTTCCTTAGTAAATATTAATGTCTCCAATTATATCTTATAATTAATTTAATAATGATTTATGTGAAACTTTGAGGTCATTCTCTTTTACTTGAGGTCATGAACTATTACAAATAAGTTTTAAAACAACAGAAGGATAATATTTCTATTGTATTTGTTTAATTAATATTCTGTTGTTAGATCTTTTTTTTTTAAACTTTTAGTTACTAAAATACTTTAGGAAAGATCATATTAATTTTGACAACTGGAATAACTTGAACTTATTATTTAATTAATTTTTTTCAGAAATCAGCTATTACAAATTCATTTTTGTGTTTATTCCTCGTTTATATGATTAGTATATTTTAATAGCAATCCTTATTTCAAGTAAAAGCCCAATACTCTTGTTTACATAATTTAACATTCAAGATTTCATTCTAATTAATCTCCAAAATAATTTCTAACAGTTCTTAGTAAAACCGATTTAAGTTCCTGAATGTTTATAATTCATTTTTTTTTTCTGTCTTTTATATCTAATGGAAGATAGTGTATATAAAAGTAGTGAGAATCATTTTTGTATATATTATATAGATAAATTCGATGTTATATTGAGTGGCAATGTGATTGTAGGTTTTATTTTTATAATGAATATAAATATTTTAATTCCTGCCTGCAATAAAATAAATTAATTTGTGCTTTCTACATTGCTTTATATTTATCCACTCAAGGTTCGAAGTGTTAAAAATATTTTAAAATGTTGTTTTGTATATATATAAAAAAATATATATTTACATTAAGAATTACAATTATTTTGTATTTAAAAAAAAAAAAAAGAGCTATTATTTTTTCTAGTCGATTTCTAAAATATTTATATTTGTATGATTACTTGAAGTAGATGTTATTTTTCAGAAATATTAATGAATTTTCTAATTTTATCTTGATCTGGGTTCTTGAAGAAATCATTTATAATAATTTCATAAATATCGTCAATATAAGTAAACTTTCTTTTATCTCGCTTATGAAATTTGTAGATATTACATTAATAAAAGTCTATGAAATATTTAGCTAATCACTGAGCTGAATTTACAAACAAGGAACTGATTAATCGGAAAAAAATATTAATGTTAGTATTATCATTTTTAATGAGAACAATGGAAAGGAACACCTCAATGTTGCAATATTTTAAGTAAAAATATAAGGAACTTTATTTTGTTGTGTATATAAACCTAAATTCTAAAATTGACGGTTAATAATAATTGAACTATTAAGAGCATCTGTAATTTTATATTGTTTCACCGTCACACTATTTGTTATAACCATTAAAGTATTAAATTTTACTTTTAAATTTAATAAACAAATTACAATTTTCTTTTCTTGTGGTCAACATAGCACTGAGTAAAATTGAGTTCACTAATTTCACTTATAAAATAAAATTCAGAAGTGTCTTTTTCCTGAATTAGAAATGACCCTCTATTAGCTTGATGTTGGTTTAGAAAAGTAAATATTTACATTAGCTATTTAATGTCTCCAGTACTTTCATATTTCAAATGGTGCAGTATCCCTCAATAGATTAGTAGACAGATACTGCTTGATTTTTTTCTTCGCCATTAATCAGAGTTCTGATACATTCCCATTCTTCAGCTGTAATAGTTTCTTCTTTATTCCTCAATTTCATAATTAATTCGATGTTGTAATTAAAAATATTTAGTGTCTACATACCTTAGTTTATAGTAGTTCAAAAAAACTTTAATTAACCAGTGTTACTTAATGATAGATTCAGTGAAACAAAATGTTTAAAATTGTATTTTATAGAAATTATTTATAACTATAGATATTAGTTGTAAGATTGTCTGTAGTTAAAAACTATTATAATATAGCACTTTCAATACTAATGTATTGGACAATCATTTGTGGTTGGAAGTTACTGTGCATTAACGTGTCTAAATTATATTTCCATACCATAAAAGTAAACAGTCGAAGTCCAAGTTTTGTCCTTGTTAATATTATTTTCTTGTTCTTTACTTTCAATTATAATTTAGCATTAAAATATCCTCTGTCTTAAATGTAGGAAAGCAATAATCTAAAATTCACTAGCTAAGTAAATAATTTGGCTGTCCATGTAGAAATACTATATAATTTTAATTTGGTTCATTTATTTTTAAAAAATACATAAGTAACTAGCTTTTAATATTCTAAAGCTTTTTAAGGACTTAGACTATTTACCTCTATGGTATAAATATATTACCAGCTTTTATTCTTGTTGGCTGTGTTTTACAATACTTATGTGCATGCAATGTCATATTCACTTTGTATGCATTCTATTAGACTTAAATACTCGTAAATTATACCGAGAAAATAATTTTTTGTTATTTGAAAGATGAAATAGTTACTTATTAAATGTATTTATGATAACAATTTTAATTTATTATTTATCTCAGCAAAACCCTTTTCTTTTTTTTTTAATTTGTTCATGTACACTAACATAATTATTTGCTTGACCCTTTTCCTGGGTAGTAAAAGTATTAAATTTTGATCAAAATATATGAAATTACTTGCAGTATGAGGACCTCGCAAACAGTACTATTGGGTTTTTATATGACCCTTCTCATCAAGTTGGCAGCCCTGCTGGGAGGTACAAATGCAACGAGCTCAGCAATTTAACAATATTCCTGCTGAAGCAGTATTGGACTGTTGAGCATGGTTGGCTTGGTGTGTCAGATATATTTTGTTGGTTATTTGTTATTTCTCAGAACTGTAATATATTAATTCATATAGATTGTTTTCTAAAGAAAATAACAAAAAAATTGTTGAACCTTCCACTTACAATTTGTAATCGAAGAGATTAAAAGGGAACCTCAATTCCCTGTGCCAGGCTACCAGTATAAAGAAATCACATTTTTTTGACAAGAAAAGGCTTAAAAAGTAAACCCATATGGACATACACCTCACAAAAAGTAAACCCATATAGACATGCACCGTATATCATACATATACATATATACATACATACCTATATACATATACCATAGGCTTAAAAAGTAAACCCATATGGACATACACCTCACAAATATACAATGCTGTGAAAAATACTTTTCTTAAAATAATACAATTATTCCAATAAGAAATACTATGAATAATCATGTGAAAACAGTACTGAAAACATTGTTTTTTTGCTGATATTTTTTTGTTTTTCAAATGGGTTGTTCAAATGACTACTGTCAAATGCAAATGAGAAAAACCTACTATATTATTGAAAGCATAAACTAAAAGTTAAATTTTTGTGAGACTTATGGGTTTTTGTTTCCAATAGCCCTGCCAGTGATTTTATAATGTTATTTATTAAAGGTTGCTATGTAATTTGATTCCATTTATACACATGCTTAATTTTATTTTAATGTATTACTGTTAGTTTAATTGCGGTTAATAAAGCAACAAAGATGAATCTTTTTTTAAGTGTAAGAATTAAGCAATGTAGAGGAGTGAGAAAAGAGTTTATTGGAAGAAATAGAAATTTTACCAGAAGTATTGCATTGCAAACAAGGCCACTTCATGAAATTTTATGAAGGTCGTCAGACATAGAAGCAATAAAAGGCAACGCCAGAATGAATGTGGCAAGTATAGGGGTATGTGGCTATGTCAATGCAAGTTACCATTAAATAAGGTGTTCTTTTTCATTTATTCATGGACACAGGAGTATACAAAATTTAAATTCTGCTCCAAAGAATTTGATACAAGCTCCCGTATGAAAGCTGATTATCTATAGGAGGCGTGTGCCGATAGTTTATTGAAAAACTCAATAGTTATTGGAGGGGAAGGACTGACAAGTCCTTTTTTTCATAGAAAGTGTAATCTATATGTATTACTTTAGTACTTGTCTAAGGTATTTCAAATTTTGTTATATGAAATTTCAGTTAAATAAAAACGTATGTTTCTCTAACCCATATCTTTTAATTTATCACCAGATTGCTATTACTAGATAAATTCGCTGGTGGTGCTATTGGAATCTTATTATGGAATTCTATTATGACACAGAATTTTAATTGAAGGCTGAATGGCATAAACAAGAAATATTCGTGTTTATGAATTTGTGCTTCATATATCTCAGTGGTTATTTGATAGTTGTGTTTATGGAATGATCAGTGTTGAAGGTGATGATAGTTATGTAAAATAACCAATACCTCCAATTGCTTCTTTAAAGACATTATAATGTACAAGAGTTTAAGAATAGTTGTTTTTCAATTCCTAGTGAACAGTCTTCAGGGAGAATCTTTGTTCCCATAGCTGTAGCATCTAAGAAAATAGGTTTGAGAAACGAGTGGCAGTTTCTCAGATTTAATGGCTAGTTTTCCCTTTGACTTAGAGGTTGAATTATTAGCTTTATATGACAGTAAATCAGGGATTGCTGCCATTCCTCTTCTTTAACCCCTTATTCTGATGCATTCTGTTACCTTGCAAGAGTTGGAGAACAAAAAAATACTAGAGATGGATCGACTAGTTGGTAAAGGCGATGGTTGTGTTTGTAGTTAGCCATTTTATTCATTTATATTGCTACGCTTAAAAGCAGGTTGATTGAAATAAAAACATGGCCTATAATAAACTATAATTTTTATTTGAGTTTTATCTTGATAGTTTGTTATTTAATATTCCAGGAATAGGAACTTTTTTTTTTTGTTATCAATTATCAAACTTCAAGAAGGATTACAATATTAAGAAAAAATAAATTTGATAACTTCCACAATCCTGAATAAACCGCTATTTTAGCAATTTACAATTACAAGTAAGATATTTTTGTGTTATACATACAAGTCCATAAACATGATATATATTTTTTTTTGGCATGATCAAAATTTCACAATTAACTATCTAAGCTATGTAAATTGCTGACTTTTGTTTTATTTTTATTTTTAAAAAAACTGTGTTATAACTCGACCAGTTTGCAAAAAATATAAGAAAAATTATAATATAAACAAAACCCTGTGGCTACATGTACTGATGGCTATAGTGCTCTGAATGAATCACCTCGACCATTGCTGATGTCACCCAAATTTCAACGGAAGCAATGATCGGCTTGGTGGACTAATTGGTCTTATTGCTAGCTGACTAGTTGGCCCATCTCAATTTTTTACTTCAATGTAGTTCATAGTAGAAAGTAAATTTGTAAAATTTAACTTATGACCTATAATTAACAATCAGTAATTAATAGTTAATTACAGATCATAAATATGAATAATATTATTCAAGTTTAAATAGGGATGTGATCTTGGAAAAGGAAGAAAAAATATGTCATGTTTCTTGTTTATTTTTAAAAATTTTATTTTACAATCAGAAAAAACGATATATAAATTCATAAAACAAATGATAGAAGTCTACTGAGTGCACTACATTAGTTAACAGGTGGGAATATTCCTTATTCAAACGCTTAACTACAAACAATCTGGGTGGTTTAGTTTCAGGAATTTTCAAAAGTTTGGACTAAATAGAGAGATGTCCATACCTTTCTCAATATTCGATTAACATTCAGTCAAAAAGGAAAAACAAAACTATTTCCTTAAATCTATCATCCAAAAACCAACTTTTAAGTTTATAAATATTACTCATACACCTTACATCAAACAGCTTACCCCCACCCCCAGAACTTGATGTATAATAAAAATCGGAACACAACAATAATATTGTTTCAGCTACAATCTTCAGTTTAAGTCCAGTCTGTTAGAATCATATTTAAAGATAAAATGAGTGCAGAAAAAAAAAAAAAAAATGTATTTTTTCTTTCATTAATATTAACACAAATGGCAATGATATCAGGCAGTCGATTATTAGAATATTTTCATACCAAGGCCAGAAAACGATTTTAAGGATCATAAAACGAAGCACTGAAATTTCTCTTGATAAATATAAATATTTGCACTAAGTACTATGGGATATTTGAAGAAATATGTTCAATTATTAATAACAAATAAAATGCAATACATTAGAAAGATATGATATGATTTATCAAGTTTTTATAATTTTTGAAAAGTTAAAACAAAATTAAAGTCACCCCCTTTTTTATAGAATGGATATAACAATGGAAGGATAATAGAGATTAGCAAACAGGTTATACAAGAACAAAGTTAAAATCTCAAAAAAGCTTCACACAATTCAATGATAAAATTGAAAAAATTAACACTTAAACCTTATAATATACTTCTATCACTACAATGCTTTAATAACAGAGGGACACTTGGATTATATAAATTGAACACAAAGATTTGTACACTTTTGCAAGAAATCATAAAAAACTTATTTCACTCATATCTGCCAATAAAACTGCAATAAGTGCACCTCAGTTAAACAGGACACAAAAACATCAATGTGAATTATTAGTGATGTTTATAGTTATTATAAACGATTCATGGATATTGTGCACATCAAAGTTATAACCATGGTCCCTTATCCATATTAAACTAGGAAATTTCAGGATATTCGCTTTGTATGCCTATAACCTACACTTTAATTCTAAATTATAACAAAAATTATTACAATTTTTATAAAACAGTTTACACACACTAAGCTTTAAGATAAGTCAAAAAACTGGAATAAAATATTTACATTGATTCAACTGAGACTTAAGATTTATCTTGTTCAGAAAAAAAATAAAAAAATAAAAATAGTTTTATTAAACATATTGATTTAGTATTACTAACAAATAGTAATGATAGCAATAGCAGCCAGTTTGAGAAGGGTACCAACCAATTTAATTCGGTTTCAAACATAGTTTAAATAAAAAGAAGATAATTAAACAATAAAGGGTACAACACCACTAATCATTAGTGATTATATGACACAACCAAATAGTTTAATATGTAACAAATAAATAATTATGAATGTAAGCCTTTATTAAAACTTTCCCACAATATAAAAGTAAGCACCATGTTAATGTCTGAGATGTTTATAAATCTGTCAAGGTATTTTATCTAGGAGCTAAGAATAGAGTTATGGTTTTAAGACCATAAGATAAAAAAAAAAAAAAAAAAAAAAAAAAAAAAAAAAATTAAAACACAAGAAGTTTTGTAATATGAATTCAATTCAACACATTACCCAAAATCAAAAATATGAAGGCTTTAGGTACATTCACATACTTGAAGATGATACAATTTTTTATTTTTAAATTCTTAAAAATACAATATTTCAATTTCTTCGGATATTAGATATTTCTCAATTCTGCTAAACATAATATATAAAGATTTAAAAGAAAAATACAAAAAAAAGTATACAAATTAAAAGTATGAAACCAATATAAATGGAATATGTATCATTATGGTCCCAGACTGCAATATCATTTGCTTATTTTTACTTAACTACTAGTCATACAAGGTACATTTGTCAATCAAAATAGATACAAAAACTTTATAAAAGGAAAACAGTAATAATAATAATAATAATAATAAGTGTTAGAAGCTAAAAGGACTTGCATAGTGTAAATACATAATTTCAGTGAAGAATGAGGGCTTAATTAAATAAAGTACAGATACTATATTTACAATAAATATTGGATTGTCATAAATTTGCAATACACATCAATCAATTGTAATGAATCCTTCTTATAACCACTCTCAACTAATAAGAGACTGTCTGGAAATTGCAATCTAAAGGCAAACTTTTTAACATCTATTACTACCTAACCATCAGTTAATTGGAAAACTTCGTAAGTCTTTAAGGAACTGAATCACAAATCTAACAAAATAAAATAACATTAATAATCAGTCTCGAATAATAATACTTTGTTTGCCAATCAAATAAAAAGAAAATAGAGTTTGGGAACACCTTTCGATATTGCAAACCATCATGGTGAATGCAGTATATTTTTTAATTCAAACATAACAAATAATTTTTGATTAAACTGCTAAGATCACTATAAATTATTACACCACTTTTGATAATTTTCACTGGATTTTTTTAAAAATAATTTTATTTTTGTATTAGCACCGGCATTAAACTAAGTAAAATCAGCGAAAGAGCTGTGGTAAAATATACATGATATGAAGAGAAATGAGCGAGACAGCACTCATTAATATCATTAGGCGACATCTCTCATCAAACTCCTGAGCCTTTGCCATGTAAGGTTTTAGGTATATTGGCAGTATCAACATTTTTTCACGAGCTTGTTGATTTGCCATGAAAGCACTTATAATTACTGCAAATGTAATCGGTTAAAGTTGGAATAAATAAGTCAATGTGTAAGGTCTCAGTAGAAATGTAAGATTTCTTCAAAATATAAGCAATGATTTGGAATGAAGTATATAAATTGAATTTAAAAAAAATCATATTTATATTTTATTATACTTTTTCTTTCACATTTAATTATTTTATTCCAACTGATTTATGCTAGGCATACAAATTATACCTTAACATAACATATATGAACAATTTTAAAATTAATGAAAATATTATATAGTTTCTTCTTACTAATATTATAATATTACTGAATCAGAAAAACTGTTGATAACTAACATTTTGAAGAATCAATAGCAGTATATAAAATGAAACCTTACACATTTATGTATATAATATATATTTATATGTAGCCAGTATATGATAATGAAACCATATTCCTGAAATATAATCACAATTGATGGGCCAAGCATAAAAGACAAAACAGTGAAGCATGCAACTTCCATTTCAGGGTGGTTAGTCAAAGTTTCTTATTTTAACAAAAATAAAAACATAAACACAGACTTGAGACGAAACAACTCCTCAGGGAATAAAAACAAAAACTGCCATACGTCTATAACAAATATTTCTTTTATATAAGGATAATTATTATTTCATATTCATGAAGTATGTTAGCCATACCACAAAGTTTTCTTCATTATAATTGACAACGAACAATGAAACTACTCTTCATTTGTTTTAAAGCAGTACTTGGTATAAACAAATAAATTTATATTTTTACGATTAAACAATTAAAGCTTGATGATAAAAACATACATATAAATCAATTACATAGTTAACGTTATAACAATAGCAAATGATAAATATTTTAAATCAATCTGAATAAAATATTGAAACCTGTACAACACTAAAATCATGATTTTGGATTAGAATCTTTGGTAATAATGATAAGAGATTTTGGCTGTTTAAAATAATTTAACATCAATTTCTTTTTTCTTCTAGCAAACCATCTGAACTATTTTTAAATATTTGTTTTAATGAGGCAGTCTAGCCTAACAAAGAGTGGAGTTGGAAATAATTATGTTCAAGACTTAGTTGTAAGAGACAAAAGTAAAAGGAATCACTAGCAAGGTTTTGATAACTTTGGTAATCAGATATATAATTAATCATATAACAAGTGCAATTTGAAAAAAAAAAAAAAAAAAAAAAAAAAAAAAAAAGAGATAAATTGTAATAACCTTAAATAAGATATGCTGGGAACATTAGGCAATATATTAAAATAGGAGCCCATGCATTTTGACGTAATGGAACATAATATTGATGGGACTAAAAACAAATTTATTATTACACAAATAAAAAAAACATTAACTAAAAGCTTATCTGACATAGAGGGTCTCTTTTTTAATAAGCATTTTTTTTTTCTTCAAAAAATGCTTTGTACACACCTAGCATCAAGCAAACCTGCACAAGATACATTTAACTTTGTAAACATATAATTGATTATAATCCTTCATCCATCTCAAATGAGAAAGACTGATCAACTACTAAAGGCAACTCAAATTAGCTGGGCAAAGGAGTAATAGTCTTAGATGGTAATGCGACGCAGTTTTTATTATTGGTTACTAAGAGGTATTGTAGTAAATCACAAGGAAAGGGAGTGGAGCAAAGCCTAGTTGTAAGGAAGGCACATAGGCGTTATCCTAGCAATCAGATAAACAGATGGATTGCGAGTTCAAATCCAGGCCAATGGTAGGGTTCTGTTAATGGCTCAGGCAATTCATATCCGCTCCTCCTTTCTGGTTGGGAAAGCCCCATATAGCATAAATGGCAAGGAAGAGAAGAAAAAAAAGTTCAAAGAATTTTACAAAAATAGTACAGGCTGTAGTCAGCCTATTGACGATTTTCATCAATAGTCCATACCACTTATGTAGACTGACAAGTCAATACTCTTTAACCCAAGTTTATGAGCACACGTTACTTGGAAGGACATCTGCAAAATTGACATCAGAGTGACCAGTTAACAGGTGTTTGATAAATACTAAAGAAGACCCTCATAAATAATTTCCAGTAATTACAGAAGACACACTATTGCAAAAACTTTAACACAATTTTTTTTTTTTTTCATTTTTAAACTGGTGAATTTCTTACAGTAAATTAACCAAAACAAAATATATTAAGATAAAAACATATATAGTTTTACACGATACAAAAGATATATCGTTGTTAGACAGCTATCAAGATATGAGACAGAATTATAATAAAGAAAGCAAAACTTGTAGCTCCGGATGATAGAAAAGAGGGCATCTTTCATTTTTTTATTAAATTCATGAAGGGAGTAATGAGATCCATAGGAAGTGGGAAAATAATCGTTGAGTTCTTTTCAGCAGAGATGGTGTTCAGTGTCTGCAGGTAGCGGAGCTGTAACCAAAATATAAAAAGCTTAGACATTGCAGAAAAGTTCTAAAAATTCAAGGAAATGTATTGAAAAACAAAACAGATTCCAGACCTGTAGAGCGGCTGGGCTCTCAACCATTACATCAGATGCTTCCTTCAATGACCTAGCAGCCTTCATTTCTCCTTCCGCAGCGATTACCTTAGCCCTAGCCTCTCTGGTCGCCTCAGCTTCCGCAGCCATTGCTCTCTGCATCTGTACTGGTAGTCGAACATCCTTTCTGGAATACAGAAATTATAGGCTCAACTACTTGACTAACAGAGCAAGAATTATCAACTACATTCAGATTTATTTAGTGAAATATAAAAAAATAAAATGACAAAACAAGTATTATAACAAATAGACTAGATGTAAAAAAAATCTTTAGGCTAACTACAGTTTAACTAATTTAATAATTTTCAAAGTTTTAATAGAAAGAAATAAAGTTGGATGAAAATTATTCAAGTCATGATGCTCATTTTAGTCATGAATAAAATTAAGTTTATTTTATTTTTCTTGGAAATATTTATAATGTGTAAGCAGCATTAATTTTTGTTACCATTGTTATCTATCATTAGTATTATGTCCATAATTATAAATACGGCAGTTAGGCTGCCATCACATTGTTTATTAAAATTATTCTTAATGGCCCCAGAATAAAATATTTTCATTTCATTTATACTTTATTTCATTCCAAAAATTATCATTATTTAGTTGCTTCACAGTAAAATAAAAAACAACTACAGTAGAAACTCACTAATCCCACCCCTAAGGGAACAAGGGGTAGGGCGGAACGGCCAAAAGGTTGGATTAACTAGCCATTTCTATGAAGCACACGTTTTTTTTAATTACAAGTTTATTATAATTATATTAAAAGTAATATATTAATATTTAAAAAAGTAAAGGAAATTGAAATATATATAACCCTAACAGACTTTCATTCACAGACACTAACAGGTTTTCATAGAAATGTTTTAGCCAACTATTTATATAAAGAAATATTGGCTATAATAACACTATTGTGTTTGGTTTAAAGCAAACCAACTCATTTTTAAAATTGTAGATAATGAAGTATGCTTTTAACATCATTCTTAAGGATGCATGCATAGAACCAATACCATAAAAAAAAATAAATTTGCCTGTCGCGGTGCTGCTTGCTATTGTTTTTATTATTGTATTATTAGTTTATTGTTCTTTTATTATTATTCTTTGTTTGTTATTATTATTATTTGTAAGAAGAGTTATTAGTTAAGTTCTGTTGTGTTAAATTTTGTAGAAAGTATAAAGTGAACCTGGCAACACTGAGTGCTATATAAACCTATTATAACCTATTATTATTATTCTCCATCAGAAATATCCTTGAAAAGTGCAGAGAATATAATATCCATACATACCATCTGTTCATAGACTTCTGGAAAGCTTATGATAGCATAAAGAGAAACGCACTGTACCAGGAACTTCTTGAGATGGGAATACCACCGAAGCTGGTACGTCTGATTAGGGCTACAATGAAGAAAGTAGAATGCACAGTGCGAATCCAGGGTGATATAACTGATAGCTTTGAAACCCATAAAGGGCTGAGGCAGGGGGACTGCCTCGCATGTTTACTGTTTAATCTGGCCCTCGAAAGAGCTGAGAGAAAATCTGGGATACAGGTCGGGGGGAACAATATTTAACAAGTCTAGTGTGATTTTAGCATTTGCAGATGATGTTGACCTAACTGGAAGAACTCCAACTGATTTGAAAAATAGCTTCCTCAGCCTTCAGGCAGCAGCATCGAGATTTGGTTTGGAGGTGAATGAAGAAAAGACAAAATATATGCATGTTGGCCCACGACTTGATGGGCAGGAGCCGTCAAACTTAGTTGCCGGAAGCTTTTCGTTTGAAACGGTGAACAACTTTGTATATCTTGGTTCACAAGTAAACTCCAACAACGAAATACAGGCTGAGATCCAACGAAGAATCATAACTAAATAATGCTATTTGGGTCTACAAAACCATTTAAAAAGCAGGACATTATCTAGAACCACAAAAGTGCTAATGTATAAAACCTTGATAAGACCTGTGCTCACCTATGCTTCTGAATGTAGGACATTGACTGGTACACAGGAAGCACTCCTAAGGTTCGAAAGAAGGATCCTGAGAAGAATTTATGGACCAATTTGCACCAATGGAACCTGGAGAATTCGCACTAATGCTAAAATTATGAGGCTTTACATGAACCCTGATATTGTAAGAATAATAAAGGCAGGACATCTCTGATGGGCAGGGCATATAGTTAGAATGACCCCAGACCTGATTCCTAGAAGAATTCTAGAGGAAAAGGTGTATGGCAAGAGAAGAGAGGGAAGACCTCAACTACGATGGATTGATGGAGTGGCAGCGGCAGCAAACAGAGAGGACTGGCGGACTAAGGTGCAGGAAGCCTTGACTCTTCTAGAGTTGTTGCGCCATTGATGAATGAATTAACTAGGGATTCACGAGAAAATAATGTTCCCCCACCTCTCCAGACTCCGCCAGTGAGAGGTTTGGATAACCCGGAGAGTCGAGCAAGCAGTAGTTGGATTTCATTGTTTATCCACTTCAAATACCACTGATTTAGTCATAATTTATGGGCAGAATGTTTATATTATATTCAATCACTAGTTATTTGAGAAAAAAAAAATAGATTATCTCCCAATGAGCCTAATTATGGTAGTTGTGATGAGTGAATAACTAACTGTTATTTACAGATAACTTACATTAACAATAACAATAATTAATAATAATACAGATAACTCACATTTCAACTCTTTCCACCTTGACTCCCCATGGTTCTGTTGCTATATCCAGTGCTGCTTGCATTGTGTGTGAGATTGTTTCTCTCTCGGATAATATTTCTGACAGGTTCCTTGTTCCCAAAACATTTCTCAGAGTTGTAGCTGCTAGAAGTCGAGTAGAGTGGCTAGAACACAAATATGAAAATAATTTCCCAAGGAAACATACATTTTTTAAAGCATTTCCCGTAGATGTTAGGTATATTTAAAGGTTCTAATTAGAGGAGGGGGGGGGTTTCTAGAAGAGTAGCCCTTATTCAAGATTAGTGTTAAAGTGTAATGTCATAAAGTCTTCACAAGAAATGTCTTTTAAGAGTATAAAATACTAAGTAAAATGCATATATAATGCGAGAAAGAAGCATTGAAGCCTTTTCACTCAGAAAATGAAGACTCTAAACCTGGCACATAATCCAACTCATATACCAGTTTTTGTGGCTTCCACTGTGCTATCTCAGGCCACTTTCCAGCTCCAGTACTGAGATTTATGTATATAAATGTAGGTATATAAAGAAATCATATTTCTTTTTTTTACAAATGTAAGTTATAATATTATAACATACTCATTTTCTTTCATGGCTCTACGGTCCACAAGGAAACAATGCCTCCTGAAATTGGGTACACTAGTCATCCCACTTTTTTCCAACTATCTCCGATTTGCTAAGTCCCAACATGGATCATGCATCCAATGCAAAACTTCCCAAGGATCTTTTTTAGTACCCATCTGCATTTATCATTTAAGCCACATGCCAAACCCATCGAAGCCTACACACACAGCTTAATTCATAGGACAATGTTCAGTCCTTGAAAAGCTTTATATATTCGGCATACATTCTGATCAAAACAAATAAAATGGTCAGGATAAAAGACTGCTCCAAAAATTTGTTTTAGAATTATCTTCTCCAATCAAATAATGAGGTTTACTAGAGCCTGAGTGAGTGTCCCGCTCTTTGATCCATAGGGCAGCACTGTCCTGATGAATTTTATACAAGCAAAACTTGCCTAAGCAGGACAATGTTCTACACTTTATTTGGAGCACCAACACAAAATAACAATTGTTTGCTGCTGCTGTTCTTTGCAGTGTTTCTCATGGGTTTGCTATCATGTAATTTCTTTTTATTAGACCTCAAATCCCATTCATGTGGCTGCGACATAAGCTTGAGAAGGCTTTGGCTACTTCATGAAGACTCATTCCAATGATATCAATATCATCTGGATTTCCTTTCCTATTTCTATCTCTGCACGAGGGAAAAGCCAGCAGAATAGAATTTTGGAGATGACCTTATAAATATTACAATATTCACCTCAAAGGTTATAGAACATCCTGCAAAAATGTTTTAAAATCGCTGGAAATAACTCTTAATATCAGTAACATGGTTATAAAACCATGCAAGGTAATACCTGGCATATCAGTTCTATATCGTAAATGTGGCACAGCTGATATGAACGTAACCACATTTTTATTATGCTGAATCCAAACCGACTTCTGAGTGCAAAAGATTAACATGCTTTATTTGAGATATCAAGTACAGATTGCGATTTGTAAACATAGATTAATCTGTACTTCTTAATAACATGTCTATACCCAACATTGAAAAAAATTTATTTTACATAAAGATGGGAGAAAATCTGGATGCTGATAGTGTTTACAACTCAATTTTCACCAATTTTGACCAAAGCAACCTAATGACTGACAATATTGCTAAGTGCAATTTTTTCTAAATTTGACAAAAAGTCATTGTGTGTTGATATTATCTTTTCCCAGAAGTATAAAAAGTCACCAAGTGAATATAACTGCTATAAATGCACATTGGAGTGGTCCGATCTTAATGAAATTTGATAATTATGTTTCTTTCGTACTTATTAGCGTATATTTGGGGTTTTAACAGTTTTACTAATTAGTGGGGGGTGGGGGGCTAAATTTCTAAATTAAGAACGGCTGGTCCGATCTTAATGAAATTTGATAATTATGTTTCTTTCGTACTTATAAGCGTATATTTGGGGTTTTAACAGTTTTACTAATTCGTGGGGGGCGGGGGGGGGGGGCTAAATTTCTAAATTGAGAACGGCTGGTCCGATCTTAATGAAATTTGATAATTATGTTTCTTTCGTACTTATTAGCGTATATTTGATGTTTTAACAGTTTTACTAATTAGTGGGGGGGGTGGGGGGGGGGGCTAAATTTCTAAATTGAGAACGGCTGGTCCGATCATAATGAAATTTGATAATTATGTTTCTTTCTTACTTATTAGCGTATATTTGGGGTTTTAACAGATTTACTAATTAGTGGGGGGCGGGGGGTGGGCTAAATTTCTAAACTGAGAACGGCTGGTCCGATCATAATGAAATTTGATAATTATGTTTCTTTCGTACTTATTAGCGTATATTTGGGGTTTTAACAGTTTTACTAATTAGTGGGGGTGGGGGGGGTGCCAAATTTCTAAATTGAGAACGGCTGGTCCGATCCTAATGAAATTTGATAATTATGTTTCTTTCGTACTTATTAGCGTTTATTTGGGGTTTTAACAGTTTTACTAATTAGTGGGGGGTGGGGGGGCTAAATTTCTAAATTGAGAACGGCTGGTCCGATCATAATGAAATTTAATAATTATGTTTCTTTCGGACTTATAACTATATTTAGGGTTTTTAATATACCTTCATTTAAAGTAAAGGAAATTAAATTTATAGCTATTTGCTAAACCAAATAGGTTAAACTTCATTATTATTATGTTTATTTTTAGAACTAACTTAAAATTAAAAAAAAATATTTATATTGAAGTTGAACTCATTTAAACGAAATGATAATGATCGTTATATAACATCATAAAAGTTAAGAATGAATGTTAAAAACATATTAAGATTAATCCACACTTTTTAACGATATAATAAAAATAATAAAGTAAAAAAGATGGTGAAAGAAATTACAAATTTCATTATGAAACCACATAGCCCCCCCCCCCACAATTTTAAAAACTGTTAAAACTCTCCCTATCAAATTTCCCCCCCCCTAATTAGTAGTAAAACAGTTAAAACCCCAAATATACGCTAATAAGTACAAAAAAAAACATAATTATCAAATTTCATTAAGATCGGACCAGCCGTTCTCAATTTAGATATTTAGCACCCCCCCCCCCCCCAACCCCCCCACTAATTAGTAAAACTGTTAAAACCCCAAATATACGCTAATAAGTACAAAAGAAACATAATTATCAAATTTCATTAAGATCGGACCAGCCGTTCTCAATTTAGATATTTAGCACCCCCCCATAATTAGTAAAACAGTTAAAACCCCAAATATACGCTAATAGGTACAAAAGAAACATAATTATCAAATTTCATTAAGATCGGACCAGCCGTTCTCAATTTAGATATTTAGCACCCCCCCCCCCCCCCCCAAACCCCCCCATAATTAGTAAAACAGTTAAAACCCCAAATATACGCTAATAAGTACAGGTAAAAAGAAACATAAATTATCAAATTTCATTAAGATCGGACCAGCCGTTCTCAATTTAGATATTTAGCACCCCCCCCCCAACCCCCCCCCCCCCATAATTAGTAAAACAGTTAAAACCCCAAATATACGCTAATAAGTACAAAAGAATACATAATTATCAAATTTTCATTAAGATCGGACCAGCCGTCTCAATTTAGATATTTAGCACCCCCCCCCAACCCCCCCCCCATAATTATCAAATTTCATTAATCGGACCAGCCGTTCTCAATTTAGATATTTAGCACCCCCCCCCCCCAACCCCCCCCATAATTAGTAAAACAGTTAAAACCCCAAATATACGCTAATAAGTACAAAAGAAACATAATTATCAAATTTCATTAAGATCGGACCAGCCGTTCTCAATTTAGATATTTAGCACCCCCCCCCCCCCCCCCCCCCCATAATTAGTAAAACAGTTAAAACCCCAAATATACGCTAATATGAGAAAATTCACTATATAACTAACTGAGAAATTTTTAATGAGCATTGATATTTTGTAATCCCAATTGAATTACTTTGTGGAAAAAAAAAAATTGATTTTGTTACTAAATGACTTTTACCTCCAAGCAGATGATATAGCAGACACAAATTTATACATTAATAGCAACTCTGTTGTACTTAGCAAAAAATAAAGGAAAATTAATAGTATAATGCAACTGACATTACAGCTTTTTTATATATATTAAAATTACATAAAGGTTTATATGATGGTACATGCTTCTATGTAATTCACAATATTTTTAAGTTTTTAGCTATCATACCATGGTTTTTGTTTTACTAAACTAGGTATGTTTTCCATGTTTTGACTGTCTGATTAAATTCTTTACTATAGGAAAAATAATTTGAATTTATTAATAAAATAAATATATAAACTGAGTCTTACCTTTTGGTTCAGGGTGACTAACAGAATTGTTTTTATTAAGTTTTTCAAGAAAAAAAAGTTCAAAGCTTGACAGCTTAATCCAAAACAGGGGGGGGGGGGACCATGCAGAAGGCCGAGGAAACAATGGGAGGATCCTTTTAGACATAAATAATTTCATTCCTTCAGTTATTAAATAATTTTGTAGCCTGTAAGTTCTATTACATAATGGTACATGAGAACTGATTTCCTGACCATTAGGTTTACAAATAAAAATCAATAGTTAAGCTAATTAGGCATTAAAATCAATTAGAACAGATTTCCTATATGGATTTTTTTTAATAAGAAAAAATAATTATGGTACAATCCTTGAAGGGCATTGGACAGATACACCATTCTATAATAGATAAACCTGTTTTAAGACTGATAGTTTTAAATTAGGATGTGGTGTGGTTAGCATACATGCACAACCAACATGTTTTCCTGTCTGAAAGGTCATGTTTCAACTTCATACAGGCAGGGTGAACTCCATAAGTAAAGATCAAGGAACATTATTTCTGTTAAGCTAGTAGAAAAATGATTTTCTTACACAATAATAATAATAAAAAATAAAATAAAAAGGTAATTGCAATAAGTGTGCTGTCAAAAAGTGAGGTGCTAGAAATGTGGTGTATAAAATAAAGCTTTGCATACCGCAACCTCCTCACATTTAAGAAGGAAAAGTGCTAAAATTGCTAAATTCATGTTATTGCTTAGTAAACAATTTTGTATTTTTAACAAAAGAAAAAAGAAGAAGAAAAAATTGCTTATTTTTAGAGCTATTCCTTGTTATTTAAAGTTCAAGTACCAATAAATAAGGTTAACATAATCATTGATATCACAAAAAAGTAAATCTTTGACAGTTATAATAAGTGTAAAAGAATACAGTGTAAAATATATGTTTTTTGTTATAGTAAATAAAAAATAAAACAAAGCAATAATAGCAAGACACAGACTTACTTAAAATTTTCCACAGAAACGACACACTTCAGGGGATCGTCTATTGAAAAGTAAACAACAGCATCAACAGTAACAGTACAAGAGTCCTTTGTAAGAACCTGGTAATTACATCATATATTTATCATGCACTTTAGGTAAAATAAAAACAAATAAATAAAAATAAAATAACATAAAAATATCAATGCGATTTTTATGAACTGCTGTGCTATTATATAACATACAACATGAATAATTTAAATGGCTTGAACAATTGACTACATGCAATATATCTTCAATCTAAGGTTTCCGTAAGCAAGCACCAAAATCTAGCGAAATGGAAGTATCTGTGCTCTAGAGGGGGCAGGTAAAAATAAAATTTTCGGGTCTATCACCTGTAGTTCTCAACATTGTTGGTAGCCATAGTCGGGCTGTTAACACGGTAGAATACCACGGCGTCCACATGGACGGTCACTGAGTCACGAGACAGTATCTACAATATATTTATTATTCCCTTATCTCATTGGTAGATATAATAAAAAAAAATAAAGTTTTATAAGTTATTATATTCATTTGTGTTTGGAGCAAATTTCAGAGATGTCTATAACTAATAAAAAAATGAAAAAATTCTGAAAAACAGAAGGAAGAAAAATAAAATAAAATTTAATAAACAAAATTAATTAGTAAACATTAATATATGAAAAGAAACAAGAAATACTATAACATTAGTACATGTAGCCATGGATTTAAGGTTAAATATTTATTGGTAAGTTATACTTCAAAAGTAATATTGGATTGATATTATTATCATATTTTATTTATTGTACAAAATGAGTTCAAAACAAATAAACTTGACACAGTTATTATATGCAGGCTTATATTTTAATTATTTTGAGGGGGAGTTATAAGAATACTTATCTTGAATTCCAATTCCTCCCAACAATTAGAAAATAATTCTGAAATAGCAATGGTATGTATCCCTTGGAACGATAACCAGTTCTTGTACAATAGCCATTATTGTAGAGAATCCAACAACTCAATACAATACAATAATATACCATAATATGTATAAATAAATAAACACAGAATTTTTTTTCAACTTCCCAACATGGGAATTCCTGGCTAGGGGATAGAGAGTATAGAATTGATTCCAACTTATGCCAGCCGGATTCAAACGTGCATCCTCAGTTTATCAAGATTGCCAGGGTAACACACTTTTTTTTCCAAGCGCATTACCACTGAGCTAGGTCCACCCCGAAAGAAGGGAACATTAATAACATACAGAAGTGTAGATTTGACTTTTTTTTAGTTTCTTCGAATTCGAAAATGAGATTTTCCTAAAAGCTGCACATCTTCTTGCAACAGAATCATGGCCATGATTTGAAACCACAGATCCAAGCAGTCTAAGTTAGAATATAAAAATAAATTATTTTATATGCAACAGGTAGTTGTTTTGATCATTTTTTGTTTTATTTATTTTTTTATAGAATGATAGTTTATTATTATTATTATTATTTTAAAAAGAATATTATATAACAATCATCAATTCTAATAGATTGATAAACTGTAATTTTATGAAAAAAAAAGTGTAAAATTTTATATCATGAAAAGATAAGAAAATTTGGAAATCAAAATTAATCATAAAATATTTATTTTGGTTACCAAATGAGAACAATAAAAAAAAAAATCTTGACATAATATAATGCATTCCAGCTAGTATTTAAGTAACATGACAAGAGTCAACAGGTAACTGAAAATATTTTAACATCTTCTCTTTTCCTCATCACATAGATAGAAACATCCACAATGAACAAATGGTAATTTTAAACTCTTGATTTATGAATAAATTAATATAAATCCAATTAGAACTAACCTCTTGAGGTGGCACGTCAAAGGAAACAGTTCGTAAATCAACTTTAGTATATACGTCAATGCATGGTAAAACAAAGAATATTCCTGGCCCTCTAGCTCCACCTGATCTCAATCGTCCAAGGCGGAAAATTACGGCTCTTTCATACTCTTGGACAACCTGCAATATTTTATATGTTAATTAAAGAAAACTATAAAAATAACAGATAAAATGTATATTCCACATTCATATGACTTAACCCTCCAGCACTCAATGCACCCTCTAGGGTGCAGTTCTTTAAAATTCTATAAAATTGTTGATAACCTGAAAAATGCTGTGACATCTGTTAAAAGTTAGACTATTTAGCTAACTCCCACTATACATTTACTGCTAAAAGAATAGAATTGTTGGTTGCAACCCTCTAAAGGTGATCATTTCAGTATTCTGTTGATTCGGGTAGTTTTTCATGTTTATATTTGTTGTAATAGCTACAAAGGAATATTAAAAAAAAAATGTTTTCAGACAATATTATAAACCTATTAGTTGATATGACTGATTTATATTAGTTGCAAAATAATTGTAAAGTCGATGTTACCATTGTCAAAAATGCATGGCAAATAAGAAAGGCAACTTCACAAGACAGTACATATTACCTACTGTGCATTTAGACCTACAGTTGTTCAAAGGTAGTTCAACCAATTAGGAACTCTTCCAACCAAGCCACGAAGGATTTCGAAAATTCCAAAATTGAAATATATTGAAAGGCTCAAGGCCTTCGAATAACAAAACACCATATCTTTCATCAGAAGTACATAAAAAAAGTTCTTGTGGCCAAAGATGCTGTAAGCAGTTTCATACGACTACTAAGGTATTACATAAAAAGTGTCAAGTGCCACTATATGTGCACTGCTGGTCTGATTTTCACTAACACTAATTTGTTCTAAAGTTACACTAAATGTTTTAGTAATATACCTACCAAATATTTAATACTAATATGTATTTCAATAAAATTGTCCTACGATTGCCTATCATTTGTGTGTTACCCCTGTGCTCAATGCACCCTAGAGCGTGCAGACCTCCATGGACTATAAAAAAATCTTAAGATTAGTAAATTCAATGCATTTGGACTATTTTAAGTCTAAAGTGACTAAATTTCTTATTCAGGGCACATTTTTTGTCTCGAGGGTTAAGGTATATCCAAAAGGAATGTCCATAGGTTTCAAAAACTTGAAGATTTTTTTTTTTGTGCTTTTCTAAGAGGTGAAAAACTATTTTTAGAACCCTACTGCAACTAGTACAATACATATAATTGAAATATACTTTATTCTGAAATGCAAATCCCTTTGTGATTAAGAATGACAATGTATTTTTACATTGTATGCATACAATAAAATACAATTACTTAACACACTATTCACATGTGGTTCAGATATATATTATAATCAAACCATTTCAATCTTACCTTAAATATCATAAACACTGATATCGGGAAGGTAATCAGCATGAAGATAAATGCAGCAACAGTGGCTATAATTTCTACCAATCCATTGCTTTCTGGTTCTGAAGCTGAAACAGAAATTCAAATGTATAAATATAAATCACTAATTACAATAATGATTTTGAATTGGTAGCTTACAAATTTAATAATGAGATAAATTAAAAAGACAGGAACTCCGAAATCCAGTAAGGTGAAATGATATATATTAAGTTGAAATGTAAGAAAAATAAACTTTCTTAAATAAATACATTAATTTATTAAAATATTTAAAACAAACAATAAAAAATTGACACTTTAATGTCACACTTGATTGATGAGTTAACAATAAATAAAAAAATTAAAGTAATATAGAATATCAATTTGATTAGAATAGTTTAAAGATTTAAATTTTGTAAAAGAGTTGCTTGGTATTTACTTAGTTAGTTTTGAAAAAAATATTACGATATAAAAATAAAAATAGATCCTGATATTTTAATAACACGCTTCCTACCAATAACCGCTACTTCCAGAGAAATTACTAAAGATGACCTCTTTTCACCATTGAGTTTAGGTGACATGATACTTTTAAAGTTATCTTCCTGTCTTTGCCAATATAATAACAGAAACTAGCAAGTTGTGTTGGGACACATAAATCATCAGATGTGAATAAAGAAGCAAAAAAAAAAAAAAAAAAAAAAAAAATTAAGAACATTAAGAGGAATCGTTAAAAGCATCTATTACACTCCAAAAACATCATTAAGGGATCATTTTGAGAAAGGTGGTTGTAAAGCCTACAGATGTTTATATTTATCTAGGACTTGATTTTGATTGGCCCTACAACCATAGAAGGATATTCAATAAAATCGAACCTTAGATTTTTTTAGTTTTTGTGAATTACCAGTGTAAATATTCCATCTAGAACAGGATAATATAAGGGCATGGGAAAGAACTTCATTTAGTTTTTATATTATGGAAAGATAATGTTATACTTATGTTAAAGATATTTTAGCAACCAACATTTGAATTAATATCTTATTATTATTTCACATCCAATGTAATTTAAAATTTTTTTGAAAATATGAGGAAGACAGTAGGAGTATACCAGTCATTATGAAAAGTTAAAACCTCAGTTTTTTGGGGGAAAAAAAATGGTAATAACTATAAATATTTGAATAAATAGGACTAATATTGTGTTATTATCAATTGTTTACATTTGCTTGGATATTTTACGCTAATAGTTGTTTACTGCGGTTTAATATACCTAAATAGTCCAAATCAATACAAATTTTACGAAAACTATTATAATGTACCTTAGTATTAATCTATTAACCAGCTAGTTTGGCGGTAAAAAAACTGAAAAGTTTTTTTCGATTGATTTTTATATTTTTTAGAAAGCTGGATCTGAATTTAAATTTTGCCATCTCAAAAAAACTCGAACATTATGAAAACAAATGCAAACTTTTTACTTTAAGATGTAGGGATTTTTCAGTTGTTCGCTTCCATACGAAAAAGTATGCATTAAAATAGAAAAAAAGTACTAATATTCAAGCCCGATTCCGCCGAAATCGTCAGACCCGCAAAGCTCAACGAAATCGATCTTGCGCCAACACTTCGAGTTGATGATATTGTCGTTTTATTATAAAATTTTTATTTCATTATTCAACACAACTCTTTAAACTATTCATTAACTTAATATGTCAAGAACAACCAAAGCTATCAAATTTTAAAATTGTTTTGGAAATAAACTTGATAATGAAGGATAGCTACAGCATGTTTATTGGAATTAAGGAGACTAACCTTATTTCTCCAAAAGAAGGGACAAGAACATAGAAATGAATTGAAAGAAGGATGTTGGGGATCTAAAAGAGCGGAATTCGGTTTCAATATCGTTACAAAAAATGTATAAAAAAATAATTAAATATTTTGCTAAAGATAAAAATCTGTACAATTCGGGAAAAAATATAAGCTAATCCAAAATTACAGATGTTCGGGGCAGGACTTCGAAATTTTCTGTTTTCAGTATACATCGTTTTTTTGTTGTTTTTTTTCCCCAACTGGAGTGCATATATATTTATATATATACTACATATATACAGTGGAGTCTCACTTATAAGAAACATTCAGTTATACGAAGAATTTTTCGTTCCTCGGCGAAGGAATAACTATCTTATAACTATTCAGTTATAAGTATTCACTTATACGAAACATTTTTCGTCCCCCCTCACATTCGTATAAGTGAGACTCCACTGTATTGGAATGCTTACATATCGTCCCTAAAACTGCAAAGTTTCGAATGTGAAAATAAGTGGTTTTTGAAATCGATCTTTATTGATTCGTTACATTGATTTGGCATTAACAAATAAATCATATAATCGACCCTTTGACAAGACTATTCCTCCTCTTTACAGAGTGAATTCTGATTTGAGAATTGGCAAAAACGTTTATCAGTCCATAAGTTATTGATAAAGAAATACAAAAAATGTGTTTTTTCTAATGAAGCGCCTTTCCGACTTAAAAGTGGAATGAGATTTTACGTTCCGTTTCACTATTGGAACCAGTTCCAGTTTTTGTTTCACGACAGTTTCACTAAACTACCACATACTAGTGAAGGATCGTTCCGAGTTAAAAGTAGAATGAGAATTTACGGTCTGTTCCAATTTTCGTTCCACGACAGTTTGAAAAACGAACTATGTATCATGCATTTTCGTTAGGTCCCTTTTTACTTTTTAGACATATCTTCCCTACAACTGCAAAGTATAGAATGGGAAAAAACTTTTTTCTTATTCTGTACTTTGCAGTTATACTCAATGCGATACAAAGAATTCTATTGACATTACGACTGGTCTACTTTTACACGATGTGTAGTACACCAATATGGGTTGCCCAGAGCATTTCTCTCATTTTGGAAAAAATCGACTTATCTTGTTATTCCCTAATGGAACAGAATTAATACTAAATAAATCTGATAGGTTTATATTATTAGGTTATTATAATAAACTTGAAAATTGATTCAACCTAATTTCGAGTTATTGAACACATTTTCTCTTATAAAATGCCGTATTCAGACGTCGAACACTGAAGTTCTTAATTCACTTTCAATGGCAATTAGAATATGAGACTTTCAGGAAACTAGTTGCAAATCCTAACTTAACACGCAATGACATAGTTGTGTCAGCTGCGTGATGTTGGAATAGTGCCCCGCCTAATTACCATTATAGCACGTAAACTTTCACTGATTTGGGTCAAAAGCATTCGATTATTTTTTTTTATATTTCCTCGTGAACTTGCGACATCTAATAACATTCATAAACGTTCTCAACATCCAAATATCCATTCATTATCAACACTATAAAAATTTCCTTTAACGTAGAATCTATTCTCAATCCATTTTTGATAAATCTTAAACAGTTCACGAACCCCAATTTTCAGTTCTCCGATGCTGTCAGTATAAATAAATATTACCCCATTAAGAAAATATTTTGGCTTTCAATTCTTTGTTAATTAATACTGAACATTTTCAGTGATATGGTCTATAAATATGCGAGAAATTTTTCATGAAATTAATTTTTTTTTAAACCCATTTTTGGCCGTTTTGTCCCACTGTGCGCCGCGTAGTAGATCGTGGCAGACTTTCATAAGGAAAGATACGAGAAGGAATGTTTTACTGTTTCCTCCTAATGAATAATTTTGATGGTTTCGGAAAAGCCTTTGACGACTTGTCGGAAGCGTCGATGACGTCATAAAGATGGCGTGAGGCGGTAGTGACTATATGTTAGGAGCATATAGTCGGCAATTTTTTAAAATAATTTTCCTTTACATGTATTCCACTTAACTAAAATTAATGTTCCAAACCTAAATCACATTGTATATTATAGTATTTATAAATACACATAAATGTATTTGTTACAAACAGATAGGATAAGGGAGGGGGTCGATAATAAAAAATGTAATATAAAGTTGGTTAGAGCACAAAGATCGATGGACAAGGCTCGTTTACTATCATGATTTAGTAATGTCAAGACTTGAATACAGAATGACAGTTTATAGTTCTCCTCTTAACAGAACATTATTATACATTTTTAAATACAACTACAAATTACTTAAACATAAAATAATTTTATAAATAAACGAAGCATAATCTACCACTAGTCTACTTTCATCATCTGGCTAATGGATCGTAAGTGACTGACATATCGATTAGCCAGTGTAAGAATATTTCATGAAGGTCAAAACAACACAAAAGGTATCTAAAATCTTAAATACCACTAACTCATAGAAATTAAATGTTAAAACAACACCGATGAATAACATTTATGTACTTCTTATTTTCTTTGCCGTTCTCACTTCTCACAGCGTAAATATTTTAATATCCACCGTTTACTGTGACTGGTATACTAAACAAACTATATTCGAGTTTACTTATACATCACATACGATATATTAGAGCCCACATGACGATATATCTTTCCAAACAGAACATGTCCACTTTCAGTCGAATTTTTTTTTCTTTTAATAGTCCCGTGGCTCCAGAAAAGGTGACTTGCATGGAGATGTGTACAGCAAAGTTTTTTTCTGGGTGCTTCCCTTACCCATGTAGATCATTTTTATCAAGGATACGCGTTTCTGCTATGGGAAGATTTTTCGCAAAATAGCCGCCAATATCCGCCAAAATGGCCTCAGGAAAATCAATATATTTTCCTAACTCCATTCACAATTGTTCCTACCACCTTTACGCCGATGATTCTCAAATTTATCTTTCCTTTCCTCCAGCCGAGTTATCAACTGCATTTTCCACAATTCAGCAAGATCTGGATGAAATCTGTGCCTGGGCATTCCTGAATAAATTGACTTTAAATGCAGCTAAAACTCAAGCAATTGCAAAAGGAACCTATTCCCTCCTTCGATTCCCTATAGCTTTCCTCTCCTCTGTTAAAAACCTAGGTTTAACAATCGATCAAAGCCTTCCCTGGAAACCCCACATTGCTCAAATCTCTCGACGATCGATTGGCATCCTAAAATTATTCCACCATTTCCGACACCAACTTCCTCTATCCACACGTAAACTCTTAGTATCCTCCCTCATATTCCCCCAATTTGACTTTGGATGTGTGATTTATGGTGGGCTCTCGATGATTCTGGAAGATAGATTAAAGCGTATCATGAACTGCTTCATAAGATTTGTTTTTGGAACCTCGAGACGCTCTCATGTGTCCCATCTTTACACCGCGTTAAATTGGCCTTCCCCTTCCTTCCGTAGAGATTAATTCCTTGGTACATTCCTCTTACCCATCATCCTCCGTTTATTCACAATATCCTACATTTCAAGTCCTCAATCCAATCATTGCATACAAGGTCCCCTCTATCCGATCTCTACACCCCATCATACAGAACTACTGCTTTCCAACGTTCCTTTCTTGCCCGTTCCGCTATTCTTTGTAATTCTCTTTCTCCTTCTATTTGCAATGCACCTTTTAAAACAGTCCTCTTTCACTTTTTATTATCTTATTTTATTATATATAGGCCAGATATAACTTATGGTCTGTCATGTAACTATTATTCTTAAAGGACTTTGTCTCAGAATAATTTTTTTTTCTATTCTATTTTATATCTCTTAAAACAGTCGCTCTATCGAATAATTTTAAAGGATAAATTTTGCTCAAAATACTTTCTTACATTCAATAAAAGGTTTTTTTTTTTTGTTTTTTTTTTACATTCTTGAGTACTCCAACTTGGTTGAAACCTAGTTGCAACCCTTACTAGAGTATGGATGTGGAGTTTTCTGATGATTGTGTTCAATAACATTTGGTATCCACCATGATTCACGTCCTTTATACCCATAGTAAGAATGGTCAGGATGTAACGAATTTTGATCTTCCAACAGGTTGTACTACAGAGCAATTAGTAAATAGAAGTGAGCATGTACATTAAACTCTATCTCATGTTCTAAATTTTGCAAATGTGGTTTATCGACCAGTTGTAAAAATCCTGTTCTAATCATTTGTTGTCCTTTATTAATGTTTGCTGGAACGAGATGTTTCAGAGATAAAATTATGATATCCTCATGTTCTACTACATTTTTAAATATGATAAATTGTACTATTTATCATTTTTAAATATGTACTACTTGCTCAAAAGTTGGAGAACACAAGAATGTAAAAAAAAAACAAACTTTTATTGAATGTAAGAAAGTGTTTTGAGCAAAATTTATCCTTCAAAATTATTTGATAGAGCGACTAGTTTAAGAGATATATTGATTTTTCTGAGGCCATTTTGCGAAAAATCTTCCCATAGCAGAAACGCGTACCCTTGATAAAAATGATCTATATGAGTAAGGGAAGCACCCATAGTTTTGAGATAATGCAAAACTGATCGATGATGGGAACCTTTGTTCTATGCCAAACAAAAAACTTAAGGACTGGCTAAATAAATAAATAAAGAAAAAAAAAATCCGAATTTATTGAATACAAACAAAGCGTAAAAAAATAATAAATATTTTAAAATCAATCCCTCAGAAATTAATTAGGAAAAATAATTCTTAAAAGAAAATACGATAACCATCATTGAATCTCCACCAAAGCTAAGTAGCATTTTATAATAAACTAACATTCTCCAAGTGTCCTAGATGTCGAAGTATGGAGTCAAGATCAGGAAAACGGAATGAATATAGATGAAAATAATAACGAACTGAGATCATTTTTACTTTTTTGTTTTAAAGCAAATCATTAGAATGTAACTAATCAATCAACTTTTTTTATCAGATTTTATTTTTTTAAATTATAAATACATAATATTCTCTTTTCCTACGAAAACGAAGCTTATGAACAAAGAATTATGACGATTTCTTTGGGAGGAGCCGAGTTTTTATCAATTCAAACTTAGTAATAAGTTAAATTTTAGGAACTAAATTGTGTTCCATGTCCAATTTGAACAACTGATATCCAGTTTGAAGGAGTTTATGTCCTAGCCTGTGTTATTCGACGATGAATAAATTGAAAAAAATTGTACGAGAATTGTAAAAGTTTGTTTATATTATTTTTATCAAATAATTAAATATCAAAAGACATTGAACTGCATTACTGGAGTAATGCACAATCAAAACTTCGAATTTCCCATAAGTAATAGAGAAGGAACATAGATCCGCGTTCCAATGTACCGAAATATTCTTCTTAAATCGATTTATTTATCATAAGTATGTTCACGTTTTCTACAAATATAAATATAAAACTATTACCTACCTAATATTAACAATGATTAACACACTTTTAAGTATAATTATTAAAAATTAATAAATAAATAAGAAATAAAAAATATTGAAAAATTATACAACGTGTTTGTTATTTATGTATTCTCATATTACTGTTTTATTGTTAAAATATTTGAATCATGAGATAGATTTCAGTGGTTAGAATGTTCATTCAAATTATTATTAATTATATAAAATTAGAATGCCTATTCAGTCAAAACGTTGGTTGCTCCTAAAAAAAAAAAAATGCGTTTTCTCAATTTACGGTTTAAAAAATCTCACATCTTTGTCACAAGCTTGGCTTGATTATAATTAACATAAAGTAGGTTCTATTGTTCATCATTATTTTGCAGTTACATTAAAATTTGCGAATCATCATGAGCATCCCAAACCTGCTTTAGTCACGAAATATCGCGAGGTGTGAAAAACTGATAAAACAATCTACTTCAAAGTTTGGTGTAAAATATTATTAAATTATATGTTATGACAAAAATATAAAATAAAAGTTTTTAACTTAAATTTACAAAAGACTTATTTACATGACTGTGTACAGACCTATTTGGACTAAACCAACCAATTTATCTCGTATCCAATTCTTACAATCCAAAATTCTTTTAAAAATCCTGAATGATCCTTACATTGTCACCAATAAACTTATCCATAAAGATCTCAATGTTCAATTTGTTGCAGCGTAAACCCAAACCAGATATCTATCCTTTCATAGTAAGCTCCATACCCACTCAAATCCACCAGTTTCTCACCTTGCTTCCCACTCCATTCCCGATAATCCTCCAAGGCATCTGAAAAGAAGATGGCCTAGAGATCTCCTAGTGTAGAATTTTTTTGAAGTGCTATTGAAGAGTAGTTCATTTCAAGTTATGACATGTTATTGTAATCGTTATCAACACATTTACTATATGTATTACAGTTGTAAATTTCAATAAATTAATATAAAATAAAAAATTTGTCTTTTTTTCTTAAAACCAACCACACAACCATATTCCAAACATCCTAGCATACATTAATATTAATAAAGGAGAGTATAATGTCAAACCCTTTTCTGAAACCATATAAAACCAAGGTTGCTAGACACCTCTCTCATCTTCCCCCCTCCCCCCCACCACTTCGATTATTGTGCTTTGTATGGGGGCGTCTATTCCTTTCGAGGCCAGACTCAAACGACTAAATAATTGCTTTATTCGTTGTATTTTCGAGATACAAAGGTATAATTCTATTTACCGATTTTATGCCCAAATGAAGCGTTTCTATTGTACATACACTAGCGTTTTCCTGCATCTTTCCTCAATTATTTAATGCCAACATCCAACATATATCTTACAATATCTTAAACTTAAAATTTTATCCTTACCCGCTCATCATACTTGAGTACTCAGGTTCATTAGTTCATTGATTCATTCAAGAATCAGGCAATAATTCAATTAAATACGTGCAGTGGGAGGAAGTGCCGTGGAAAGAATAAACATGATTCAGAATGACACAGCTTGATCTCACATCATCAATTTTTTTTTTTTTTTTCAAATAATGATACCGTGTTTTTATATTTGCTTGCATAAACTTATTCAATTACTTGTGAGATTGGTATAATTTATCATTCAAAAGCGACTGATTGCAACATTAGGTTTCGTGCTCAATTTTAGGTGTAAAGTGCAGTTCGGACTGTATGGAGTAAATTCAAGTTTAGCGATCTGGACCAATAGGAAAACAGAAAAATGATGCAGTTTTACACTAAATAGAGAGAAAAGGTGTTTTTTTCAGACTGCAGTAATAGTGTGCGATGTTTCAATAACAAAACATTAAAAAATTGTGTGAACTATAAGGCGCGGTGCACACTGGAGAAACTGGTTTTATGAAACTAATTTCAAGCAATGGGTTTCAAGAAAACTGTATCATTGGGACGTGCACACAGAAGCAACGGTTTTTCATCAGTTTCGTGATGAATTTTGACGACGATGGGCTTGTGTTGTAGAGGTGGATTTGTATAAGAAATGAGAAAAAAAAATGCAAGTCCTGGGATCATCCGTTGACCAGGGATTGACAACACGGCTGTTTTGTTGTAGCTCGCGAATTAAGCTGAGATCTTGATAAATTCAAAGATTTTTTTAGGCATTTGTTGATAGCTTGTAGGAACTTGTGAATCCACTAATAACAAAGAAGGACACCTACTGGAGGTTAGCTCTGAGTGCTGAGGAAAAATTAACAATTACACTGAGAAAAGTGAAAAGAGTTTTGTTAGTTGGAAATATTTTTAATAATTGTCAAGTAGTATGTAACAATATGAACTTTGTTAACAAGGGATGATCATTTAAAGTGATGGAAAATCATTATAAAAAGAGGAAAGTCATTGTAAATGAATAAATGAAAAAAATAAAATACACTTGGACTGATGATAAGTGAAACTGAAGCAACAGGAAACCGATTTAAGCAATTTCTTGAAACTCGGCTACCAGAAATCAATGAAATAAAAGTTTCATGAAACGCTGTGTGCACCAACCTGTGTTCATTTTATCTATCTGTTGCAGTTTCACTTTTTATAAGTCCTAGTGTATTTCCACTCCATAATAATAAATAAAATTTACTACTATAAATATATTATAATAATAAATATTAATTATAATATATAAAAAATAAATATAATTTCTTGTAATCGATCAAAAAGTGGCTTAAACATCCTTAAAAAAATCCTTAAATTTATTAGGATCTCTGCTTAGGTCTGAAGCTACAACAAAACAGCTGTCAAGCACATCGTTGTCAGAATCCATCACAAAACTGATGGAAAACCGTTGCTTTTGTGTGCACGTTCTAATGAAACAGCTTTCTTGAAACCCATTGCATGAAATCAGTTTTCCCAGTTTGCACTACGCCTAAGAGGTTTAATCGATGAAATCAACGTTTTGTAAATGAAAAAAATGGCTAAATGAGAAACTTTTTACTATGGGACTGCTTTAAGATCTGGAAGACCAATAAAACCATTTTCTAGCTAGAGTGACTTTGTTAAAAGAAGGAAAGTTAGTCACTGTATACCATTTCGAGAATTTCACTTGATGAAGTTAACGTGACAACAGGTTTCTCATATCGTCCGACCCTATAATTAGTATCCACAGGCCAAAACTAAAAAGAGCCACATCTTACTAGAAGAGGCCTTGAACATGAATCTGTGTATAGAAGGGGGAAAGCAGTGGTGGAAGTGAGTGTACTGAATATGGAAGAAGATTTATGAAAATTAAATTTTCAAATTTATAATTTCACTTCTGTAATTAATAAAAATCTTACTTGAATTCTTGTTTTAGAGTTTAACTCAATTTAAATATTTTTCTTTTAAATAAATGTTTTTAAAATACTTTTTGGAGGTAATTTGTGATTTCTATTTATTTATTTAAAATGTATTGCTTTACGAATTATCCTGCGAATAATTTTATTTTATCTTTTATTTCTTTTTTCTTTTTTTAATCTATAACTATTTATAGCACTTTAAGTGTGATATTAATGCTTTTTCCCTACTAGAATAATTTCGATCGCCTAGACCAGTAAAAGTGATCACTATGCGCAGTTGACAAATCCGGTCATTGTGGCGCGTTCCACATCTCTTTATGAACTATAAATCGAGATCCTTCATGAATATAAATTACATATTTCAAAACAATAATGTTTTCATCAAGCCCATCAAACATGACCTCTTATTTATTTAAACATATCGTAAATATAAGTGCTATTTAAATAATACAGCACCAAATTGATCTACAGCCAAGCGAGGGCTGAAATACTTTATGCACTCGTATAGAGCGAAGCCTAACTATCCGTAATATACACCGCTTGAGTGAGACGTGTTGACTGTTGAACACGCAGGGTCGCTAGCCCCCATGTAGGCTATCCACAACTTGGTCAGGCGCTTCCTATAACCATGAATTAAAAAAAACAGATCTACTTTCTAGAACGGGAATGTATGTTACACATTAGTAAGGGTATTCTGCATATCAATGTTTTATTTAAGAGAACAATTAATCAAACTAATACTTCAAGGCGAAAAGAAAAGATTTCTTTAGGACGGTTAAAGATCAAATACAAAATAAGATATGACTACATCTAATTTTAAAACATGAGAACAGGAATATAAAGTACAATCTCGATAGTTCGACCCATATGGAGCCTGAAGAATACCGGATTATCTAAATGGCAGATTACTGGATGTAAAGGAAAAAAAAACAATTCATCGCACTGAAAAATAATAGGGGCATCGTAGAATTCATATGCACAGTATAACCTCAGAAATCCGACCCCTAAGAGACCAAGGGCTAGGGCGGAACGGTCAAAAGATTGGATTAACCGGAGATTTCAACGATTTCATTAGGATAGGATGCCGGATAGACTGCCAAAGAAGATGTATGGCATGCCGGGCTGAAAGAGATCGAAAGGGAGACCAAGTCAGAGGTGGCTGGAAAACGTGGACGACGACCTGAGACGTTTGGAAGTAAGAGGTTGGAAAAGGAAGGCGGAGGTTGGACAGGGTTAGCTGTCGATTCTTTGTGAGGCCAAGACCCGACTAGTGCCGTATCATTTAATAGAATAACAATAATAATAACCAATCGATAAGTCAATTTCGAAATTTTTTGAGCTAACAAGGCGTCAATTAAAATTAAAAGATGTTTTGATCTATAGTAGCATTCTGCAAAGTACTTAAAAAAAGTTAAGCTAGAAATAACAGTTTTAATATCTTATTATTAGATTTTATAAAGCCATTGTGCTTTGGCCGTCTCTGAGGTGGTGTGGTTTGCTTCGCTTCCCACAAACGGTAAAGGAATGGGTTTAATGCTTAACACTTAAAAAGGATTTTTCTATTTCTCTAGTTCCAATACTTACAATACATTTAGTAAAAATTAACTTTCATTTATGCAAGTTACGTCCAAAATTTCGCGATAGGATTTTTTTTTTTTTATTTGAAGCCCTTTATTAAATCCATTTCTGTCCCTAAATTATATCGTTACAATCTTGGCTATTTCTCATAAGAGTAGTTATAGAATTTTATTAACTGTACATAACGACTTGACTCGGTAAGCGTCACTGAGAAACAGGAAATAAAAACAGAATTGTAAAACAATGTAATGTTTGAGATTCCCTTCATACCACGTCCTTGGTAGTTTGTTTTGTAAATCCAGTTGTCATTAATTATTTTCTTTTTTCTTTTTTTAATAACAATTCATTGAAATTTACAACTGTAAAAAATTTATACATCAAGTAAATGTGCTGTTAACTATTACAATAACGTGACAAAACTTGAAAAGAACTACTTATCAGTAGCACTTTAATAAAAATTCTACACTAGGTCTCTGGGCCATCTTCTTTTCAGACGCCTCGGAGGATTATCAGGAATGCTGTGGGAAGCATGTTGAAAAATTAGAGGTTTTTGAATGGTCATGGAGCTTACTATGTAAGGATAGATAGCTGGTTTAGGCTAAATCTGCAACATAAGGTATGCGAATCCCCACCGTCCACTCGAGACTTCAGGCAAAGTGGGTCCTCCCGGATTACTGGATCTCGCAAATGTTGACTGGACATGGAGGGTTCCGGAGAAAACTGCATGAGCATGGAAAGAACATCGACCCCCGGTGCCCTGCCAGCGGAGTTCCTGATACGGCTGAACACCTAGTCCTCGCCTGCACTGCATTGGATGCACACCGCGCTAGGTTGTCTGCGAGAAGTGGAATCTATACGATTCGAGAGGACTTCCCACGCCTCATGGAGGAGGAAAATTACCCACACTTCGTGGAATTCGTGGAGCGGTGGAGGGAGGAGGTGGGGCCAGCTCACTTCACCTTGGGCAGGGCCTTCCCCGCTGTCGGCGAACCACCACCACCACCGGAAGATGAGGATGAAGAACCCTGAGGATTGGAGCCGGACCGGACGGATGCTGTGGACCGTGGGGACTGGACCAGGTAGACCGGACCGGACGGATGCAGTCTTCAGGGGATCGGCTGCAGTGTGGACCGGACGGATGCAGCGGCCCAGGAGGGCTGGACCGGGCTTACCGTCCGGAATGATAAAGGTGCAGTCGCTAAGGCGTGCTGATGCATGGCCGGGCCGCACCATAGAAAATTAAAGAAGGTGCGGTCGCTAAGGCGTGCAAAAGCATTGCCGGGCCGCACCATAGGATTGTGCCCAACAAATAAAAAGTCCTCACTAAATTATGTTATATAAATAAATAAATAGTTTCATTGGCAGCAGCAGTGACATGAAATCCATATGTTGAACCCTCGCAGCTGCCAAAAAACCCCGTATGCCTGAAAAGGCGAGGTAGGGGTGAAAAAAAAACAAAAAAAAAACATAAGGTATGCAAAGTTTATTGGTGACAAAGTAAGGTGTATTGAGGAGCTTTCGAAGGATTTTGGATTCTAAGGATTGCATACGAGATGAATTGGATGGTTTAGTGGAGCCCCAAAACTCACCTCCGTACGTCCAGATAGGTCTAATCACAGTCATTTATAATAGTCTTTTGTAATTAATTGGGAGCTTTGAACGTTTGTCTAGTAAATGTTGAAGTAGTCTGTAACGACGGGCAGTTTCTTGTCTTTTTAGTCTTGTATGTGGATTAATTATTTTCTAAAATGAAAAGTTGTTATCACGTCAGATATAGTTTAAGGATGGGCACTCACTCGTTATCGCTTTTGTATCTTCATAATTTTCGTCAAGTTTAATGGCTTGGTAAAATCACAGTGGCAGGAAGAAACGGCTACAATTAATTGATATATTAGATCACAAAAGGGAAATCAAACTTCGGAGGCAGAAATTAAATCGGTAGCGAACAGGATTCAACGTCCATTCCTTGGTAACTCTAAGATATGTAACTATTAACGCTAAACTTCCAATGACTAAAACAATGTTACTTTATTAGTTGAATAAGTTAATGAGCTTAAACTGAAACTTTTTAACATACATTTTTTAATGATTTTTTGTCTTTATTTATTTTATTACTTACCACATCTACTCATGTGAGTCATTAGCAACCTAATACACATTAAATTTTGTCAAATAATTTACAAAATTTCATAAACTTAAAAATGTTTTTGATTTTGTCTTTTAGTGCTTTATCTATACTTGAGGTTATATTGTATTTTGTTCTTGCGCCAGAGTATAGTGTACATGTTGTTTCAATGCCAGAGCTGTCATGCAAGTTGTACAAATCGGGGGCTCTAGGCTTCACATCAGGATGCCATGGGTGAAAGTTGAACGTTCTATTTTTAGCCTCTTCAAGATTGTTTCTTCTATTTTTGATTTTCTAAGAGATTTTTAAGTCAGGGATTGTAATTAAATTATGGTTCCTATTTGGTCAAGTCTCGCGAGATTTGCTGCACTGTCTGCAGCTACATTTCCGGAGTTCCCACAATGTGAGGGTACCCACATTAGACGGTCCCACTACCCATTTTAATGATTTTGATATTCCTTTTTAATAAAATTTGAGAATATTATAATAGTATTAAACAAATAAAGTAAACAGTAAAAGTAAATAAAGTATATTAACAAAAATATATATGATACCTCTATTTCTAATTTATTAAGTATTGTTTTTTGTTTTTTTCCTGTTTTGAATCAGAACCTGAGCAATTAATTCAGCTATAAGCTTAGTAAGAGAATTTATGATACAACTTATGAAAAGTTCAGATTTTGCTATTTAACAATTCTGCACATAAATTCTTCATCCACTGAACTAGATTGTATTTTAATAAAATTGCTAATTTTTTTTTTTCACGGAACGGCCTTAGAGACCACACGAATATTACTATCTTCACTTCTTTTCATACCCCTTCTCTCTTCCCACCTTTTTCTCATTCTTTCCGATTGTTCCTTTCCTCTTTCCTCGGTCCACGCTATTCCTTTTCTCGCATCTCTCTCTTCCAAAAGGACCTTAATTTATTTTAGTCTTTCCCTATAGTCCCTATCGAAGCAGCATTAGTCTGTTATTTTCAGTATCTCAGTTTCTTCCATCATCTGTTCGAAGACTCCCCAGCACTCTTAAATCCTCTCATTTTATAGAAGATTTCTCTATTTAATCTCTTTGGGTGTATCTTCACTATATGAACCTCAATCTTTTAATTCTTATGTCCGTTTCCAAATCATTTATTCCTTTGTATATTTCCTTATTAGGTCTCAACCTATAGCCTTGCTAATAAATTTTTATTTAAGAAACCTTGAATTTTATATATCATAGAAACGCATAACAGAAACGCAAAAAAAAAAAAAAAAAAAAAAAAAAAAAAAAAAAAAAAAAAAAAAAAAAAAAAAAAAAAAAAAAAAAAAAAAACCACTCAATTTCTTCTTGATTGGGAAAAACAATAGATCATGGATATGTTTTTCCATAATTAACTTTTATTAAATTTATGATAAGATAACTTTCGACAAACTTTTTATCCAAGCCACACACCAGCAGAACTAGAGCTTGTCAAAATGTTGCATTATTGACAGTGATAAAAACGTTACACCAAAAAAGTATAGACCCAGAGGCAAAAGACATATACATTTCAATATCTTGATGAGCAGTCAGTACAAAACTACTAAAATACAATTCATCAAAAAAATAAAATATTATTTATTTAAACATATATATTTCAGGATTTTGAACGTAAATCAAGATTGTAACTTCATAATTTCAATGATAATAAATTATGAGGAATGCAAACCAAAATATAACTATGTAGCAGTAATTACGTTTACGTGTGGGAACCAGAATTAATTTAATTCAAATCCAAAGAATACGTTCAGATCCAGGAAATGTTCTAACTTAGAATCAACTCTTGCTGAGGTTTTATCTTAGCACTCGAATTGAAACAAATAATATATTTAAAAATGTTTTATATCACCACGTACAAAAAAAACAATTTTTTTTTTTTAATATATCGAGTGGAGATATATATCCCACAGCAACTCAAAGATACTATTTTCAGATTGGTCAGATTGTTGTGTTTCTGTTCATTAAGCATCAAAGAATACACATAATATAATAAATTGTAATAAATTTATAATATAACCAATAAGAAGACACTAATAAAAAACTGGAGTTTCACTTTGTCCGACAAAACTCTCTGTTTTAAGTTACATTGGCAAATAAAATATTTTATCCATACTATTATATAAAAGGACAAGCCATTTTTCGCTTGTGACTACCCACGAAAACTATGGAACCAATATGTACCAATGTTTAACTGCATCATCTTCATAATTCTAGGAAGGCTTAGCAATAATAAAATTTACTAATTTTCAATTAAAAAGTAATAAAAACCCTGATAAATACGTAAACAAAATATTTGTATACTAATATATAATTACATAATTTCGGATTGATAATTCAGGAGATCAATAAATAAATGATGTTTAAAGGAAGCGAGAGAGGAAGAATTGCGAATTGAAATGGGTAAGGAATTCCACAACAAGGCTGTCTGAATAATAAAGGATTTGTCAGTTCGATGAAAAGAAGAACGAAGGATAACGATTCGTAAATATTCGTAAGGATTTTCCAGACTTAAAAGATTGAAATAGAAAATTTCCAAAGAATGTCGTGGAAAACTAGGATAATAGTTCACTAGACACTCCTCCGTATACTAACCAGCAATAAGCGAGGACTGCAATCTTATAAATGCATATACACGGACAGAAAAAATATTCCCAACAATTGTTTCTTTTTATTTTCTCATCTCAAAGTTTTAGGGGTTTTCGTCCCCATATTTTAAAGGGATATATATATATATATATATATATATATATATATATATATATATATATATATATATATATATATATACAGGGTGTTCAATATTCGATGGACACCCCCTTTTTTTCCCACAGTTTTTGAAATGAAACTCTCAGGGTCTTAACTGTGTCAAATAAAGTTTCTTTTCAGGTTATAGTCTGCTCTCCAACCTTCTCCAGCGACCCTAACTTTGGAATTCCCAATGGGATGTGGTATTTTTTTTACGACGGATTCCGGTAGAAAATCAAATTTTGAATCGATTTTACACCGGTGAATTTTTCTTATCCGGGGCACCGTTTCACCGCAAATCGCGGAAAATCATTTAAAGAAAATAAGCAGTCTAAAACTGGTATTGCAAAAATAAAATAAACATTGAACAAAAATATGAATAAGTCCTTCCCGCGACTAGTACAACGAGCGGTGAGAACAGGTCGACTTGGAAGTATTCCACCAAAATTTTATTTCTGCAATACCAGTTTTAGCTATATTAGGAGTCAAAACCTCCTGTAGTTGAAAAAAAAATTTTTTTTTTCAATAAACAGTAATTTTTCATTCATTTATTCATTCAATACCAGTTTTGGATTGCTTAGTTTCTTAAAATGATTTTTCGCGATTTGCGGCGAAACGGTGCCCCGGATAAGATAAGGGTCGCTGGAGAAGAACTGGAGAAGGTTGGAGAGCAGACCATAACCTGAAAAGAAACTTCATTTGACACAGTTAAGACCCTGAGAGTTTCATTTCAAAAGCTGTGGAAAAAAAAGGGGGTGGCCTTCGAATACACACCCTGTGTGTTTATATATATATATATATATATATATATATATATATATATATATATATATATATATATATATATATATATATATATATATATATATAACTTGACCAAAGTTTCCTGATCAGAAACTTAATGGAGAACATGTTTTGTTATATAACATTTGTCGGTAGGACCTACCTTTTACGAGCTATACTGGTTTGAAAAGTCACATTTTGCCAACATTTTTTAAGTGTTGGGACGTTTTTGATACCTTATAGCTCTGTTTGTGTTATCAAAAAGTTTCCAAAAGATTCCTTATTGGAAGCAGTAGATATAAAATCAGTAGTTTATAGATGTACATACATCATATATATTATATGGTCTATTGTTTTTCCCAGTCAGGTTGAAATTGAGTTGTTTTATAACTTTATTTACTTTCACCTCTTAAAAAAACAAATCGAGAATCCGCTAAACGTACTATAGAAAATTTAGAAAAAGTGTAATGTAAGGTATGAGGAAGAACAATACTCAAACCTTGGAATTCATTTAGAATACTTATTTTATTTAAAAAAATTTTTTTACTCCGAAAAGTTAACATGAAGGGAGGGATAATTTTTTTTTTTTTAGGTCCTACACCTTAGGCCGTTGATATAATCTCAAAGGATGCTTAGAATTTTATAAATTTTTCGATTAAAAAGCATTTTATTCTGTTTTTGTTGTAGCCATAACATGAACATTTGTCAAAAAATATGTTTTCCTTATCACAGATAATACAGAATAGACTCACCAGGTCGCGGTATCCGATCCATCGGAGTCAAGCCATGGGTCACCTGTTCGTGCACACTGACCTCGCGGCAGCAACTAACTTATCTAACCCATCGCCGATATCGACTGTCACATCGACTCGATGACAATGTCGATTTATTATATCGTGGACAGTTCGATCTATAACCCAGCCATTCCGGTGGCCTGATTAGTAAGATCGATGTTGATGGTCATTTAACAGTGGCCGTAGTCGCGGGCAATGTCCGGAAGATGCATCATGAATTATACAATAGCGTTCTCAATTTCTCAACTACCTGTAGCACAACAGCTCAAGGGAGTTCTTAAGTTCCGGTACCTCATAAGGTATTTTACTATTTGTCTCTGGGTTGTAATTTGAAAAAAGGCAATTGGCGAAAGTGGAAACATCTAGGTAAGAATTGTTTGATTTAAATTTGGTAGATTGAAATAGGAATATAAATCAGAAAAAAAAAGAAGAAACAAATCACTATTGCCTATTTCAATAGTTTAGTAGGTAAAGGTTATACATACTCTATAATGCTTCGCCAGGTTTGTCTTCGATATCCCGAGGCGCTCCCATTTTTCCAATCTTTATCCCGAATTAAATTGGCTCTGTCCCACTTTCCGTAGAAAATATTCCTTTATCAAATTATCAATACCCTTATGCCTATTTACAATATGCTTCTATCCTAATATGATTTTTTTTTGTAATGGGAGGAGGAAAATCTTGTATAAGACGAAGTGGAAGGACCACCACTTCACCGCACCGCGGAACTGCTTTCAGGCATTACTACATCACGAGGAGCGGACTGGCTATGTGCCTGCTTTATATTTTCCGCTGCTTATTATTAAGCCACTAGAAGTCCTCGTCTTTCCCGCTCCTGTTTACGGAGCTCTCTGCACATGTCAGCTGCGTAATTTGCAACAGCATTCGAGTTTTCATCCGCAAAAGTCATCTGGTAAAACTTTCTGGGAACAACTGATGGCCTGGCTAGATCTCTCTCTTTTGTAAATTTAGGGCAAGAGAAGAATACATGTCCTACTGTTTCCACTAGGTTTGTGCAATTGGGGCAAGATGATTCATTATCAAGTTTGAACCGAAACAGATAGGCCCTGAAACATCTATGTCCAGTAAGCAATTGGGTGAGGTAATGATCAACCTCACAGCCAACCAATAATGTTTCCGGGCTAGCCCCCACCTGTCGCAATATCTGAAGTATCAAACGGTATTTCATCTTTTAACGAAGATGTATACCAGCGTCTTTGCTATCTTTGTAAAGTATCATTCCTGTCCTGCTTTGCGATTGTGGGCCAATAAGCATTCGGTTCCTCTCGTTTGATTCAGATCTGCAGTCAATTCAATGCACACAAGATCCAGTCTTTCTGATCTGTTTGCACCACCCCACAGAACTTCTGCATTCCAACGCTCCTTCATCTTCCGCTCAACCATCCTCTGAAATTCTATTCCTACTCATATCAGACAAGCAAAATCCCTGAAAACATTTAAATAACTCTGTTTTCAATACCTCATTCTTATCCACGGTGACGCTTACGAACTATTTACCAACTCAATTAAATGATAAAGGCAATAATTTAATAAACGATAGAAGAAATATCAATATACAAATTTGTTTCTTTATTGCGAAAAACAAGGAAACAAATTAGATCGATCCTATATTTGTATAATTTTAATAAATAAAATAATATGAATTTGATGCATCCATACCAACTCCAAAACTGACTTTTAGCTCGATCATGAAGATGATATTAGAAATAATAAATAGATAATAGTAAAGTAGGCTTTAGATTCGAAAGAACAAATCAATGAAAGGGTATTTAAAGAAGTAAATATGGAGCTGGAAACAAAGCAGTGAGCATTGCGGTATTCGTTGAGTAGTTTTTAGCAACTATTTTTATTTACGTTTTTAACTATTGATTTAAAAACTGTCAACAACTGTGAAGAGTCAGTTGTGCAACAAGCGCACGTATTTTATTGGTTGCGAAATGTCCCATTACCCGCATCTACCGCTGATAAATAATAGTGGAGGTTACACATACATATATAACACAAATTAAATATTCTCCCCTCAATATTAAAACAAATGGTAAATCCAGCAGGCCATATTTCACAACCAACTAGAGCGAAATAGTGGTAAAGAATCAATTAACTAAGATTAAATCATAATTAAAATAATTTAGGTTTATTTAAATACACAGTATATTCCTGAAAGCTATTTTACTATTAGTTTCAGGATTGGTACAAGTATATAAAAAAAAAAAAATTAAAAAAACCTATACCACTTACAACCTATAAAAGGTCTCGGGTTCAGTACTTAGGTATGCTGTACTGTTTCTAAGCCAACGGTTGTGAAAGGAGGTGATTTAGCTAGAATTCACGCTCAACCGACAGTTGTTTTACCTAATTAAGGGTACCCACTTTTAAAGAGGCTGGGTGTGCCCCTAGGAGGGTCTCCCGACCTCGAATTCGATCCACAGCCGAAATAACAGAAAATAAATTTCCTGCGTTCAGTCGGACTCGAACTCGGGCCCGGGAGCTTGGTAGTCAAGTGCCTTACCCACTGAGCTACCGCGCCTCCCTATATAAAAATAAAACGTCACATAATATTTTTGTTTATTTACACATCTGAAGAAGGGCAAAACGTCAGTATAGCCCTTCACTAAGTTTTATAACTTGGATGTGTTTGTTTTTACATCCTGCATTACGGACTATTTCTTCCTTTAAAAAAAACAAACTAAATTTATCCTTGACTGGGAAAAATCATAGATCATAGATAAGTCTATCTATAACATACTGCTTCTGATAAAGAAAAGGTCGGCATATTTTCGATCCGAGCAACACCTACAGAGCTCTAGCGTATCAAACACTTTAAAAATGTTACATTTTTATTGATAACAATATAGTTTCTCAACAGTAGATCCTAGCGGCAAATGCTATATAACAAAAAATATTTCCCATTAAATGTCTGATAGGAAACTGTCGACAAATTTTCGATCCGAGCAAAATCAACTGAACTAGAGCGTGTTGCAAAAAGTTGCATTTTTGAGCGCGAAAAAGACATTATTTCACCCAAAACATTATTAAAACTTATTCCTGATATATAATTTTACTCATTGTGGGTACCCTCACATTGTGACATCTCTGGCAATGAAGCTGCAGACAGTGCTGCAAATCTCTCGAGACTGAACCAAATAAGAACCATAATTACTGATGTTACAACTCCTGACTTAAAAACATGCTGTAGAAAAAAGTTTGCTTCAACATTGGAAAACAAAATGGAACCAAATACCCAGCAAACTTCAAGAAATTAAACAAGACACCCGGCCCTGTACAACATCTTTTAGAAAATCAAGAATAGAAGAAATAATATAAATAAATATATTATATATAGTATAAATAAAGCACTGGAAGACAAGTTCTTTATTCAAAACATTTTTGATTTTCTGAAATTTTGTAAATTGTTTATTAAGCCACTAATGACTCATGTGAGTAGATACGGTATGTAATAAAATAAAATTTAAAAAACTCAATGATTAGATGAGTGAGATAAAAGAAATTTTAGACTTTTTATCATGTTAACTAAATATTGTTCACAAATACATGTATGAGAGGTCATTTAAAGCAACTGCTACATTAGCCCCAAGTTAGTTGTAAAATAAAAGATAAATAAATAAATAAAAATCTAAAAAAAAAAAATTAATAATGAAGTGTATGCTGATATAATTTGAATTTTGTAAATATTCGTCAAAGTTTAGTATATTGAAATGTTCTATAAGTCGAGCCAGAATTGAAAGAAAAATGTCGAGTATGATTAGTATTTTTATATTAATAATTAATTCATTTCGCAAAAGAAAGAAAATAGAAACCTGTTAACTGATTTATATAATAGTTACAGTCGTCGCGCCAATATAAACCCCAGTTCAAGAAGAATAATTTATATTAATTCCTTAAAATTATTTTAACCCACCAGCAAACAATGTTAAGTAACTCCTAATATTGATCACAATCTCCTTCCCAGTTGGTTTAGCATCAATTTTTCTAATATTTTCCTAATAATTGCGTGGAGGTTATCTTTTAAACATTAACCGCACGGAACATTTCGAATTCTCGGTTACAAACTAAATATAGTCTGGGCTAAACGCGTGTAGTTCCTATGACGATTCCTAATAATTAAGCAGCTGAATGTCGTCTTTTCCGAACGTCGAATGAAAAACTTATTACCGCTAGTACGCAACGAAAACTTAATACGTACCGTAAACTGGGGCAACTTTGCCATGTTTAATTTTTCCTTACAACTTTTACCTCAACCAATAGCGTTCAAATCTTTTTCAAACTCATTATAAATGATTCTAGATCTTTTGATTTAAAATATATGCAACAATTAAAATTTAATCATTAAATTAAATTTAAAAAATATAGAAAAAAAGCATTGGCAAAGTAACCCTACAATAGGGCAAATTTGCCAAGTATATAAAAAACACTTAAAAAATAGAGACAGCGACAGAGAAAGGAGTGTTTGAACTAATATAAAAACATTTTAATGAGAAACTGACATATTGATAAGGTATTAGTTGACTGGGAAGTAATTAGAGATGTAGATTGTGGGGGCATGCAGCCATAGATACACAGCAATTAAAAATAATATTTCAATTTATAATGCTGACGTTTCGACTCGCATTGCAAGCCTTCATCAGGGTTTCAGAGAGCGTGGTAATCAGAAAATGACATACATTTAGATTTTACAGTATTTAGAATGAAACATCGTAGTAACGAAATTCATTGAAACGAAACTTGAAATACCTAATGAAATTTAAAAACCACAAAAACTTCTGACATTTTCGTCCATAAATGTATATTTACCTCGGAATATAGGGCGGGTCAATTATATAAATGATGTCTCCTACGTTTAATAAAGCTTCATCAGCCACGTTTGGGAAGTAAAATGATCTTTTTGTGTTGTTTGTGCGGAGGTAGGATATATCAAACTCTTCGCCTCCGTAGAATTTGGTGCGTTTGCCTACGACATGCTTTACACTTTTGCAATATAGATATTTATGTAAAAGCAAAAACAAAATTATAGGTTGGCAAAGTTGCCTTATCTTGACCTTACTTCCTAGTGCAACTTTGCCAAGTTATTTTATAAACCTATAGAAAAAGTAAAATTTACATTTTCAAGTTGTTCTAAATAAATATTAAATTATGTATTAGACAAAATAATAGTTATTATTTACTTTTGAATGTATGAGCAGGACGAGACACTTTGCAAGGGTATCAAAACCGACTGTTGCAAAAAGAGCAAAGAAAAACACTGATAAAACCTGTAAAAATTGGATAAATCTGATTCAACATAAGAGTTTCTTTTAAAAAATAACTCCTCTACGTGATGAAAACACTAGCACTACATAATGGGTCAGAAACTTCACAAAGTGCCAAACAACATTTTTTTGAAAAAAAACAAAACAAAGTTGCCCCACATGGCAAAGTTGTCCCATTTTACGGTACTCAGAATGAAGAATGGGTTAAAAATGTTTCCGATGAACACAGGGCCCACGTATGTTCGCGGTTTAACATCTCTTAAAAGTTTTCCCTCTTTTTGATTATGTTTATCCAGCAGGGTACCCACCAAGGTGATCATCCACACTAAAATCCTCACAGACTTCATTCCATTATTCCGTGAATAAATGAAACGGGTCTGAGAGGGTTCTGATCCAGACTGAATCTCCCTGAGAAAAAATCTGTGGTATCTGGAAAACATACTACCGCTATAGTTTATGCAGAGGTTGGTTGTAAATAAATAAAACATGATGGCGAAAACAATAAACTGATATGAGCAATTTGTAAAGAGAAGAAGCAATAAAAATGACAATCAGGGCAGTAAAGAGGGTGATCCTATTGGCAATTAACCAACCGCAGTGAAGGTTCTAATTTTATTCTAGTTGCAGAATTTGAACCGGAAACCTCTGATTCAAGTATCAGATCCAACTGCCTTACTCAATAACCACAGCCTCAGTATAAATATTCGTATTAATAACGATTAATAATTATAAAAAAAATTTCTAATATGACACGTATTTATACAATGACAGATGAAGTCACTGGTTTATTCTATTTAAACACAGTTATCTATGAGACAGGATAACATAGCGATATCTGAAATGGGCTAGGGTACAAATAATACTCCGTTCCTTTCCCTATTAGAATTTTGTTTCTGTTAGCAAAACAGTGCTCCGTGAAAAATATTCCAATCGAGATAGAGCGAACCAAATATAGAAAGCTGATGACTAAAAAGCCGAACTTAATTTTTATGTTTAATAGCTATCGAGTAACACAGAAAAAAAAAAAAAAAAAAAAAAAAGATTCCAGTAACTCAGTAGTAAATCAGTTGTATAAGTGGTACAGATACAAAAGTTTTTCTAAATTAATTTTTACATTTTTTAGGGTAGCTGAATCCGAAAATCAACTTAAACGCTTCGGAAAAGTTGCACGTTCCGAAGAAATAAGGAAAAAAATGGGTATTTTAATATTATTTCGTAAAATATGAAATGTCAGTTTTTTTTTTGTACAGTTTTCTTTTCATTATGAATTACCTTATCTGTAGAGAAAAAATAATATTATGCATACATACAGTTTGAAATACTGTTTAATCCTGTTTTATTAGTATCAGTCTTAGTTTTCAACCTGAAGATAAAACAGCATAGAAAAATTAACTTATAAAATAAAATAAAATTTATTGAATAAATTCTGACTCGGCCATAGCGTCACCTAGGCGTACCAAAACATAAATACTTTACATAAATAAATGTAAAGTCAAAGAACAATATACCAATGCTTAAACCAAACCTTCACATAAAGAAATAAGTATTACAGTAAGATGGACTGTGACTGCTTTAATCCATTATTCTTTTCTCTTAGCTGAAGAAACAATTATTGCCAAGAATTGTAAACGTTTCATTAAATGCAAATTTATCTTGATGAATAATTCCCGTCCACACATTTCATGATTAACCGTGCATGAGCAGAATATAGTGGTCCTTCCCCATATCCACCGGATATTTTCCTAACTGATTTTCGTTTTACCGTTGTTTAGATATCTTATTTAGAAATTAAAAAAAAAAAAATTGACGACGATAACGCGCTTAAATCAGCATTCCAAGACTTTGCAACTTCTGTGAAAACAAATATTTACAGAGTGAGGATGGGAATGCCTGTTTCATGTAGGGTGAAGTGTAGAGAACTTATTATCATATTTAGAGTTTTATTTTTCAATTGTTTTGCGTTCAAACTATAACTACTTCTATTAACTATTTCATGAATGAAAACATACTTATATATTCAACATAAAAACTTTATTAATAAATTTGAACTAAACAATAGCAACTTGCTTTCATTATTTATCATTCTGTGAAATTGTAAAAGAGAATATGCGGAGAATTTAAAATTTGTTCCGTAAAAAACAGCTCTTTTTTTTTTTTTTTTTGTTTAGATTCTTTAATTATTACCTAGTTACTCAAAAATCAATCTGGCTGACAACTAACCAAGACAATGATTCCATTTTTAGAGAATTTCTTATTTTTTCGTTTTTGATTTCTTTCGTGTATTATTGGATTCTCCTTGCTGTTAGGTATTATTGTTATTTAATCTTTAATTATTTAATGAAACCACGAGATTGGTTTCTGCATGACTCACAAAAAACTACTATCTTGCAACCTTAGATTTTAGAAAATATGTATGGTAAAGATAAGATTATTTTTCTATTTTATTCAACTGATGTTCATTGCATCTGATATTTAATTTCATTTGATTATTGACAGATAAATTTATCGGAACGGCAAATCAGAGCTACTCTTGTATTTTAATTTTAGATAAAGGTCAAATCAGATTATAATGTATCTCATTCTGACAGAGATATACAGTTGTCATTTCTCTCTCTCTCTCTCTCTCTCTCTTTTTTTTTTTTTTTTTTTTTTTTTTTTTTTTTGGCAACCGTTGAAATGTCTATTCACTAAATATTTCATTATTATGTTTCTATTATTTTTTTTCAGCACATTCGCTGGTTGTGTTCATTTGCAGACAGGTATGATTTAAGAATAAAGTTAAAAATAAAAAATAAATTAGATGGAAAAATACACATGTTTATTCGATTAAATTTTACGAAAATACCTATAACATTTAGGATTAATTAAACATGTCGCCACTATGAAAATCTAACCATTTTTATTTCACTTGAGGTACGCATGATAGTATAGAAGGATCAATACAATTAGGATTGATGAATTAATTGCCACTTCTATTGAGATTATTTTATTAGAAAACTAGTTTCGAATGCTAAACATTCATCTTCAGTTCTAAAACATACAAATTTTTTTTCAATATATCAGTACTATGTTACATAGATTATATATACTAAAGTTTTTAAAAAGGTAAGACAAGAAATCAAACACAGGCACTCACCCTCGAGGTAACTAAAACACTGAATTCGTGAGACGTAAAAGGGGGGGGGGGCAGGTAGGTTAAGTTTTTGTTTTACAGTTCACCGAAAGACAAAATAGACCCTTTCCAAAAAAGCGGCGTATACGAATTAAAATGTAATGACTGTGAAGCAAAATACACGGGAAAAACAGGACGATCGGTAAATCAAAGAGTAAATGAACATATACACTAATAAGACCCAAAATTCCAATTTCGCTATCCATCTAAATGAAAATAACCACAAATTTAATAAAGACTCGGGAGTAAAAATATTACATCAAGTAGAAAATAAACTAAAATTAAATACTTTTGAATCACTAGAAATAATAAAATCGTTTAAAACCGATCCAGATTTTTGTTTAAATGATCAGATTAACACATCTAATAGCCCCATTATAAATTTGTTTCCCATAGGAACGAAAAAATCCAATGAGTCATGAGGGAAACCCCATTGTAAATCAAAAACTTAACCTACGTGCCCCCCCTTTTACTTCTCCCGAATTCAGTGTTTTAGTTACCTCGAAGGTGAGTGCCTATGCTTGATTTCTTGTCTTATCTTTTTAAAAAACTTTAGTATATATAATCTATGTAACATAGTACTGATGTGTTGAAAAAATTTTGTATGTTTTAGAACTGAAGATGAATGTTTAGCATTCGAAACTAGTTTTCTAATAAAATAATCTCAATAGAAGTGGCAATTAATTCATCAATCCTAAATGATTTTTATTTCGTTTGTTTATCGCAAAATGTATAATTACATTACTGATTTCGGTCTTTAAATAGCCGATCAGATCCGAAATTTTAATATAAGGCCTTGTAGAATACATCGGTGAACGAACGAAATAAAAAAATAAAATAAATAAATAAAAAAAACGATTTTTCATATTCGTTGGTTTTACATAGTGTCGACGATATTTAGCATTGCCCTTTTGAAGGAAGTCGATTTAAAAAAAAAAATAATTTTTAATTGCCGCCTTTTTTGTTTATCACCTCAGACCCTCGGATTATCTCAGTTCAGATCAAGTATCAAAACAAAATACATGGTACACGTCTCAATATAAAAGACATATATTTATATTAGTATGTACAATCATTTTTCGGTATTAGCTAATATAGGTCTATGATAACTAAAAAAGGTAACGTAGTTCTTGCTGGTGAGGATGATATTACGTGCTAACATCTAGTGAATACAAGAATCTATATTTGCTGTACTGGAATTTTTTTTTTTTTTTTTTTTTTTTTTTTTTTTAATCAGTAACGATATAATAGTCGTTACGAGAGTAAACGGACGGACAGTTACACTCATGATACCGAGTTAATCCCCGTAAAAACGTGAACCATGTTCATAAAATAAAGGTAAATACATCTTATATCACCGTATAGCTACTTAGCTGACCATCTCTGAGTAAAAGTTGACTCGGACTAACAGTAAAGTAAAAGCTGATTTTAAATTTAAAAAAAAAAAAATTAAAAAAATGTGGTTTTGTTTAGTAAAAATAATTAATTGTTCCCACAGATTTTTGCGGAGCCCAAGTGAGTCAACATTACAGTCGTCACTCGGTTATATCATGAACATTGTAAGTGGTGCAATCCTATTCAGCAAGTTTCTGCCTATTCATTTAACTATCGGATTATTATATTTTCAGTATATCGAAACGTCTTAATTTTAAAGAATGAAGTTGAAAGTTAAAGAGAACCGTTGGATATTTGTTTACCTCTAGAGCGGACAGAAAAAATCACCAGCTATTGTACGCCTCAAGTAATAATAAATTCATTGCAAATAAACCATAAGTAATAAATCCCCAGTAGCAAAAATTAATAATAATAATAACTGTCCTTTTCTAGAAACATCCAACTTTGAAAACACCAGCCAGAGTATAATTTGTCTAGATAAAGTTAACTATAACTGAATAATCAACATATCCTGCAACTTTAAAAAGTTAATTTAACATCTAACTATCCGCATTGAGTGCTACATAGACAGCGGATACGCAGATTCCATGGGAAATTCGCAAAATGGCCGAAAAAAAAAATACATAAATTGACACAGTGGACAATTGTTATAGTAATATGTTTGAGAATAAAATTATGAGTTAAAAAACACTTTACGCCGTGCCTAATACCTATTTTTACACATGTGAGTGTAAAATAAACATAAAAAAATTATAGTTAAAAAAACTAGAAAAACATTCTTTTATAGTTTTAAGTGTGGTGAACAATTTGCAGCAGTAACACCTTTTAATTTTTTCAGTTCAAGGTACGAAGCTAATTTCTCTCAACTATTCGTGATTTGTTTGCATTTTTAACAGTTTATCCAAAATCAACCAACTTTTTTTTTGACATATCTCAAAGTAGCAATGGGCAAATTTTTATTTTACAAATCCTATCATGCACAAAATGTAATGATCCAGAAATTGAGTATATAACATTTTTTGATTTAATTAACCATTTATAGATTCTTAAACATGACCAAAACTAACTTTTTAAAGTTGGAAAAATTCTTCGATGTTTGACAATCGATTGTGTGTAAATGCATAAATCAAATTCAGCTTAAGAGATGTCTTCAGACACACAATTAATTAAACTCTAATTTTGCCAATAAAACATTTTTCGAATGAAAGCATTTTTCTATATGCTGTTTTCCAAAATCTGAAAAAAGTTCAAAAAGTTTGGGTTTTTGTGCTCTCCCCTAAACATTTTCCTGTTATCAAATTATCAAAGGCAGACACCCATTTGGGGGTAATTTAACTAGACTAAGCAAGAATATTAGAACAAAGTTGTGCAATTATTGTATTGTCATTGAGGTATTGAAGTGTGTGCAAATTTTCAAGTTAATCAGATTGCTGTAAATTGGTGAAAATTGCGATGAATGTTTCCGTTACATACAGGTCAAGTTAATAAAAACGTATTAAAAATTATTCTCGTTTGCTGCATTGATGGTATTGAATATTTTGCTGTAAGGTTTAACCGTAAATATAACTCGATAAGTTAATACAGTTGTTTTATTTTTTCTTTATCTATGAAAGCCGAGGTCAACCCGCAAAGCGGATAATATAACAGCGGATAATGGAGAGTTTATCGTTTGTACCTGTATGATAATATTCTAACTGAATCTATCATCAATCTAATTTAACTAATCTGTCATCTACCTAATTTATACATTTTACACCTTAAAAAAATTACCGATACAATTATTTATATCCTATAACACTAGATAACTTATCATGGAAGTGACCTAAGATAGCAATTATGTATTGATTGGACTGAAGCCAAAAAAACTAATTTTAAAATTTATTTATAATGTAACAACTATACAACAATGGCCTCTTTAAAGATTTGAGATTTAAAGATTTGAAAAAATACATATTTTTCTTTAAATACAGAGATAAATATTCCTGCATATTTCAAGATATGAGTGTAATGCACGTTGTTTATTTGTTGCAGTTTGATGTCCTTCAGACCTCCGACTAAGGCGAGAAGATTATCCTAAAGGTTACCGACCTATTCTAGTCAGAGTGAGGTCAAACCCATAACATAGGTTCATCACGAAACAAATTAGAATCAGTCAAGGATTCGAAACCGAGCCGTTGCGGCCACAACGGTGTAGTAAAATAATTAGTTTTAAAGTTTTATACAACGCATTTAAGATTTGAAAAAAAACTTAAGATCTATAATTACAATCTACTATCTATAATATTATATAAAAGGACAAGCCGTTTTTCATTTGTGATGACTAACCAAGAAAACAACTTAACCAATCTGTACCAAATTTTAACCACATCAACTTCATAGTTCCAGGAAGGTTTAGCATTAATTAAATCTACTGTTAAATTTGTTATTAAAAAAGTTATAAAATGTGGATAACAGTGAAGTTTAAAAATTGACCTATTGGTGGCGAGTCCCATTCATATGAGAGGTTACAAAGGTACGGTGTTCAGACATCCCAGGAAAGTTTAAGAATTGTCCGATATGTGGTAGGCACCATTCCGCAATGAAGTTTACATTAGTAAAACTACTGAACCTATCTGTACCAAATTTTAACTACATCGTCTTCATAGTTTTATGAACGTTCAGGAATAATAAAATTTACAATAATAACAATTCAAATATATATAATATTGAGTAGCAGCAATAAGATTTTCCACACTGCCGTATACTTTTATGGTTAGAAATCAAAATCCAACCAGATTAAATCGATAAAATTATTCAAATGATTAAAATTACTTAAAATCAAAATGCCGATCTTTTGCTTTTTGATATTGTGTGTAAAAATATGATCCATAGGGTAAGAGCACTAGTAGTTGATAGTTTGATAATACATCTCTTATAATAAGGTTTTTGTTTGCACTTTCGTTTCGTTTTAAATTTTGGCGGGTAGTTCAGTTATTTCTGTATGCAAAGAGTGATAGCCATGACTTCCTGGACGGGAAAACTGTTTTCAACATTAAATTTGTTGTCACAATTTCAGTTCAATTAACTAAACGCCTGCATCGTTATGCAATCGGCCAAGGATGCTCTGGCATGTATTCTGTTTTTTCACTACCAAATGCTTATATATGTCCAACTTATGAATATACTTTAGAATAGTAGATATCTGTACTACATTTTACTAGATTCTTGTGGTTAAAGTAAACTACTAAAACATATTTATAACCTGTTGTTTAGTGCTTGACACTTCTGTCAACTACTAGATATTTCTCATTTCTCGCCTTCTTTATTGAATGCGTATTCTCTGTACAGGAAACATCAGTGGTAGAGGAAAGAACCAATATGGCTAATTCAGTAGCTGACAGAGGGTGGGATGTCAACTATCAATGCGGGATCTATCAACTACTAGCGCAAAACGGAATTAGGTCCCTCATTTTCCCTTCTTTTTTTTTTTCATTTTTAAAATAGCAACAACGATTCATACTTTTAAAAAAACAAAAAAAAAAACAACTCAGTTATGAGCCTCGGCTAATGGAGAAGACCCTTGATGACGTCAAAAGGGGAATTTCTGTTGCAGCGGCAGCAACAAGCAACGGAGTACATCGAAAACTAGTACCCTGTCAACTACTAAAAATTGGCATCCAGGGCGTGTCAACTACTAATGCAAAAAGGTGATTTAGAAAATTAATACTTTTTTAACGTTCCATTAATACTATTTCAAATTTAAAAAATTAGGATAACGGACGGGATTCGCACGTATCTGAGGAGGGGAGAAAGAAATTTGACACATGATCAACCGAGGAAATATTGCTAAAAACGTGTGGTATCTTTCTAAAAGTGTCAACTAGTAGTGCACTTACCCTAGTCCTTTAGTTGTAAGCACTGATAATGCAGTCGATTATCCGCAAGAGTTTCTTAATAGTCTCTGTCCATCTGGATTACCAACTCAAATATTAAAATTAAAAATTGGTTGTCCAATTATGCTTTCATGTAATATTCAAACAATTAATCAGTTTAATATTACCAGGATTAAACTTACTGTTATGCATGAAAATATCGTTGAAGAAATAATGCAAAAGATCATACTTCAATACAAGTTTTTTTATCTATAAACGAATGAAACCTCAATTGTTAGATAACACTATTTAGGTTCTTAACTTATGAGAGAGGACGAAGCCGCGACGGGGAATGTTAGTAACAATGTACCAGTGAAAACGAAGAAAATAAAATTATCTATAGTCCAGAAAAGAAATTCTTGAAAACAGTAAAACAAAAACTCAATAATTTGAACTTGAAAAAAAAAGACATTTTTTCCCCCGCTCTTATCTTTTATACAAACTTACATCATCCGATAGATTACTAATGGGAAATACCAATCTGCCAGTAGAAACACATTTTTTAAATATTGTTTGTAAGCATATCTGCTAATTCTGTTAAAAGACACAAAACGATGAAATATTAAAGCGAAAATAAATTTAAAATACTCGCTTATTACCACGTATGAGATACATCATTGTAGTTTTTATTATTTTAGTTAGGTTTTATTCAGTTAAGAAGACAAGATTCATTTAAAACTAACAAATTTCTTTTAACATCCACAAAGATGCTGAACATTTTAATAAATTATCCACCCATCCTTTATGGCCATTGAAGGCAAATTACTCGGTTGAATAGCCACATATTCACTAAATGTATTATTTTATACATTATATAATACCTCGGAGGGAAAAAGGTGGTAGAAGCTTCCACCATAAAGATATTGAACAAGATCCATATTAAGTATCGCTCGACCTGATTCAAGTAAAAGAGACTTAATGCTTTGAGCAAAGCAGAAGAAGGGAAGGATAAAATTAGAGGGACTTTGCTAAAGAGGTCGCTTCGGCCGCTACCTGTAAAACCCAGCCAAAATTATCTCTGCCTCTTGTGTAGGAAGTTTAAAATTTTAACACTGATATAAATTTGAAAACTCTGAGAATATATGCCTAGAGTCAAAATAAAAAATTCCACAATTTAATCTCATTCCATTGTCTAGCAAATCAAATAGAGGCCAGAATTCTGTCATTTAGAATACATGTCGAAGGAAGAGATATAATTAAGAAACACTTTGTCCATCAAAATTTTCAAGAAAATTGCCACAGTTCAAAAAAATAAATAAACATTGCAAAAGATTATAGCAGGACTACCGTTGGGAGTTCAGAAACTTAAATTCCCATCCTTGACACAAATCCGCAGCCTTTAATGATTAACCGTATAACAAATACTTCTCTAAATTAATAAAATCGTAATAAAGAAATTTAAAGGATATACACTATAATTAGCAATAAAATCACAATTGAAGGGTTTGGTGGATAAAGGGGTTATGTCACATTTTTTTATAATACAATCTAGTTCATTGTATGAAAGGTTATATGAGCACAAGTGTTAGGTAGCAAAGTCTAAATATTTCAAAACAAATGGAAAAAGATAAAGGGGCTATGTAACATTTTTCAACTAAGGGAAAATGTAAAAAAAAACTTTAAACATAAATTACTCAAAATTGTGTTTTGTTACTTAACTAACCCGTTCATCCACCATAGACTTCAATTGACAACATTAAAAAAATAAAGAAATCACAAAAAAACTACCTACAGCCTACCTATATAGGCTACAATCTAACTACTATAATCAAATCAAAATCACAGAAAGAAAACCCATTCCGAAAAAATACATCTTGATTTTAATCCATATATATATATATATATATATATATATATATATATATATATATCTTTAATATATATAAATTACGTGTCGCCGCCTAGGGGCCGGCTAACACCTAAACTACTGAACCGATTTTTAATCAAATTTGCATACCGTGTGCAGTTTGATCCAACAAAAAAAGATAGGATACCTTATATCTTAATTTATAGTCGCAATATTATTTGTATATTATCTGTAAGTCACAATTATCTGTTAGCTCTATACGATTCTAACATATGGCGGTATAAGGTTATACTATTATATAAAAGGACAAGCAATGTTTCGTTTGTGTTCACTAACCGCCAAAAACTACTGAACCAATCTCTACCAAATTTTGACTACATCATCTTTATAGGATGGTTTAGCAATAGTAAAATCTAATGATTTTCAACTAATTCTTTATTGAAAAATGAATAAAAAGTGGATAACAATGAAGTTCAAAAATGGCGGCAATTGCCATCTACATGAAAGGTTAAAAGGTACAGTGTTACATAGAGGTGAACATTGATAATAACATTTACTTATTTTCAATTAAATTGTTATAAAAACAGCTATATGGAGTGAAATATAACAAATTTTAACTACATCATGTTCATAGTTCTAGGTTTAGCAACAATAAAAATTTAAATGTACAATGTTGAGTGTTAGAAACGAGTTTTGCCACACTATCACATACGTTTATGGTTAGAAATTAAAATCCAACCAGATCAAATCAATAAAATGATTAATGTCGAATGAAAATTATTAAAAAACAAAATGCCGATCCTCAGCTGTTTAATATTGTATGTAAAAATATGAACTTTGAACCTTTAGCTGTAAGCTCTGATAGTGCAGTTTCTTAATAGTCTCTGTCCATCTGGATTACCAACTCATATATTAAAACTGAAAATTGGATGTCTAATTATGCTTTATGTTATCTTCAAACACCAAATCAATCTAAATTTAACCAAGTTAATAATGGCTGCTATGCGTGAAAATATCTTCAAAGATATAACTTTCAATTGTTCACTTTAATACAAGATTTTATCGCTAAACAAAAAATCAATTATTAGTTAAAATTATCTAAGATCTTCACTTATGAGAGAGGGCGAAGCCTGGACGGGGGATGATGAAGTTATATATATAAGGACAAGCCATTTCCGTTCGTGATCACTAATCGCGAAAACTATAGAACTATTCTGTACCAAATATAACTACATCATCTTCATAGTTCAAGGAAGGTTTAGCAATAATAAAATTTATATATTTTCTATTAAATTACTGTTTAAGAAGCGATAAATATGTGGTGTGTAGTAAAGCGAGCGCCATTCAAGAGAGGTTACAATGATCCGGTGTTAAATATAGCTAGAAATTGATAATAAAATTACTAAATTAAATTAATTTGTTATCCAAAAAGCTATAAATATGTGGTGTGACGTGTGAATTCCAGTGAAATTTAAAAATCGAATATGTGGCAAGCGACAATAGCGTTTTAGTAAAACTAATGAACCTATCTGAACCAAATTTTAACTACATCATCTTCATAGTTCTTGAAAGATTTACAATTAGAAAATTTACTACAATAGTAATTTATACTATTCTATAAAAGGACAAGCCATTTTTCGTTTTTGATCACTAACCGCGAATATTACTGAACCAATCTGTACTAAACATTAACTACATCATCTTCATAGTTTTAAGACGGTTTAGCAATATTAAAATCTACTGATTTTTAATTTATATTTTATTAAAAAAAGTTAATATGTGGACAACAGTGAAGTTTGACAATTGACCGATAGGTGCCATTCTACACGAGAGGTTACAAAACAGCTTAAAATTGATGATAAAATTTACTTATTAAGCTATCAAGAAAATTATTAAATAAAAAATATTTAAATATAGTGTGCGATATGTGGATCCCAGTGAAGCTTGAAAATTGACCGATTGTGTATAGCGCCATTCCACAATAGAGTTAATAATGGTAGACTGAACCTATCTGTACCGACATCTAAATAATTAATTTTTATAATTCTAGGAAGGTTTTGCAATGGTAAAATTTACAATAACTAACATTGAAATGTATAAAGTTGAGAGGCAGGACCGAGGTTTGCCACACTGTCATATACTTTTATAGTTCGAAATCAACATCCAACCAGATGAAATTAATAAAGTTATTTCTGCCGAATACAAATTATTACTTAATCAAAATGTCGATCTTTTGCTTTTTTATATCGTGTGTAAAAATATGATCCACGGGCATTTTGTCGTTAGCACTGATAATGCAGTTTATTTTCCGCAAGAGTTTATTAATAGTCTTTATCCATCTTGATTACCAATTCATACATTAAAATTAAAAATTTTATGTCTAATGGTGCTTTTACGTAATCTTCAACCACCTAATCAGTGCAATTATAACTAGATTAATAATTACTGTTATGCGTGAAAAAATCATTGAAGAAATAATGCTCAACCACATGCTAAAATACAAGAATCTTATCGATAAACAAATAAAACGTTAATTTTTAGTTGAAATTATCTTTACTTATGAGGGCGGGCGAAGCCGCGACGGGGATGCTAGTATATATATATATATATATATATATATATATATATATATATATATTCGATATACGTCGAAGTCGAAAAGGAATTAAGAAGGTTAGGATTAAATCACATACTACATAAAAAAACCATTACCATCCTGCTGACAAAATAAGACCTTTTAAAAAAAGATTAGAAACTAAACTACAATAACAGCAAAGCTGAATGTACAGGAAAAACTGGACTAAGATAATATGAGTCTAAAATTAAAGATTTACGAATCACTACAATTTATAAAATCGTTAAGAGCATATCTTTCCTATCAAAATTTTCGTTTGAATGACCCAGCTATTTATAGCAGCCCTATTTTAAACATCTTCCCAGTAGGGATAGAAAAACCGACCAGTTACAGGGAAAACCTAAAATATTGTCTATCTTCCAAACATAAATATTAGTACAATTTTCTCCTTAACTGGTATTTTAAACATTTTTCCACTCCATCAAATAATTCTTTTGAGCTCTAAAATAAGTAAATTATAAAGTTTGGCGGTGTCATTCTAAAGGATCAGTTATATAGTTTGGACAATGTTATTGTAAGGGAGGAGAGGGAAGATAAAATAATATCTGAAATTCCCGGCCCTAGACGCTGGCTCTTTTACGAGGACAGCCCACTTCGTTAATGCGAAGAAAAAAAATTTAAAGTGTAAATGGTAATATCTAACAACGACATAAAATTAAGGCCAATTTATAAAATAAAATTATTGTTATTTTCTGCTTTAGTTAATATAAAATAACAAAGAAATTAGGACCAGACATGATAACGTTAATCAGATAAAAAAACGGTCAATGACGAAATAACACCAACATAAATAAAATGGTTTTAAAGATAATAAGCTAAAATTTATAAGAAATATATATTCTTTATATGTACTTTATTTATATTTACAACTGAATACAATATACATAATAAGTAAATGTGCAGTATTTATTTATTTTTATTTTTCTCTTATATGTCGGTACCAACATTTTTCGATCCATATCTTTTGTTAGTGCTACAGCTTCGACAGATTAAAATTGTAATTCTATTTATTTATTTTTTTCCCTATTTTCAAGTACATACACTCGACAAGAGCAGTAAGAATGATTTATTTGTTTAAGACAATTCTTTTGAATTCTGTATTCTAAGCAGTGTAACAAAAACTGTTTTCTGTTATTAAAAGTGAATATATATATATATATATATATATATATATATATATATATATATATATATATATATATATATATATATATATATATATATATATATATATATATATGCTATCACAAAACTATCACTGAAGTCAGAGATATCAACCGGTTCCTAGGAATCCAGAATGGACATTTGGAATCGACACATCCATAAAATTAATTTTTAATCAAAAGCGATTCTAGACCCCAAATGATGAGTAAAAATGGTGCAACAGAACGCTAATGATTTATCAAATCAAATACAGCCTTAGAAGAAGTTAATTAAATAAAAAATTAAATAACTTATGACGTATTGTTTTGCTTACGTAAAAGAACTGTAGTTGAAGGGTGATGATATTCTGACGAAGCCATTGATCACTACAGTCATGAACTGAAGTGAAAATGACTCCGCTATCGGGAACAATAAAAAAAAATTGTTTATTTTTAAGATGGCGGTGAATCGGAAAGGAAAAAATAGAATAATATTTGCACAAATGGCGTGTTGCGCAAAAACGGCACTCAGAACATAAGCTCCTGATAAAAGCCCAGTCAGTGGAGACTTCCTCCGCAAAACGGTTGTTCTTTGCATTGATTTTTAAACCTGGTATTTGATAATGTATTTTGGCCAAGACGAAGTTTCACAAATAGAGTTCCTTATGGTATTAGTAAATAATAATGAAATCATTTTTCAAGATGTTCTAATAAAATTTAAATGTTATAAAAATAATTACTTGAAAAGCTTAAATAGTAATTATTAAAAAAAAAAAAAAAAAAAAAAAAAAAAAAAAAAAAAGTTTTTACTGATTGTGAAGATAAATAATTTTCTTTTAACCATGTCGACCACATGAATGCAAAACGCATTTTGCTGAAAAGTGCACTTTTATTTAATTTAATTATTATTCTTAATTTTTATTACATACTGAAATTCAAGGGGAAAAAAGGCGAGATCAAATTTGTTTGAAAGAGTGGAAAGTTTAATTATTATATTAAAAAGGCATAACTCCCCATTTGCTTTATTCATTTAACTACATGTTTCACTGTCAGTGTAGAAGAGATGACCAAGTGAGAATATCAGTGTTAGAACCTGAAGATGGAGCAACATGACAAGCTCCGAAACATGTAGTTAAATGGATAAAGCAAATGGGGAGTTATGCCTTTTTAATATAATAACTGATATTAATCTCCTTTAATGAAACAATTAAAGTTTAATTATGTTTTAATTTTTCGAAGAAGAGAAAATTTGGATTTAATTTTGAATTTAATAATTTTATTGTTCAAACATCACTTGAAAAGGCAGTGGTATAGTTTAAATATTTCAAGGTTTTCGACAAACTGGTCTAAATAGCATATACTGTACACATCTTTCACATAATTATGAAAATGTTCCCATAAATAATTATTTAAATTTGTAGAAAATAAAAAACATATAACCCTTTAATATGTAATGTAAAGAATATTTTAAAAGATTATGCAGTTGATTACAAATAAATTTGACAAAAGAGATGGTGATGATTAAGAAGGCAGTGAAGGGAATGAGGTTTTTTGGAATAAGAGGCACTTGGAAGTTTAGGATCCAATCGAAAAACATCTTTTGTCACAAGGCAACACTAAAAAAAGGATCATTGGAAAATTAATAATGAAGTGGATTACAGCTTAGAATTAACGGCAGAGCGGCTAGTAGCAGATTATTTAAAATAAGAAAACATAAGTTTGTACAAATAATTTTTTTTTTAGTTGATGAACTAGTAAATTTGAAGAAAATAGTGAATTTGGTTAGAGAACTTTTAATTAAAAAATGTATGAGTAATCGTTAAATATAGTTTTGAGTTAGTATTAAATATTTATTGTAATAGTAATTGTATTTAGTTATTTTTTTAATATAGTGTGCTTGAGTATATTATTTTATTTATGTTTTAATTTCATTTATACATTTGTAAGGTTATTCTTACCATTATTAATTACAACAAATTATACTCTTTCTTTAGATGTTATCAATATAATTTACATTATTCTTACCCACAATTATAAATAAAATTAATTATAAACAAAAAAATTATATAACAGTTGACTCAGTTATATGTAACCATTTTTCATTATTTATACAAATTTAATTTACTAAATAATTTTCTTAAATTTATTTATTTTGAATTATTTAAAATTTTCATATGAAGATAGACCAAATTTTAGACCCTTTACATATTCCCCCTCTTTGCTAAAAAAAAATTTGAAATTAATGAAGAGGTTTGAAAATTTTTTTTTTTTTTTTTTTTTTTTTATGTCAGCAATATACTAAATTTCACCAAGAAAAAAATTTTTTAATTCTTTTCTTGACGTATATAAATTTCTTTTTAAACCCTTTATGGCTGTTTGAACATTCCAATCCACATAACCACCATAACCATTCCGAAGCACACCCGCCCCAACCAAGTGGAACCCGAAACTCCATCACATGCCCACTCAAACCTTCATTTGAAGCACACTCCAATCCTTGACCACACTCAAAGAAACCAGACCCCTCCACCCTTTGAAATTGAATGATATTGGTATATTTATTTCTTCGAACCATTTGACAGTTCAGCACTTCTTCATTTTCATCAAAGTCATTGTTTATGTTTTCACCAATGTCCTCTTTTATTACTTCTTCTTTTTCCACTTCATTTAATTTATCAACAATTTTACTTTCACACACTACTATCTCACTTGTAAAATTTTGTTCAGATTCCATTATTTCTTCATCTTTTAATTCTTTTTCTTTGTTCATTTTACTTTCTTCATATTCCATTAATTTTTTATTTGAAATCATTTCAGTTTCCTTCTTCACGTCTCTCAACTTTTCATCTACTTCTCTTTCATCTTCTTTTCTATATTCTTCCACTTTAATTAACATTTTGTTTTCAACTTCTTCAATTTTTTTATTTGAAATCATTTCAGTTTCCTTCTTCACTTCTCTCAACTTTTCATCTACTTCTCTTTCATCTTCCTTTCTATATTCTTCCATTTTTTTTATTATCTCATTCTTATTCTTTTCATTTGTTCTATTCATTTCTATCCTATCTTCTTCAAGTTTTTTAATAATTTCTTCCATCGATTTTCTGTTTGCTTCTATTATCATTTTAATAATTTCATTATCTATTGTCTTCTGGGGAATTGATTCCGGAACTACTCCTATTATTTTATTTACCTCCTTCTGGTTATATTCAAGCATGTTTCCTGATGCTGTTATTTCTTTTGATTTGGTTTCCATCATTTAATTGAATAATACAGACTTTTGTTAGGGTACAAGGGTAATATATACATCTATCTATATGTATATTTTTTATAAATCGTGTCCCTGTTCACGGCGACATTTGTAAGGTTATTCTTACCATTATTAATTACAAGTTGAACACACAGTCCATTTTGCTTTACTTTGTCCGGGCGCCGTAAGATAATAAATGACAAATGAATTTTGATAAAATGATATACAGTTATATGTAACCATTTTTCATTATTTTGATTTATACACTAATTTTCTTAAATTTATTTATTTTGAAATTTAAAATTTTTTGAAGAAGTATGTAACTACATCAAAAACATCCCTCCGATATTTTATATACCAACATAACAATTTAAAAATACCATTTTAAATTTTTGTTATTTTTTTTTTATACCATTTGAAATAATACAACATATCAAATTATATGCATGTTATCTATTTCAGTTAATAAATGAACAATTATTAAAATATAAATTTCAATGGCAATAGATAAATGGGCTAATCTTTAGTCAAAAAGATTTCTGAGACATTAAAAGGGAACCACAATCGGAACGGTTGTTGACTAAACTATTCATCCGTTTGATCACGATTTTGCAGAAGTCAAATTATTTAGCCAGCAACAATCGGTGAAAATAGTCTTTGATAGCATCGACGAAACAATTACGGGATATTAAATGAGGATATCCCCGACTGTTCAGGACAATGTTATGAAAAATAAATTACGGCAATTGTCCGAAGAAGGGACGCTTATCAGATAGCAAACGGAATGCTCGAACAGCCAAGGGCATGACTGGATCAATATTTGGCCTGAAATATATTATTTAAAAACTGAGTTTCGGTTCAATACATTTCTTTAAGAAACAAATATTATATGGTCTGAAGTTGCGAAACAGAAAAGGTAAACAAATAAAGGGATAAATAAAAATAATCAAACGATCTAGAACCTATGTATAATCTATTCAGTTTGCAGTAGTTTTTTCTCTAGGTCAAGTACGGGGTAGTTAGGATGCTGAATAATACAAAGGGTGAAAAACCAATGGCCAGTTTGCAGTTTGGACACTGAGTTAGCGGACAACTCATACGGTAAAGTTATTACAATGTGATTTTTGTTTCACTTATGCACACAGCCCGCGGCGTTCAGTTAGTGCTCCATTCAAGGAATAATCAGGAATTCATGGGTTCTCTATAATTCATAACGGTAACCGAGGGGAAGCCAACACAACCTATATAGTTAGCCCTTCTTGCCTGACAACAATGCCTTCCAAAACCTGTCAGCAATAGAAGATATGAATTTCAAAAACATCATTTCAGGAAAAAGGGCACATGGATATCTGATAATAAGGTAATGAAAATAAACAGTTAACTTATCTGTTTAGCTTTTCAATATTAATAAACCACTTTCAAAAATATTTGATAAAATCATAGTTATGTGTTTTATTGGACTAAATAATTTTACAATAAAGTAGATAATTAAATCGTACAGTCAAGGAAACGCAATTAAATATTTTTCGCTCATAATTTATATGATTTGCACTTTTTCATTTTTTCCTTTTCCTGGTATTGTTAACCTCATTTATCAATATAATACCACTTACACTTTTCTTTGTTCACTAACTACGTACTTTTAAATTTTAATTTAGAAAACTATTTAAGCTTCAACGCTATTTTTTTATTTTCTTCAATGTGCTACCAATATGTTATACTTTATTTATCTATTCCAGTTTATTAACTTTATCAACTCATCTATCGTTTCTAGTTTTTTGCGCAATATTTTTTATTTATCATACCGTTTTTTCTTACCTTATATTCTTTAATGTTTAGATAAAAAAAAGTTCTAAAAATGAACCCGAAAACAATAATTATTTTCTTAACATTATTATTGGATTTAAGAACAATAATTTTAATTTTTAATTTCTAAGGTTTTAAATCTAGATAAAACTTAAGCCATAAACTGCTAACTTTTTTTTGTTAGTTTTACATTTTATTCTCAACAATGCTGCCAACTGTTAATTACAAAAATACCCACCATCCCCTAGTACGGCACCGAGCAGGGATTGGGTTAAATTCACTTTCTTTACTTACCATATCTTTTTGTTTCTCCTTCGAGCCCTGAAGAAGACTTACACTGTCGGCCGTCGCAATAAATTAAAAATATTTAATTGTTTTTCCTTGACTGCAAATTTTAATTATCTAATTCATCGATCGATGATAAAATTATTTCCATATAATTATAACTAACAATCCTATTTATTTTATATTATTTTCTGACTTGAATAATTTATTTAAGACCAAGACAAGAACTTCTCGATTTACGTATATTGCTTATTACAAATATTACTAAATTATACCAAAACAAATGATGATTCACTCAACTGAGTGCGTAAGTCCCTCATCAGCCGGTATCACCTTTACGCAGATGATCTATTTATCTTTTCCCAATTCTGACCTACTGAAAGCTACTAGAAAAATCCAGGAAGACTTGGATCGAATCTATAACTGGGCAGTGACGAACAAGTTTAATTTAAATACTGAAAAGACCAAAGCGCTTGTAATAGGTTCGAGTTACCTCCTCAAAACCATGCCTCCTATTCCCACCATGTTCCTGAGCAGTGATCCAATCAAATTCTACCCCTCAGCCAAAAATCTCGGAGTCATTTTCGATCAAACCCTATCCTGGAAAAACCACGTATCCAAAATTTCCCGTCGCACCATCCCAATCCTAAAACGTCTCAATTACGTTCGCCATCTTCTTCCTTTCGAAACCCCCAAATTACTAGTTACTTCCCTTATCTTCCCCCACTTCGACTATTGCTGTGCTGTGTATGGGGGTGTTTTGGGTGATCTCGAGGCCAGACTCAAAAGACTGTTTAACTGCTGCATTCGTTTTATTTTCGGGACCCCCAGGAACGCCCATGTTTCACAATTTTACGCGGAGTTAAAGTTGCTCTTTCCTTCATACCGTCGCCAGTATTTTCTGGCATCCTTTCTCAACCAAACAGTGAAATCCCAACGCCCGCTTTACATCTCTCAACTCCAGCTCAAATCCTCTGTTCTTACCCGCCAAACCCGTTCCCGCCCATCAGATTTGTACACTCCTGCTCATTGCTCCGCTGCTTTCGACAGATCATTCCCAATCCGATCCTCGTCCCTGGAACTCCAACCCCTACACCATTCGCCACTAAAACACCCTTTCCACTTTCAAATATCCTTATTAAACTACCTACTGTCCATCCAGATCCATGAAAACTGTCATTCGCCACTTAATAGTTATATAAAATAAAAAAGTTTATGTACACGAAATTTTATTGTTTTTACACAATTGATTCACAAAATGAATCAAAATATTTCTGTTTCGTTTTGTCAATATTTCTAAGCTTAATTTTTATTTGTTATCATTATTAATTACTATTTTATGATATTTAATCATATTTCATAACCATCTTGCGGCTCTGAAGGCCCCTGATTGTACATTATTTTTTATTCTTTAGGGACTTAAGGTCCCAGAATAAATGAAGAACTTTTTTATTTTTTATTTAAATAAATAAATTTGTAAATAATCCTATTTATTTTATATTATTTTCTGACTTAAATAATTTATTTAAGACCAAGACAAGAACTTCTCGATTTACGTATATTGCTTATTACAAATATTACTAAATTATACCAAAACAAATGATGATTCACTCAACTGAGTGCGTAAAGTCACTCATCAGCAGATTTTTCATTTTTAACCATGAACTAATAGCATTAAATAATAAGGAACTTAATTGTTGGAGAAACATTTTCGCTTTTAGTACACAAATTTAAAGAAAATAATTTAAGGACTTTAAAAGAATTTTGGATATATAAACAACAAACTAAGAAAAATGTATTGCATAGATACTACAAAGGCGATTATTAATAACAACAGTCAACAAATAAATCACTCATCGTTGATATAACATCACGCTACTTCAACACGGAAAACCTAGATATTGACTCTAAGCAGAACTTTTATTGGTGACACATTGCATTATCTGTATTCTTTATTTAGATACACTCCAAATTAAGAATACTTGATTGTTCATAAGAAGTTCAACGCCATAATGTACTCCAAACATTGCAGGAAGCACGGGTTATCCTATAGGTTACCAATCTATTCTAGCCAGATGTGAAATAGAAATCATTCCTAAACGTCAGCCCAGAAATAGCAGCCAATACACCTGGCTAAATTCGAACAGGCACACAGAGGCGATTAAGACGGATCCAATAGGGAGAAGTTCAATTAGGTATGGAAGCCATGGCTTGTTTTTGTTAAATAAAATAAAGGATTAAGAGTTTATTTGAAAGATAGAATGAGCAAAGAAGAAAAACATGAATGTAAAAATATAATTTTAACGAATTAACGGGACAAGTAGTGAATCAGCTCTCAACAATTTAAAAAGGATGAATTTTTTAAAATAATCCTTTCTCCTCTGGTAGTTTAAATACAGCATTTTTAAGAATAGTAATTGCATTAATATATTGTTATAACACTCACAAGAGATTAATAAGCTCAATTAAGGACACAATACTGACGGAAGTTTTTGAATAGTTGTGTTACCGTTAAGATCTATAAGAAAGAAAAACTATTTTAATAAGTTCCCTCTTCTTCGAATGGACGTCTTCGCCAAAAGGATTAAACAATATTACATTGAAATACAAATTAGAATCCCCTTATCCGGCGTTACCGGGACCAACGCGTCGGATAATGGAAAACCCTGGATAACGGAAGTCATCAACTACAATAAGTGTTCATAACATATGAAGGTTAGGTTTTCCGTTAAAAATATGACGTGTATGGTATGTACCCGTTTCACATCATTAACGTGGCTTAATTTTTTGAAAACAATTCAAGATTTTTTTAAAAAGCTAATTACAGTTAATTATAAATTATTGATTAGATGTAATTAAGTACGTATGTATATATCTAATGTATAACTTTTATCCGTAAAACATTATCATATACGGTAAGAATTTTCCTCGCTTGCAAACACCGGATAAGGGAGCGCGCCGGTTGATATAATGCCGGATAAGAAAGAGTTTTCCTTATTCAATTAGATAATAAAATTATATAGATGTATACTACGAAGCTACTTAAGGGGTAGATTTGAGAAATTAATACTCAATTTTGACAGTCAATAAAAAAGAAGAAAATGGGGTTCGTTCCATAAACAGCTTTTTGTATAAATTGAAAAATTGCCAAGGCTTTAATTCCTTCCCCTAATTTTGTGATCAGTGCCTTCTATTTTTTATTTTGTATTGTTTTCTTCTTTCTTTTTTTTCCACAAAACATTCGATTGCCGAGCAGGACATGTAATCTTTATAGCATTGCTTACTACGGGAAGACTGGAAAGAAAGCGAAAGGCGGTCAGCTAGGAAACGATTCTTTACTAACAATTTTTCATGAAGAAGGGTTTGCTGTGATCGAGAAGGCATTTCAATATTTGAAAGGCAGAACTGAAGCAACATCGTTCGAGTTTATGGTTTTTAGGCTATAGAGAGATCGTGACAGAATATCGATACTTAAACAAAAGAAAATTAGTGATTTTTTTCAAGCTATAAACTTTTTGATTTATAAATGTAATAATGTTACTTATGTGCATTATCATTATGTAAATAATAAGTATTGTTTCATTATTATATAGATATATGTATTATGTCAATTGTACAACGATATATTTTTACGAGTATTGCCCTTACTTTTATAGGGTCTCAATTAACCGAGGATTTGTTTAACCGAGGCTATTTGTGTGCCAACCACGTCGCACAGTGGGGCATTCGTGAATCTAGCGGGACAAAAGTCAAAAAATGAAGTTTGATTTTTTGATGCAGAAAGTGGTTGATCTAACAGGCTAAATGTTGGAAGACATGAAACGAATTGAATCAGGCTGAGACAATCTCAATAAAGCCATTAAACAAATAACGAACTAATACCAATTTAATCCTGTACGATTTAAGAATTAAGTTAGTATTCTTTCAAGCACTAGACAGTGAACATCATAATAAGTTTTCTTATTATTTTAATTTCATGATGAACCGAATTCAAAATAGTAGGTATTAGTACATTTTGTGTTTAATTTGACGGCATTTTAGATACTCAGACGGTATGCCAATTAGAAAGTTGAAAAGTAAAAAAACATATTATATTTTAATCTGAAACTTTTTATGTACCTAAACGTAGATCTTAAATTATGGTTCTGTGTGTCTGGGGCCATTTAATTTTATTGAATATACTGCATTTTGCTGCCAGTTTATCAGTAGCACCAAAACTAGCACCTAAAACTCCTGTGTTTTAGGCGAAGTACTCTCAGTTGCGCGATTGCAATTGGCTGAAGCGTTACGGGCTGTATGTTTCAGTGTTAATAATTCCCAGGAAGAAAAATATATCTAGTCAACTATAAAATTCAAAAATTTGCAATTGGGCAACTCACAGAGGATGTCCAAAAAAACGAACACAAAGAGATAAAAAGATACGGGGAACATTTTCCACGGAAAATGTCTCGCACAGTAACCAACACTGTGACATTATGAATATTTTATTGATTTTGTCCGATCCTTTAATTAGCTCATACGTATCATTACCTGAGAAAAATACGACTTTCGGTACTAGTGTTCACAATTCGCTTGTAATACCAGGCGCAGATACGATTATGATAAACTTACTTAGTGATGATAGTGATAATCTCGATCTAAGTGATTTGCCATTATAGACTATAATTTTCTTTTCAGTTTAAAACAATATAATGTGTTTGAGTTCTGCTCGTTTTAAGATAGAAATTAAGTATTAAAGTGTTAATAGTTATAGTTTGATAACACATTGCCCTGATTTATATATATTATAAATTCTATTTATTTATTACTGTACAAAATTTCAGAGAAATTGTTAGTTGTTAAAGAGGAGATTTTCCCAATAAAATATGGAGATTATTATCATAAAGTAGGTATATTCATTTTTTTTAAATTTAATTAATATAATCATCGATAAATCAATAAATGGTTTTGTGAAGTTTTTTTTTTCTTAATAAAACAACAGGTCACAAATAAAATTTTGAATGTTTTATCAATCTTTCAATAACCTTGTTTTAATCATTTCAAGTTGCTCTGGATCAGAAAAAAATATTACATTATCTATACGATCGCTTTCAGACTTTTGTCCCGCTAGATTCACGAATGGCCCTACTGCGTCGGTTAATCGAGTCCCAAGTGCAGTTCGCTCCATGAATAGTTTTTTGTATAAATTGGGTTAAATCTGTGATCAAGTTATAAGTAAATATGCAGAAATACATTTATATAGAACAGAACAACTATGCCCTCCATGCAAATGGCACGCAACAGGCAGAACGAACGTTTTTAGCTTTTGATAGCAGCCTTTTGACCCGGTAACCGATCAAGATATGATCCAAGGGGGATGGTCACCATTTCTGGCCACATATCGGTCCACCAGGCGACAAAGAGCTCCAGATAACAACCTGCTTCCTCTGCCAATAGAGTATTGTCAGCGTCCTATCTAGACAACACTATTGTTCCACCTCCCTCCACAGCCTGCCTATCATTTCTAACTGTTTGGATCCAACTGGAGGGAATAATGCAATAAGCATTAGTTAGGAACGGTTGATTGAATAATTTAAAGTGAACAAAATTTTCCAAAAAAAAATTTAACAACAAAGGGACAATGTAAAATAACAAAAATTTGCGAGACTTAAATAATGAAGTCAAATGTTAAAGATATAACAGAAAACTTAAACCCAGATAAAGGTTTATAATACAAGCCTGAAACATCAGCACAATAAACTGATTCATTTCATATTTTACAAACCGGAGCCATTTTTTTCTCTATTAACTCTAAAGCTACAGACATTCCCTACATATTTCAACCACAACTACTAGTTGGGGGCTCGTCGGATGGCTGAAATGCCACAGATGGGCATTGGATATATAAATAAAACAATTTCCAGGTAAAAACAACAATAAGAGTGGATATTGAAAAAAAGTCAAGTCAAAAAGCAAAGTAATGAATTTTGCCTCCAAAAAAAAATGTATATATATTACCCTTTATATTAATCATAATTTTCACTCTTGGACTATTTACATTTTTTAACCAAAACCAATTCTTAAAAAAAAAAAAAAAAAAAAAAAGATTTACAACATTCTTTAAACAATCTTTATTACAACATTCAACCGAAGTACACAGTTGCGAATGTCAATAGGCATAGGAATTGAAACCTATATGACTTCATACAAAACACTAAACAGGGCTATAGATTTATTTCTTTTAAACAGAATCAAAATTAAAATAAAAACAAATAACCAGAAAAAACTATCCAGTGAATTGAAGAAATAAAAACAGTTTAATTCTCAAGTTATTGTTAATTTCTTGCATTAACAAGTTTTATAATGCCATCAAAACTACAGTGGATCAAATAGTATAGATGCAACTAATTTTTCTCCTGGATTAAAATATTTTGAAATAGGTTTTTTAGTATTTGTAATTAAATTAGTTCTCTGGTCACATAATGAGGACAAAATGTGGTAAGTTTAAAAACTGAGACAAAGCAGCATTAATAAATTCTAAGTGCAAAATCAAGAATAAAAAAAGTCGTTTTAAATTACTTATTTTCAGTGCTATAATTACGTTTGCATAAACAATGGTAAATAATTAAGTTCCAACTTTAATTTTCTTTGAGTTCTAAAGCAATAACTAAACACCACAGGACACTTAGTGGTATTAAAATATTAATTAATTAAGTTGCACTACAGGTGGCTTATTAATAGAGGGTATACAACTGCCAATCGATTAACAGTTTCAGCAATTAACAACCAAAAAATTACAAATTACTTTTTTTTAATAATACCAATATATTTTTTTTTGTTTATAATTATGCTTTAAAATAAACAAGGAGCAGATAATAACAAATGAAAATAAAAAATTATTTTTCAGATTTAAAATTTCTGATTTTTTTTTTTTTTTTTTTTTTTTTTTTTCAAATTATGAAAAATTTTATAATATAGTAATTATAAAATCATTAACAATAATTTTTATTTTATTATTAAAGTTTTCAATAATTTTTTGACACTGTGCAGTCATTTAAACTGTATAATTAGTCAATTAAAAAACAGAGTATTAATTTATCATTAATTTTACAAGTAACCATATTCTGGATTAAATTAAAATAATAATGTACTAAACTATAAAAATTTAAATTGATTAGACATTGTCAATCACATTGACAATGTTGTCTAATAACAAGTAAAATAAACTTATATCAAAGTAACTTATACTCCTATCAAGTGATGAAGCAATACATTTGCAATTAAACTAAACACAATTGCACACCCAATGAAATAACAACTGATTTGTGCCTGATAATAAGAACCTTTAAAACGAAATAAACTGCCTCAAGAAAAATAAAATAACCTTAAAACACACCATGCAATGATTTAAATAATTTATTATTCACAAAGGACAAAAAGATAAACCAGTGAATATTAAAACAGTTCACAAACAGAAAAAAAAATTCTAATAAAATGTAAAAACTTCCGAGTATACTAATAATCAGATATAGTGCAAATACTTCAAAATCACTACCAACAGCAATTATATCCTTATATGCAATTAATACCTGCAAATTCATAAAATATTTCATATTAATTACTATTTTTTTGCATTTTAACGATAAAATATACCAATATCCTAATTACTATATGAAAATCATAGTCAAAACAAAGGTTCAAACGTATAGCTCTTTGGTTTCTAGATATGATTTCATCAATTATAAATAGCTAGGGAAATAACATTACTATTAACTGTTTCACTGAAATGGCGATACTAAACATAGTAATTTACAAGACGAAAACAATCTACACTCTGCTATTTCATTATCTCTATTTATTCTAATAACTCAAACAATAGCAAAAATGTATAAATGAAAACCACACAGTGAGATTAAAATTCAAAAGCATCTGTACCAGGAACCTGCTGTGGAGAATCCATTATCACCAACCGACTGAAACTAGCTCTTCTGGTAGAATCAGTGGTAGTCGAAGATGTTCGAGGTGGTGATGGATATTCTCGGTTGTTCAGTGAGATACTCTCCACCATCACAGATCTATATCATAGAGGAGAAACAGCTATACATGTTAAACCCCCAAAAAAGTGAATGACAAAAAGTGAAACATACTCAAGAACGTGATATTCAGGTTTAAGATGTATAAAAATGTTTTACTTATATTATACAGATACCTACAGCATCAAAAATAAAATAATTGGTTGCGTGGCATCAAAGTAGATAAATAATGACAACAGTAAAATTTCAAGGAAAAAAAAATTAAAATAAATTTTAAACTGTTGACTGTAGAGGCAGAGCGGGTGATCGACTTTATTTACCAGCAAACACTTAGTCTGTAAGCCAGAAACTCACTTAGATATGAGACAGAAGATATCATAAAATAAGCATCACCAAACCAGCCCTGGTTTGGGCTTGCACTAGATAATCAGAGTAATTTCCATGGGAACCCTATGCCAAAACAGATTCCTGAAAAATTGATTTCCATTTATTGTGCCAGTAATAGATGAGGATGAACGCAGCAAATTAGGAATGTCCCAAGGGGGAATATATTTATAAGGGAATAATAAAAGATTAATAGGAAAAAGAACGATTAATTTTTATTGCAAAAATAAAATTAAAACTTAAAAGACAAGCAATAAGATATACATAACCAAAATAAAATATAGTCTACTTAATAAGAAAACCAATTCAAAATTATAAACAAACTATCAATTAATTATTTTAATTGTCCCTCAAATATTTTAATGACATACTTATTTACCGCTAATATTATAAATAAACCTTAAAAAGAAAAAATTAATCTGTTTGTCCAAAAAAAAAAAAAAAAATCAATAATAATATAACAGAATTACACAAAATAGTTATAACTAATTTTAATTAGAATTAACTACTTGACAACCACATAAACATACAACAGAAAACAACTAGCATTGTTTAATAAAATTAAAAGAAATTGAAGGAAAAAATTACTCTTTAAAATAAATTGAAGTAAAAAAAATAAAATAAAATTACCACTACTGTATGTAAGTTATTTATATTATTAATAGGATACAGAAATTACCAATGACAATAAAAAATATAATATTTGTAAAAACTAATCATTTATAAATAAGATATGATATTAATTCATAATGGAGTGTAACTTAATAGTTTTCATCTAACAAATTTCCAGATCCTATTTTAAAAATAAGCAAATTTCTAAAAATTTTACAAGAAATAGTGATAATACAAAATAATATTCAATTTATAAGGAAGTTTACACCTAAATGTAGCAACTATTTTCAGAGGTTCAAAAATAATAATTAGTTTCATAAATAATACTATGTCATTAATAAATTATAAACACATTGGGTTTAATTTATGGATATATATACTCAAATTAAACTTTAAAAAATAATAAGTTAGGAAATGATTTCAAATGTTGCAATGATTTATTCATGTTTTTTTGTGCAAAAATAAATGTTTATGTTTCATGACTGAATTTGAAACAAAAACGATCAAGGAAATGGTTAGTTAACCGTTATCAAGTTGATTAACTAAATATAACAAAAACAAACAAACCATGAAATTTAAGACAGAAGCTATTTAAAAAACCCATTAAACCCTATACCATTGAAGGGTAAGTATAGAATTATTGATATTAAGACAACTATGTGTTTTTGTAGTATATTGAAATATTTCTTAGGAAGCACCTGTTGCAGAGTGAAATTGTATCAATTATTCATTAGTATTAATTTTTAAAATCATGCAATCCTATTTTAATTCAGCCCTGATACAGAAGATAAACCATATAAATATAAATCAAATCAGCTATAAGAACTAGAAGGAAATTATAAAAGGGAATAAGGAATCAGTAACTGTTGTTTCCTCGAATTAGTGATAAAGCTATTTTATTCATTTGTAATGAAACAAAACATTTAATTCTGTCATTTGCAGAAATGTTTACAATAAAATTGAGGATAATTATGAAATAATGCTATTATTTTAAAGAATACTATCTTCAAAAATACTTACAGGGGAAGTTGATTACTCCCGTTGATCGAGGAGGATTTTCAACATCATAGGATTTAGATGAATTACCAGCATCACCAGCACTAGCCATTCTGTAAATAATGAAGGAACTTATAAACAACAAACATTTGATGGCTTTATTTCGAAAATTGCACAACTTAATTTTTAAATCATACATCCTCAAGCACAAATCTAAAACTGCGACTTAGGAAGAGAACGAAGATAAAAGTATATCAAGAGAGAACCGTTTAATATCAATTCATGAGAAGTGATAGCAGGTAAATCCAATTCTAAATAATTAATAGGAAGTGTCATTAACCTGTAATAATACTAGTCGATATTTAGTGCATCACTCGAGAAGAACACAGTACAATATGGGTTATTTTAATAATAAATATCCCACAGAACAAAATTTTCAGATCCAACCTAACTTTGAGTCTCCTAATGAATGACAACTTGTTACAGAAATAGAATACAGGGAGGGAACTAAAAAGCTCATGGCGCATGCGCAAACTCTGACCGGCTTCAAATCCTCTTCGAAAAAAAAAAAAAAAAAAAAAAAGTATGGTACGTTCCCGTTCAAAACTGATTCCAAGCATCTATTATCAATAATATATAACATCGCATGAACGATATAACCCTCTTTTTAATATTTTATATATGAACAACTAAGCGATTCTATACTTTACGATGGACATAATTAAAACAAACTATTTTAAAAAACTACATCTTTAAATTTCAAGTCCTATATTTATCCAAAAATTAAGTAAAACTTGTTGCCTGTTACAAACTCGAGTGCTAGTGTCTGCCTACAATTAAGAAGTTTCAATAAATTTTACTAGATATGAAGAAAATAATAATCCTTTATACTTCATTATTTTAAGCTTTACTACATCACCAGTTACTTATTACATCTTAAAACTATGCTCAAGTAAACTATTCATTATTTAAAAAAATCAATAACCGTTCCCTTATATTACATACTGCTAAAATAAACAGTAGTAATGGCTATGGATTAAAAAAGGCATAAGTATTCTAATTGAATTAAGAACGATTTATGGCCTGAAAATTTCTTTTTGCTATTTACAGTAGAAAAATTTAAATGTGTTCTACCATGCATGTATAAGTGATTAGATTGTTTTTAAACATTTTTCCTATAAAAAATAGGTAGCGTTACAAATATTAACGCTATAGATATACAAAATAAAAATTACAGCAATAGATCATCAATTAATCATTAAATATGCTCTTCATTTCGTGTAACAGTATTTCTGATATATATAAATAGACGTTCACGTCTATAAATAAAGTACTATTGTCTTCGTAATTGAACATTTATAAAAGACACATCTCTTTTGGTCACATTTCCAATTTTTATTATCCTTTTAATTGAAAATACGTTTTACTTTTATTAGAAGGTATTAATAAATTCCATGTTTAAACAGTCAAGTTCTGGCAATGCTACGTTTTCGATCAGTTTAAATGCACCCTATTATCGATTTTCTTGGTGGAGTATGTTGGCTTATGTGACAAGAAAATAAGACAACAGTATTTGGCATGCTTTTAGTAGGTAATCTGCATTAGTATACAAGACGATATCACATTTTTTTTAATAATGACTGTTGAGGATATTTTAATGCGTTAATACACAGCATAGGCCTCTTCTTTGATCAATGGTAAAAACTAAATTTATGCTAGATATGTTTCACTAATTAAGTATATCTTACAACTACTAGTCTCATACCTTCCATCTTCAAAAATATATTTTTTTATACAAGTGGGTGATGACATTAACTTCCTATGTTATTTCCTCGTATGCTGATGACACTTGTGTGTTATCAGTAAACAATGATCCATTTATTGCCTCCAAGACACTCCAATCCCATATCATAAGCCTTCAAGAATGGTGTCGAAAATGGAGAATCAAAAAAATCCAAATAAATCCCATCAAATAACCTTTAACCTTCGACGTAAACCGACTTCCTGTCCTTCAGTATCCTTTAATGATGTTCCATTAATCCCCGTTGAACAGATCCGCTACCTAGGACCCCATCTGGACAAACGTCTTACTTGGAATTCACACACAAGACTAAAACGACAAGAAACTGCCCGTCGTTTTCGACTACTTCAAAATTTACTTGACAAACGATCAAAGCTCCCAATTAATTACAAAAGACTAATATACATGACGGTGATTAGACCTATCTGGATGTACGGAGTTGAGCTTTGGGGCTCCACTAAACCATCCAATTCATCTCGTATCTAATCCTAACAATCCAAAATTCTTAGACAAATCCTAAATGCTCCTTACTTCGTTAAAAACTTATCCACAAAGATCTTAATATACGTTTCTGACTTAGCTCAAACCAGATATCTATCCTTTCATAGCAAACTCCACAACCATTCAAACCCATTCTGCATTGTTTAAAAATCAGAACTGAAGGTTTTTCAAACTAAAGATAATGGAAGGTAAGCCTATATACGAGTTTCAACTGTTTTGTATTTTTATTTATGTTTTCAGAACTATGAAGCCTTAATGATAGTATTGCTATAAACAAGAAAAAATAAAAAATTCTCTGAATGTATCCTAATTTATGTGAGATGACAAAGAGTTTTGTTAGTCATTAGGTATGAGCTTAGAGCATGGCTTACAGCAAGAAAATTCTAACAAGCAATAAAGTTGTATAAAAACAACGCCTACAGCTTTTGGAGAATTAAATATTACATAGAATATTTTGCCCACAGATAGATAAGTCGACTGGAAATTACAGAGGGATTCACAACGCAAAACATCGTGACCTTCACTGTAAAAATGCATCGCCGCTACTGAAATGAGCTGGTAAAATTAGAGTGATGGATAAAGAAGGAATCTCTTGATCACATCAGGGGATGTGAATATTTTGTTAAAAATCTTTAATATCAATTAATGTAACGTAGTCCTAGAGTTGAATTCATGTCACGTTGACAAGAATTGTTAGCATAATTTACATGTATACGCCTTTTTATTATTAAAATACGAGTAACTTTATTATTAATTAATAATAATTATTAAAATCGTATAACTTTGAAGTTGTTTAAATTTAAATTGTAAATCATAAAAAACAAAACAAAAAAACTTAGATTGGTTTTTAATATCCAATTGTTGTAATTATAACATCATCATATATATCGAATCAAAAGTATTATAAAATTAATGAAATTTGGAATTGTTCATATTTATTAAATAAATTTAAATATTATCCAATACATATGTATAAAAAAATGAATTGGTCAAATGGCGACTAAAAATTATAAGCAAACTTCGAAAATAATAAGAAAAAGTATAAGCTGATAAAATCTTTAAATTACTTTGATGAGATTATATTCGTAACTTATTCAAAGCATTGTTACTAACACAAATAAGAGAACTACTACATATTCAGGAAATAAAAAAACTTAAAACTATAAAATTTATGATAAATTTGAAATCAGTCTTTAAACAGATAAATTATTTTACCTCAATCGGTAGCTTCCCATCCTTGCTTATTACTAGAAAATTAAGTTAGTCTGGCTTGTATATTGAAGGGACCATGTAAAGTCCGTTTTCAAAACATCAAATCTAACATTCTTTTTTGAATATATAATATTTAATAGATATTAGTCACATCTATTATTAATGAGTGGAAAAATAATTTTAATGATTAAGTAAAATTAAACAGTTTATTATCAAATTATTTCTTTTAAAAAATATGATTTTAAATATTCTGAAGAATTTTGTTTATATTATATACACATGTAAAAAAATATAAGTATGATTGTTACAAATAACCATCTTTAATTTCAGAATTTATTTTAAATTTGATGGAATTTATTTTAATTATTACATTAATTTAACGATATATATATATTTTTTTTTCGTAGTTGGTAGAACTTATGATTTTTTTCAATGTAGCCAAGCCAATTCCCTTTACAAGTGACAAAAAAAAAAATAGGCTGCCATTTTAATTTCTATTGAATATGGTAAGTATTTTAAAGAGTGAAATAGAAAATGAACATTGTTACATTTTTTTTTAAGTTGTATAGAACACAGATGGTTTCATTCATTTAACATTAACTCTTGGATTTAAATTAACTATGTGGGAGATTAAACTAAAACCATATCAAAATGGAACCTGCCATTAAAAAGTTAAAACTTACACAATCGTTTTTCACTAGGAATTTTATCATTTATGAGCTAATTCATTATTGGTTCTAGTATCTAAATAATAAATTTGATTACTTTTGAAATAAGTTTTTCATACTTACTTCTTAAATGAATTACCTTTGTGCTTTGGAAAAATAATTCCACTTTAAATGATAGAAATATGCATTAATTTTTATTCCTTATGCATAATATATGATAAATTTATTGAATGTAGGAAGTACTTTTCCATGGATATTTATAAAATTTGTAATATCGATGTAATATCTGGTATAGCGATAGAATGTAAGTACTCAGCTCCAAATTAAAAAAATTAAATATAGCTTTTTTATTTTGAGACCAAAGAATATGTAAAGGGTTTTTCAATAGCTGACCGTATGCTATCGAATTTTGAGCTATATCACAGATGATTACCAAGTTTAATTATTCATAAGAAGATTTATTGTTGCAATTTTTTTTTTCTTGTTTTGTTTTAATGATTCATACCACTGAATAAGTTATGAGGAAATTGTGAGATAAAAGGAGATTAAATTAGATTGATTTCATTACTTTTTATATTGTTGCAATAACAGTGATCTTATATTGCAAAAAATATTTAATCAAAGTCAATATTTTTACTAATAAGTATAGAAAATGTTTAGGAATAAGGAATTAGTTTTATAAAGGTTAATCTGAATAAATTTATTTATATATTCATTATTATTCTTGAATTTGAAATGAAAAATGAACTTTATTCGGGGACAGACTGCCCCCTAAGAATAATTAAAGTGCACAATAAAAGGTACAATTGTCTGGCTAAGATTAGTTACAAATCAGCTCATAAGTATTACAAATTAAATTATGAGAAAAAAGAAGAAGAGATAAGAAACAAAGAAAAAAAAAGAAAGAAAAAATTAAAATTAAGTAAAAAAAATAAAATAAAAAACAATCAACAGTAAAAATTTTAACACACTTATGTGCAAGAGGTAGCAGGAATGACAAAAGATTTTTCAAAGGAGGCATTTCTATGTGAGGGGGTATATAGGTTGGAAGGTTGGGATCCTGTATTCAGGTGGTGAATGGAGGAGCGCAGAGTAAGTAGGTTTAGAATATAGGAAAGTTTATTGGTTTTTAATGATTAGAATAGGAAAGTGGCAAGGAAGTATTACCATCGAATATCAGGGAAAAGCCATCCTAGCTCAAGATACATGAGACCGTCTGTCGACCCCAAACATGAATCTTATGAAGCAATTCATTAGACTCCTTAGTCTCATCTCTAGCTCAACAGACAGCCCCCCATACACCAAGCACCAGTAATCAAAGTGGGAAAAAATGAGAGAGGTACCAGCAGTTGGCGGGTACTTCGGGGAAAGGAGTCACAATATCTTTGGAGCTGTTTGAAGATCATGATGGATTTTCTGGTAATTTGGGAAATGTGGTTATTCCAGGATAAGTGTTGATCAAAGAAGATTCCGAGGTTTTTGATTGAAATTTGAAATTGAATTGTACAGTTATTGAGGTAAAGTAATGGATAGTAAGGGAGGGAATTAAGGGTAGGTTTTGAACCGAGAAAGATAGCCTTGTTTTTCTCTGGCATAACTTATTTTTCATTCTCCATCCACTGATGTTCTGCTTCGATCATGTCTGAAGGATGGAAGGATAGTTAGATTTGGAGGTTTTCAGCATAAAGATGATACTGGGAGTGGCGTATAACATGGGGTAGATCATTAATATAAGCAGTGAAGAGAATTGTTGACAGGGAGGATCCTTGAAGAACACCTTAAAGGTAGTGAGGATGAGGGAGGTTTGTTAGGAATGATAACTGTTTGGGAACGGTGATACAAGAAAGAGCGGAACCAGTTTAAAGCACTGTTGGATAGGGAAAGGTTATGTAATTTGGAGAGGAGAATTGTATGATTGACAATTTGCTTTCGATTTCGATTTCAAATGCTTTTGAAAAATCGAATAGGACAAGGAATGAAATTTGCTGTTGGTCCATGGAGGAAGGTCTTGTGTGGATTGAGTGGAGTATCCTGAACAGAAATCTGATTGGAGAGGAGTAAGGAGATCTTTGTGCCCGAGGTAGGTGGAGAGTTGTGAATAGACTAATCTTTCCTGTGGTCTAGACAAGTTTGACAGAATTTAATGTTAATAGTAGTATGTAATAATTATGTTTGGTGTACCCAGTACTGCTTCATTACTGTTTTATTAATCTATTTGCTGTTTTTACTTATTAATAAAAACAATAGATTTTTTACCTTTGTATTAGTATATTAATTTATCAAAATATATCTGTATTTACTTTTTGTATTCACTTCCTTGAATGTTTTATTATTATTATTATTAGGCATGATCTGGACGTAAGATAGATCACGTGAAGCTCTTGTGGTTCCTCCCTCCTTACGACGCGCCCAAATGATCTTCATTTTCTCCCCATATTCTCTCCTCCTATCTAGTTATTATATTAAAAAGGCATAACTCCCCATTTGCTTTATTCATTTAACTACATGTTTCAGAGCTTGTCATGTTGCTCCATCTTCAGGTTCTAACACTGTGATATTCTCACTGGTCATCTCTTCTATCACAGTGTTAGAACCTGAAGATGGAGCAACATGACAAGCTCTGAAACATGTAGTTAAATGAATAAAGCAAATGGGGAGTTATGCCTTTTTAATATAATAACTTGATATTAATCTCCTTAAATGAAACATTTAAAGACTCCTCCTATCCTCCGACCAAGTTCTCCCAGTCCTCTTGACTCCGTTTTCTGGCCGTACTTCCCACGCATTCACCTTTCGTCCGTAAGCATTTCTGTCTAGAGCTTCCTGTGGGTTTGTTTTTGCACTTTTTAGGTCTTTCTTAACTTGTGTGTTTCATGCCATTGTTTTAAGGTTTATTGTTGCCTTCAGAATCTGATGGGTCAGTCTGTGTTTGGGTAGTCTGCGTATGTGTCCATAGAATTTCAGTCTGCGTTTCCTTATGTCTGCCTCGATATTTGAAAGTTTCTCTATAGTTTTATAATGTTGGAGTCTGTAGCCATCCTCAGTCTTCAATGGACCAATAATTTTCCTAATTATTTTTCGTTCTGCCTTCTTGATGTTTTCTAATGCTTTGAATGTTTTATTTATATTAGTTTTATGTTGTATTTGAATTCCTAAGATATGTTTTATTTACTGAATGTTTTTAAAATGAAATTTTATTGTATTAATTTATATATGTTGGTTGTACTTTAAGGTGCCTGGTTGAGTAGTGCAGTGCAATGTGGTGTGGTGTATTTTCAAGATAAACAAAGCAACCTGTTAAAATAGGTAAGATTTTTTTTAATTGAAAGGTCAAGCAGAAATTTTTTTGGATAATATTATTAGTATTACATTTTCAATAATTAAATGTTCCAACTGGAAGTTGGGAGAGGGAGTATCTTGTTACTTTTCACCTGACACCTACATCTTCTCATCTCTCTGTCAACTGATTTAAAATTACTTACACCTATCACTAGACCATCATTATACATAGTATTAATCAAATTATTAAAAATGTGTGAATATCATTCAGCAGCTTAATTTTTCAATTATCACTAACTACATACTTATTGATAAGCTTTGGTAAACAACTGTTTTGGAGGCTTTGCTGGCCTGGAGTATTAATGGCACGCCAATGTCTTGTAAAACAACTACCCATTGGTAACACTTTAATAAAAATTCTATATTAGAAGTTCCTTTGGCCATCATCTTCTATGGAACCCCAGAGCTTTATTAAGAGCACAATGGGAAGCGATTTGTTAGAAAGGTGGATTCGAGTGGGTATGGGACTTATCATGGAAGTATGGGAATCTGGTTTGGACCAAATCAGCAATATATAGGGCATTAATATAATTATGGATAAGTTTATGGGGGACATAATAAGGAGTACTGAGGATTTTTCAAAGGATTTTTAATTGTAAGGATTGTAAGGATACAAGATAAGTTTGATGTTTTGGCAAAGTTTTAAACATCAACTCTGTATGTCTAATAAATAGGTCTAATTGTTCTCTGTGATTGAGTATTGTAATTAATTGGAAGCTTTGAACATAAACTAGGGAAAGTTGGAGTAGAGGAAAATGATGAGCAATTTCTTATTGTTTTAGTTTTGCATGTGTATTCCAAGATAGACATCCTAGGTAGTGGATCTGTTCAACAGCCATTTGTGAAATATTATTAAAGATTATAGTAGGACAGGAAATTGTATGTTTACGATGATGGATAAAGGTCATTTGTCGAGATTTTTTAAAATTTATTTTAATCCTACGATGTTGACTCCATTCTTGAAGGTTTGTGATATCAGGGGTTGTTATGAAATGAAAGGTACATCATTTAATGATAACACTCATTTGTCATCAGCATACTTGGTGATGACAGTGCTAGAATGAGTCAGGATATCAGCTGTATTCACCATGTAGAGGATGGGACTTAGGATACTACCTTGAGGAACAAGTTTCTATCACTGATGTAGGAACTGATAATAAGAAATTATTTATGTAGAAGAATTTACTGAATATGTATTAATAAAATATGCATAGAAAACGTATTAGTAGAATTTACTGTGGTTGTAAAGCTGATCTGAAAGCAAGACTTGGTAAAAAGCCTGTTTTACATTGAGAAAGGCCCGGTACTCTACATTCCATGCTGCAGTGCGGATTATATGATTGGTAAGAGAGAAGTAGGATGGGAGCTCAGGTCGTTTTTGTGTTTGGGGGTGTTATTTTGACTAGATGATTTCTAATCAACTTGATTCGCATATGAAATAGGGAGTACACTTGAAAATATAAGGTTTTAGATTTCAAATTGATATCTCATCAATCTCACTTTCTACAGTTGATATTGTAAACATACATGGTTATATATTTATATATAAATAATTATATATTGGTTCAAAAGTTTATATGCTTACTAAAATATTGTCTAAAAAATATAACAAATTAAGTTTCCTAACCTTAAAGAAGTTTACAGTATAATAAATATGATTGTAAAACCTAATGTACCAGATAAAACCTAAAATAAATGACTAATTTATATTAATAAGAATAACTCCTGGAATTATTTTTTTTTCTAGTCATTATTTATTTTTATATATATTTTTTATATGATTTCTTAACTTTATATTTATTGTAATTGTGTTTTAGTGAGGTGGTGTGTTTTAGTGAAGTGGTGTGTCTTAGTGAAGTTGAGTGTCTTAGTGCAGTTTAGTGCAGTGTCGTGTATTTTCAACCAGTTTGCTGGATTGACTTCACAATGCAGTTGCTGTCATTTGGAGCTGAAAAAGGTAAAAATCACCTTAAAATTTGAGACTAAATGGATAAAGATGATAATTTACATTATTAGTCAACTTGTTCATACTTTATAAGGTATCATCACAATTCTGAGATGTAAAATGAAAAACATTACTTACCATTTTTATCCATAAAATTAATTCAATTTATTAAAAAAATATTCGTGATTTTTTAATCATAGCTAAAAGTAATTACTTAATGTTTATTTTATTTATTTTTAGTTATTTCAAGTTAGGACGAAAGTTAATTCAGTTAATAAAATTTGATTATTTGGAAATATTATGTTTTAAATTTTTATTACATATTTATATTTCTCATATTTAACCTTTTTATTTGCTTAGGTAATGCTTTATTATAATGTTAAATAATTTAACAGTTGATATTAATTAGTTCTAACAGTTAAGATCTCTAGGGGTCATCTGTGGTGTAGTAGTTAGCATAGCAACCTACTAAACCCAAGATAGCGGGTTCGCAGCCTGGCAGATGACCTTAGGATTTTTTTAAAGGGAGTAAAAAATCCTTAGCTAGGCCGTCCTTCGGAAGGGACGTAAAATGGGGGTCCGGAGCCTGTGCGATGTCAGGTACTCCTTAAAGATCCCTATCCTAATTATACCTGGATAGGCAAAATTTAGGACTCCCACCTAGCATCGTCTGATTAGCCATAGCAGCATAAATAAAAGTGATGTTAAACGAAATAAACAAAACAGTTAAGATCTCAGAAATATGTGGTTAATATTAAATAGAATAAAACAAAAATGTATGTCAGGGATGTTCTTTCTTAGCTGTTTATTATTTGCATTAAACAGAATATATTCATATTATATTAAGCTATTTAGGGAAGTTGAAATTATTCTAACGTCTAGTTTTTGATTTTGAAATAAATAATCTAGTGATTACTATAACTTTAAAAAAACATAAAATTCTATTCTGATGATTTGGGAGTAGTATGTAAATACAATAGATCTATTTGATTCAATATTTCTTCTTTGATACTTCTTAGAGTACCATCTTCAATGTTTTAAACAAATAATTAATGTAAATTTGCTTTCAGTTGACAATTTTCTATATATTAGCATACAATTTTAGATTTTATTGCTATTTAAAGTATTATAAAATTGTTTTATAATACAAACTAACTATTAATAAACTATTAGGATTGATCATTCTACACCATCTTGTGTACCTCAAGTGTTTAATAAACTATCATTACAATCTATTTTTATAAAAATATATTTATCTAACTTACTTGGACATTATCTATTTTTAATTTACTATTGGCAAATCTATTTTTATATAGTAATATGTATACTACACTACTTCGCCCCACTTATGCTTGTCACTTTCGGGTGTCTGTTTTATTCTTTATTTTTAAACTTTGACAACTCGAAGTGCTTCTTTAATCAAGCCATTCTACTTCATTTTTTGTTTCCCATCCCCTTATCTGCAAATTTTATCAAAAGTTTCTTAGGCCACCTTTCTTCCAGTTCTGAAAATTCTTTTGAGGCAATGATGTGATCATCTTGATTTCAATAGTATGAGGATATTTTCGATTAGGTTCATCTGTTCTCTAATTTTATCATTGAGGATGTTCTGTTGTTGGGAGGCACCATTACCTATTTGTCTTCTATAGTCTTCATTTTATAGAGAAATGTATAAAAAGGCTTACAAAAAGTTTGATGCCGACAGCACCACCTTCCTCCATTCTACCCCAACAAAACCCAAATCCCTAAGATCAGTATTTTTTTTTCTTTTATTATTTCCTATCTGCAATACAATTAAAATTCTGAATTGGTAATGCCATATGTAATTATTAACATTTTTATGTTCAAAAAATCTATTCACGATCATTAAATTTTCATTAAAATATATACTCCTCAGAAGGTTCCTATTATGAGTAAGAACTTCATGTCTTTCCACTAAATGGATTAATATTACTTGACTTACATAAGGTCCATGTTCATATTAAAACTTTGTAGTTAGAAATACTTAATAATTTAATCTTTTCATTGGTTCAGGCATCATTTGTAAGAGCAATTAACCTTTATATAATTACTGGATTTTAAAAGTAACTTGAATTATTTTCTTCTAAATTAGAAAAAAATCCAAATAGTCTCTTTAGGAGTTTTTTGAATTGTTAAATTACATTTTAACAGGATTCAATTTTAAAGATTTATGATAAACAGGCCTTCTTATATATCCTACTATATTTTACAATATTGATTTTCATAGTTCCTTAGGAAAACAATGGTATCTAAAATTTTAATTAGAGACTCGATACCAACACAAACCTACTTTTACAAAGTCTATTATTAATAAAACACTCAGGCATTCCACCTCAACGACTGAAGTGAATTTGATTTCTTAAGTATTAAGAAAGGAAAAGAATTAATAAGATATAGTTATCTTCACATAACAAGCAGAAATGAAACTAAGTAATAAAATAAACACTATATAGGGCTAGAGACTACTTGAGTAATTTATTAATAAATAATAAATTATTATGACATTTATAAAGAATTCACCTTTGGTCTTCTTTGAAAATTAATCTCATTTGCCTTTTACTAAAGATTTTAATGAAGGGGGACTGTAGACGAGTCTATAATAATTTTTTGTTTGCATTCTGAAGTAGGTTCATAGTTTCGGTAGGATAACCCATCCTTCCTGTCCTGGTGGGAGTACATAATGATAAGCTCCAATAATTAACACTAAGAAGCAATTTATTGCTCATTTATTACATTTTATTTCAATATTTCCAATTAAAAAATAATAATCAAATAACTACTATATTCATTCTTAGAAATAATTAGTTGGGTATTTTACATATTCATTGAAATAGGGCAATATATTTCTGGAATAATTATCATTCAGTTTCCATTGCTGTATTTTCTTATTTTTTAAATAAACTATTTCTAGAAAAGCAAAGTTGTTATTTTCTAAATTATTTCATCAATCTTAAAATTATCTCACAAATAATAATTTAAAAAATAAGACTCACATTAAATTTTAGAATAAATTATTTTAAGTGTAAAAATAATTCAGTGATTCATTGCTCGAAAATATTTTTGTCCCTGTATTCATTATAATTAAAAATGAATGAACCAAAAAGAAAAAGAAAAAAATATATAATGTACAAAATAAATTTAGGTAAATCGAGTTACTCATAACTTGCTCATATAAATTGAGGCAATATTTATTATGTTTCGATTTGTTTTAAACAATAATTTTATTACTCTAGAGATGAGAATAAAATTCTGAAACATGTTTTAAAACAAAGAAAATTTACAGCTTAAGAGCATATATGAATTATTTCCTTTTTTTAAAAATAGTTTTATTCATTAAAATAAATTTGAAGGAATATTAAAATTTAAGAAGATAATTTCACTCTTGACTCCTTTCTTTGATTTTGCCTTCAATAATAATGTAGAATATATTAAATTTTCTTTATTTTCTATTCTTAATATTGATCACTATAAACTTTGGATGCCCAGTTTTTTTAGCTATAAAATATGAGGCAGTGAATTCCAAAACCTGCTAAGTCCAATTTCCAGATTTTTTTTATTTCATAGTTTTTCAACTAGTCTACCTTTAGGTGAATGGGTTTCTCATTATAGTTAAGTCACATCAAAAATGGCCGTACAAAAGAGAATTCCCCTTCCTAATCAAGTCTGAACTTTACCTTTACCGACCAGCTGTGAAAAAATTTTAAAAATTGAGTTAGCTGGTTTTGGAATTCACCTCCTCATATTGTATTTATTGTTTAAAAATTATAAAATTCTTTCAGCCAATCTTCTGTCATAGAAATTCATTTTGATTTACCGGGCAATGCGTTTCTTTGATCGAGCCTTTCATAAATTTTATATAAATTGGAATTAATACAAAATTCTAAAACTTTCTAAGTAATAATATTATTTAATTAAAAAGCAATTTGAAAGCAACTTTTATCTTAAGAAATTATTTCTATACTTACTTTTAATATACTAGTATTATTACATTGATAGAATAGTTGCGATTCATTTACAACTTTTTAGTAATTTATATGATATTTATAATATAATAAATATTTGTTATACACTTATTTCCTTCTATATTTTATAATTTTACCAGGTATGCAAGTTTAAAATGTCGTTTATTTCTTAAAATATATACACAGTAATTTAAAAAAAAGTATAATATATTTTATTCAAAGTACTGACCCTCGCTTTCTACACATTTTGTCCATCTCTCGGGCAATATATGGATACCATTCCAAAAGAATGCTTCATCTTTATTTGAAATCCATTCATCGAGCCATTTTCGTACGTTTTCGAAATTGTTGAAGTGTTGCTCCGCCAATGAGTGTCCCATCGATGAGAAGAGGTGATAATCAGAAGGCGCCAGGTCAGGTGAATACGGCGGGTGGGGTAGGAGTTCCCAACCAAGCGAAGAAATCGTTTCCTTAGTCAATCTGGCTGAATGTGCAGGAGCGTTATCATGCTGAAGAATGACTTTGGTGTGCCTGTGAGCCCATTCTGGGCGTTTTTCGATCAATGCGTGACTCAAATTGATCATTTGTTGTCGGTAGCGCTCTTGACTGTTTCGCCGGGTTTGAGAAGCTCGTAGTAGACTACTCCCTTCTGATCCCACCACACACACAGCATTGTCTTCTTCCCAAAACGATCCGGTCTTGCACTCGATGTGGATGGTTGTCCTGGCGTTACCCATGATTTTTTTCGTTTGGGATTCTGAAAATAATCCATTTTTCATCGCCAGTTACAACTCGATGCAAAAAAAAAACCCTTTCTTTCGTGGCGTAAAAGCAGCATTTCGCACACAGTTTTTTTCGTTTTTTTCCATCTGTCGTTCGTCCAATTCATGTGGAACCCATTTTCCAACCTTTTGAATCTTTCCCATAGCTCTCAGGCGATCGGAAATGGCTTGCCTAGTGACATTCAACTGTTCTGCCATCATTTGTTGGGTTTGGGTATTGTCTTCGTCTAATAAAGATTGCAATTCGAAGTCCTCAAACTTTTTTGGTCGATTTTCTCGTTTTTGATCAGTAACATCAAAATCACCACGTTTGAAACTTTGAAACCAACGTTCACATGTCCTGACGGTTGGAGCAACATCGCCATAAGTCTCAACAAGAATTCGATGACATTCAGATGCCTTTTTCTTTTGATTAAATAAGAAAATCATGACATGCCGCAAATGCTCTTTATTTGGCTTAAAATTAGACATTTTTAACACCAAAGAAAGGTATGATACGTCCACGTAAACGACTTAAAAACAACTGACTTTTGTAAACAAATGACTAACAAACAAAATAGCGTTTAGAGATAAGCAAATCCTTCAATAGGCTAAGAGCGCATTCTATTGGAATTAAAACGACATTTTAAACTTGCATACCTGGTATTCATGATTAATGCCATTTATCGTTTATGTACATTTATCACTTTTCTGTCTAAGAAAGATTTTCTTATAATTTACACATTTCACTATGCCAGTAAGCAGTTACCTAATCCAGGATGAGATTTAAATATTTCTATAAGAGAATCCTTTTTAATAACTGCTTAGTTATTTTCATGAACTTACATTACTCACCGCTCTAACTAAGAAAAATATTACAAAATTTATATTATAATATAGATCTTGCACCATTTATTACAATGCTGATAATATTACATAAATTTATTAATACTGGCCATTCTTTAATTTTTTTCTAGTTTCTATTCAACTAGTAATTAATATATCATTTTATAATAAATAAAAAGTTTTTCTGAACCAAATTATGAAAATAACAAAATCTAGAAATTTGAAGGGGAAAAAAACTTATTCAGTTTTTATTATTTAATATTTAAAAAGAAATATTATAATATTTAGAAAGATGATGTGAGCCCTATTACCTTTTTACAACTTCGAACTGATGCGATAAATTGTCTGTTGTGTAACTATTTGATGTTTGAGTTTATTCTTTATTAAATCTCTACAAAGTGTAATGTTCAAAAGATTAAAAACTTTGTTTCCTTTTTATGGGTCTTTTATAAATATTGTAGTCTCCATTTGGTGGGCTATAAGCTGTATTGAGATGATGGCTTTTATTAATATCATAAATACAAGATAGAAAAATATTAACATATTAAAAAAATAAAATTTGAGTTTTTTATTTCTGTAAGTTTGTTATTTAGGAGAAAGATTGAAGTAAAAAAAAAAAAAAAAAAAAAAAAAAAAATGTACAAATAATGATTTAATGGAAAATAAAAGAGGTGATTCTGTTAATTTAAAATTTGCTGGATCCATTTAGAGTAAAATTTTGAAGTTATATTTCCTTACAGTGCTTTGCATATAAATTGGGTAAGTTAACATTCAACCTTAAAAGCAATAAACCGTTATACTGCCATGCTCTGAGTTATAAACAATTTTAAATTTATTTAAAATCAAACCATGAATTTAAAAAAATAAATAAATTAACATTAGGCACATTCCGAATGAATGGGCGTTTATTAGAGCTAATATTGGGAAACAACGATCAAAAATGTTTTTTAATACATGTCATAGGAATATTTTCATATTTTTTCCATCAGAATGACAATAACACTTTAAAGCAGTTCTAGTTGTTTGACATCTCTTAATTACTCTTGATAACCTATCTCAGTAATTCTTTGAAAGGGTATAGGTCTGTACTACATAATTTTCACTGTCAACATCAGAGATTAAAACATTTTCTGTTCTTGAAACATCAGTTTCTGTTACCTTAAGAATATATTGAAAAATAATAAAATTAAAATTACTTATTTGAGTTATTGGTTCAATAGAAAATAATAATAACAATAAATTATATTGTATGCGTCAAGATTCTACAAAATTATTATTATTATTTTTTTTGTTGAGATATTTGACTATCAGCTGTTAATAGAGGAGGTTAATATAAATTCAAGCTATAGGATCTGATGTATAGGCATGGATTGGATATTTGAATGATCATAATTTGGATATAGATTGTGATAGACCATTAATTATATTAATAATACAATATAATATATTATGATAATATATTGTTATGTAATCTGTCAGCTATAATCCAGCCAAATATGAGTTGTATTGCTTCTATCTAGCACAGATGCTTGTATATGTGGTATAAGTTTCATTAGCTTATCCTGTCCTAAACTGTAGAACATTCATCATTAGCTTCTCCTGGATAGGGTTGATCATAGAAAATTATGATGAAATATTCGATAGAAATGTCTGAAGTAATAAATATAGTGTGACACAGAAGTAAGATTAAAAACAGATAATCAGTAGGATAATGCGTTGTACATTATGGCATTTATTGAGCAAAATGCATTAAATATGTGTATGCTCCAGGATACATCGCCTGTTAAAGGGTTTATGTCCATAGATGTATGTCATCAAGGTGATATTCTTCTTTCCTTGTTCAACAGATAATTTTAAATTGAATTGGTATGTCTAAACTCACCCTTAGTGAAAATTACCTCCTATATTCATTTAATCTTGGAACTTCATGTAATTACTGATTTTGTTTTCTGAAATTAAAGTAAAGTCTATTACATGTCAAATCTAAATATCTGTTTATCAATAGTGTGATCGATCCCAAGGTCCTTTTATAAGTGACCATTAACAAGTTGCCTTAGCTTTCTTACTTTCACTTTCTTTTTGTTCAGATATAGAGTTGTGGAATGTTCCTCAGCATTCTTTAGTATCAATCAGGTTTGTTATTGCTCCTCACAGTTCAACAAAGATGATTCCAAGATTGACTCCATTCCTCCCAGTGACTACTACTAAATTGAATTAAAACAGCGATAAGACAAAGGGTATGACAAAGATTGTTTCTATTGACTCAAGTCTCTCATGAAATCCCACTCTTCCATAATGTACCTTGAGACCACACTAGATCAAAACCTCTCTGGAAAATATCATATTTGTCTTATTATCGGACTTACCATTTCTTCTCCTTGTCATCTTTTTAACCCTGTAATCTACAGCAAACAACTCGACTACTAATTGTCTTACCCTTCACATTCACCCTTTTGACCAAGTTTGACACTAAGACTCATAAAATGGAAGATTAAAAAACTGCTGCTAGAGATTGTTTCTATGGATTACATGTCTCTTCAAAAACAGATGCACTGATTTAAAATGGATGTTCCTTTCCTTTCTTGTATTATACATTGTTGGTTCTTTCCTCCTATAAAATTCTATCTTCATACAGTCCCTCATCTATTAAATATTAAATCAATTAGACTCGTTGAAGGACTTTATTTATTTATTGATATTTACAACTGTGTAAATGATATACATTAACTAAATGTTTTGATATTGATTACTAAGACATGTCAATAATCGGAAAGAACTGCTTATCAGTAGCACTTCAATAAAAGCTTTACATTAGAAGGTCTCTAGGCCACCTTCTTTTCAGATGCCTCGAAGGCTACCAGGAATGTAGTGGGAAGCAAGTTAAGAGACTAGTGGATTTGGTTGGTAATGGAGCTTACTATGAAAGGGTAGGCATCTGGTTTGGGCTAAATCAGCAATATATAGAGCATTGAGATCTTTATGGATAAGTTTATTGATGTCATAAGTAAGGAACATTGAAGATTTTTTGAAGGATTTTGGATTGTAAGGATTGGATACCAGTTGAATTGGATGATTTCGTGGAGCACCAAAGCTGAACTCCGTACGTCTAAATATGTCTAATCACTGTCCTGTAAATGAGTATTTTATTATTAATCTTAAGCTTTTAACGTTTGTCTAGTAAATGTTGAAGAAGACGAAAACGTCGAGCAGTTTCCTGTCGTTTTTGTCTTGTTTGTGGATTCGGAGTAAGACGTTTGTCCAGATGGAGTCCTAGGTAGCGGATCTGTTCAATAGGGATTAATGGAATATCGTTAAAGGATATCGTATTCATAGAAGGATAGGAAAAATAATTGATGAGGTGTTATGAGGAGAACGAAAAAATACTCTTTTGTTTCTTATGTTGTTACATTTTCTGTTGCTTATATTATAAATGCATCTCTCTTATAATTTTCATTATCTTTAAATTTTAAATTTTTTATCTTTATAAACTTTATTATTAATTCATGAATATCTTCTGTAGTTTTTATTTGTTTTTTGTTTTTTTCAAATAAAACTAGACTACCATTTGCATTATATTGTGTTGTCCGAAAATTAATGCAGAATTTCATGTTTAAACCAAAAATTGGTATTATTATTAAAGACATTATTTATCTATTTACCACAACCACAACTTGTTCATTAGTTTTACTCTACGTCGTCGATTCGGCACAAAAGTCCTATTAAATAAGATCCCATTACCCAGATCTAATACAGTGTGATATTTTGGTTTCATCTTTCAATGAGACGTTTTGACTTGTAACTCACAGATTTGAATGCCGATTTTTGTGTGAGTAATAGGGACCTATAATAGTGCAAAACTAGAGTTATCGCCACTAACGAGCATTGGGAGCCGAGAAAAAAATAAAAATAATAACCAATATGAAAATAACGTTTTATTTTTTCTCAGCTCTCAGTCGAGATACATAAATAATTTTTTCACTTAAAATTGTAGTTTTGTATGCTATCTCTTAACCAAAACCTCATAAATAATATCTTTAATAATAACATCAGGTTTTGGTTTAAACATGAAATCCTGCATTAATTTCTGGGCAACCCAACAGATATGGGCCCCAGGGCAAAGATTATTTCCATTGCATTTCATTTCAATCATATTGATTCTGCATAACGGGCTATGACAGGAGGATCGGGGGCACACCAGCTCCGTGACTCTCTGCCGAGGTGTGGCAAAAGGGCCTAAGTAGTGTGACGTAACTTAGTAACGGTCCCTTAAAGCTATAAATTGTTATTTGGTTCCTGCGCGGTGATACTTCAACCTTTATGTTAGAGAAGAACAGTATATTAGAACAGTTTCACAATTATCGAACCATGAGGAAATAACGCTTTTACAAGCTTAAGGGTACTATCAGCACGCTTTTTATCGTTACTAAATATTTCTTCCACGGTTCGTTTAGTTTTTACCGCCTTTTACTCTCAGACTTATGAGGTATTAGGGCGATATATATTATACATTATAATGTATAATGTAAACATTATATGCAGCAAGTTAATTTGAGGAAAATGATTACAATGACATGTCAATAACATGATGTAAATATATTACATAATACTGATGTGTTGAAAACTTTGTATCTTTTTGAACTGAAGATAAATGTTTAGCATTCGAAACTAGTATTCTAATAAAATAATCCCAATAGAAGGAGCAATTAATTCATAACTCCAAATTGTGGTAAAATTGTTAAGTTTACCCTAAATCTATATGTTAAATGTTTAATTTGTAACATTTTCCTATTACTTTAGATTCTCGATTATAAATAAAGTTAATATTGTTTTTTTAAAGATTTTTCTCATACTTCATTTTTTTCTTACGTGCGTCTCTTAATCACTATTAAGTATGAACATATTTTTAACATACGTTACCAGCAATGAAACATAAATAAATAAATAATATTTTTTTTTCTAATGATGGATTATTGAATGGGTCTAGACATTCTTAACAGATGCAAATAAATTTTGGGAACTTTTTTAGAAGTTTAAGTTTTTGGGAAAAAAAGCGCTTTAATTTCTCTCATAAAAAGTTTATAAAATATTTATTACTATTGTTCTACTTGGGATCTGTTCAAATTAGTAACCTGAAGAATCCTTTATTAACCCTTTCAGACCTGGCGTACACAAATTTCTACTCATAAAAGTTTACGTAAACGGATGTTTTGTACACAAAAACTATTTTTTCTGAAAAACCTGGGATTTATTCATAAATTAGTATTTTTATTCTACTCTAGCTACAATTTTTTTTTTAGATTCAATGGACACAAAAAAATAATTCAGGTCTGAAAGGGTTAAAACCTGTATAAAAACCATAATTGTGACAAGGTACAAACCCGGTAACGTACGTCAAATTATTGAGTGTTTTTTTTCTCTCTCTTAGAATATAGTTAAAAATCAAGGAAGGGGAAATTTGACGAACCAACTCAGTTACATATTCTCAAGTAGTGTGGTAACATCCTAGTATGTCACAGAACATGAATAAGTAACTTTTTTTTAAGGATGCCTGGATTTTCAGAAAGCTAAATTGCCATTTTATTTGAAAAAGACCCTCATACAACTCCAATAAATAAATAAATATTTGAACTATTACTATCCATCTTTCTAAATATTTATAGAATTTATTAGTTGAATCGTAGTCAAGGAATTTACGTCAGTGACAAAATCAGATTTAGGCAATATGTACTTTGTAGAAGTTAAAAATGTCTGAACTACTTTTTTTTTCTGGTTGTTGGTGGTAAGTAAATGCTGCAACTACTACTTTAAAAAATAAATGTGTATTTTTAACACAGTCAGTAGTTGCAACTGCAATTACATTAAAGTAGTAGTAATCAGTAGTTATATCAACATATAGCCTTACCCTAGTCAAAATCAGTATGATATTTTATTTCTCTGAAGAACGATACAGTTGACGATTTTATTTTCCCTTATTTTTTTTTTAATCAGTATCAATAATTTTTTTATGGTTCTTCGCTACATTAAGTAATCTATTTCTTATACGATAACAATTTAAGTATATGATTGTTAATTCTCAAGTAACGTACGTAAGACTGTCGTACTGCATGATTAACAGCACACATTCCTACACACACTGTCTCTTTGGAACTTTTTTTCCACACATGATTACCTCCTATCTTCCCAAACACACGTTTTATATACACGCTGATAAGTGGAAATAAGCACTGAGTCATGTAAGGAGTTATCTAAAAATGCGAATAGATAGGGGCCAACTCACCTTTCACAACGCTTTGTGTCTTTAAGTTTAACTATGGTCTTTTGTAACATGGTAAATCGTCTAACTGTATAAGGTGCGATTATTATGAAGATTCTTCCATATGATGACCTTTTTATAAAATAAAATTAGGAAACTATCATGAATTGTAAATGCTATACTATCATTTGATAAGATGAAAAAGTAATGGACAATATATATCGATATAAATAGAATGTATAATGATTTTTTTTTCTTTTTTTAGACCATCTTACCTAATATTAAAATTTTAGGTTTTAAATTAACAAAGGGAATATTTGCCAGAATAAAATCTTCTCGGAAATATTGACGCAACTGGGCTATTACTTCATTGTTTACCCCGAATATTCGGGGTAAACATTATATCCAAATTCTATCGCACTAGCTCCTTAAATTAAAAAAAAAATATATTTACTGAAATTTACTCTGTATACACTAAAAATTATCTAGTAAATATGAATATAAGCAAGCAACTTCAATGAAAGTTATATATTTTAACTTAGAATAGGATCCTTTATCAGGAATAGAATGAGAAGCAGGTTGACATACTACTGGATTTGAATGTTTAAGAAGTTTACTATGAAAGGATAGGTATCTGGTTTGGGGTTAAATCAGCAACATATGGAACATTAATGTCTTTAAGGATAAGCTTATTAGTGACAAAGTAAGGAGCATTGTGAATTTTTCGAATGGTTTTGGATTGCAAGGATTGGATACAAGATGAATTGGATAGTTTAGTGGAGCCAAAGATATCAGTATGTCAAATCACTGTCGTGCAAAGGAATCTCTTTTAATTAATCAGTATTTTAGAGTATTTATCTCGTGAATGTTTAAGAAGTTACATCTATGGTTGATTAACAGAAAAATAAAATAAATTAAATCAATAACCTATACCAAATAACTTGTAGTAAATTTTATGTACTTTATGTACTTTATTTTTTTATTTTTCATTATTATTATCGTTACCAATTCTAGCATCTTAGCTAAATCAGCCATTTCGTATCACCAAACACCGCTATGGAATCTAGACATAAGTAAACTCCCCGTCAAAAGTATTGCAACACCCATAATTCTCGAGATTTTCCTGGTTTTTACCTTAATCCATACTCGGTTTATATTCATATTAATTTTATTTATTAAACGTGAGGCTTAAGGATTAGACACATCAATGTTTTTCCCTGTTAATAACAAACGATGGAATTCTAGATTATTTTTTTTCAAATTTCCTTCAGTCCATGTTTACCATTCGTTTCGTTTACAAGTATTCCAAGACTAGTGGAAGCAGTCATTCAAGCCAGAGGGGGCAAAATGTCCTATTAAATATAAATTAAAAATTTAATTTGTAAAATAGAAAATTTTAAAAAGTAGATTTTTTAACCTTTTTTGTTTATTGGAAGAAATATTGTAATTTATTTTAATAAAAATTGTTTATGTCTAGTTTAGAAATGTTTATTATAGACTTCAGAACCTTCCTTTATTATATAAAAAAATACGTTTTTATAAAACTCAAATATTTTAAAGTGTTGCGATAATTTTGATAGGGAGTTTTATTCTATAGCCTTTCTTTTGAAATACCTAAATAAAGTTTAAAATTTCTAATATCGCCGCATATTTAAGCTGATGGTTCATAGTTGCTAACCATTGTTCCTTGGCACTAGCATGAATTCCAGTACAAAGCCTATTTATAATTTATAAATCAATTCAGATGATACTATTCTGAGCATGAATAGAATTCGTTCAGGTAGAGCATATAACTATTACTGTTATAACTTGGTTCGGAAATGTAACGGGCGTCTTATTACTGATTTATATCATTCGAATGTGATGGCGGATTTAATTTTGAAATCAAAGAGAGAGCTGTAGGGAGTGAAATCGATCTTGAATACGAATTATGTTTAAGGAACCGAATCTATGATCCTAAAACCTATTGAACTACCGCTGGAAATAATTTAGTTTTTGTATTACATGGGGACTTTATTAGGAATATTTTTGGTTTGATATTTTTACATTAATTGTAATTAGCCTATTTTCAACTACAAGAAACTATTTTTTAATATTCGTTTATTTATTTAAAAAAGATCTATTTATAAACAATCTAAGCATCATTAAATTATGATCTAAAGTTAAAAGAAAAGCGATTGTTTTAATTTTCATATATATATTTTTTTAGTCTTTTGTAAAAATATTATTACTATTATTACATTTAAATTTTCGTGTTATAGTTTTAAAATAAAAAATGAAATAAATGTTATACTTAAAACTGGGTTGGATTGGGTGTATGGAAATGCAGGTTTGTGATTTTAAAATATAAAAGTTAGAGTCTTTTATACAGTTGGATCTCACTAATCCGACCCTTAAGAGACGAAGGGGTTGGGCGGAACGGCCAAAAGGTTGGATTAACCAGAGATTAGAATGAAACACATTTTTCGTAGTTAAAATTATATTAAAGGTTTATATAAACATTTTAAAAAATAAAGGGAATATAAACGTACTTTATATTTATTATTAGACTAATATGTTTGCTTAGATATTTAATTGCACAGTCAATAAACATATTGTAGAGTGCATGAAATATGCGATTATTTTTTACTTCAGGGCTTCATTAGGAGGAGTTAGAAGATAAACATAATAAAAGTTTCCGCCCCTGGGGGGTGAGCTACGTGGGGATGGGAGGTCATATTTTTGGGTTTTTCGATTATACCTCGGATAAGGTCGACTCTAGAAAAATACGTTTCGGGTAAAGTTTAAAGCTCATTAAATTTCCTATAAAATTGTTTATATACATATTTGTCGAACTCCCAACGGTTTTTGGAGATATACGTTATTGAAAATGGATAATTTTCGCAAAAACATAATTTTAACCTCACTTTCTGTCAAACATTTGCTTCTAGCGCCGTCCACGATTGTTTCTCAGAAAAAAGGTCAGAATCAAAGTTGTAGAGCATTAAATTTATTTTAATTTCATATATTTGTTTTGCACTTGAAGCAAATATTTGAAAAAGTGAGGTATACATAATTGTTTTTGTTGTAAATATGTATATAAACAATTTTATAGAAAATTTAGTTAGCTTTAATTTTGATCTGTAGCATATTTTTCTAGGGTCCACGGTTTATGGAATATAATCGAAGAACCCAAAAATGGGACCTTCTCCCCCTCCCCCTTCCCACCGTTAGCTCACCCCCCAGGAGCGGGGACTTTTAGTATGTTTACCTTCTGACAACACCTATCGAAAAAAGTCAAACAGTTATCGCATATTTCATGCACTCTACACCCCTCATTTCAGCACTCATTGGCTGGACTCCAAGTCTTGATGCCTGTTTTCCTATCAGCACATATTTAGATATAATTATGACTTTAAGCTTGAATTTACCAATAAATAATGATAATCTTAGTCTGTTTTATCCTTTGTCTTTTTTAAAATTCTAGATTTTTCCCCTTTTGATTGAAAAAAAATAGTACCCTCTCCTCATATGAACGGGTAAATTATTTATAAAATTGAAGACAGATATTTATGCTTTAATTTTTAAAAACTTCGCTTATAAAACCAGCTATGGACCTAAAATCTACAGTAAAATCCGACAATGTAGTCCTGCCAATGACCCAACTCTGCTGTTGGTAGTAGCCCAATTAATCGGCGCTAAAAGGGATTAATTTTGTAAGGTTTCATTACAAAATTAAGGAAGTTTTTTCTCAACTGATTTCCATATTTTTGGGTTACTAAATAACAAATTTCAAGTTTGCTAGCTAGTGAGAGGTCGGTTACATAACGAGAATTGAAAAAATTCCCACTTTTTCGGTTATGAATAAACATTTTTTTTTTTTTTAAGATAACAGCTCTATAAAAAATTGAAGTAGGCAAGATTTCCTGCAATTTTGCTTTTATAACGAGTTGAACCGGTAGATCACTGAAAACACAAGAGGCATATTACACTGAATAAAATACTGAATATTAAGCACATATGTAACACTGAGCATACGCATGTTTGCATATGTACAGTTTCTCCGTTTTCCATTTGGGGATACTAAATCCGAATTTACAGTTTGCTTCTTTGCTGAAGGCCTGCTTCACAACTTAAAAATATACTCAAAAATCTCAAAATGTTACTACCTTTTTCTCAATGTTTACATTAATCTCAAAAACTATTATTTTACACATTATGGGTTCGTATAGATTGAAGTGATCAAGAATGTTGTAAAATGCATCTAAACATTTTGAGTTTATAAAGAACAGTATTAAATCTAGAGTCTGCTGAATTGCTGGGACAGCTGTAGGGTTAGAAGATATTATTTATTTTAGTTTCAATATTTTTCATAATTTTCCATTGGTTCCTCCCATCTCACTAGATCATTAAATGTTACCTCTCCTGTAAAAAATTAGATTAATTGATTAATTAATCTGATAGCTCAGTGGGTAAGATCAAGTATCAAGCTCTCGGGCCCAAGTTCGAGTCTGGTTAAAAGCAGAAAATTTATTTATCATTTTTTGAGCCGTGGATCGAGTGAGCTTTGAAGGAAAAAAAAGCGGGTTTTCTGTGCTCCCTATCGCCAGTACTCGTTATATGGTAAAAGCATCGTTGTAGAATTCATTTTATAGGAAATTTTATCTACTTCAATTTCGTATCTGCTTAATGCATATGCCATGATATTTAAGCGAAAAACTGAAGTTAAGTGCGAAAATTTTGCTATTTCCGCCGTGAAGCCGACCTCTCACAAGGCAACCAAGTTAAACAAGCTGCCGATATTTTGTTAAAGGAAAACTACCATCTGACTGGGCTATATAGTTCTCGCGTCACATATTCAACTTCAACTATCACGCGTCCAATCTCATAAAATAATCTTTATTTTAAAACGAATAAAACACTTTACTCACCAGTACTTAGTCAAGGAAGTTTAATTACACCTTAGGAATTAAACTACCGTTATTTATTTATTTTTTTTACATTTATTCTTATTAAGTATTAGAAAGATAATCTTCAAGCAGTTAGCTATATTTTATTAATCACTTGATTTACCTTCAAGGTTGTTTGTTGTCATTTATTCAACTCCCTTAAGTAGAAATAATTATTTAAATCTCTCGTTTAAACGAAGTTAAAATAAAATGGTTCACTTTACTAATCTATACTTTTTTATTTATGCATTAAGTATCCTGTTATGTAAGTAGCAGGCGATGGTTATTTAGAAATATTATCATTTTAATTAGGCAATCAAAAAACAACTTAGTTTAGCTGAAGTTATTATGTAATAAATAAATAATAATAAATAAATGTATTTATTTATGCAAATTCTTTTATAGATATTAAATTAGTAAAGGAATGAAAATAAATTCAGACCTATGAGATATAAAAATCCTTAACGTGTTTTTGCTTAGCCGATCCAATAAAAAAAAAAAAAAAAAAAAAAAAAAAAAAGGCAAACACAGAAACATATATATAATAAGATGACGAAAATTGACAAACGAACATGATAAGCCCAAGTTAACGCAGACCTAACGGTATAGATTTTTTGAATAATGAAATTATAAATAAAATACATCAAATACCTTCAAGGAAACAATGAGTTTTTAGTAGAAAAGTTTTCCAAACTATAAATAATGTTAGATTAAATGTATAAAAATGTGTACCATATACATTTTATTTAAAATTGTGCCCTCACCATACTTTGTTTCAAACAAATAAAATGTAAATAATTCTGAGAGCAAAATTTGTATCAGTACATCAATAAGTTGGTGTTTTACAAACTATTAATTATTTCTACAGATTAGTGTCTGTTGTGCATCTGTGAATATTATTTTACATTTTATTAATAATAATGAAACTAATTTTATCACTGTTCCATTAATTCCTATTAAAAAGATCCGCTATCTTTAATCCACATACTGGACTAAAGCGACAAGAAATTGCTCGTCGTTATAGACAACTCCAACATTTACAAGACAAACGTTAATAGCTTCCAATAAATTACAAAATACTCATTTATATAACAGCAATTAGACCTATTTGGACATAAGAAGTTGAGTTTTGGGGCTCCATTAAACCTTCCAATTTTTCTAGTATCCAATCTACAACACAATCCAAAATCCATCGTAAAATCGTCTGTGCTCCTTTTAATTTAACAGATAAACTTACCGATAAAGATCTTAATTTTCCATATGTTTCTGACCAAAACCTATCCTATCATTGTTAACTCCATCCCCACTCGAATCCACTAGTCTCCCAACTTGCTTCATACTCGATTCTCGAGAACAATCCAAAGAGTGTAAGAAGAAGATGGCCAAGAGACCTTCTGATTTAGATCTTTTAATGAAGGGCTACTAATGAATAGTCCTCGAAAAGTTATTGACCTGTCATTGTAATAATTTTTCGCACGTTAACTTGATGCATAAAATGTATGCAGTTGTTAATATCAATAAATAATTAAAAAAATAAAATTTGACAAAGTAATTGCTAATAATAACTACAGGTTACTGAATCGTCTAAAAGTTACAATGGCTCACCCGCTATTACCGGCCATTTACATTTCCATTTGTCCCTGTCAGGGACACTCCTAGAGCATTGTCCGCAAGTGCGCACTGACTTCCCTTCCCGCGCAAGGTTTCGTTCCCAGAAAACAGGCTGTATGCAGGATGTCTTCCATTTAATGAAAAACAAAAAATAAATAAATTTTAATGGCATATCAGTTACATCTGAAGTTGAAAAATTATGTTACTGCATGTATGGTGGTGATTAAACTTACAAAGTGCAGTCTAGATAAAGAGCAAACTTTATAAACTCTTGTTATAAAATATGACAATAATTATTTAATAATTTTATTAATTGCGAAATATGTATTTTTAAAATACTAACATAAGATACCATCCTTTTATAGTAAACTCTATAAACATTCAAATCCACTAGTTCAACTTGCTTCCCGTTCCATTCCCGATTATTCTCCGAGGCGTTTGAAAAGCAAATGGCCGAGAGACCTTCTTGTATAGAATGTTTGTTAAAGTGCTGATAGTGAGTGCTTCTTTTCATCTTATTGAAACGTCATTGTAATAATTTCCTGAAATTTACTTAATGCATAGTTGTATAAAGGTGTAAATATGAATAAATAATTTTTTTTAAAACATGAGATTAAAGGAATTCCAGTCCCTCCCCGAGATCAAGGAACCTATAATCTATCTAATGATGAGCTTATAGCTTTAGCTTTTTTTTTATATTTATATTTTAACAATTTTTATATGAAATTGTTACAGATATTTTGTATATTGCTGTCATCATTATGACAAGTTTGTAAAATGTTTACTCCTGTAAACATGCATTTTTGATTACGGAACCTTGAGATAATAACTCATTTAGACTTTTTCTTGATAACGAAATCAGGTGGATAGTAGGGATTTACCAGTTTATTTTAGTTTACAGCAAAATATGAACATTATTTTCAAATTTATTTTATTTTTCTACTAAATTAGTTCTTTTTTAAACCTGAATATTTAAGATAAATAGCCAGTATATAAACTAAATTACATGAAAACAAAGGAATAGCATACAAGGGGCTTTTTGGAGACCCAGTTATTGTTACTTTAAAATATATATATATTTTATTAACACCTTTTTTTGTGATAATAATATAATTAGTTCCAGGGGCAATAAGTTATGGAGATAAAAATTATTACAGCCATACAATATGTACGAAAAATAAATAGTAATAATCTCTGAAAGTACGGATTATAAAATCATAAATTGAAATACAAAAATACTCAATAAGCAATATATACAACAGATATCCCTGGAATCCCCAAGCCAACTTGTTTCCTCAATTATGGAAGGCAAACCCCAACATAAAGAGGTTCGGATCTTTATGGCCGTGAATATTCAGGACCCAACACAAAAGTTATATTTGAAATTTTATGACCATGAAAAAGAAGAAATGTAGCTGTCTTATACTGCCTTTCTAAGCGTAAGATGTCAACAAACAATTTTGTTCGAACAAAAATGCGAATTACTCTCCTCTCTCTACCTCATTTACACTGCGGCATATATTCATTTTAGCCACCATTTTCTAAAACTTTATAGTACTTTGGTCACCTCATATCTCATATTTTAAGTTAACTAGTCTGCTGTCTAAGTTTCTTATTAGCATCACGTTTCTCCTCTAAACGCTTTTCCTTTTCATGCAGGACGAATTTTAAAAATGTTTATAATTTCACTCGAGGTACAAATGATGGTATAGAAGGATCAATACAATTAGGATTGATGAATTAATTGCCACTTCTATTGGGATTATTTTATTAGAAAACTACTTTGGAATGCTCTAAACATTCATCTTCAGTTCTAAAACATACAAATTTTTTTCAACACATCAGTACTATTTTACATAGAATATATACACTAAAGTTTTTAAAAATGTGAGACAAGAAATCAAAAATCAGTACGCACCTTAAGAGGTCTAAGAGATAACTAAAATATAAATGTACTTCTCACTGAATTCGTGAGAAGTGGTAGGGGGCAGGTTGGTTAAATATTTGTGATTTACTATGGGATTTCCCTAATGACTCATTGGATTTTTACGTTCCTATTAGAAACAAATTTAAAATATGGCTATTGGATATGTTTATCTGATCATTTAAAAAAAAATCTGGATCGTTTTTAAACGATTTTATTATTTCCAATGATTCACAAATATGTAATTTCAGGCTATTTTTTACTTGATGTAGTATTTTTACTCCCGAGTATTTATTAAATTTGTGGTTATTTTCATTCAGATAGATAGGGAAATTGGAGTTTTGGGTCTTATTAGTGTATGCTCTTATATGTTCTTTTACTCTTCGATTTACCGATCGTCCAGTTTTTCCTGTGTATTTTGCTTCACAGTCATTACATTTTAGTTCCTATACACCGCTTTTTTGAAAAGGGTCTATTTTGTCTTTAGATGAAGGGAAGTATGATGAAAATGATTTATCTATTTTAAATGTAGGGTTTAAACCTAATTTTTTTAATTCTTTTCCGACTTTAGTGGATATTGGCCCCTAATATGGTATCAAAATATATTTCTTCGGGGTCGCGTTATCCACTTAAGCTTTATAGATTGTGTTTATAATTTGTATTGAAGAGATTAAAACAGGTTTGGAACTTAATACAAAACAACATCCGGTATTTGTAATACACAACGTAGTGCATAAATCACAAGAGAGTCTAATTTACATATATTTTAAAGTAAGAATACTATTAAACTAAATAAATTATTACATTGATGTCTTAAAATATTCCTTGATATGGTGTTTAGCACCCTACGTACTATTGAAATTCCCAAAGGCTTTCAATAGTATGCTGCAAGGATATTAAATTGTTATATCTATTTATATTCGAACACATTCTTGGTTTTCCGGATCGAATATGATTAGTAAGAATAACGCAGCCATTTATGTTTAATCTAGTTCTAGTTAGTACAAATAGTTGAAAATATTTTTCAAAAATCATTATTGAAAGTCACAAAATAAAAGTTAAAGGAGAGAAGAGGTCATCTTGTGCCGACTGAGAATAGCCCTCTACGAATACACTCACGGATTCCCGCTCGGTCGACCAGAAGCTCCTGTGTCAGGTGCGGTGACCCGAGGACGTTCAACTATTTTCTGATCCAGTGTTCTAAGTTATATTTTTAAAATGGTGATGCTGAAAGTGGTTTCAGAATTATTAGTAATTATGATAATGGAATTAAAATCCTAAAGATATTTTCCAAAAATTTATAGATGAATCTTCTAATTAACTCACAAAGACTCTGAGAGGTAGATGGGAGAAAAATATTAAAACAAATTTCGATTCTCTATACAAGTACCGGTTTGTTTTTATTCTAATAGTTTTATATTTTTTTTTTCTTTTTTTGTGGATCGTAGGAATTTTCAAATGCAATCATTAGGTTGAACTGGGACTTCGATGCGTTATGAATCTTTGTTGTTTAAAAAGCAATAATACTTCCACTACCAGGAAAATTATGTAAAAATCTTTATTTTGACAGTTGTAAGGTAACTACACATTTTGCACCAAAATGTTTATCTCTATGCAACATATGTAGATAATATACAAATTTCAGAGTTATCCTTTTTCTGTTTATCACGGTGAATAGTTTCTTTCCTCGTATTGATTATTTTTATTTAATTTTTTTATAGTAATAAAACTATTTTTTAAATAATGGTTTATAATTAATTTTGTTTTAATCCAAATTTGATGGTATTTACAAAACAATTTGCCATATAGACGCTTGTTAAAGGTTCAGACATACTTTAGTTTTTTTTTTGGGACAACAGCTCGGCAGGCTGCTGGGGGGAACAGATGCTGACTAGGTTGGAAGTTTTTTTGTTTTTTTTCAGTGTAATCTCAAAGCGAAACTTTGCCTTATGTATTTTTTTATGGAATAATAAAATTGTTTGATGTTAAGGAAATTATCTTTCCCTTTCCTAATGATTGTTTATAAATATTCTAACAGAGTTATATTTGTTTTAAAACTCAATCCTTCATCTGATTCTTGGTTATCTATTTTTAATGTTTATTAGGAAAGAACTAAGCAGGTTTATTACACTTTGAATGTTATATAATATTCATCATTCATTCGATAAATTACATTGTCCTAATATTAAGAGTTGAAAATTAATTCACACTTTTTTTTTTTTTTCAATTTGTTTTTAATATTCAAGCCTTTGAATATTGATCGATAGTTCACACGACTGGACATTATTCTCTCTCTTTTACTTACAGGTTCAGACTCATCAAAACGTTTCCCATAACCTTCCCGTTGGGAACCGTTGCTTCTTGTTTCACTGCAAATTTTTTATTACATTTTCCAACACAACTCCTAAAAACATAAACCAACGTGACGTCTGCACAACCTCAAATGTTAATATCGTTCTGGAAATAACTAAGGATTTTTATTTCTATTTTAATACAGTTTTTATTTTTTGGCTTGAAAACATGGCAAAGCCATGAAACGTAGCCCATATGATTGTAAATATTTTTGATTAATAAAGCTACTTTGGGAGATATCATTGCTCATTATCCTTATAAATATCTTAATCTCCTAATATAATAAATACATACCTAAATAGGATTTTTTGCAGAGCCCTAAACAACTAACCCTCGCATATCTGGTCAATATATCAATGTTTGGTTTGCTTACCCACACAAATTACTTTATAATAATAATACTAAACTGTATTATAAAAGAATGTTTAACAATATAATAAGACTTGAGTGTAATAAACACTGTAGGTCATTGTTTATTCAATTTTCAGAAGGAGTAAGAAAATATTATCTCGATATTTTAGTAAAAACCATTATATATAGTAAATAAGTAGAAATTTATTCACAGACATTTTTTTTCTCCCGCGATGCCCATGGTAATAACAGAACTAATTATTTTAATTGAACACAACCCAGAGCATCAAATAAACTGCTATGTTTATTTATGTATGTTTATTTATAAACATAAATAAAATAAGTCTGGCAAGATCTAGAAGAACAGTTTTATAAAATCGTAACAATGAAAAGTTTTCATACTTTAATTTTTAAAATTTGTCATTTTTGACATCAGAGTGAATTTAAAAAATAAAATTACAAATAAATAAAGAGTTTGTTATATATAAAACAAATATACTAATAATTAATGTATTTATAATTCTATAAAGTTATAGAAAAAAATAGATACATAAACTTTTTAAAAGTTAAATCTCTGGAAAATATGCTTCAATATATTTTAATAATTAAAACATAATATTTTCTCATTATGTTTTTTAGTTTTTTTTATTGATTGCTCCTGTGCATTTACTGTAATTACATCTGTTTCAATGATTGCTGTTCAACCGTCCCATCATAGGTTTATTTTAGGTTTAATTTAGTTAGGTATAATAAGGGAAAAAAATAAACGGGAAAAGGACTTTCTAATCAGTTATTGAACATTTTATTGTATTACTTTTGCCTGACACTGGTTTAGAAAAGAAAAAAAATTACTTCAATAGGAAGCCAATCAAATTATGTTTTAACTTGGTTCTGAAAGATACAGTAGCTACTTCAAGTTCATTGCTAAACATTACTCCAATCGTTCAGATATCAAATAAACTTGATAATACCAGTTCGGTCTCAGGCGTTGATTTGCTTAAACTAACCTTTTTTTGAACACAAGAGAAATATTACTTCCTTAAATATTGTTACACCATTTATAAATGTAAGTTATGTATTATAATTTCAGTTATTTCTAGCACTGAATCAATTCTTTATTATGATCTTAGGGCGTGAATGTAATTGACTATCAGGATAGCCAATAATATGTGTTCGTTCAATTGACATTTGTTGTTATTAATAATTATTAATGTATATTATATGAGATATTCGTAAACTCTAAAATTTATAGGTTATAACTTCTGAGGTAACATTTGTTATTTGTACCTCACATCGGAGATGACCGATAAAGCTATATTAATAAATCCCGGTTATCTTTTAAAGCTTTATGTTTTGAAATTAAAGTAAAATTGATCATTGTTTACTGAAAAATAGGATTACGACTTCTTCTTGGACTTAAAAAGCGTTAAGTAGTAATTTCTCATACAAATGTATATACTTATCAGTTAATTCTTTTTTTTTTTTAATTGAAGAATACTTGAAAATTAATTTTCTTTCTCTTTTAGCTTGATCAATTATTTTGCCGACATAAGCCTCGTGAAAGAGTTACTTAGGGTTCTCTCTTCATCTCCTGCGAACCTGCATTAAATATGTTTTTTTAAAAAAAAAAGGAAGCATTAAAAATACAAGAGTAACTCATAAATTGTATAGTTTTTATCTGTCAAGGTGCTTTGGAAATAAAATATGAGAAATCCCTACATAACACTGATTGTCAACTAAACAAAATAGGATGGAAAGTGGTTGGTCTATGAAAAAATTGAAAAATCCTCAAGTTTTATTTTCTTCCTTTGGTGTGGAATAAATCCATGATCAGTTACTGGAAATTCCCAGTAAGATAACAAAATTTCCAGATTTTGTCTAGTTATATTGGTCATATTACCCATTAGCATAAATATCTTTAACTGTTAATGGCTCGACAATAAAAATTGTTGATCCAATAGTTTTTCAATATTTTATGAAACAATTAATATTTTTAAATAAAAATAATTTAATGAAAAAACATGTCACATGTTTTACAATAAATAAAAAGGAGTGAATGCTTTATATAATACACTAGCTGAAAGTACCCTGCTCCGCTATGGTTTAATATCATTAGGATGAAGACAACTTAAATTAGTAAAAGTTAAGCTTAACGTTGATAATTATTATTACTTAAATAAACCTGAAGAATTCCATTCTTAGAATAACTTCAATAAGTAAATTTGACAATTTGCAAGAGTTGATTTTATATTATTTTTTGATAGTCCTCCAGTGAAGCTTCGAGGCAGCACTACCATCTTACCCAGCTCTGATACCAGACCATCAGCTTTTTTTGAAGAAAGTTTGGTCTTTCTGTTTCTATTTTTGCGTACATATCAAGCATAAATTGGTTGAGGAGATTACGAAATCAAAGTAAATAAGGTTCTTCACCGCCTCGCTCCACTAACATTTAGGCGTAAAAATCAGCTGCAGACACAGTTTTCTTAAGTGATGTATTGGTGTTTGGGTCACGCTGAGGGATGTTAATACTGTACCTTTCTTCTCCATGGTAGAACATGATACGATACTAAGGAGAATCATACACTTGATAGAACTCATTGATTCTTATCTGTTTTTTGTCCCTACATCGAACTGGCCTTACATGTCATCACCAGAGAACATAAGTCTTTTAACCTCCTCTTTAACATAAGTCTTTTAATAGCTTCTCGTCATGAAACAACTCAGACTTGTAAGTTGTAAGTAACCTCTGCAGCTACCATGAGTTCACAGGAAGTACCAATATTATAAGGTTTCGACATCGATCGTATTTTTGTTTGTTTACAACTATAAGGAACTTAACCGGTGCACAGTGGGCAAAAAATCCATTTCGGCGGCCAAAATTATTTTATTGCAGAAATATGTTTTAAATGACGTCCGATATACGGGAAAAATATTTAAAAAATTTTCATGAAAGTGGAAGAGTTCATAATAAATTACTGAATTGTCGACCTAAAATGCAAGGAGTACGGTTAAATGAAATGGCTGTAAACCCTCAATTGTTGGTGATATTTCTTTAATATAATATCATACAAATGGGCTGTTTCTATATATTAACACAGCAAAATCATGTACGACCGATTATTTCAAAAATGCGCTTACTAAAAGTAAAATTTTTGGAAAAATAGCCAGCATTTAAAAGGACGATGGAGTACGATGTCGAAACTTATATCACGTCGATGTCCATTATTTTGTGCTAATGAAATCCCCAAAATCATATCCGTTTCGATCCGTGCCTCATTATTACCCCCTTCCAAATCGCAACCGTTCCTTTTTGTAAATTATTACTTCACACTTTTTTAGATCTGGTGGTGGTTTTTCAGGTACATAGGTACATTGTTATCATTGAATGTACTTCTGTACATCTTGACAAACATAATCAGGATACATACACAGGAGTATACATCATATTCTGAATTTACATCATGTATTGAAAAACCTCCAAAACAACAAGTTTATTAAATAAATTATAAAAAATAAATTACTCTCTATGTTTATGCCCTTTAGGTATTTACATTTATCTGTAGGTATTATAAATCCCGTCAAGACATGGAGTAGTTGTTATTTACATTTAGGCAGTTTTTTTGTTGCTCTTGTTGGATTTCATTTGTCTACTACATATGCTATTACTTTTCTGCTACTGTCAATCAATTCGGTGTTATCTAACAGTGCTAGCATTTAAAAGTTCTTTTTATAATGTGGAGTTATAGAAAATTGAGTGATTGTTTCTTCGATGATACTAAAGCGGATTATATTCAGTTTCGTCAGAGAGTATCTGAGCAGTTGGGATTAGAACCTGAAAAACTTTCAATAAATCTTAAAGGTATTCTCGGTTAGTTAAAATCCAGGTATGTATCCAGCAATTATAATGAAGTGTGTTTCGTTAAAAAAACATTCGGATTGGCTAGAAACCACTTTTTATTTGACAACGAACGATGATGATTTACCAGCAGGTCCGTCTATTTCCAGTCAAAGTGACCTAGGCGATCGCAGTCACGGATGTCCAACAAAAGCTTATAGTGAATGTTCTGAAAGAACGAAACGTCGAAAAAGAAGTGTCGTTAGGGCCAATATATCTTCATTAGAAATGAGCCTCTCTGAAATGTTGACATTTAATTTAAAGCAAAATCACGAAATAAAGAGAGGTGAAATTATCGATGCAGCATTGAAAGCTACTAAAGACGAAATGGATGGCATTTATAACTTGATGTTCAATAAAACTCAAGCTCCTGAACTCAAATCAATATTATTCACCTATTATACCGAAATAGTTTATTTTACATTATTTTAAACAAAACCTACCATCAAAACAGAAGTCATTGATCATTAAGGTAGTAGGGTATTTGTTTTTTTGTTTTCTTTGGAAGTATGTTAAGAAATCAAAAGTTTTTTTTAACTATTAGCTACTCCGCTTTAATTTTTTTAAATATTTTTTCCGTTAGTTGCACTTCATTTAGAACATATTTCGGCCGACGAAAAGATTTTTTTGCCTACAGCATGTTGTATATAAAATCATTTCGGCGACCGAATCAATTTATTGCCTATAACACGTTGTATATGTTTGTACATCATGACAAACATCATCAAGAGCATACATCGTTTTCTGAAATTACATCATGTACCTGAAAAATCACCACCAGATCTAAAAAAAATTATGAAGTAATAATTTACAAAAAGGAACGGTTGCGATTTGGAGAGGGGTAATAATGAGGCACGGATCGAAACGGATATGATTTTGGGGATTTCATTAGCACAAAATAATGGATATCGACGTGATATAAGTTTCGACATCGTACTCCATCGTCCTTTTAAATGCTGGCTATTTTTCCAAAAATTTTACTTTTAGTTTTTGAAGACTTATTTCTAATAAGTCTTCAAAAATCCGCTTAATTTTGAAATAATCGATCGTACATGATTTTGCTGTGATAATATAAAGAAACAGCCCATTTGTATGATATTATATTAAAGAAATATCACCAACAATTGAGGGTTTACAGCCATTTCATTTAACCGTACTCCTTGCATTTTAGGTCGACAATTCAGTAATTTATTATGAACTCTTCCACTTTCATGAAAATTTTTTAAATATTTTTCCCGTATATCGGACGTCATTTAAAACATATTTCTGCAATAAAATAATTTTGGCCGCCGAAATGGATTTTTTGCCCATTATGCGGTGGTCAAAGTTTTCGGCTTAAAGATAACCTATTTTTTAACTTAGCTTATTTAAAATACCATTTCCAAATACCATATGATAATTAATCTTTTATTATTCACCCAATAAAAATTGGAATCGCATTTTTCACAAATTAGCCGCGACCAAGGCCGATTTTTTAAAATTCCTTTCTTAGCGAGCCCCTTCGACTCTAGAGGAATCTACATATCGAATTTCATTCCAATCCGTTCGGTGGTTTCTGAGATTTCGTGTGAAATGAGTGAGTGGTATTTGACAAATATATAATAGATTTAATTATCTACACTGTAACTCCTTCATTGAAGAATATATAAATACAAATAAAAAAGTGGGGCATAAAATCTTATCCATGTTATATATTTGGGGTATAAAAGTGGTAAAAATACCAGAGTTAATTTATTATTATGGATCCCTTATGAATATTTATTTGTTGTTTTTTCGTCTTAAATAAAGTTAAATAATCAGAATTTTTTTTTTTAATATTTAAAAAAAATGAATATAGTTAATACATATTAATTAAACAGTAATTTTGAAAAGGAAAAAAAATATTTAGTTTATAAATAAAAATAATAATTACAGGCGGGAAATATTCCTTACCCATCTCAATTCGCAATGCTTTCTCTCTCACTTCCTTTAAACGTCATTTATTTATCAATTATGAATTTTCCGAAATTATGTAATAATGTATGAGTATAAAATATTTTTTTTTAAGTTTGATCACTTTTTTAAAAAATAATTTTGATTTTTAAGTTCAAACCAGACTTAAAAGACGAGAAACTGTTCTTCGTTTCCAGCATTTACTAGATAAGCGTTCAAAGCTCCCAATATATTACAAAAGATTTGTTTAAATTATAGTAATATGGCCCATTTGGACATACAGAGTTGAGCTTTGGGGCTCCACTAAACCTTCCTATTCTTCTCGCATCGGATCCTTACAATCCAAAACCGTTACAATTCCAAAATATGTTGCTGATTTAACCTAAACCAGATACCTATCCTTTCATAGTAAAATTCATTTCCACTCGAATCCAAAAGTCTCCCAACTTCCTCATACTCAATTCATGATAATCCTTCGAGGCGCCTGAAAAGATGGCCTAGAGAACGTTTATTAAATTGCAACTAGTGACTAGTTTTGAAATGTTATCGACATATTGCAATTATTTTTTTCAAATTTACTTATGTATAATGTATATAGTTATTAATATAAAATAATAGATTTAAAAAAAACACCAATTTTAACCAATGCATAGTCAAGTGGGTGGAAGGACAACGGAAGGAAACAAAAGTGTCTAAGTTATATTAAGATAAAAAGTAGTTGCAGTCTGACAATAATAAATATTTATTGTACTTTCATGTTATTTTTAGGGTACAAGGTTCCCAGAATATTTGTTTTTATTCTTTTCTTTAAAATAATAAATAGTGGTTAGGTATGTGTGATTATCAATTTTGGAACTAACAAATACCAAAAAAAAATATTTTTTGAATGAGTAGTTACTATTAATAACTGCATTAAGTTAATAATAACAAATAAAAAAGCTCTTATTAATATTACACAGGTAATAGATATACATTTAGATATAAACTGGTAAACAGTAAATTCATGTTATGGCATTGTTTGAACATATAGTGGTTAAGCAATGTTTATTTATATTAAACGTTTCTTAAGGTCACTTTCACAACATGTACGCAAAACTATATTTGTATATTTGTATGGGCAGTGATAAGGAGTTATCAGCTGAGAAATGGCGGGTAGTGGGGCGCAGGCGCGGCCTCATTCAAACCCAACCGTCAGTCAGTCAGTGCTGGGGCGCCGCGCTGTAAGGGTCTTGTCAGTGATGTGAGTTCTTCTCGTCAGTGTTGTGGTTACTGTTCGTGTTCTACGACTCTTGTGTTTTCTCTACTGGTGTATACTAGCGTTGGTGCTCTTTCATTGAATATCATTCACGATGGTGAGGAGGGCGAGTGGCACGTCATCAAAAATTGTCTATCCTTCGAGGGTTGAAGGATGGCTCAACATGTTCGGTATGTAGTCATTGGATGTTGATAGAACTTGGCTCGTAAATAATTTATTTTTCATCATGTTGTACGTCAATATATAGCCTGATTTATTTATTGCACCCCCTAATAAAGTAAATGTATATTTTAGCTTGACATTTATGTCAAATTCAGGTATTTTTATTAGATTTTTTTTATTGTGCTATTAACTGTAGACAAAAAGTAAACACAACTTTTCTTGTCATTTGTGTATATTACTATTTAATTTATAGATTAATAAATAGATACTTTTAAAAAGTCTCAGGTTTTGATATAATAATTAAGAAAGCGTTTATTAATTATTTTTTTCAATGACTTTATTTATTTATTTACATATTTTCTAGTGCCATGAACTACTACATTTGGTTATGATTTTTTAATGCAATATTTATTATTATTTAATTTTTAATTTTTTTTTTACTGCTTGATTAGATGTATTTAAGTTCTTTAACATATTCTTATAAGGTAACTGAAAAAAATATTTTAATTTTTTAAATTTTGAATCTAGGATAGTTAGTAAATAATCCGGGTTGAATGAATGACTAAAGAACTCACAAGTGCGAGTATAAACTAGCCCACGCAGAACATCATAATGAAGATCCGGGATCAGAATCGGATATCCTGTATTTATGTCGAATGATATTTTTTTTTTTTTTCAACTATTAAAGGGAAAGCAATATAAAATAAATATTTAAATGTATAGGAAATAATTTTTATGTTTCTGATGCTTGGAATTTACGAAGCTTAAGTTCCTTAATTATTTAATTAAATAAGAATTTTACTATATAAATACATGGAACGCTGCAAAAAAATAGTAACGAATTAGCATAAATATATATTAATATAATCTAACTGTAGTTCCTTCAATACCTGTTCATTATCAATTCGTTAATCGGGCCTTTTCAGTCTTAAGTCACGGCGCTTTCCATTTCATACAAATTGTACGTTAGACTCAGTCCTCGAACTTTCTCGACTTGAAAGAGAAACTTATTATCATGATTTACTATCGTATGTGAGTAATTTCGTAAATCAAAATTGTGATTTCTCCGATTTTCATGAAGGCTAGATAAAATCCTTTTATACGCGGTGACGTCAGGGGTCGTACATCACTCCAACCTTTGCGATTCGAGAAGGTTAATTTAATATGCCGTATCGGTTCCGTTTTGAGCTGGGATTGTGAAGTTTGTGATCGAGTTAAATACAAAAAAAAATAAGACAACAAATGCGTTGCGTGGATTATGAACATCAAAATAATAGTGAAACCTCGATATAGCGATTCCTTTATAAAACGAAGTTTTTCTGTTCCCCTCGAATCTGTCTATCATTCCTATGTTATTTTTACCTCTGCATATCGAAGGATTGGTTAAGAAGACCTTGTTGATATATCAAATTTTCCAAGATTCCTTAGCTTACACCACACCTCCACAGAACGAAGTTTTTATAGGAAAACCTTCATATCGGAAAAACCTTCATATATCGTAGTCGATTTGTTAAAAAAGTAGAGTTTAGACTGATCAAAGATTCTATGAAGGATTAACTGTAACTGCCATCATGACGTTTGTTTCCGGTTAGTTTCAGTTTCTGATAAAACACTTGTGCGATACGTTTCGTTTTCTGCTGTTCTCAATATTTTTTTTATTCTCGAAAATGGTAAAGCGTAAAACCCTTTCGATTGAAGAAAAATAGAAAATTATTCAAGCCGTAAGTAAATGCCGGGGTTGACAGAAAGTGTGTGATATTGCAAAAAATCATGGAATAATTTCCAAATTCTATTTCATATTTTTTCCAAAGGTCCGCTTAAGGCTAAATGTCCCCTCTGTAGTACCAAATGTTACCACCACGTAGCGTGCCAAAATAAACAAAATTTAGATTCCTCCTCAAATCTCAACAGATCATCCGATTTTGGTTCTGTAAAGTTCATTTTGTTCCATATTTCCGTAGAATCTGATGTATCTATTTTAAAAGGCCATATATGTGATATTTACAATTTTAGGTTCAAAAAAACTACTTTCTAGTATTTTTTAAAGAAAAGTCAACTAATAGGCAAGTGTAGAATAATAAAATATAAATATTGGCGAAAAAAAAAAATTTTGATTATACGAACAACATCGGCCGAAACTCATAAATACGAATTTCTATGCAAATGTTTTTGTTTTGTTTTTCAGGTAGCATCTACATCTATCATGACTATAGCAGCCTCAAACTACAAATCTAAAATAAGATTTCCATCGAAAGGTTGTTTTGGGACTCAAAATAGAATTTACACGATCCGAAATGAAAATTTCGAAAAATTATAAAAGTAAACAATAATTAAACTATATAACCAAAAACACTGCATACTTATTGTAAATATATTTAAAAATGCGGGGTGCATCAAAATATAAGAAGGAGTTAGGAAAAATCACGTTAGAAGTATGGCAGAGCATAAGCGATTATAAACACTGATCCCCTACCCTCCTATAATAGTCCAGTAAAATAAGGGTTTGCCGAAGAAAAAACTGCGGAACTTTTATTTTCAACGGATCTTTATGTTTTTTGGGGTGCTGAATCCGAATCTGAAGTTTGCTACCACCGCAACCATCGGCTTCACATTCAAAAACGCAAAAAAAACAACGTTATTTTCGTTTTTTTATCTATAACACCATAACAAAGCTTTTTTCGAAGAAAGTCTTCTAACAAATGCTCCGAAAGTATTTGTCCGATTCAAAATGTTTTTTTTTATCTGAAATCTGAAAGGTGATTAAATTTACAATTAGATCTTATATATGAAATTTTTATCAAAATTCTTGAAATACACAAGCTATCACGCTGAAAATCACTTACTTTTGTAAAATAAATGTTTTTTTGGCACATTATCGCTATATCACCAAAACCATTTGTCGGATCCAAAATTTAATATTTTTATCTAAAAGCTGGTTAAATGTACTATTGGCTCCTATATATCTAACTTATAATTAACACCGGGAAATACCCACACCAGTCTACTGAACATGTCATAATTTACATATTTTGCCAAAACATACACATTTAGCGTACTAGCTTGGGTGGTTTACAGGATTTAATATAATTTACATATATAGCATCTAATAGCGAATTTAATCAGCTTTGAGATAGATAAAAGAAATTTGGAATCGAACAAATATTTGAGGAGTTAGAGGGACAAACGTGCCAAAAAACACTAGGATTTTACAATAGTACGTTTTTATTAGCGGGCTGGCATGTACATTTTACGGAGTTTGGTTGAAAATTTATTCTTATAGTAAATTTAATCAGCTTTAAGATGAAAAAATGTAATGTTGTATCGGACAAATAGTTTCAGAGTTATAGCCAAAAGAGTACGACAAACGTGTTTTCGCAGAGCTTTGGGACTGACGGCAAATTGGACAATTTCTCCATTTTTTCCCAATAACGTAACTTCGCGAAAAATGGTCCGATTTCGGATTTCGTTTTTTCATTATGTAGGAACTAGTTCCAGCTACAATTAATATTTGAAGACTTCCTTCGAAAAAAGGTTCGTTATCTTGTTATATAAAATATAAAAACAAAAATAATGGTTTTTTTTTTTGGCGGTTTTTTGCGATTTTGAATATGAAGCCGATGGTTGCCGTGGTAGCAAACTTTAGATTCGGATTCAGCACCCCAAAGAAGATAAAGATCCGTTGAGAATAAAAGTTCCGCAGTTTTTTCTTCAAAATGGCCTTTTGGAGTCTTATTTTACTGGACTATAAAGACGCTCTATGAAGCATTATTTTGGAGGTCCTACAACTTTTGTTCTATTTCACTTTCCCAATGATGATTTTATTGACTAGAATTGTAACATTGTTCATATATAACGGGAAAAGGATATAAATAAAAACATTATTTTATTATTAATTTATATAAAACTAGTTGAAAAAAAAAAAAAAAAAAAAAAAATCGTCCGATTAGCCATAGCAGCATAAAGTGACGTTAAATGAAAAACAAACAAAAAAAAAAAAAAAAAAAAAAAGGAATCCACAAACAATAAAGTATTATCTATTCCTATTACTAATTAAAAAATTAAAATTACTTATGCTATATTACTGCACATTAAAAAAATATATATATTATGAAAAATATGATATATTATTTTTGCATAAATGTTGCTTATTCTTAATAAGGAATAATTATATTATGAGCTGTATTCATTAAAATTATTTACTTTTTTAATACCAAAATCAAAAAGATTTAGTACTTTTCTTCTTTTTTTTTTGATTTCATATAAAAGTGATGAGTACAAAAAGTTATTGAATTTTTCAATTGAATGAGTTTAAACAGGCAGTTTCCTTCTTTCCCTTCCTGCCGCGCGTATTCCTGAGATATAAAACTCATTTTTCTATCTTACGTTTTGCCATAGGAATCCACAGTCAAGATTATGCTAGATTCGGGTAAAAAGAAGAAGGTAGAAAAGACGCGAAATCCCTAGACGGCATAGGATCAAAGGAAATATCAACATTTCTAATACTATCGTAGGTTCAAACAACAATGGTCTGGTAGGACAAGATATTTACAACCATTTCTTTGTGAAATTGAATTTTTTTTTTTTTTTCATTTTGATCAATCAATCCATTTAATTGTTTCACAAGAGTAGTTTCATTTCTTATTTATTCGACATATCACACACAGTATAGGCTTGTTTGACTATTCTCCTCCTTCAAAACCCTAATCTAAAAGTAAAGGTAGTAATAAATAATTGCAAGCTTTTTTGTATGAGAAACTTCCCACATTTTTTTTACGTCCCGGGGTCTAAATTGTAGAAAAAATGTGTTTTTTTACTGCTTAACATTTGAAAACGGTTAGACATAAGAAGTAATTCATTACAAACCTTTTGATTTAAATAAGAAGTAATTTTGGGAAAAATTTGATTTCGTAAATACTATTTTTATTTATTTTTTAAAAATTATTTATTTTCCGCATACCCTCTTTTCTCTAGTCTATTCGGGCCCCTGTTTTGGTCAACAAACACGGAAGGCTACAAAGACAAAGAAAATATTTATAAATATATTACAATGGATCTAATAAGGTATTTGATCGCAAAAGGGAGTGTGTACGTTTTTCAATTGAAAAAATTCAATAACTTTTTGTACTCATCACTTTTATATGAAATCAGTAAAAGTACTAAATCTTTTTGATTTTGGTATTAAAAAAGTAAATAATTTTAATGAATACAGCTCATAATATAATTATTCCTTATTAAGAATAAGCAACATTTATACAAAAATAATATATCATATTTGTTCATAATATATATTTTTTTAATGTGCAGTAATATAGCATAAGTAATTTTAATTTTTTTAATTAGTAATAGGAATAGATAATACTTTATTGTTTGTGAATTCCTTTTTTTTCAACTAGTTTTATACAAATTGATAATAAAATAATGTTTTTATTTATATCCTTTTCCCGTTATATATGAACAATGTTATAATTCTAGTCAATAAAATCATCATTGGGGAAGTGAAGTAAAACAAAAGTTGTAGGCCCTCCAAAATAGGGCTAGAGCATGTCGTTATACCCGGCGGCGGAAGTTGGGGGATCAGTGTTTATAATCGCTTATCCTCTACCATACTTCTAACGTGATTTTTCCTAATTCCTTCTTATATTTTGATGCACCCCGCATTTTTAAATATATTTACAATAAGTATGCAGTTGTTTTGGTTATATAGTTTTAATTATTGTTTACTTTTATAAGTTTTCGAAATTTTCATTTCGGATCGTGTAAATTCTATTTTGAGTCCCAAAACAACCTTTCGATGGAAATCTTATTTTAGATTTGTAGTTTGAGGCTGCTATAGTCATGATAGATGTAGATGCTACCTGAAAAACAAAACAAAAACATTTGCATAGAAATTCGTATTTATGAGTTTCGGCCGATGTTGTTCGTATAATTAAAATTTTTTTTTTCGCCAATATTTATATTTTATTATTCTATACTTGCCTATTAGTTGACTTTTCTTTAAAAAATAATAAAAAGTAGTTTTTTTTGAACCTAAAATTGTAAATATCACATATATGGCCTTCTAAAATAGATTCATCAGATTCTATGTCCATTTTATTAATAAATCCGTTTTCCGATCTAAAAAATGTCTATTGGTTTCTTAATTAGGAGGAATCTAAAATTGACCCCGTAGGTGCTGCGATCTCTTGAGGCAGAAACACACCAGAGTTAGGGGACATTTAGCCTTAAATTTTCACACATTATTATTCTATAATGTATAATATTATAATATTATAATATTTTTATTATTATTCTTTCGTTATTATTAATTCAATAAACCTCTAACCTTTATATATCGAAGTCAATCAGAAATCACTTCAGTAAATCGAACTTAGATACCATATATCGAAATCCTCGATAATTCGATGTTTTTTCGTCCCCCTTGAGGTTCGATATATCGAGGTTCCACTGTAATTGAATTTGACGCATCCTTCGGTAGAAATGATTTGGTTTTGGTTTCTCAGTAATGGTTGCTATAATTTCATTTATGTTTTTGTCTCTTGCATTTGTCTTACTTAATGCTTTGTTTTGTTTTTACATTAAGATGTGTGTACTCTCCTAGTCCTGTAATTGTAATTGCAATTATCTTCACTTAATAATGTTATTCCTCTGGTGTATAAAATTTGATTGTAAATTGAAATAACTTCATTAGAGACGACTATAAAGCTGTACAGTTTATGCTTTGACCATTGTATGTATATAAAACGTATTTGGTTCGTTAGAATTAATAATTACATACAATTAAATTAATAGGATTTATTACAGTTTTAATTGAATGAATAGAATTTTGAATTTATTCAAAATCACTTTAGACCTATATACCCCATCAATTGCAAGACGCCGCTTATAAGACTCACTTTGGTATCATCAAAAAGTGGGTCTTATAGGCGAAAAGGAAAAAAAGTAATATTAAAAATGTATTTAATTCACGAAAAAAACTTAACTTTATTTTATCAGTTAATATACGTAGCGTGTATAATCATCAGTGCATCTCCTTGTCAACTTCGTCATCGTTCGTGACATTCGATGAGCTGCTGCTCCTGGCCTCTCCCATGACAGACTCACAGATCAGGTCTTCAGAATACGCCTCAGAGGTTTCAAGATTGTGGTCGATATCCATCCACTCCTCGTAGGTCTTTGCAGTTAGGTCTTCTGGCTTCTCTAAAATGCAGCCATATTCCTCCTCCTGTTCTTCTTCTGTTATTCCAAAACCTCCGTGCTGGAAGCAGTTTCGAATCTTCATATCACTGACGTGATTCCACGATTTATTGGCCAGGTGTAAAGCCCCCAGAAGGTTAATTCTCTTGGCGTGGTCGGTTGCTTTGAAAGCCGAATTTGAATTTGGTTGCAATTCCAAGGTTTCATCTATAATAGCGATAAGGTTTTTTTTTCTCATTTTTGACTTATAATAAGCTTTAAAATACGAATGATTCCTTGTTCACGCGGCTGCATCAGTGACGTAGTAAGCAGGTAAGAAAACAAGCTTGATGTTCTTCAAATTCAAATTTACATTGTGAGCTGTGCAGTTGTCTACCAATAGTAAAATTTTCTGGACGGGACTGTTTTTTTTTTATTTCGTAGAAACTGAGTCTTATATCCGGAGTGGCGAGTTTTATACCCGACTTTTTTTGTGTGTATTTGGATACGTCCGAAATGTTCAAGTCGTTTCTGAATCTTATAGGCGGCTGAACCTTAGAACCCGTGAGTCTTATAAGCGGCGTCCACTGTATATGATTAGTAGTAGAAACGGTGAACATTTTAGTGATGTAGATATTTCCGGGAAAAGGTTTGAGCAATTCAAGGTCTATGATATCAAGAAAAAATGAAATTAAAGAGGAAATAAGGACTAGGATAAAAGTCGGTAATGCTTGTTATTTCTCGATCGCAAAAACACTCAGTTCGCGCTTACTCTCGAGAAATTTAAAAATTAGGATATATACGAATATTATACTACCAACAGTTCACTAAGGATTCGAAACATGGCCACTTACGTTAAGGGAGGAAGAACGCCTTAAAGTTTTCGATAATAAAGTACTGCGTAGAATATTTGGATTAAAAAAGGATGAAGAAACCGGATAATTTAGGAGGCTTCACAATTCAGAACTGCGCGAGTTACATCCGGTAAATATAGTTGAAGTAATAGCAGCACGACGATTAAAATGGGCATGTAAAGTCGTTGGGTTTAGTAATGATCGAATTCCGAAAAAAAGTGACCAGCTTTGAGCCGTCCAAAACGTAGATAGAAGGATTGCGTCAAGGCCGACCTGGGAGATTTGGATTTTGGAGGAGTGGGTTAGAGGGAGGTGTGTGGTCAATGGTTGGTGGTTGTCGGCATCGAACCTTCGGGTTCGATAAACCTTTATACATTATTTATGTCCTGGTCAAAGTTTATGGGGACGTAAACACTTGAAAATGACGGAACTTCAGAGAAAACGAAAAAATCAATTAGATGTAATTTTTTGCCTATCAGTGCATTAATAAAAAATTTGTTACTACAACGTCTGGTGTTAATGCTGGTGTTAAAGGCGATATTGTTAAATTACTATTCCTTACATCAAAATACCGTTCAACAGCGTAAATTAACTCCGTCAAGCAAACTTGACTCGTGAAATCTCTATGCTATTACTTGATAATCATAAGTAGTCAGTTAAATCGTCAGTTTAAACAATTGCAGAACGGTGTGGTCATGGAGGCAACAACACGACTACTCCACAACTTCTGCTAAATCCGGAGATTTGTCAATGAAGAACAACTGTCTTGAGATCAGTAGGTTCCGAGGTCCCCTTGCCAATATACGGCCTGTTGTAATCTGTTACCTATTCGTCTCTGCTTCCTTTCACTTATTTCGTAACGGCTATTCAAATTGCAGTGCCTTATCAGGCGAATCGCACCATCATTGTTCTCAGCATGACACTGAAAATAAATTGGCTCAATACGGCTAAACTTGGCAGAGGCAATTTAGGATAATTATTTTAGTTTATTGCCCCTAACGAGGGATTATATTGGAATTCTTTTGTTCCGGAATAATCATGGGAAAGGAATACTGTACTGATGGGAGTCGAGGTACTATTAATGAAATTTCAAGAAAATATTATGCAATAATATAAAACGTTCAATTTTTTTTTTATTATTCACAATGTCAACAGTCAAAAACGATAACGGAGTCTATATCAAAATATCCCGTTTCGTTGTAATACATCTATATTTATTATTACATATAATCCATAAACCCACAATCGGATCAGCCGCTGAATATCAAGTGAGCGTGGGAGTTCCATCTCTCAACACCCGAGATTAATGGCTTAAATATCTAACAGGCCAATATAGTATCCAAAAATAAATATCGCTCCTTCAGTGTAAATTTAGATAAAATACATGTGTTTTATTATTCATTCTTTTTTTTAGTCGTTTTTTTCCCTTATATGAACATACAGGTATATATAACCCAAAAAAATATTTTGCGGTTACAGAATTCCTTCTACAGATTTTTATGTTTTTGACATAATAATTCTCTGTGTGTCTCTGTATGTCTCCTTTATTAATCCAATAACATCAGTATCTACATGGATTGGGTGTTTTATATATTTATATTTTATTACTACTTCCCTTATGAAAGAAAATTTTAGTTTACATATTGTGTAGATGCGTTCTTTGTCATATATTACTTATTGCCCTGAATGAGACATATTGTATTAATAATTTTTAAGAAACACGTCGATATTATAAGAAATGTTTTATTTTTTTTATATACATTTATGGAAATTTACAACTGTACAAAATATATACATCAAGTAAATGTATTGACAACGATTATAACATGTTAAAACTTGAAAAGAACTACTCTCTAGGCCATCTTCGTTTCAGACGCCTCGGAGGATGATCAGCAACGGAGTGGAAAGCAAGTTGAGAAACTAACGGATTTGAGTGGTTATGGAGCTTACCATGAAAGGATAGGTATCTGGCGTGGGCTAAATCAGGAACATATGGCACATTACGATCTTTATAAGTTTATTGGTGACAAAGTAAGGAGCATTGAGGATTTTTTGAAGGATTTTGGATTGTGAGGATTGAATACGAGATGAATTAGATGGTTTAGTGGAACTCCAAAGCTCAACCCCGTACGTCCAAATAGGTTTATACAGTCATGTATATGAGTCTTGAATGGTTGGGAGCTTTGAACGTTTGTCTAGTAAATGTTGAAGTAGTCTGTAACGACATGCAGTTTCTTGTCGTTTTAGTTTTATAAGAAATGTTAGAAAGTGTATCAGAAGTTTCATATTTTCTTATTTCCACTTCCCTAATGTGAGAAAATATAGCAGAAACTGACAACATAAATTACATTTGTTTTATTTGAGGTATACAGAAAGTCATTGACATCCTTACTTAAAAATTTAAAAAATATATATTTAACAATAAAATAGAAAAATTATTAAAATTCATTTTAAATCCTACAACTTAACTATGTGAAAATACTTTCAATTCCGTCCGTATTTTAAAAGATATCCATTGTGTGTCAATAACTGATTTTACATTATTTATTTTCACTATCTTGTAAAATACATTGCAGTTATAATGTTTGGTGTGAACTTAAAGTATAGTAATGAAGAAAACATAACTGCAAATTTCAACTTTATTGAACTGTTCTTTTTATATTTTTAGTATGGATATTTTCAAATATTTTCTTAAGGGCGTCTTAACTGTCTGGTTTACTGTTATTCCTTACGTGAGAAAGTTTATCAGAAGTTAACATTGCTAGTGATTTAATTAGGATTGATGAATTAATAGCCACTTCAATTGAAATTATTTTATAAGAAAACTAGTATAACTCATATTTACTTTAGTATATATAATCCATGTTACAAAGTGCTGATGTTTTGAAAATTTGACATGTTTTAGATCTGAAGATGAATGTTTTGCATTCCAATCTAGTTTTCTAATATAATAATTCCATAGAAGTCGCATTAATTTATCAATTCTAATTAAATCACTATTAATTTTATCCTTCTATATCATCGTGCGTAACTCAAGTGATTTAGTATATCATTAATTCTGATTTACTATAATATTAATTCAACATTTATTTAGTGTTATATATTTCGATGTTTTCTTCTAGGTATATTCCACAAGATTATTTCCGTATTTCTTATTTTAATACGTGAAGGTATAACAGAAGTTAATATTAGTTTGTATGTAAATTGATTATATCCTTTTCTCTTGTAAAGTGGCGACTAAAACATCGAAACAGTTCTGAACTTGGTTAGAACCAACAAAACGGTATACTGGGCTCGTGAACGGGTGGAGCGTCGATAAAATAGTAATAATTAACTAGCAAAATAAACTTTATCAAACCGAATAATTCTATCCTTCCAACTTTCATTTTACCTTATACAGGATTCAATGTTGATTCAATGATTGGATCTAAGTTACTGGGATTTGAAGCTAAACTTTACTCACAGTTTAATGGGTATAAATTAGCAGTGTCCACTTCCATTGTAAGTACCTAACTTTCGCTTTAGTGGATTATGAAGTTTATACAGTCAGCAGTGGATGAGCATTAAGTAAAATGTAAAAGTTAAGGGAGCAGTCCTTCCTTCAGCGACATCAGAAAAAGACGGATCCACTTGACACATGACCTATCAAACTATTTTGAGTATTTATTCCGTTATATTTATGTAATATATAGCTGATATTCTGCACTTGGGTGGCTTTTCCTTAATATCTGACGGCAATACTTCCTGAGTACTTTCCCCTATTTCAAACACTGAAAACCAAAAACCCTCTCTATATTATAGACCTAATAACTCTGCGTTCTTCTATCCACTTCGTAAAAACAAAAGGTTTCAACCTTTTTATCATTCGTGCTATCTACCTACCCATTCCCATTCGTAAAGTTTTTACCTCAATTTTTTTAAACACCATACATAGGTACATACTTACACGCACAATTTAGATACCAGTCAATGTATTTCCTCACCCTGAAAATAACATTTAGGTACTTCTATTGTAAGCGATGTACCAAAAGAATTTATTTCTCATTTCATTTGTACAATAATCACTTCTTTTCCTCTCTATATATTTAATTAGGATCTATGTATACATTATCATTTTTATTATTATTATTTTTTTTCATTTTATTGTGTCTTTGACTAGATAAACAATTCTATTTTTCCTGTACTTATTTGTTATTCTTAAGCGACTTGGTTCCAGAATAAAATGATTTTTTTATTGTATTGTATTCTATTTTATTTTTGTTTTATTATTTTTTTATTAACGGTTCTATAGGTTCACTCAATAAATTTTTATGTTGAATAATGCAAATATATTTATTTTCAATTTATTCCAAATAAATAAATTATTAATACTGATTTTAATTTAAAAAAAAAAAGGTTCAAAGTTTATTTTATTTATATGATGATTAAATGATTAAAGAAGATGGCCTGGATGTAGTCAGGTTTAATAAACTACACTTACAACTTTTAAAAACTTCATATGGAGTGACGACGTATCAAACTGCTTTGGAGATTTGCAAGATTTACCATTTACCATAGATTCTTTGGTGGAGATCTTGCAAGGCAAGTCGAAACCTGAAAGCGTCCCAAACCATTTTCTTCAAGCATTGTATTATTTTTAGGTGATATATACTTATACAATTTTACTGATTAATCAAAATTGAAAATGAAAAGTTAAATAAATTTATGGAGCATATACAGAGATCTTTGACTCTGACACAACTAATAGAAAAAATAATCAGTCGCCTTAGTTGCAACAAAGTGCACAGTGAGACTCTTGCTTTCTTCTATCGCTTTTGATTAGTGTATATTATACCATATATTTAAATGTTGCATACATTAATATATGATTTTCGATATAAAATTTATCTTTCTGAAAAAATGTAGTAATTAAATCAGCTCTAAAATATGTATTTTTGAATGATTCATATCGCTGTCTGAATCGTCCTTTCTTAAAAGAATGATATTAACAGACGAACCTAATTTTTTAATTCACTAAGCGGAAATGGTATTCTCTTCACAACTGAGCCCAGACGGGAAAAGATAGCACTCAGATATGTGCCGAAGACTGCTAACAGACATCGAGCAGAGCACAATCGAATATTGGGAAGAACAATGGGCACCGTCAGGAGGAGGAAAGAGAATGACTGGGACAAGGCTGAGATATAACGCCCACGGGCTATCGTTCAGGTCCCTTTGTATTCTGACAGCTGGCGCTAACTGCAACATATCAGTCTTCGACCTTATATGTGCACTTCACCAAAATCATGCTCTCAAACCATTAATAATTGAATTATATTCCCGAGTATTAAGAGTATTTAGTTGTATTTTACGTTTACATAACTACCTTGGCTCTAGTAAAATTCATGACTTATAGTCCAGTCAACGATTGCTGAAATGAGGTGCGTAGAGCGCATGAATTATGCGAGTATTTTTTATCTCAGGGCTTCGTTAGGAGTTTATCAGAAGATAAACATACTAAAAGTCCGCGCCCCTGGGGGGTGAGCTAATGCTTGGGGGAGGGGAGAAGGTCCCATGTTTGGGTTTTTCAATTATATCTCGAAAACAGTGACTTTAGAATAATAAGTTAAAAATAGATATGACAGCTAATTAAATTTCCTATAAAATGTATGCTATACATATTTGTCGAATTTCAAACCGTTTTCGAGATATTGAATAGAATAGAATAGAAAGAAAACTTTATTCTGGGACCAAGTCCCTTAAGAATAACTTTAAATAACACAAAGTAAGATCATAACTGGCCGAGAGGCTGTTAAAAATAAAATAACATAGATAAAATTGAATACAAATATGTATGAAAAAAACCCAGAGAAAAACTAGAAAAAGAAAAACTTTAAATAAAAAGAGAGTGAAAAATAAGTATTCATAATAGAGGCTACTATTGTAAACAAAATTGCAGAAGAGAAAAAAACCATCAGTAACTAAAAGAAAAATAAAAGATAGAAAATTGAAAATTATCATTACAAACAATTTAAAAATATTAAAAATCGATAATTTTCGCAAAAAGATAATTTTTACCTCACTTTTTGTCAAATATTTGCTTCTAGTGCCTTCCACGATCGTTTCTCAGAAAAAAATGTCAGAATCAAGGTTGTAGAGCATTAAATTTACTTTAAATCTGTATATACGTTTCTTGCACTTGAAACAAATGTTTGACAAAAAGTGAGGTAAAAATAATTTTTTTTCTCGAAAATTATCGATTTTCAGTAACGTATATCTCGAAAACGGTTGGAAGTTCGACAAATATGTATATAACTTATTTTATAGAAAATTTAATCAGCTTTAATTTTTATTTGAAATATATTTTTCTAGGGTCGACCGTTTTCTAGATATATTTTAAGAACCCAAAAATGGGACCTTCTCTCCTCCCCCCACCTTTAGCTCAGCGTCTAGGGGCGAGGACTTTTAGTATGTTTATCTTCTAACTATTCCTAATGAAGCTGTGAAGTCAAAAATAATCGCATTTTTCATGCACTGTACAATATGTTCATTGACTGGACTATTTTATTTTCGATCGTAAATTGAATTATTTAAAAAAAAAATTAACTTTAAAACATTTCTTTGCTTCCATAATACAATTTTATAATAAGCAAATGTAATATAATTATACAATAAAAATAGCACGGATTGACATGAAGGATACATACACACAATCTGAGATCTCCCATCCAACTCCTTTTTAGTCTCCACCGTGCTACATTAGGCATATATGCTAGCACATTTTGTACTAGTCTAATAAAGTGTCCATTTAATTTGTCACAAAATCGTTTGTAGTTCTTCCAAATGTGGTTCGTGACATCCGAGATACGTTAAATCTATCTGTAATGTTTCGAAAGAATCATAGTGAGGTATTATTTGTTTTAATAACTTGGATTGAATTGTTTAGATTTTCGGAATTTGTGTCAATTACGTTAAATGTAGGATACGTAAATTTGGCTTGCATAAGCCCATATAAGTTTTTTTTTTTTTTAATATATACATTTATTGAAATTTACAACTGTACAAAAATATACATCAAGTAAATGTATTGACAACGATCACAATAACATGCCAAAACTTGAAAAGAACTACTCTGGTGTGGGCTAAATCAGCAACACATGGAACATTAAGATCTTTATGGATAAGTTTATTGGTGACAAAGTAATCATATAAGTTTAAGTAAATAAGGTGCGTTTCTGTCTGAGTGGTTATTCCTTCCTGTCATGGAAGGATAGGTATCTTGTTTGAGCCAAATCTTCAACATATGAGAATTTTAGATTTTTATAGATAAGTTTTTATGTAATATAAAAAGGAGCTTTGATAGTTATCAAAAATAAATATGGCTTAGTAAAGACTAAGCTTGATACCGACAACACCAACAATCCTTGGCCACACACTTTTCATCCCTCAATAGCAAAGTCACACCTTCCCCATAGTAAAATCCTCCCTCCTATGTTTCGTTATACCTGTCAACACTAAATATTTTTTTTTAGATACATGATATTCCATCATTAGATATTCCATTTCAATCGCCGCTATGCCTTTACTATATTCGCCTTATAAGTGTTCCGCATTTCCGCTTTGTAAAACCTTCCAAATTGTCTAAAGAAAGAATTATCTTTCTTTAGGCCGAATATTCTTTACTAATACATACTTAGTGTACATAGAATGTTTTCGAAGATTTGTTTTCTTCTCTTAGCCTAAGCGGACACGTTTCCCTTCCTTGAAGAACTGAAATGATAAATTTTAAAAATTTCACCATCGAACGATGTTTGATTTATGGGAAGAAGTGGGTTAGTTCGCAAACCTACCGATTGGATTCTTCTGAAAAGGCTTCAAAGTTGAACTTTCTCTTAACGAGTCAGTTATGGAAGTGGGCCGGGAAGGTCAAATTTTTCTCCGTCGATTTGGCCTGTCCGACGAACTAGCTCTTAAAATTGGCTATGTAGATACTCGGCTTTTATTACTAATCGTAATTTTTAAGTTACTTATACACACTATCTTAAAAGATAGTAAAACAAATATTTAGTAAAAAAAAAAAAAAAAAAAAAAAAAAAAAAATTCTTTTAAAAGTGCTTTCAATTGTGTCTATATGTTATAAGATATTTATAGAGTGTCAATAACTGATTGTACATTATTTATTGTCAATATCTTGTAAAATAGATTCCAGGAATAATCTTTGGTCTGAAATTTCTTGTCTAGCTTAAAGTAAAGTAATTCGGGAAAAATAACTGCCAATTTCAACTTTATAGGACTTTTCTTTCTATAATTTCAATATGAATATTTCCTTAAAGATGTCAATAACTGTCTGGTTTACCTTATATAATGATTAATGTTTATTTGCTTCTTTGTAGACCATTCTTACATTTATTTTTATTTTTTAATAATTAAAATCTATTAAACATAAAAAAATTATATATTACATTTCTCGCTGAATTGGAAAACAATATATCATGGATATGTATATCTTTAGTCTGCTGTTTATCCTGCTGTTTACATTTTAGAATCAAAATGATCAAATTACTTCAATTAATAATTAAATTAAGTTAACAACTAATCATTATTCGAAAAAAACTAAGCTGAGAGAAAGTAGGGTCTTAAAACGTGATAGTTTTTCATTAAAACCAATATAGCTTCTAAACGGTAGGTCCTGTTGACAAATATTATATAACAAAAAAATATTCTATATTTAATTTCTGACCAGAAAACCTTCGTCGAATTTTAAATCCGAGCAACACCAACAGATGTTGGGCGTGTCAAAATTGTACATTTTGAGTGTGAAAAAACATTTAAAAAGAGTATATACCCCCAGACAAAAGACAATAGACCGTAGATAAAACAAATTTGAAAAACATTGAGATGAGGTGTATAAAAATAACTGATATTAATGGAGTATTATTTTTTATATTATCTGATTATTTGCTATTCTAAATATTTGTTCTATTATGGCTAATATATTAAGCGTTATTATATTAAAAAATAGTCGCTTTTCCACAGTTTTATCTTCTAAAATAGCTTGAACCTCCGAGGCGTTTGAAAAGAAGACGGCCTCGATATCTTGTAATATAGAACTTTTATTAAAGTGTCACCAGTGTATATGTTCACAAGTATGTATATGTACTATAATTAATAATAAAAATATTAAATAAAAAAAAAATTGCTATCGTCTTCACTAAAGATAGCTGGTTTTTTTCCTACTAGTTTGTTTCACTAGCTATCACACTATATATTTAATATTTATTTAGTATAAAGACAAGTTCTAATCATATTTTCTCCTTTCCTTTATACTAAAAATGTAAAATAAAATTCCTATATTAAAAAAAAAATAAAATGAAAATATTTTATATTATGTGATTAATATAATTATCAGTAACTTGGGGTAATTGTTTAAGTTACTAAACTTTAAAGAATATATCATTCATTGGTGATTCGGATAGATGCACTATTTTCATAGTTTTACCTGAGACTTGTATCCACATGACCAACTTTTAAATTTCCGTGCATCATTCCAGCTTTCATATTCTAAACCCCTATACTTTCAATCATCCTACCTCTTATATTTACCCTTTCTCCGATAGATGACGCGAGCGTATCGGCGAATTTTTCGTTCATTGTCAACATATTGCTTAATCACGGTTGTCGAAAGTTTCCCATGTGATGTAGAAAATGAATGTTAGACATCTATTTTCTAGTCTAAAACTCCATTTGTGCTAGACGTGCGTTGTATACCCCATATACACAGGTTAACCAAGTTTAGTTCTCATCTTAAAAATATTCTATAGTCCCTGAAGAATGATTTTTTTTTTTTTTTTTTGCCTTGGGAAGTATAAGAAGACACAATTGTAAAAAATGTATCAATATTTACAACTCTATAAAATGTATACTTGTAAATGTGTAGATAATTAATAACAAATCATTTTAATAACTTGTAAAGAACTACTCATTTATAGGACTTCAATAAGTAATACATTAGAAGGTCTCTAGGCCCTCTTCTTTTCAGATGCCTCGGAGGGTTATCAAGAGTGAAGTAAGTTAAGAGACTATTGGGTTTGAGTGATAATGAAGTTTACTATGAAAGGATAGTTATGTGGTGGGGTCTAAATTAGCAACATATAGAACATTGAGATCTTTATGGATAAGTTTATTAGTGACTAATTAAGGAGCATTGGGGATTTTTTGAAGGATTTTAGATTGTTAGGATTTCTAATAGTATTAATATTCAAAAAAAAAATTTCATTTTTTTACTGACGTATCTATTTTATAAATACATCTTTCCATTATGTTCCCACTCCGTAATTCCCGTACGTATATAATATTCACGATTCTTGAAAAATGAACTTAAATACTTTAATAGAATGAAAGATTTTAATACTAAAAATACTTTAAAATGACTTAACGTTAATGAAGCACACCTTAGGGTGGGATAGAAGACATTAATTTAAAACAGTTTTAATTACGAAATAAAATTACAAAAAAAATCCGAAGTATTTACAGAGTTGCCTGACAGCGCACGGGAGGTGTTTTTAGGGAGTCCAGAAATTCGGCATTCTTCCAGCTATGAATTCCGGAATGTCGGAAATTCAAGGAGTTTAACGACGAAAGCATTTTCTTCCTCAACGTGCTAATAAGTATCATTAAATACATTTATTTTAAGTAACAAGGATCATTGTTACTAAAATTACGATTTACATTGAATTAATTATACATTCAATATGAATATCTGTAACAATATTTGTATTTTATGATAAGCCTATCTTATATGTTATGCGTAACTTTTTCACTGAAGATTTCCAGGTCTTTACAATATCTATGTAGTTCACTAAAATGTTACGATGATTTATTTACTTTCGTTGTATATGTCGGTGTTTGTCGTGAAGAATATAAGACAAAATTACATTGATACTGATTGTTAATTAATTATCAAAACTGAATTTTTAATATCTGCAGTGTGAAAAATTGTTTATGTCGTACTTCTTAATAAGGCATTGGATAACGTATGTTCAGTCTTAAATGGATGGTATTATTATTGTATTATTTTTTTTTTCATATTACTTACTTTTAGATTAAGTAATAGGTTTAGCATCTGGGATCGAGACTAAGAATAATACCAGATTTTTTAAAATTTTATTTATTTATTTAAACTTTATGAAAGAAATACATTATGTAAAAATGAGTATGTGAAACTTTTATTTACCTACTGGTAGCACACCAATAAAAATGTATTAGATGGCCTCAAAACCACCCTCTTAATAAAATTAAGTTTAAAACTCTTTTTTACTGCAGGCCGTCTGGACTTAGCCTTCTCAGTTTAAGCCCTATAACTTAAGTAGACTATAATCAATTAAAACCACTCAGACTAATTATACAAAACTTCTAGATACGCCAGTGATAATTTTGAAGCGGATTGTGTAACCCGATATATATATAAAAAATATATATATATATATATATATATATATATATATATATATATATATATATATTACACAATCCGCTCATTATCACTGGCGTATCTAGAAGTTTTGTATAATTAGTCTGAGTGGTTTTAATTGATTATAGTCTACTTAAGTCGGGCTTAAACTGAGAAGGCTAAGTCCAGACGGCCTGCAGTAAAAAGGAGTTTTAAACTTAATTTTATTAAGAGGGTGGTTTTGAGGCCATCTAATACATTTTTATTGGTGTGCTACCAGTAGGTAAATAAAAGTATCACATACTCATTTTTACATAATGTATTTCTTTCATAAAGTTTAAATAAATAAATAAAATTTTAAAAAAATCTGGTATTATTCTTAGTCTCGATCCCAGATGCTAAACCTATTACTTAATCTAAAAGGAAGTAATATGAAAAAAAAAAAAATAATACAATAATAATACCATCGATTTAAGACTGAACATACGTTATCCAATGCCTTATTAAGAAGTACGACATAAACAATTTTTCACACTGCAGATATTAAAAATTCAGTTTTGATAATTAATTAACAATCAGTATCAATGTAATTTTGTCTTATATTCTTCACGACAAACACCGACATATACAACGAAAGTAAATAAATCATCGTAACATTTTAGTGAACTACATAGATATTGTAAAGACCTGGAAATCTTCAGTGAAAAAGTTACGCATAACATATAAGATAGGCTTATCATAAAATACAAATATTGTTACAGATATTCATATTGAATGTATAATTAATTCAATGTAAATCGTAATTTTAGTAACAATGATCCTTGTTACTTAAAATAAATGTATTTAATGATACTTATTAGCACGTTGAGGAAGAAAATGCTTTCGTCGTTAAACTCCTTGAATTTCCGACATTCCGGAATTCATAGCTGGAAGAATGCCGAATTTCTGGACTCCCTAAAAACACCTCCCGTGCGCTGTCAGGCAACTCTGTAAATACTTCGGATTTTTTTTGTAATTTTATTTCGTAATTAAAATTGTTTTAAATTAATGTCTTCTATCCCACCCTAAGGTGTACTTCATTAACGTTAACTCATTTTAAAGTATTTTTAGTATTAAAATCTTTCATTCTATTAAAGTATTTAAGTTCATTTTTTCAAGAATCGAGAATATTATATACGTACGGGATTTACGGAGTGAGAACATAATGGAAAGATGTATTTATAAAATAGATACTAATTTAGATCCCACCACATAACTATCCTTTCATAGTAAACTTCATTATCACTCAAACCCAATAGTCTCTTAACTTACTTCACTCTTGATAACCCTCCGAGGCATCTGAAAAGAAGAGGGCCTAGAGACCTTCTAATGTATTACTTATTGAAGTCCTATAAATGAGTAGTTCTTTACAAGTTATTAAAATGATTTTTTATTAATTATCTACACATTTACAAGTATACATTTTATAGAGTACAATTGTGTCTTCTTATACTTCCCAAGGCAAAAAATAAAAAAAAAATCATTCTTCAGGGACTATAGAATATTTTTAAGCTGAGAACTAAACTTGGTTAACCTGTGTATATGGGGTATACAACGCACGTCTAGCACAAATGGAGTTTTAGACTAGAAAATAGATGTCTAACATTCATTTTCTACATCACATGGGAAACTTTCGACAACCGTGATTAAGCAATATGTTGACAATGAACGAAAAATTCGCCGATACGCTCGCGTCATCTATCGGAGAAAGGGTAAATATAAGAGGTAGGATGATTGAAAGTATAGGGGTTTAGAATATGAAAGCTGGAATGATGCACGGAAATTTAAAAGTTGGTCATGTGGATACAAGTCTCAGGTAAAACTATGAAAATAGTGCATCTATCCGAATTACCAATGATGACATATTCTTAAAGTTTAGTAACTTTAACAATTACCCCAAGTTACTGATAATTATATTAATCACATAATATAAAATATTTTCATTTTATTTTTTTTTTAATATAGGAATTTTATTTTACATTTTTAGTATAAAGGAAAGGAGAAAATGTGACTAGAACTTGTCTTTATACTAAATAAATATTAAATATATAGTGTGATAGCTAGTGAAACAAACTAGTAGGAAAAAAAGCAGCTATCTTTAGTGAAGACGATAGCAATTTTTTTTTTATTTAATATTTTTATTATTAATTATAGTACATATACATACTTGTGAACATATACACTGGTGACACTTTAATAAAAGTTCTATATTACAAGATATCGAGGCCGTCTTCTTTTCAAACGCCTCGGAGGTTCAAGCTATTTTAGAAGATAAAACTGTGGAAAAGCGACTATTTTTTAATATAATAACGCTTAATATATTAGCCATAATAGAACAAATATTTAGAATAGCAAATAATCAGATAATATAAAAAAATAATACTCCATTAATATCAGTTATTTTTATACACCTCATCTCAATGTTTTTCAAATTTGTTTTATCTACGGTCTATTGTCTTTTGTCTGGGGGTATATACTCTTTTTAAATGTTTTTTCACACTCAAAATGTACAATTTTGACACGCTCAACATCTGTTGGTGTCGCTCGGATTTAAAATTCGACGAAGGTTTTCTGATCAGAAATTTAATGTAGAATATTTTTTGTTATATAATATTTGTCAACAGGACCTACCGTTTAGAAGCTATATTGGTTTTAATGAAAAACTATCACGTTTTAAGACCCTACTTTCTCTCAGCTTAGTTTTTTTCGAATAATGATTAGTTGTTAACTTAATTTAATTATTAATTGAAGTAATTTGATCATTTTGATTCTAAAATGTAAATTAGGAAAAACAGCAGACTAAAGATATACATATCCATGATATATTGTTTTCCAATTCAGCGAGAAATGTAATATATAATTTTTTTATGTTTAATAGATTTTAATTATTAAAAAATAAAAAATAAATGTAAGAGTGGTCTACAAAGAAGCAAATAAACATTAATCATTATATAAGGTAAACCAGACAGTTATTGACATCTTTAAGGAAATATTCATATTAAAATTATAGAAAGAAAAGTCCTATAAAGTTGAAATTGGCAGTTATTTTTCCCGAATTACTTTACTTTAAGCTAGACAAGAAATTTCAGACCAAAGATTATTCCTGGAATCTATTTTACAAGATATTGACAATAAATAATGTACAATCATTTATTGACACTCTATAAATATCTTATAACATATAGACACAATTGAAAGCATTTTTAAAAGAATTTTTTTTTTTTTTTTTTTTTTACTAAATATTTGTTTTACTATCTTTTAAGATAGTGTGTATAAGTAACTTAAAAATTACGATTAGTAATAAAAGCCGAGTATCTACATAGCCAATTTTAAGAGCTAGTTCGTCGGACAGGCCAAATCGACGGAGAAAAATTTGACCTTCCCGGCCCACTTCCATAACTGACTCGTTAAGAGAAAGTTCAACTTTGAAGCCTGAAGAGAGAAGATTTGCCTGGTTCGGATACGACCCCGGTGGCCTAGTTGGATAAGGCGCCACGCTAGAGAGGTGGAAACTCGGGTTCGAATCCCGACCGGGTCAAATCTTTTCTCTTCAAAAAATAAAATAATATATTTAATAATATTGATATAGATCAAGAAAAATTACATATATATATATATATATATATATATATATATATATATATAGTTCTTGAGGTTCAGTTAATAAAATAACAACTTATTTTGGAGACGTTTTGAACATATATTTTTCTCATAATCATGCCTTTGTATTCTTCCCACTCGCCAGCTTTCTGAAGTTCATTTCATCACTGTGATTGCGTTAGGACCATTGTTACTTTATTGACTAAACCTCTTGAACCTTATTAAACATCTAACAGTAACAGTCAAGAAATATATTCATATTAACACATAGAGTTAATACTGGAAAATATCTGTAGTGGAAGAATGGGATTTTACGAAGTAATCAATTCAAACCACGTTCCTCACGCACAGTGATGAAGGAACTTCAGAAATATAACAGAAAGCTGGCGACTACAAATAATACAAGGACATTCCTACTAAGGGCAAGATTATTAAACATATAATATTAACAGTCAAGTAACATATATATATATATATATATATATTTTCTTCTCTCTTACATATTTATGTTCTGCATAATAATCATGGAACCGTTTTTGATCCATAAGTAAGAGAGAGAGAGAGGGGGGGAGAGAGAGAGAGAGAGAGAGAGAGAGAGAGAGAGAGAGAGAGAGAGAGAGAGAGAGAGAGAGAGAGAGAGAGAGAGAGAGAGAGAGAGAGAGAGAGAGAGAGAGAGAGAGAGAGAGAGAGAGAGAGAGAGAGAGAGAGAGAGAGAGAGAGAGAGAGAGAGAGAGAGAGTGAGAGAGAGAGAAATATGAATATTATTATTTTTGTTCTATAATATACATGAATGTATATTAAATATTTTGTTAATTAATGAGAACAATCCAATATACCGGAAAAAGTAACCTTTAGGACTCTTTAGTTTTACCGTTCCGAAGAACGATTTCTCCTACTCACTAATTGCCGTGAGATGAGCACTGAATAGAAATTTGTCTAGGGCTCTAAAAAGAAAAACATGACGGAAATTCTGAATGCCAAGTTTCTTCCCTATGGCTTCAGTTTATATTTAATGAAAATAAAAAAGGAAAGTATTTTTGTATTCTCGGCACAAAGCGGCGTTTCCGAGATAAGAGGTTAAAGAAATAAAAAGAAAATGACTCGGAGTAAATGGGACAGTCCGGCTAGTGGGGAGGTGGGCTGTTGACAGAATGTAAAATGTCTGGCGGTTTACCAGCGATCTCGACTAAATTTAAACCAGGAATTCGCAACCTACTTTAAAAAAATGAATGAAATAATTACGTTTAGTTTTTTCCAGTTAGCATTTTAAATTTCTGTCACATTTGGCGCGTTTAACGTTTTTTATGAATGGCGCTCTAAGATCCAATTAAAAACTTTAAACATCATTCATATTGAATAAATTGATGCATCAATATTAATTATCTATTAATAATTTACTAACTTAATCTGTTATGTGTAGTTAATGCTAACTTTTATTTCCTCGTAATTTATACCGATTACTTTTTTTTTCTTCTAATATTGTTTGGATCATTTATGATTATAATTCTACTTTTTTCTACTTTAATTCATATATTTTTGTTTATTTTTCCTGGGTCCTGATGAGGGCTTGCTATGTATGCGGAAACGTCGCCATAATACTCTAAAATTATTTATTTATAATTCCTTGACCGCACACCCCAAGCGTACTCTTCATCATAAAATTATAAATTATTTATTATCATAAAGGTTACTATCATGATTATAGTGCGATATTATAATTGTAAAACTGACATTTACAATACGATTGTCCGGAAAATAATGCAGGTTTATGTTAAATAAAAAATAAATGAATAGAAAACAGTATTATTAATCAAAATACGCTTCATCTTAGTACATTTCTGCCAACGTGTTGGCTCCTCTGACTAGATTTTTGAATCCTTATTATTATCCATTTCTGGTTTCTATCGACTTCTGTTAAATAATTTTTTATTGTTTAAAAGGTGGCCCAGGTCCTTAAAAAAACGATAGTTGGTCGGCTAGAGGTCTGGTGAGAAGGGCGGTTGAAACCGAGACTAGTCTCAAACAATTTCATAACGACAAACGATGTGGTCAGATTTTTTGGGTTCGCTGAATATTATTTTATCTGCAATTTTTCGAATATTTCTTCAAAAAAGTTAACCCTATTAAACATTCCAATTTCCATGTCGAAATTAGTTAAGTCAAAGGTTCAGTTTTCGACGTTTCTCTTGAGTATCATTTCCCTTCCGATTCTTTATAGTTATTTTCTATTGTATTTGTATAAGCATTGTATTCCATTGTAATATAATTAAGTGTGATTGTATGTAAATACATAAAACGTTGAAAACGATTTTTAATGGTACAATATAATTTAATTAATATATAATTTTTAATTTTAATTATCTAAATAATGTAAAACATGAACCTCAAAGATTTCATTGCATCTCAGGGTTTACTATAGACAATCCTGGGAAACATCCAGCCTCTATAAATTGGGTACCTCTAATAATGGAAATATATGGCGGTGATGTCGGGGAAATCTGTTCCTTTTTTAGCTTAGTAAAAGTACATCCTTACAGAAGTAATAAATACTTCGGGTTTTAATGGTTCAGCGAAATATGTTCATTAACTCGCATATTTATTATGAATTAAATTTTAACTTAATAAATAAGCCAACTTCGTAAGCCAATAATGCCTCACAGTAATTTCCCAAATCTTTGAAGTTACAAAATTGCTTGCGTTCACGTTCACTGTGTGTACATACATACTTCCATAACGTATATGCACTAACAGAATGTTTGTGCCATCCCCTCGTCGCGGCTTCGGCCGCTCTCATAAATGAAGAACTCAGATAATTTAAACTAACAATTAAAGTTTTATTTGTTTATCCACAAAATTCTTGTATTGTAGCATTCAATTAATAAGCATTATTTCCCCAATGACTTTTTCACGCATAGCAGTAGTTATAATCTGGTTAAAATTGCGCTTATTAGTTAGTTGAAGATTATGTAAAAGCATAGTTAGACATCCAATTTTAATTTTGATCTATGAGTTAGTAATCAAGATAGACAGAGACTATTGATAAACTCTTTTAGATAATGGATTGGATCACCTGTGCTTCCAGCAAAAATCCCATAGATCATATTTTGGCACAACATAATTTAGTTATAATTTGTATCCGGCAGAAATAATTTTATTGATTTTATCTGGTTGGATTTTAATTTCTAACTATGAAAGTAAATGACATTGTGGGAAACCTCGTTTCTGCGACTCAACGTTGTACATTTAAGTTTTTATTATTATTATTGTAAATTTTGTTTATATTATTGTAAATTTCATTACTGCTAAACCTTCCTAGAACTATAACAATGATGTATTTAAAATTTGGTTCAGTAGTTTTTCCACTGTAAACTCTATTGCGGAATAATGCTAACCACATATCGGTCGATTTTCAAACTTTTCACGGATCCACATTTTTCACCATATATTTAAATAATTTAATTAAATATAAGTAAATTTTACTATCAATTTCTAGCTCTATATTACAACGTATCATTGTAACCTCTCATGTAGAATGGTGCTCGCCACCTATCGGTTAATTTTTAAACTTCACTGTTATTCACGTATTATCACTTTTCTAATAACGAATTAATTGAAAATCAGTAGGTTTCATTATTGGTAAATCTTCCTGAAACTGTAAAGATAATGTGGTAAAGTTTGGTACAGATTGGTTCAGTTTTTTTTCGTGGTTAGTGATCACAAACGAAAAATGGCTCGTCCTTTTATATAATAAATAGTACAGATTAATAGTTGAAGTTAAATTATTACATGTACCACTGGGTGCTGATTCCCTCATGCCTGATCATGTCTGTTGTTTTGATGCAACTTCAGATTCACTGGTTGTCCATTGTGTGCAGTTGTGAATAAAATTATTATGTTTAAAAAAAAAAGAAAGTATATTACAGGTGATTTTATATATTTTTTTAGGTTACTCGTATGCGTTTAGTTCGAAAATTATAATGATTTTCACTGTGTGAGAAATCCTTGACCTATGCTCGTTCTTCATATTTTATCCGAACCATATCGATCTCGACCTTTTGTTCTTCAGGATCTCTTGTGGCGCATAACTAATCTTGGATCTATCTTTTCTGATAGAATATCTCTCATTTTCATGTAGATTATTGTGAATTTTCTAAATTGGTAGTATTATCCTACCATCTGATAATATATTAGTTTCCGATACAAGGAAGACCCGCTCCTAAGCCTCATGGTGGCGGGTCTGGCCCCAGTTTCATCAACTATTCAGATATAGGCCTCGAAGTTTGTAATAGCTTCCAGGGTGGTATAATTCGCCGCGGTGGCCTAATTAATCATACTCTAACTTAACGAACCACTATGACGTCATGCCAAGTTAGTTAACACACTTAGGTCCAATGATGGTGGTAGAATAAGTAATTTATTGTTGTCAGTACCATATCTGATATCATAACCTCCATAGATGCGTCTACAACTACGACTTCTTGATTAATTTTCACGTCATATTTTGATATCGTCCCTCATTCTTTCCAACTTTGATCAAGGGTGCTTACTGTCTGTCCGGTGAGCTCGATATAAGTCTGAAGGGAGTAATAAAATATAATTTTTAACACCAGGCGGTTTTTCTTGCTAATAAACCGAGTCAAGGTGGTTTTATTATATTATTTTATCAAGTTCGGAAGGCACTTTTATACAGTACAGTTATCAGATAGTTTGACGGTGGAGGGGGAATATAGAAGATTTGACTATAGTTAAAATGGTATAATAAATTTAATAATTTTTGACAAAGGAAGTATAGTAAAAAAAAAAAGAAGAAAATAGCTAATATATTGTAATTTCAGATGCTACATACTTTAATTCGCACCGGTGGTAAATTGTTTTAACGAAAAACTTTTTTAAACTTATAAGTAAAAAAAACTGAATAATTATCATTTATTTTGGACTCTTTTACATTTATTTCAGAACGTTTAAGTTTTTCATAGGGACTAAAGTTGAAATTTGGGTTCTGCACTTCTATAATTTTTGTTGGATTCACTTCTTTTTTTTTTCTAACCTGATAACTACTAATATTTTAGCATTTAAAAAAAACAAAAAAACCTTGCAATGTTTCAGATACTCTTGATAGCATGCCTCCATTCTCCTCTTGAATAATTGATTTGTATATCCGCTCTCATCGAACTTAATCCTTTGAAAAATCCTTTATGATTCCTCCTGCCTTGTTCTAAATGTATTCAATCACTCCAATTTGTATTAGCAATCAAATTTACTTTCTGCAAACACCATTTATTTCCCCGTTTCCTCAAATATTAATCTTCTACAAATATATTTAAAATTAAAAATAAATAAATAGAAGTCGGCCAAAATGTTTTGCATATCTCTCTTATTCCTAGTTGCATTAGAAAAAAATTAGAAGTTTTCACCCTATTAACGTTTTTAAGTTTTTACTGTTTTTTGTGTTATAAGTTGAAATCTTAAGACCTTAAATTTAATTATTTTTTTCTTATCCTCTATTTTCTTGTTTTGTTATGCTTAATATCTTACCTTTTTCTCCTTGTACTATAACTGAGTTACATTTTAAGGAGTTTATGAGTGATATATTTAGATTTGAAAAATTTAATTTAATATTTTAAATATATAAAATTTAATTAATTTATTATTTCCAATAGGACCACATATTTATTTGAAAATAGAATTTTTTTCAACGAAAAATACCATCAGAGCTAATAACGTGTCCTGGGAACTTTTTGAGATACAAACTTAAAAATAAGGAAGGATTAAATCTGTCATCAAGGTGTAATACACATGGTTTTGAGGACCGAAAATTTTTAAAATAATATTTTTCAGAAATTAAGACTATGCTATAAATATTTTTTTAATGTACTTTAAACTTAATGTTATTTTTTTAAAAATGATACCACGGCCTTGAAAATTAAAATTTAATATTAAAATTTGATATTAAATAAATAATAAATTTAATTTAATATTTAAAATTTGTACTAATCCACAATTCTGAAAGTTTACTGTTGATTTTGGTAATGATATTTATGAGGGGGGTTAGTTTTTGAAGACCCTGTTTAAGATTGTAGGTGTTTTTGTATACGTACTTTCTTTTAATTATAATTTTTGACTTTTTTTCTTATTTAATGATTGGTGACTTATGATTGATATGATTTCTTATTCATGTTGATATTATGAAGTTAACACAGTCAATTGTACTTTTTTGATTAATTTTTCTATATAAATATTTTTTTTAAGGGATTAAATTCTTAAAGATTAGTTAATTTCATTTTTAAAAGTTTTAACTGAAGAAAATGTACAAGATTTTGGTTATGTTTAACTTTATTTTATATTTAAAGTTATATGTAAATTTCACTTATCTGAAATTAATATATATTAGAAGCATATTTTACTTATAGTGCTGCCTTCCCTTGCCGCGGCACTGATCTATTTCCAATAGAGTTCTGGGAATGTTTATTTTATCAATTTGATTGATGGATATGATTGATCCCACTCCACGGAGCACTCAGCTATTCAAAAGCTGCAATGACATTTAGATTTTAGAATGTAATCAGTTAATAAATGATGCAGTGTTCATTCACTCTTGATTAATAATCCCGGCTGGTTATTTACTTTCACAGCGCCAGTGTTCTCTGACCTCTTTCTAAAACAGAGGGCCTTGGCAAGAATCACATTTTTGGAACGCTTGCCAAGTAAATTTATTTTTTAGGCGACCAGAATGTGATAGGTATTCAAGAGTGAGATTAACTATTAAGTAACTATTCTTTGGGGAGACCTATGAAACCTTTTAGATTTATAGATACTATGTATATGTACAGAGTATCCGAGTATAGTACACTCCACTTTTTTCTCATTGGATTAATATTAGAAAAACAATTGTATGCTCTATGGTTTTTTCCCATAGTTGAAGATTCTATGTACTATTGTTTTTCAAACATCATCAGAATCAGTTATCATTTTTTTTACCGTATAAATCTTCATTATAAAAAAAATAAAATAAATAGTACACATATATTTAGAAAAGGAGCCTCATCATTCAACTGAAATTTCAAATCTGATATATTTTATTTATTTTTTATTATTAAGCTTTATTCAATTCTGTTTAAAACCAATCTTGGCTGTAATGCTCGAACTGTTTGACTAGATAGTGCAATAGATGAAGTTTGTCATCTATACTATTGTATAAAAGGACAAGCCATGTTTCGTTTGTGATCTACTATTGAACCAATCTGTACCAAATTTTAATAAGTCATCTTCATTGTTCAAGGAAGGTTAGCAATAATATAATTTACATATTTTCTATTAAAATGTTGCTAAAAAGCGATAAATATGTGGTGCGCAGTGAAGTTTGAAAATTGACCGATAGGTGGCGAGTGCCATTTAAGAGAGTTTATAAAGGAGTGTTATATGGAGCTAGGAATTGACAATAAATATACTTAATTCAAATAAATTGTTCAAAAAAAAAAAGTATAATTATTTAGTGTGACGTGTGGATCCCAGGAATGTTTAATAATCGAATGATATATGGCCAGCGCCATTCTACAACAGATTCTGCAATGGTAAAACTATCTGTACCAAATTTTAACTATATTATCTTCATAGTCCTAGAAAGGTTTAAAATAGTATAGTTTACTATAATAATACTTTAAATGTACAGTGTTAGGTGACAGAGGTTTGCCACACTTATTAATTTTTATAGTTAAAACATCCAACCAGATGAATGAAATCTGTAAAATTATTTCTGTAGCACTAAAAATTATTGCCTTATCAAAATATTGATTTCTTATTATTTTGATATTGTATGTAAGAAATGGGTGGCCTTACCTTAGCTTTTGCTAATTATTTTATTGAATATCCAGTTATGCTTTATCAACCACCTAATCATTGCAATAATACCGGGTTAAAAATGACATCTTTGCGTGAAAATATCTAGAAATATTGTGAGAAAATAATTCTCAACTGCATAAGGTTTTTATCGTTAATAGATTAAAGCTTCAATTATTAGTTAAACCTATATAAGTTCTTTACTTAAATTAATTAAGAAAGGGCGAAGCTGCGACTGGGGATGCTAGTATTAATTAATTAAATACTACAGGTAAATACGCTAATAAAAACATTAAAATAATAAATGTAATGGAAAAGCTTATTGCTAAAAATCCATGCTATTTTTCTTTGTTAATATCGAAAGTTTGAAACTCAAGGAAACATCATTTTACTTGGATAAATAAAAAACATTATTAAAAAACAATAGCTATATATTTTTTAAATTATTGTTTAGATCCAATTGTAATGTAAAAATAAATTCTTTTAAATACTTTTCTATGTGACTTATTGTTACTAAAAAAGATATTCAGAAAAGTGTTGTACTCAAAATAATACAAATAAAAAGATACTTTTTTACTCACTATAAGATAATTTATTTTTTATTAAGAAAGTTTGCTAAAGCGAGGAGAAAAAAAAAAATTGTAAAAAGCGGCTTATAATCAAGATGAAAATGATTTTTACTTTGCCACTCGAAAATTTTAATGATCTTTTAGTGATTTTGAAGAAATTTAGTTAGGAGGTTGAGAGTTAATAGCCGACTATTTGATTACGCAATGCGAATCAGTACTGGAGATCAATATAATTAATATCCGCTGGCCTTAATATTTAAATAGTGTTTGCCTTGGGTGCTCTATTAAAAAATAGACCAACTTCAAGTACATCAATGAACACACAATTCATTCATTAAAACTGTCAAGAGCCATCGATTCACTAATAAAACTGTGACAGTTGTAATTGCCTTTAACGAAATCAACCGAAGCATTATGGAACATCAGCGTATACATTCTACGACATATTTATAGTTCGTTAAAACTTGTCAAATTATTTGAAATAAATAAATATATTTCTGGACGGTTTGTTCATAGAGTGAAGCACTATTTCTGGTCACAGATAAGATATTTTTTATTATATATTCTATTCCAGATATATAAACAAAAATATTCTATTAATCGTCTATTCAAACTGTAAAACTGACAAATGTGTTAAGTTATCTTTTAAATAAATGTTTATGATTTTTTATACATATTTAAAAATGGCAGTTATGGTTGGTATATATTGGTATGATGGTTGGTTATAGTCCATATTGGAAACTAGCGATGACTAAGAGAAAAAAAAATTAAATAAATGATTTTTATTTTTTTAAAAATTACTTTTAATTATTGAACAATTACAGTTTGTAAACTTGAATCAGTTAATAATAAATAACCTGATTGTTCAATCCTTCCTATTGTTTTCACCCATAACTTAATCTAGTTAAGGATATCTTGTTTAAATCATGCGATAATGCGAATAGACTGTGAAAAAACATATTTATTTATTTTTATTATTATTTTGTTTTTTAGCTTAAAAATACAATGTTTTGAATTCCTTGAAATGGTAAGGGTTGTTTAATATATGGTAAATAAAATGGCTAAATTCAACACGATGGAGGTCCAATTTCTAATGAAAAAAACAAAAACATTGTGGAAGCTAAAAGTTGGAACCGATTCCACTTTAATTTCTTGAGAAATCTCACTTTTGAAAACTCAAATCCAAAAAAATAGGGTCATAGCTAGACATAATAATGAATATGTTTTTAATCCCAGAAAGGAATAAGAGAGAGTGATACGCTAGCAAATGAATTTTAAATGTTTTCTGGAAACCTTTCAAAAGATGATAAATAAATCGAGTTTCCTTATTATGAAATTTGTATAAGCCTGTCCTTAACTTAAGTGATTATAACTAGTAATTTATCTTACTATATTTTTTCTGTTTTATTTTCTCTCATCTTTATCCTACTAGGTTCTTTGTTCCTGGATTTGCTTCGGTTTCTCCCAAATTCTAAGATGCGGACTACAAAAAATGTTCACTTTCTCCTCTTGAATTTAGGAAGTGAATAGTGTGGGCTATTATATTCTTATATATTAAAATCTATTGCAAATAATATGTATATATTTACAAAATATTATTTTATTCATTCTCACTTTCACTTAATATTGCTACACTATCATCCTCATCACAAATATAAAAACAACATTTAAATTATAATGACCACCATAAAATACAAAAACGAATTTCAATGTGGAAAAAACTGTACTCAGGAAGTTGCTTCAACATTGATTTATAAGTGAAGAAGATTGAATCTTGAGTTGATTGAAGATCTGCCTCCGCTCAACACATCCTGGTATAGGGCCATTTACATATAATGGAGAAATTTATGTTGTTTCCTCCTCTGGGGACATTATAGATTCAACTTTTTTATAACTTACGTGATTACAACTTTAGGTGTCTTTTAATAATAAAATTATTAAAAATTTATTCATTTATCCCGTAACACCGACCCGCTTGGACGTGTCGCACCTGATTCTGCGACAGCTCAACTTCTACGCTATTATTTCACTGTTATAATAATTCCAACTCTGAAATAACACAAATGCAACAATTTTTTGAATAATTCTACATACGAATACTACAAAGAATTGTTTTAAGTCAATCCAGGGTTGTAGAAACGGAAATGTTGAAAACAGGGTCTCATTTATGGAAAAGTCCACGGAACTCAGGTGCTCGTCCTTTTAAATATTAAACTCAATAAATAATTTCCAGTAAGCCACGTGTCCCAAAATACTGCGCAGCTATAAGAATACTGTAGGGTTTTATTTTTGTTTTGAGATACAAGATCCGCTACTTTTTTATTCAAGTAGCTATCAATCTTCCTCGCGTGGCTGGGTTAAGCCCCTTGCCAAAGCAAGCATTTTTTTTTTTTTTTCCTTCCGCACCGAAGCTGTGATGTATATATTTTTTATTACATGCTGCGTCATTCTCATAAATATATAACAATTTTCGAAATACAACGTTGAAAATATGTTGCTATAACGATGATACAATTAGAATTGGTGAATTAAAACATCATTTCAGTTCTCTAAGCAAAGAATCCAAAACTTCAGTACATTGGAACACAGATTATATCCATCGATTTAAACAATTTAAGACTGAAATCAAACATGTAAGAGGTAAAACATCAAAGCAACCCGTTTTGGGTTACTTATTCTCATAAGTAAAAGAACTGGGATAGTTTTAACTTATAATTGAAGTTTTATTTTTAATCGATTAAAATCTTGTATTGTAGCATGCGATTTAGAATTATTTTCGCAATGATGTTTTTACGCGTAGCATCAATTTTTATCCTGGTACTATTTCACTGTTTAGGTGATTGAAGAATAAGTAAATGCATTATTGGACATCTAATTTTTAATTTTTATGTAGGAGTAAAATAAATTATCATTGATAAACCGTTCTTCAACTATGAAAATGATGTAGGTAAAATTCGGTAGATTGTTTTAGTGGTTCACGCAGTTAGTGATTACAAACGAAATATAGCTTGTCCTTTTATATTATAGTAAATCAAATGGCTGTTTTTTTGTATTTTTTAAAAACCGTTGACGAATGTTTAGATAGAAGTTTTTTAATGAATTAATATAATATCTACCTCTATTTAGAGTAATATTCCATAATGTAATACTCCATAAGTAATATGGAAGACCAAGAATCCGTTTACCCAATATCTAAAATGGCAAATAAAATAAAATTAAATTAAAAAAAAACTGCTAACTATACAAAAAAATAGAAAAAATAATAAACTTAAATGAGGAAAAACAAATTTAAATTTAAATACTCAACTCATATTTACAATATGTGTTTTTGTAATAAAGTTATAAATTTCTATTAATAAATACATGAATGAAATTTAAATACAATCAAACAATATATGTGTATATGTATACACTACATATACTATATATATAGTGATGTAAAATTCCCGGGAATTTAAAATGAAGGAAATATTCCCAGGGAGTATTGCTCGCAATAATCCCAAAAATCATAAATTCCCGGGAATTTAATCAGTAATTATATGGTATATGGTAATTATATTTTAAAATATAATTAAAATTCCTGTGAATATATAATTTTAAAAGCGAAATCGCTCAAATTAATAGGTCATTGTGCGAAATCGCTCGAAGTAATAGGTGGTAATTGTGCGATAAAATAAAACACAACCACTCTTACATGTTTAAAAAGTATTATTATTGATTGAAAGAAAACATCAGAAAAATAACTAGAACGTAAAAACTTTTCTAGGTCCTTTAGTCACTGTCACTCTCAATAGGTTTAGGTTTTCGGATCTGGACTTAACCTCTTCATTAGAAAAAAACAATTTTTTTTTCCAATGTTTTGAAGATCAAAGAACTGAGTAAATATTAAGCTTTAATTTCCCTCTTTTTTATTAAAACTTTAATGTACTAAATAGTGTGGCAATATGACAATTATTGGCCTAACATTAAGTTAAAAAAAAACAAAGAAATAAAGAATTCATAAAAATATTTAGTTTTTGAATATTTTAGACCTAGTATGCTTGAATATGAGTTCTAAGGAAAAAATGCTTCTTAAAACGTGCTTGGTTTTTAAATGCTTACGTTTTTAATGGTTTAGGAATCGAAATCCATTTAGTTTAGTTCTATAAATTCCAAGGATATTTGTTTATACCGCAAAATTAATGCATGGAATGATAGTTCTTGGATTTAAATGTATGAATTTACTGAGTTGCGTAGTTTTAAGGTTCTGTTAGTAACTGTTACGTGTTATAACATTCAAAATCTAAAAAGTTTCATAAATTCCCAATTTTCGGGAATTTTCCCGGGCCGAAGAAATATTCCCATTTTAGAAGTTCCCTCCCATTGGGAATAGTACCGGCCCACATCACTACACATATATAATCTGAAATAATATATAAATATTTTCTCTTTGAGTATAAATATTTTTCATACCATTTTAGAATTGTTGAAGGCTAAGTGGACTAACTATTGTTGAGACGAACGAGATATCTAAATAAAACTACGATTACGGCTTTCTGTACTTATTAGGTTAAGATTGTAACATTTGAATTGCGGTTTAGACTATCTATATCCTGCATTAGGTTACTGTATATCATGTATTTTTCCGGGGTATTGTTCCTTCTGATTACCGGCTATTGTGTATAATATTGAACCTGTTTTCTCCTTTAATGCTAGCCGTGATAATCTTGAAAGCGGGTAAGGTCGTAAGACAGGTCTTACGTGTGTCCATGAACGTGTGGGTTTCGTGTGAGGCCGAATATAGGTTAGCATTATTACCTTTGTTATGGCGTATCTGCGTGTTTTGGGAAAATAGCTACTCCGAATGTTAAAGGGTTTCTATATGAAACTTATACTTTATAAGCTGTTTTAAACCTTTGTTTTCCATTTTGTGGTTTATTTATATTTTAACTAAACTCTGCATACCCCTGTAGTTTTATGACTGAAGTTATTCAAAGATTGTTCAATCATTTAAAAATTTGATCTTTAAATTGGAGATAAAAATTGTCAGCTAGTTCAATCATTTAAAATTGTCAGTTATCAGAATTAAGCCAGATACTTTATTATACCGCTGTCAACATATTCTCTATTCCATTAAAAACTCACTGTGCATTACCTAAGCTCTGAATTATAAGTAATTCATAGTGTTTATATAAATTTAAAAAAATATAGTATATTACATACACTAGTCTTAAAAGACAAGAAACTGCTCGTCGTTTCCGACTTCTCCAACATTTTCTAGACAAGCTTTCAAAGCTCCCAATAAATTACATAAGAATGACAGACCTATTTGGACATACAGAGTTGAGCTTTGGAACTCGACTAAACCTCCCAAATCTTCTATTATACAATCCTTACAATCCAAAATCATTCGTAAAATCAACAATACTCTTTATTATGTCACACAAAAACAAATAAAGATCATAATGCTCCATATGTTGTTGATTCACCTATCCTTTCATAGTGAACCCCATACCCATTCGAATCCACTTGCCTCATACTCAATTCCCGACTACAAGAACTATCTGAAAAGAAGATGGTTAAGAGACCTTCTAATTTAGAACTTTTATTGATGTGCTACTGGTGAGTAGTTATTGACATTATCATTTTTTTCAAATTTACTTGTATATAGTGTATAAAGTAGTAAATAGTAAAATAGAAATAGAAAATTATACTGTTTTAGACTAGCCCTCCCTCCGGCTTAAATTCTTCTACCATTCCCTAAATGTTGCCAACTTCTAACCTTTTACTAACAATCATACTCCGTTATCAGCCTATCCAGCCTCTTCTCGCGCACAATCTCTACGTTCTTATGATTCTCTTCTTAAAGCTATGAACATCGTTGACCAGAACTTGTTTCTACTGAAAAGAAGAAATATTTTGTCTTATCTATTTAGCGAATGGCAGTTGACAGTTGTGAGCTGCTGAAAGCATTTTAATCCGGCGTTGGTCGCTAGGTGAGCATTTCCCTCACCCTTCTAAAAAATATTTAATAAATCCATCAGAACTTAACTTTCATCGCTGTCCTTCAATATAGCTGAGTTTAGGACATTTGCGAAAAAAAAATATGTGGTTTCTAAGAAAAATGGATGCAGGTGGCCTGGATATTGGGAGATTTTCTTGAATATTGTGGAAAATGAGCTCCTCAATATATTTCTCGTGCAGTTTATTCGTGACATTTCACTGAGCGAGTTTTCTAATTTCTGTCGATTGAGTAGCGATTATTTGTGTTCAAAATCAGTCGTGGATCTAAAATGCTTGAATTGTTGGATAAAAAGCCAGTTGAGAAGATAAATTGTATGTAGTTAGTTGATAAATCGTCCTGAATTGTATTTATATTATTTTTCAATCATTTACTAGGAATCATTGAATATATCATAGGAATATCAGAATATATCATAGGAATATCATTGAATATTGGCTGCTCGAGGCAAAAAAAAAATAGATCTGGTATAGGTGTGCCCAAGAAATAAAGAAAAGAAACACGAAAAAAAAAATTGTAAAAATTGTTGTTTCAATTTGCAACGCACATACTTCATAGGCTTGTAATAATTGTATAGAAACAGAAGAAAATGATCTAGCTGATAAATAACACATTATTTTGTAAATGGTAAAATATTTCATTTTTATTTGGTTAGGTTTTTTAGAATAAATATATTTGTAATTTAAAAAAAAAAAAATTTTAATCCTTATGCTACATACTGCATTTATTTATACATTTTGATGAAATTTATTTACCCTACATATTTAGCAACATAAAACTGCATTTTTTATGAAAATCAAAGAAGTGAGAGAAATGCACACCTAGCGACTAACGGTGTACCAGATCGGCTAGCGACCAACGCTGGGTTAAGATAACAAGAAAAATCTATTGCATATAATTGTTAAAATTAACAGTGGAACCAGTAAAGTGCAATAAAACCATGGGTAACTATTGAGCAACCTCGAAGACAGGGTCATTTTATTTTGTGGCCATACATAAAGTTAAATTAGTTACAAGATAAAAAATTGTGGAGCTCGTATCACATATTCAAGTGGATTGGATGTCATGAAAGGAATATACCTATGTAAAGTGACTAACTAGTGGATGTGTTATGCGAATCCATTTTTTTTTTTTTCCTTACAAAATACAATGGGAATGTCAGTTAAATAAAGTGCTTAAATACCAGTTTTAATTTATTAATAACTTTTTATTGTTAACTTTAAATTTGAAGTAAACAATCATCTCAAACCTATTACACTCATGTATTATTTATTAAACCTTCTCTTAAATAGTTTGTTGTATTAATTCAGTAGTTTGACACTATCAAGTATTGTGTGTGGGCATTTACATCAATCGATATAAAAACACTCACAAAAATTCAAATTCCAACGGTAAGGTTATAAGAAAGACTTATATGGGAATGCTGTGGGAGTTCGATGATTACGGTGTTCTGCTTTGACATAGCTGTAGAATGAAGCATTATTATTTTCTATCCATCATATGAGGAGTTATTTTCAAAACTGAACATTTACACTTCAGAAAATACTTAAAAAGCAAAAAACCTGCTCCAGTCCTTCCCTTTCTTTAAAAAAAAAAAAAAAAAAAAAAAAAAAAAAAAATATATATATATATATATATATATATATATTATTTTATCCTATATATATGTCTAATAGCGTAAAACGTATACTAGTGTGTGTGGCTCTCATGGCTTTATGATAAAATAAAAAACAATTTCAACCGAAAGTGGACATGTTTTCAAAAAATAAAACTCCTCATATTGTGGTGTGGTCAGTGCCTTAAACGATATTTTCTGAAAATATTGAGACTCTTTTACCAAAATTTTTAACGTTCTTCTATTCCCAGCGTTGTTTGGGAAAAAATGAGGAATCTTTTTCAGTAGTTATGTTTACTTGAGAGGTTGCCTACTTAAAATAGAAAACCTCAAAAAGCTTTCATCCGTGAATCATCGTACTTGTGTCATGTACGAAACGTCTTGCGTAAAGCACCCCGAATAAGGAGATTTTGGGATTGCATTTTGCATCGTCATTTATTCTAGTTAGTAGCTAAATACAGCATGAATATGATAAAATGATAATTGTGATCGTATAATTAACAATTAATGTCAGCTAATATATTTCTCTTATATTCTTGTACTAAAATATAAATATTTATTTATGCTATGGGTACTAAGAGTATGTTTATGTATAGGATTTTTTTTTAATCTCTAATCGGTTTTTGAAAACGCGGAAACAATTAAAGGAAGGAATTATCTGTTCGACCTGAGGCTTCAAGGCCCTTTCCCTGCTCACTTGCATGCAACACAATTAGACTAAGCAAATTTACAGAAGCGAAAACATTAATTTCTAAGGCTTCTGATCAAACCTCATTTCCTCGATATAAACTGTTAATTGTTTCGTCTTTCCTGTTCCAATTAAAACTTTTATTGACTAAGTAGTAAACCTATTATTGTATAAACCTATTACAAAGAAATATAGCTAAAAATAACTCGATTAACATAGAAGGGGACGTTTTGACTTGTAACTCACAGATTCGAATACCGATTTTCGTTTGGGTAGTAGGGACCTATAATAGTGCACAACTAGAGTTATAGCCGCCAATGGGCATTGGGACCCGAGAAAAAAAAATAAAATACGAAAATCACGTTTTATTTCTTTTCTCAGCTCTCAGTCAAGGTAGAGAAATGATCCTTTCACGTTAAATTGTAGTTTTTCTTTTCTTTAGCTCTTGGGCACACCTATACCAGATCTATTTTTTTTTGCCTCGAGCAGCCAGGAATAAGAATCTGGAATAGTAAAAATTTTAGATTCCTAGTAAATGATTGAAAAATAATATAAATACAATTCACGACGATTTATCAACTGATTACTTTCACTTTATCTTCTCAACTGGCTTTTTATCCTACAATTCAATGATAGATCCACGACTCATTTCGAATTCAAAATGATAGCTAATCAATCGAAAGAAATTAGAAAACTCGCTTTGTAAAATGTCACAAATAAACTGCATGAAAGATGAACGGATATGATAAGCGCGTGAGGTAATTGCTCATTTCCCACAATTTTCAGTAAAAATCTCCCAGTTTCCAGGCCACCTGCATACGTTTTACATAAAAACCAAATATTCTTATTCGCAAATATCCTAAACTCAGCTATACTGAGATTATTTAGGATTTAGTATTTGATGTCTCACGTTAGGGCAGATAAAGTGGAAGGAACGCAGAGGTGAATATTACAAACAGAAAGCAAATTATGTTCTTACACGTCAAGAGTGATTTAATGTTCATCCATCTAACTGTGTGCTACCAACCTCTGAGGGAGCCATTTCTCAATGATTTTTTATTTTATAAAAATCAATTGATCAATGGGGCCTGTTCTAGGTCCTGAAATCTCAGATTTTAGTGGACAAAAACTAATGAGAATAAAAAATCCCAAGGTCAACTATAACTTGAGATATCTCAATTAGAAGAAATCCGGCGACCTCCGGATTTTTGGCTAAACTATGCTAGTTTTAGCCAATTGGATTTTTCATTGGAATTTTTGTCATTTTTTTTTTTCGAGTTAAAACTACAATTTTTTTCACATTTTTTACCGTTTATCACTGCATATTTGGCAACACAAAACTGCATTATTTATTAAAATCGAAGAAATGAGGGAAATGCTCACCTAGCAACCAACGCCGGGTAATCATATCATATAACTTATCAAAGAAAATTTAAAAAAATACTCAAGAATACTTTTGTGTGTATACCTTTTATAAATGTGTGTCTACAATGAGAATTAAGCTTTTCTTAAATGTAGCATGATTTTTTAAAGTAATTTTCTCCTATAAAAACTAGCCACAACAGTAATTTTCAAAATAGCCTCAAATGATTGGCTTTTATATTACACTTTTAACTAACCGCTTAATGTATTAATTTTAATTATATAACTATACAAGTTTGAGTGATACCTCTTGGGGAACAGAATAGATCAAAAAAACAAATTTAGAAAAAAAAAGGGAAGAAAATTCCTGTGAAGTACCATGATCGGTATGTTTTCCTAAACTACTATACAAGTTTTAAACGAATTTTGTTCCATGATAGTACATATTTCATAACTTATAAGTTGAAATATTATTCATTTTTTAATTATATCGCTGGTATTTATATTATTACTGTTCATATGATTGGTATTTTTAACATTAAAATTTTAAACAAGATTATTTTATATTAAAATAATTATATTGTACCATACTCATAATTTCCTTAAATTATTCTGATTGATATTTGTCTGCCTTTGCGACGCCCCCTCCAAATTTTGGCAGACAACGTTTTTTTGTCATCTAGCATGCAGTTTCTTGTGTGCTTGAAATAAATCGTCTTCAAATGGTCCACTTTTGGACTAAAAAAACGAGGATTTTGAATTCTGACTGCCGGTGCGACGCCCCCTCCAAATTTTGGCAGACAACGTTTTTTGTCATCTAGTGAGCATGCAGTTTCTTGTATGCTTGAAATAAATCGTCTTCAAATGGTCCACTTTTGGAAAAATGCGACGCCCCCTCCAAATTTTGGCAGACAACGGTTTTTTTGTCACCTAGTGGGTTTCATTACACGATTTACATGTACATCAGACAATTTGAATCATAAATGGTTAATCGGGCACGTTCTATATCATTTACTCTAAAATCTGTTGTCGGTCATTTTATGATTTAATTTTTAACAAAGAAGAACATTTATAAAGTCCAGCTCCCCGGAGACTTGCGGCAGATGCAAGTGAATGTGTTAATTAGTCAGACGTATTAATTGTCAAAATCGTATCGAACTTATAATTATAATAATGAAATAATAAAAAATCGTACTAAAATGAAATAAAAATAAGACATAATTATAGACACTTAAATAAAAAAGTACAATGGTAAAGACTTAATTTAAAAAACTGTTCTAAAGCTGACCGATTCCCGAAACTTTAAACTCCATAATGATAAATAACTTGAAAATTAATAAATGTGGAAAGATGCTCTCCCCTATCATTAACATTAAAATCTAAAATTTTAAAAAATATAAAGAACATCTCTGAAGACTGAGAAAGGTTTCGGTCATTGTGTTTTGGAATTATTCCGAGAAGGGACAGGTAGGGAACGGGATTAGAAGGCAGGTACGAGCCTTATTGCAGTTTGGGACCTTCACTTCGACATAGCTCTACCTAAATATTTGTTACTGCTCTACAGAAGTGTTGTATAAATATCTTTCCAGGAGTTCAAAAAGAAATGAGAAATGAAAATGAATATACAAAGTACAATATACAGTACATTGAATCTAAAAAACGAGGAAAAAGTATTTAATTGATTTATTTAAAGTATCATTTTCAGTATTATAATTATCTATTCGAAATTAAAGAATTAGATATCACTTGAGTGTAGGTTGCAGGGTATATAATATATTTCCCTTCCCACTCTGACCAGAATAGGTTACTAACCTGTACGATGTACTTCTCTACCCTAGTTTGTTTATAATTAAAAAAAATTGTTTGATTTCTATTGAAAATAAAATAAATTTTTTTAAATTAGTAACCAGGTATTTGAATATTCATTTTTGCTGTAAGCATTTTAGAACGACTGTCAGCCCACCCTTGTTTTTCAAACGTCATATTCTGAATGTAAGCATAATAATGCCATTAACTCCAAAAATGGGGTCAGCCAATGGAAGGATAATGGAAATGAGCCGATGTGAAGTCATCTTAGACACTTACAAGGTTATGGCTTGTACTCTAATATTTGTTTTCAACTTCAGCAAATAATTCGTTGTCACCGCAACCCACAATCGACCTTTTGAACAAATCGTGATTGATTCCTAGAAAACAAATGTTTTGGGTTTCATATACAAGTTGAAATGGTTGGAGGTAAGTCCCTGAAAGGTTTCTTTCTCGTGCTGCAATAACTCCCTAAGGTCACCAGGTAACTGCCTACTAGCCCCCTCTGGTGTCGTTAATTCTTTCTCGTCTATTGAATGTGCTTTCGTTTGGGGTTGGATCCCATATAACAAATATGTTTTTTTAAATATTTTAAGTTTTTTCATCTCTAATTTTCTAAAAAAAAAAAAAATTGGTTATTTAAGAATCAAATTCATTGCTAAGTTCCTAAGTTTTTCTGAAATGCGCATATTTTGTTTTGTAACTTAACCTTCATAGATTCATCCTTTTTCATTCGGTATCGCTACATATTTCCCCTAACTATGACCGATTGAAATATATACTTATATAAGTAGCAATCACTAATTCAAATTATTTTATTTTAGAAATCTTGAATTTTCTCTATTTTCTTTTTTTATGAAAATAACTTTTTTATAAAACCTGTTGGATAATCCGTCCTTCTGGTTAGAGTATATAAGGAGGTTAAGCCCCAACAAACAACTCACTTCGCCATTTTATGTGCCTCGAGTTTTAATTATGGTTGTTATTGGTTATATTTTGGCCTTCAATGCTTAAATATTATTGAAAAAAAATATATTTCTTGCAATATAAATTAATAATTCATTATTATATTTAGTGGAAAGTCAAGTATTTTTGTCATTATTAATATTTCCTGAAGTGAATATTCGTATGACTACGAAATATGAAATCTATAGACTCTGAAGGATACTCGTTTCAGATCTTCCTGATCAAACAAAATATTTTTGACTGCCGAATGTCTTTAAAATATTTTCGATGCCCTACAAAGTAATTGTTGTCTTTTCGAAAAGCGATTAAATTATTTCATTTTTAAAGGACACGGTTAGTATCTTTAATGTTGTAAAATATTAGTAAATTTTGAGCTTGATAAGAACTTAGATGTCTTACTTACATAATCATTACATTTTTTTCAAATCGATTTAGAAGGCGGTAAATTTAATTAGGAATGCCATCAACATATGGCACATTGCCAATAAAAATATGTGAATTCTTTTTTGCCCGTATTACTTATTGCCCTAAAAAGAGACATATTGTATTATTAATTCAATAAAACACATCGATCTAAAAATGAATGTGATAAAGTATATCACAAATTTCATACTTTCTTATTTCCACTTGAGAAAATATAGCAGAAATTAACGTTATAACTTTCAACAAGGATTCTGTGTTTTATATATTTATAATTTGTTATTTCTAACATTATAAAGTTTATCAGAAGTTAACATTACTTGTGATTTAGTATTATATTAGTTCTGATTTAATATAATATTAATTCAACATTGATTTAAGGTTTGATATTTTGATATTTTTCATTTTAATAATGGAAGGTAAACAGAAGTTAATATTAGTTTGAACATGGATTTGGAGTTTCTACGTAAATTAAGGAGTATAACCTTTCCCCTCGAAAAGTAGCGACTAAAACCCCGAAATAAATCGGAAGAAGGTTAGAATCGATAAAAGGTATTTTGGGCACATGAAAGGGCTGGAGCTCCGCTTCTGAAAAGGCACCTGCCTAAGTCCTTGTGCATAAGTATAGCTTCATTCCAGATTGCAATTTTTGTAATTTTTAGTTGTATTCAAAGCTGCTATCATGTCGTCAGTGACTGAATCTGATATAGAACTCTCCGAAGAGTATCCCGTATCCTGGAAGACGCGGAAGGATGACTAACCAGAGGATACAGATAAGAGCGGACGGAGAAAGCCTTACCCTGTAAGGAAGACCCAGTTGGCTTAATGCGTCCACTATCTCAATTAGGGCTATTTAGTCCCAGTGTCCGCTAAGTGCCGCGTACTTATGCTTAGTCATGCCGATCCCCTATCAACCACTCCAGAACATGAAAGTGGTTAGAAGTCGTAATATCACACCATCAATTATGTTATATACACTGCTATTAATACATTCTGAATGACTTGTTTTTATTTGAATTGATAGATTTTTTATAGAACATACATATAAACAAAAAATGTTGGTAGGTAAAAGGCATACGTCCTTCCTAATTCTCCAATCCGGAATGAAAGGGGAGGGGCCCAACTCAAAAAAATAGTTGACTGTAGAAATATACAAGAAAGTAGATAGGGTGTGAAGTCAATAAATCGCAATAAAATTGTATTCATTTATTATACATCTCAACCCATCATCAGAGCTGGAGAAACAAACAAATATGGCAGAAAATGAATCTAAAAGCGATAGTAATTGTAATAGTAAAGACAAAATTTAAATAGTACAAGGTAAAAACTAAAAAAAATATAATAAGATAAAAAATATTATAGCAAAAATAATCGATAAATACTTGACCGACTGCAGTTCCGCAAAGCTGTCCTTTTTCCCAATGTACTTACCAGTAAGAAGACTAGAGGACCAAATGGACAGAGGAAAGAAAGCTGGCTCATAGTCAGAAAATAAAGGAATACTGAAAGAAGAAGTAGATACAAGCACCGCGGTCGTTAGTAGGACAAATGAAAAAAAAAAAAAAATAAAAATTACAGTAAAAATGAATGGGTATGGTTAATGAAAAAAATAGATTAGTCAAGTTTAACAGAGAGCTAGTACATAGTAAAATGAGAATAGTTAAAATTATAGCATAGCTATGTAATACTATAACGTAGAGTACCTCGGCACATGAAATAACATATCAATTAAAAATAAAGAATTCTTGATAGTTCTACCGAGGATTGATGTTATTGTAGTTGCGAGAATATTTTTTTATGTTTTACATAAATTTGTAAGTTTCATGTAAAAATATCGTCATTTTGGCAAAAGCCAGTTTTTAAAAATAAAAAAACAACTCAATTTCTCCTAGACTGAGAAAAACAACAGATCATAGATATGTCTATTTATGATCTACTAATTGTATATCTACTGCTTCTGACGGAAACTATCTTCAGATTTTCGATTCGAGCAACACCAACAGAGCTAGCTAAGCGTGTGCGAACCCGCGAAAAAAACAAAAAAAAAAAAAAAAAAAAAAAAAAAAAAAAAAAAAAAAAAAAAAAAAAAAAAAAAAAAAAAAAAAAAACACACAAAAAATGTAGAGAAAACTTTACTTTTTTCATCCAAACCAATATAGCTCCTAAAAAGTAGGTCCTAGCGACACATGTTATATATACATTTTTAATGGGTTTATTTAAAATATTGAAAGATTGGATAAATCATTCTATGATAGAACACTATTATTTTTCCCTCTACATAATTCTTAATTTATGGTAGATATGATAATAATTTTATTCTTTGAACTTACCTATTTGGTCAATGAATTATGTAATAAATACAGTGAGATGGTAATTCCTGGCAAGTCCTTTTTTAAAATTCTGTTGGAGTCCTGAATCCAACAAAGGGGAGGAACAAAAGGACGATTTAAAATTCAAATCGTTTTAGGAATCTTTAAAGGGTTCTATGCGAGTAATCTCTTTGATGATTTAGCTGGAGTTTTTAGTACTGAATGGAGCCTTATAACTTATACATTTTGGCTATTAATGTATAAGTTACACTATTGTTAAATGTTAATTATTTACTGACAAGGGGACGTTTGCAGTTGTAACTCACAGATTTGAATGCCGATTTTTGTGTGGGTAGTAGGGACCTATAATAGAGCAAAACTAGAGTTATAGCCGCCAATGAGCATTAGGAGCCGAGAAAAAAAATAAATATATGAAATTTTATCAAAATAAAAAAATATTGTTTTTTGTTTTTTTTTAAAACGTCTTGTTTATATAATATAGGTGAGGAAAATTTTTAAACTAAAAACTGATATTATTTCCAGATTCCTCATCTCAAAAAACATGTAGAAACTTAATTTTGTCGAAATCAAAAACAATTTTTTTTTACCTTTAAAATTTTGTAGGATTTTAGAAGGCAAGGGGCTGTCAATTTCTGTCAGTTTTTGTCCACTAAAATCGGGAGTAAATCCAATGTTATACGCATGGATAAAAAGCAGAATATAAGCTGATTCTAGTGATGCTATTATAGTTGTAATCGGTTGAACAGAGCAGTTGTTCTGGGCGGTAGAAAATGTTGATGAAATCTCAACTTTAAAATCTTAACCTCCTCGAAAGGGGTAAAAAATCAATAATTTTTTATTTTCATTAAATTTCACATATAAGGGTTTTATGGTGCGTTAAATCGAGATTTGAGGCCAGTTGTTCATGAAAAAATGTTTCCACTGATTTAAAGCCGGATAATGTCTTGAGCATAACAAATGTATTTTTATATCTAATAGCATACATAACTGCAATTAAACGTGAAAAAATCATTTCTCTATCTTGACTGAGAGTTGAGAAAAAAAAATAAAACGTCATTTTCATATTGTATTGTTTTTCTCGGCTCCTAATGCTCATTGGCGGCTATAACTCTAGTTTTGCTCTATTATAGGTCCCTACCACCCACACAAAAATCGTCATTCAAATCTGTGAGTTACAACTGCAAACGACCCCTTGTGAGTTTGATAAAAATAATTAAATATAAAACTATTTGCTTATCACTCCGTCTCTATTTTTGGTTTTAATTGACATTACCGCACTCTGTAAAACAAACGTGAAGTATTTTAATTTAATTAATTAACATAGTTAATTTGGTAATATTTATAATGACTTAATTCTTTATGGTTTCTCACATTTACTTACGGTTTTATCCATGTCAAAGTATGTGATAAAATGTAACAAAAAACATTTAATTAATTCTATGGTGCCTCTTGGCGTAATCAATTTTCTTATTTTTTATTAAATATATTCTCATTTGTACAGAGCTTTCATGTACACAGAATTCGCCTACCATACTTACGATGGCAATCACATAAAACTTAGCTCTGAATTATTAAATAGTTATTATATTTTTAAAAATTTTATTTCTTGTTTTTTTTTTCTTAATATTTAACCTACAATACATGTACTCTTTAAGGTATATAATAATGTATGTATGTAAAATTATAATAATAACAAAAATTAAAAAGACTACATGTACATTATATGCTTTTAGGTATTGGTTTGTACAGGAATAAATGAAATTCCTTCATGTTGAAAAACAATTTACTTACAGTTATGGGGTTGAATTTTGAAGAGTGCTTGGGGATGTGATTAATCTCGAAAAGTATAGCTTGGATTGTTATTTAAGTAGAACAAAAAATGCCTAAGCGTTGTTAATAAAGAATCTTTTGCGGGACTAGTTACATTTTAAAAAAAAAATCTTTTTCTATTTATTGATATTAAACTTACTTGCAGGCCTTTATCACGGACACCTGTGACATTATAAATGTTGAAAACATTTTAAATATTACTGATATTGATAGAATAAACATTATTTATTACCATATCAGTACAATATCGAAATATATGAAAAACAGTATTTAAAATTTTTTTATGTATCTATACAAGTGTGTATAAACTTACCAGTTCATTTGTGGACGTAAATATATATCCGAGAAAAATCTTCCTTTCGTTTATTTTTTTATCATATATTTTTGTGTTAATTCATGAATTTGTATATAATAAGTGTATTTTTATTTTATATATTCTTTTCGATTGCGTAAATAGATTTAGAATTGTCTGAGAATGTACCAGACTCACATTTGTACAAGAAGAATTTTCTTTTAAATAAAATTATTATGTATCTATTTATTCACTGAAATTCACAACTGTTATAAAAAAAAATCTAGTATATGTGATTTAAACATTTATAGCGCATCTCAACAGCTTAAATGATATTCTTGAATATATTCCAAAATGAAATCACAAAAATAATCATATTAATAAAAGTGTTTGGCTACTATAACTGTTTTTTGTTTTGTTTTTATTTAATAAAATGTATTTTTAACGAAGTGAATTTTTCGGTAATGTAGGTTAAACAGGAAAATGCATTTCGCTCGGTGCCGACATATACTGCATTGTCACTATCTTACCAAAGTAAATTATCGTTGTCGGAAAATCCGCTTCGGTGCATTCCACTACTATCCATCAGTAGTGTGCGCTTTCTTTTATTTGCTAATCATTGCAGTAGAGATAAAAAAGAAATTATAATACAATTATTTGCGAACTTTTTTCTGCTAACCAGAACATTTTCGTAATTTCTAATAAACTTCTTCATAACCCTGTTCCTTATCTAATCACTTTTGTCATTAATACTAACATTATTGATTTAATTTTTTTAATTAAAAACCTTAAACCTACTACTTACAGTACTGTCCTACAGTACATTTTAATAATATTCAACTGATCCCCGTTGAACAGGTCCGATATATTGGACATTTGGGCGTGCGAATGACTTGGAGTACACATACCAAAATTTTCAAGACAAGCCTTAAAAACTCCCAATTAATCACAAAAACCTTTTTAAATAACAGTAATCAGAACAATTTAGACAAATGGATATGAGCTTTGGGGCTCTACTAAACCTTCTAATTCTTCTCGTATCCAATCCTTGCAATCCAAAATCATTCATTCTCCTTATCATGTCACAAACTAAATTTTCCATCAAGATTTCAATGTTCCATATATTGCAGATTTGCCCTAAACCTGTCTTTTAATAGTAAACTCCATATCCATTCGTCGAATCCACTGGTTTCCCAACTTGCCTCACCCTCAATTCCCTACAATCCTCCGAGGTGTCTAAAAAAAAGATGGCCAAGAGGCCTTCTAATAGAGAACTTTGCTAGTGCTACTAGTGAGTAGTTCTTTTCATGTTATTTTAATAATTTTCCTCAATTGAGGCAAATAAGGCATGTAAATGGAATAGGCTGTTAGTGCCAAAAATATAATATTAATAATTTTTGATTGGAAAATGAATAGGTTGCATCGCCAATGTAATGGAAATAGTGGTACGTACCTTTCTTAGTACCTAGCGCTTTATGATAGTTAGTACCAATGCCTTTCCCATTTACATGCCTCAATTTTGCTTGTTGTATATAATGTATTCAGTTTTAAATATTAATAAATAGTTTTTAAAGAAAATTATATTTTAAATTTTTTTCTTACATTTTACTATATTAAAGCGAAAAGAAACTGCTCTTCATTACAGACTACTTCAACATTTACTAGACATACGATCAAAAAGCTCCCAATTCATTACAAAAGACTTATTTACATGACTGCGATTAGACCTATTTGGACGTACGGAGTTGAGCTTTGGGGCTCTACTAAACCATCCAATTCATCTCGTATCCAATCCTTACATCCAAAATCCTTCGAAAAATCCTTAATGCTCCTTACTTTGTTACAAATAAACTTATTCATAAAGACCTTAGTGTTCCATATGTTGCTGAGTTAGCCCACACCAGATACTTATCCTGTCATAGTAAGCTCCATAACCACTCAAATCCATTAGTTTCTCAACTTGCTTCCCACTCCATTCCCGATAATCCTCCAAGGCGTCTGAAAAGAAGATGGCTAAGAGATCTTCAAGTGTAGAGTTTTTATTGAAGTGCTACTGATGACAAGTTTTAACATGTTATTGTAATCGTTATCAGCTCATTTACTTGATGTATATATTTGTACAGTTGTAAATTTCTATAAATTGATATGAAAAAAAAAATATTATTTTCCTTATTTAATTTTCAATTTATTATTTTCACGTATAATTTCCAATACTTAAATGTCTTCCAATTCCATGTGTCCCTTTTCTGTGACTCCAAATTCTATAGTAGCCGATGTCCCCTTTCCCCACCCTCCAGTTAGCGGAGAGAATGTGGTAACTGATGCCTAGATTCAATCTCCCCCTGTTCACTAGCCTCAATCACCATCACCGCAACTCCAAAGGCGCCTCAGAGAGCATAAGTTGCAGCTCTTGTCCATTAACACCATTGAACCTGATTGTTCTTGATGGACTGATGGTGCCTGGTCCACTCTTGTCATGGCTGGGCAGTTTTAATAATGAAAACGTAAGATAATAGTACTTATCATTATGTTTAATTTAATTGTTATGTTTATTTATGCAATTTTGTTTATTTATAGTTATCAAATAGGTAGCTAATATTTAAACTCTTAGGTCGTCTCAAAACCTAGCCCAAACGTTATTTTAGATACAATATTATGTTCTTGTATAGTTTATTTTTAATTATTTAATTTGCTGAAGAATCTCTTTTTCCTTTTTTTATTGTTCGTTATATGTTATTCATAACAGGATTTGTCCCGAAATTAATTTTTTTTTTATTCTGATACATCTGCAGAACATTTAATACATTATAAAATGGGACAATGGGTATAGAAGCTCGCCTTATAAAATAGTATATGGATATCAATTTCTCGTTCTCAATATTCTAACGAAACCAAACACCGATTCGAATGCAACATCGGAAGGAAATTGGATCGTTTTATGTAACTGAAAGAAAATACAGGTTAAATTCTATTTGTGATTGTGACTGATAACGATTACAATAACATGTCAAATCTTGAAAAGAACTACTCATCAGTAGCACTTTAATAAAAATTCTACACTAGAAGATCTCTTGGCCATCTTCTTTTCAGACGGCTTGGAGGATTATCGGGAATGAAGTGGGAAGCAAGTTAAGAAACTAATGGATTTGAGTGGTTATGGAGCTTACTATGAAAGGATAGGTTTCTGGTTTGGCCTAACTCAGCAATATATAGAACATTAAGGTCTTTATGAATAAGTTTATTTGTAACAAAGTAAGGAGCATTAAGGATTTTTTGAAGGATTTTGGATATATGGATTGGATACGGGAAGAATTAGAAGGTTTAGTTGAGCCACAAAGCTGAACTCCATATGTCCAAATAGGTCTTGTAACTGCCATGTAAATGAGTCTTTTGTAGTAAAGCGGAATGTTTGAGCGTTTGTCTAGAAAATGTTGAAGAAGTTGAAAACGACGAGTAGTTTCCTGTCGTTTTAGTCTTATATGTGGACGTTTGTCCAAGTGGAGTCCTGGCGGATCTGTTCAACAGAGATTAGTGGGATGTCATTAAAGGATACTGTAGGACAGGAGGTCGTAGGTTTACGACGAAGGGTAAAGGTTATTTGTACTTTATCTATATCTATACTATTGTATGAAAGGACAAGCCATTTTCTGTTTGTAATCACTAACCGCAAAAACTACTGAACCAATTTCTACAAAAATTTAACGGCATCATCTTCATAGATCAAGAAAGGTTCAGCTATATAATTTAAATATTTTAACCAATTTAAAAAAGCGATAAATATGTGGTGCGCAATGAAGTTTGAAAATAGATCGATTGGTGGCGATCGCCATTCAAGAGAGGTTACAAAGATACGGTGTTATATAGAGCTAGAAGTGTTATATAGAATATAGATAATAAAATTTGCTTAATTCATTAATTGTTATAAACCCTATAAATATGTGGTGTAATGTGTGGATCCCAGTGAAGTTTATAAGGCTAGCGCAAAATTTATCTTAGCCAAAATTTAACTACATCATCTTCATAGTTCTAGGGGGGTTTACAATAGTAAAATTTACTATATTTATAATAATTTAAATGTACATGTTAACTGACAGAAACGAGATTTGTTACACTGTCATAAACTTTAAATGTTATTAATTAAAAATATAACCAGATGAAATCGATAAAATTGTTTCTGCCCAATAAAACTTATTACCAAATCCAAATGTCGATCCTTTCCTTTTTGATATTGTGTGTAAAATATGATCCATCGACCTTTAGTTGTAATCACTAATAATGCAGTCCATTATCCATAAGAATTTATTAATAGTCTCTGTCCGTATGGATTACCAATTCTTGTATTAAAATTGAAAAATTGGGTGTCCAATTTAGCTTTTATGTAATTTCCAAACACTTAATCAGTGCAGTTTTGACCAGGTTAGATATTACAAGTTCTTAAAAGGGGGATGCTAGTTTGTCATAAAATTGTTTTTAGTTCTTCCGAATGTGATTCGTAACAGTCTGTATCTAATACTCTTTTATTAGTCCTATCAATTTTGATTTTAATGTTTGGATTTTTCGAATATGTGTATTTTTGGCGGGTTTCCTCGAAAATTGTTTTAGAGGTAATCTCTTTTTATATTTTTAAGAAAATTAGAAATTGTGTATTTTAAGTTTCATAAGTATTCAACGTTATCACTGGTTGTCATCAATTTTTATTATTCTCATTTTGCCGGGTTTTTTTTTTTCCCATACGTTTTAACTTGTATTATAAAACCAAAACTAAGAAAGGAATTAACTATAGCTTTTATATAGTCCCGGATCCCCCGCCATATCTTCCTTTAACATTTCCAGAACTTCGAACCGATTTCTGAACTCGATGGTCTGAAACGCGGCCGCTTACGTTATTCTATGTCCAAGTGAGGTTTTACTCTCTAATACCCAAACAACAAACAGCGGAAGAACAACGCCTTATTATTATTATTTTTAAATATAATTAATTATGTATAATATTTGACCTAAAATAGTATAATCACTCTAGAGAACTTAAAATGCTCCACAATACCTAATTGCGGGACTTTTATCAGGTGGTTATAGTTCAAGTAATAACAGCGCGACAGTTAAATTTGGCAAGTACAGTCGTTAAAGTTAATAAGTGTTGAACCGTCAGAGGGTAGACCGAGATGTAAATGGGAGATTGTGTATAGGCTGATCTTTGGCATATGGGATTTGATGTGGTGCGATAGTGAGAGAGGTGTGGTCCGAGATTGGTGTCGGCATCAAGCCTTTGATTTCGTTTGGACTTTTGATTTACTTATTTATTTATTTATCATGTTTTTATCGTTAGAAATTATTTAAAAAGTGTTATGTATTTTAACGGTATCGTTAATAACCATTAATACGTTTACCATTAATCTATCTTTAATTTTAACATTAAGGAATAATTATCAATGTCGTTAAATCTTAATTATCAAGTTGAAAAGTAATAAAGGAGTAATGATGACTGGTTCCTCAGGCTTGCTGAGGTAATAACATTTCAAATAATGGCGTAGTGGTCATGTTCGGATAAAAGCTCAGTAAAACAGTTTAATTTAAAAAAAGAATGTGTATTTAGGGAAAAAAATTGATGATTATCAATAGAATAAAATATATATAAATAAAATAATATGAAGTATATATTTGTGATTTTTAAACCGCTACTCAATTCTTTGTTTTTGAGTGCTTATCATGGCTATAATTATTATCATAAAATAGTTCGCTACCCTTCAAATATGATATCGAATGATATGATTAATATGATTCAATGCTGCAATTATTTTCTTTTTCACACACATTTAACAAATATCATAAAAATAGATTCGTTTCTATCGGGCGTTATGAAGTCTAACGTCGTATAAAAGAAAACATCGGATAACGGAAATCCTTAAATGTAATTAGAAACATAATTACGCTTGAAGATTTTCTGTGAAAATAAATGACGTGTACGTTTGTATTTAGTAAGGAGAAATTGCTCATCATCGTAGCTTTTTTTCCTCTCTAGAAAATATTTCTAGATTTTTTTTTTTTTAAATTATAGTTTAATATAAATTATTGATTAGATATTATTAAGTACATGGGTATATATGTAATGAAATATTGTATTACTGATTTATGTTATGATGCAGTATGTATCACAAAATTATCAGTTGAATGTAATTACGCGTTAATATGCAAATTATACAATAGATTAAATAATAATTTAATATTATTTTAATGTAGTAAATATTTTATTCATACACAGTTACGTAAAATAGCATTTTTTAAAGTATCACTTTTCTTGTCATTTTTAAACATAATCGGTAAGAATCTTTTTTATTTTTCGTTTGGGAGCCGGATTAGAGGGATTTTACGTGACATGATATATCTACTATATTTGAACTCATGATACTAATGTTCTTAGCAGATTGGTAATCTTTGGAATAACCTCTCTTCCTTTGTTGGAGTACATAAGGGAGAGACATTTCAAATATGACATCATCACGCTGTCAAGGTTCCATGTGACATACCTTTGTGTCCGTAACTCGTGTCTAACCCGCTTCAGGCCTAGGTCTCAAGAATACTTCAGGCTGAATAATCAGGATATGCTTACCACCATTTGAGTTTTTACTGTATAAAGTTATCTTTATCATTTTATCATCTAGTAACTGATGTAATTGTATTTTATATTATAAACATTTGTTTATATTACTTATGAATAAACAAGATGAACAACCACCCGGGTTATGTTGGCCATATTTTGTATTCTTGAAAAGGTGTGTATGATGATTGGATGAATACCTTGTCCGGCCAAAAGTTCTGGCATACATATAAATCGCTGAAATTGTACTTTTTAACGTTATTAGAGGCCTCTAAGGCATTGAAATAATACTAAAAAGAGAATCATGCTTCTGTGGTAGCTTTGTCCCGCTCAGAAAAATCTCCTAACGAGATTTTTAAGTTGCTCAGGCCCCAGGAATCAGTTGGCGATTCGTTTATAGGACCCATGATAGATTCAGGGAGACTCGCTTTTTCGAAGACAGGGCACGTCCAGGTCGCCCAAGAAGTGTAAGGACAGCAGCAAGGCTTAAAGCGGCTAAGAACGATAACTATAAAAAACCTCTCCGCAAGCATAATAATGTGAGGTCCCGGGAAGCGATCATATGAGCTCAATCATTGTCTCAGATGAGGGAAGACTTTAGATAGCGGCGCCTGTAGGCGCTTAATCGACATCTTAAAAAAATTAGAAGATAAAGGAGTAAAACACTATTCACACCGTATGCAAATGGTAAACATCGGAAAATTCCTTTTACTGATAACAACATTTTTACATTGAGCAAAAATTCAACCAACAAAATAAAGGGTATATACAAGGTTCCCAAGAAGCTTTTCAAATTGTCGAAAGTGTCCATAGAGGCCACCATCCTGCACCTTTGATGGTGTGGTGGGGAGTCAGTTTGATCGGGATCACAGAACTACATTTTTGTGTATCTGGGGTCAGAACAAACACCTTTTGAAAGGCGTTGTACCACCTTTGAAGAATACGTTATTCAACGGAGAGCACTTGCTCTTTTAGCAAGATTTTGCACCAGCTCAAAAAGCAAGAACCACTCAGGCGTGGTTTAGAGACAATTTTCCTGAGTTTATAAGTTCAGAAGAATGGCCCTCCTCCGGCTCTGATCTTAATCCACTCGATAAGTTGTGGGCAGAATTGAAGCCTATGACCTGCAGAAGAAGACATAACACCCTCGACGCCCTACAGAAATCCCTGATCAAGGCAGCAGAAGAATTTCGTTTAGAAAAAGTGCGTACTGCAATTGATGAATGGCCTAAGCGCCTTAAGTTTTGCGTCAAAGCCAAAGGAATGCGTTTTGAATAACAAATTTTTTTAATAAATGTATTCAATATCTAATAAAATATTTTAAGTAATACAATATTCTAATAAAACACACTATTTTATATTTTACGCTTAAAATTGTATGTGGACGTGAACTCCTTAAAAATAATGTAACTATTAGTCGAGAAAATAAAGAAAATCAATTGAATGGAATATTTTGCCTGTCAGTCTATAAGCAATTGTATTGTTATAATCGTACTTGAAATAGATCAATTAGCTCAGTCAAATAAGGAGTTTTATGCAGCAAACCTCGGAATAGAAGCAATGAAGCTGAATTTTTGCATATACCTTTGTTTTGGCATTCTTAATTAGGGGTGAAAAGTCACCGACCTCAGCATGTTAGCATAATTAGATATTCAAAGTCAAAGGTCACAAAAATCATTTTTTTTTTTAAATATCTCGATTTCTATGCCTCGGACTTCCTAGAAAAAATGACAAAATCAAAGTTGTAGAGCATTAAATTTTCTTTAATTTCATCTATACGTTTCTTGCACTTGAAGCAAATTTTTGAGAAAAAGGATCCCATGTTCAAACAACTATGCTAACATGCTGAGGTCGGTGACTTTTTACCCCTTATTTAGAATGCCAAAACGTAGGTTTATCTAAACATTCAGCTTCATAGCTTTCATTCCGAGGTGAAATCCTTATTTGACTGGGCTAAATCAACATTTCTTAAATCAACTATCTAAAAATAATTGAATACCTACAACTTATATGTGTGTTTTATTGTGAAAATTAACTCATTTTTTATTGGAATTTTTGAGCGTTTTGTTAACTTCGGGATAGTGTTTATTGAAATTACTAAAACAAAAATACAGAGTACATAATATGGACTTTGGTATACATTGCTCTACTAAACAGCGTTGCGGCCTCCGAGAGTTTCCTCCTTTTAGGGCGAAGGCACCACCGAAATAGTTGGAACATCCTCCAGACCGTTACCGAGGCTCTTCTATAGAGATAGAACTCCTGTCACAATAACCACATAGTTGCTATTGTTGTTTTCTCTTCCTTGTTCCTCTTGTCGTGAGAGATGGAGCGATTTTGGCCAGGGTATCTCAGATGATCTCATAGACTAAGGTCGTATGAGCCGTTTTTGAGTATACTCCTGACTTTAATCAAGTATTTCAATTAGTAATTTTGAAGTAAAGTATTTGTTATTTGTAATTAACGTGTATATTATTAGTTTATCGAAATGATTATGCGTGAAGTTACATTGATAACAAACATAAATATTCTATTCATTTTGGATATTACTATTAGTTAATTGAATAAAATAAAGATCTTCCTTTATTTATTGTCAGATAAAAATGTAATATTAAAAAGGAATAAAAATAATTGAGTAACGAAATGTTTAGCCTTTTTGTTTATTAATTATTACTGAATAAGCTAACTAAAATTTTCTGTATTAGGAAATATTCTGGTTTTATTTTAAAACAAATTATTTATGTCAATTAAATTTTCCGCAATGGCAAGTCTAATTGCTTGCCTAATGGGTATCAATGCTAGATTCGATTCCAGAGTTCATCATAACTCGCACTTGCTGCATAACAGAATAAACACAAGTTTATATATATGATGTGTCGGTAATAAAAATTTTCAATTCCCGGTTCAAGAACCGGAACCAAAAAATCGATTCTCTCGAAACGAAAAAAAAAATGGTCTTGGGATTGGGGCGGATAAACCAGAGTCTCATAACAATTTTCTTGAGGTCATACTGAAGAGACAGTGTACTCCAAGTCATAATACGCATGAGAATTAATAAAAAGTTTTGCAATAAATAGAGAAAAATCGAAAGGCAGAAGTTGAACAACCCAGGGTTATATGCGCGTTGAGATAGGAAATGGAAATAAGAAGATTAGATATTCTTTAATTAGTTACGTTTTATGCAATTCATCAATTCCTAATTTTATATATTTTTTCTGCGACCTTCGAAACATTCTTCCTTTTTTTATTTAGTGAGCTTCCTTCAAGTCACTATCATAAAAAAATAAATAATAATTATGCGGGTTTGAGACCATGAGTTTCTGAGTCCCATTAAAAAAACCTTAAGAACACTATCCCTAACGTCATAAACACTTATCTGTCATCATGGAGGAATTTATTAATAACTTTATTTTTTTCCCACAGCTTTGATTACTTTCCATTTACAACTCCTTTAGTTGTCCCAAGATCTAGTTATCCGTTTATACTGATCTGTTATTGAAGGCCGTTAAGCAACAGCTATTACTTTGTAGAAGCAATTACAATAATACTTTTTCTAATGGGTGTAATAAAATAATTTATTTTATTTTGGATAAGATCAGAAAATTGATGCAAGGATTCGATTTCCGGATTTCTGAAGGTCTGATATTAGGATTCAATCACTGCACACATTATACATGTACATAAATTTCTCAAACAATGATCAGTGTTCTCCCAGACCCGGAACTTTTTCAACTTAAAAAAACATTCAGAAACTCCCATAATCTAAACAATGTGCAATTATGTCAAACAAGCATTAAAAAGATTCACAAACGCACTAACCACATACTATTAGAACAACATTTAATTATGAAGGCATTCATAGTTTAGTTTAAACATTAATTTAATGAAACAAAATAATTTATAAGTTGATTATTCCGCTAATGTAATGAACTTAATTGTAAAAAAAATATATATTAAAAAAGTAATTATTTTACTTCCTACGTAGGTATAAAAAGGTATTTTCCGCGATGAATGAAGTAGTAGACCTCCTTTTAGTAAATAGATACCCACACAGACTCATTTGCAATCTACTAAAACAAACAAATACTCAACATAAACAACATGAAACTAACAATATAAGATATTGCACTATTCCATTCATACATACTAAAAAAAAAACTCTCCTATTCCAATATCTCCTTAAATCCCAGTTAGATGCCGCTAATATTAGTGATACTTAAATGTCAAGCTGATCAAGCTCAGCATATCCGATACTCATGAATTTGCCTAAATAAGTATTCATTGTATAAATTTAAATTCGTTTCTGTTTTTGACATTTGTTTCCCTAACAATTGTTTTTTTCTCTTATAAGAATATAGGGGACAATATGTCCCAGAATAAAGATTATTTTTTCATTTTATACACTTTTAGAATGACTCAGAAAAACACTCACAAAAAACCATAAAACTGATTACATTGTTAAATTCAAAAATACGTTCACCATAGATAAATTATTCTCCAAAACCAAAGATACAGATAAATTTGAATTACAGTCTAATATGTATAGTTGTGTGAGTTAGTTGTGGAAAATCTTATTTCGGTACATCAGAACAATATCTCATACGACGTGTTTATCATTAGTAGCACAAAATTAAAGGTTTAAGTACCTTAATATTTTTTACTGAACGCAATAGTTTCGGAAACGATTAATACTAGTGTTGTGTCGGTACCTCTGCTTGCCAGAACTTGTGTTCACCTATTAGGCATACTGTTAATGTCACTGATTTCTTGAAGAATTTTACTCCGTAGATATTGCAGTGGTGTAGTCATTTGTCAAAGATCGTCCATTGCCTTTTTATTATAATATAGTAAATAATTTTGAATATAAATATAATTAAATTTAATACCAAACTCAAAGTTTTTTAAAGGCTTAATATATTTGTCCGATCCTAAAACCTGTGTGGATATACTTTGAGTCGAAAAGAAAAATTTAAGGGATTGTGGAATAAAGTTTGATAAAAAAATAAAATAAAATCTTAAATAGGCTTGAAAATTCTTGATTTTGTTATGTTATACTTAAAACACTTATCCATCTGATAGTATTGAGCTTGTCAATACTTTATTTTGTAAAGAAAAATAATAAGAATCTTATAATATAAAAATATAATTACTGAAATACTTCATCGTTGACGTTTTTGCTTATTTATTTTTTCATTCTAATCACACAAAAACCCTTTATACCATAAACTTTATATTAGCTTGAAAAATTGCTTTCTATCGTGACAGTTACCTGTAAAAAAAACGCGAGCTAGTAATTTTCAAGGACTTGGTAATAATATTGCAACATGTTTGCTGCTAATGACATTTGAGTAATTTTTTCTTTTTTTTTTTTTTTTAAAGTGACAGTCATTTTTAATTTTTTTTTTATCAATATTTTTTATGTTATAAGGAATGACCATGTCTTCTTATTTTTTTGTTTGTATTAATTAAATACTAGTTTTTCTCATCATTAGTTCTCTCAATTTTTAATATATTTTTGATGTTATTATATATATATGTTATATATATATGTATGTATAATAACGTATGTAATGATGTATTTATATTCATATTCTCAGTAGTATATGTTGCAGACAATCACTACTACTAGTAGTTTCTCGATTTAATTATTCTGTCAATATCCCACTGATCCCTGTTGAACAGATCCGCTATCTAGACAAACGTCTGACTTGGAATCCACATACAAGACTAAAACGACAGGAAACCACTCGTCGTTTTCGACTTCTACAACATTTATTAGACAAACGTTCAAACCTTCCGATTTACTACAAAAGACTCATTTACATGACAGTTATCAGAACTATTTGGACATATGGAGTTGAGCTTTGGGGCTCAACTAAACCTTCTAATTCTTCCCGTATCCAATCCTTACAATCCAAAATCCTTCGAAAAATCCTTAATGCTCCCTACTTTTTTTAAAAACAAACTTATCCATAAAGATCTTAATGTCCCATTTGTTGCTGATTTAGCCCAGACCAGATACCTATCCATAGCAAGCTCCATAACCACTCAAATCCACTAGTCTCTCAACTTGCTTCCCACTCCATTTTCGATAATCCTCCGAGGCGTCTGAAAAGAAGATGGCCTAGGGACCTTCTAGTGTAGATTTATATTGAAGTGCTACTGATGAGTAGTCCTTTTCAAGTCTAGGCATGTTGTAATCATAATTAACCTATTTACTAGATGTATATGTTGTACAGTTGTAAATTTCAATAAAATGAGAAAAAAAAATATTCTGTCATATGCATTTCGTTTTTTAATTTCTTTTTATAACCTAAGTACCTAAAAACCTTAAGTAACCTAAAAAAATTAATCTATCTGTATTCCTGCAATTATCAAGTGCTGATTTAGCTACATTTGTTTATTGTAAAAAATATTATTTATATCAGAATAGATATTTACAACTATCCAGAAATATGATAATGTTAATTTAATAAATATAATTAAAAGTGTGTGCAGAATAATTATTATTTTTGAGATATTAATTACTGTTAAATGTTACTAGCGGCTTATTGCTTAGATAAGACGTTTATCTTTGGATGTTACAAGATACTCCCTTCTCACTTCTACTCTCACTTCAGTAGCATCTATTCTGAACCTAAAAGCGTTCGGTTTTGAGTTTCAGAGTTCCTATGTTCTACTTTATATTTCCCGTTCTATGTTCAGCTCTCCATTGGATTCCTGCCAGTATTTAAGGTAGGATGGCATCCTGAATCATTACCCTCAACTAACCAAGTTCCGGTTGAGTTTTCAGTTATAGCGCCATAGCACTTTAGTTCAGGTTTTTGATGAATCTCAAGCTGAGGATATATCCACTAAGAGTGCTTGTAAATATCTTATTGAGTGTATATTCATATCAATAATTAAAAACCCTAAGAACATCAAAAGTGGATTAGTAATACGTTTGATTCTCGATGGTTCAAACTTTTAATAGTATGACCGTCTCGATATTTTTAACTATGGCCAGCCCAATAAATTTATCTAATCTTCGATGTTTCGGGAAAAAAAGTGTTGTTTTCTTTAGACTAGATTTTAAAGAGTAAAAGCTGAGACTGGTCGATCATCAACACCCGATAATTTGAAGTCTTCTCTAATCTGTCGACAAATCGATGTTGTTAAGCTCTTAGTGCCATGAAAACATCCCCATTGCGAGAGTCCTTATCTTTTCAAGTGCTATTATGACGGCGTTTAAGAGTTGTATTTATCATTTGCGGGGAAGTAGAGTCATCGAAGTTACTGGAAGTGGTAACGGAAAGAACAACTACCAAAGGCCTTTGACACTCTGCACTTCACATTAATTATTGTCGATATTGTCGACACAAAGTATCGCATGTGAAAAAACATTTTTTGTTTCAAACTTTCAGCGATTCGTTATTGCTTTTGGACGTAATCAAATAGTTTACATGATCGACTCTTTGACTCGGTGATCCTCCCGTTTACAGAGTGAATTCAGATTCAAGAGTTCTCTACAATGTACAGCAGTTCTAAAGCACTGGCAATTGTAAAACAAAAATTAGTATTTTCACATTCAATACTTTTGTACCGACGATATGTAGTAAAGCTTTTCTTCTCTCCTTCCGATATTTCTTTTTCAGACACTATTGTTATATAAAAGAAATATTTAAAAAATATCTGTTATTAGTCGGGTTCAACGTCCTTTAGTACTTGAACGATATTGGAAGGACGGTTTATACTTAAGGTCACAGACCTATTCTACTCTACTTGTGGGAAGGCTCAGACTCATTTTGTGGGATCATAAAAAAATGCAAGACCCGAATGCGTTCGGTCGAATTAAAAATATTGATTTTTCTACGTCTTTTCTTGCTATTGAGGTTTCTTGTAATACTGTTGTTATAGCTGTATTTAATTTTTGTTTTGCCCTATAACTCTTGATTCAATTAATTCAAACAATTTTTCATAGTTTTTAATAAACATTTTTTTCTATGGATCAATCAGATTTTTTTTTGTTTTATATTTATTTAATGATTTTTTAAATTCTCTGTATTAGGTTGATGCAAAAAGAATGCAGGATTCTATTTCCGTTTCATTATTAATTTCAATTGTGTAAACACAAAATGACGTCTAGGAGCGATTTTCGGCAAATTTAATTGTATGAGTTCAAACTCGGTCGAAGTGCTGCGCAAACGGCTCGAAATATTAATGAAGTTTGGGGGCCTGGTACCATTAATGATTCTACAGTGCAGCGATGGTTTTAAAAATTTCGTAGTGGAAATTTTGACCTTTCCAAACAAAGAAGGTGGTGGCCGTCCCTCTGCTATTGACAACGACCAGTTAAAGGCAATAGTTGAAGCTGACCCTACCAAAACCACTCGAGAAATAGCGGAAGAACTCGATGAGGATCAGTCAACAATCGTACGCCATCTCAAGGCAATTGGAAAAACAATCGATGTTTTTACTGAATACCTAAAACCTGCATTATTTTTGCATCAACCTAATACAAAAAATAGATTAAGTAAATGTGAGGGGTAATCTATACAGTGACGTGTCTTTAATATGTTAACCAATTCGCCATTGATGGCGCTTTAATTAAAGTTCTATATTAAAGGGACCATCCCGACCAGAAGATTCGGGGTCTCGGGTGGCAATTTGAAAGACTTATGAGTTTGAGTAGGTATGGAGTTTATAATGATCATTATGGATACCTTTTTTCCCCCGTGAAATTATAAGGAAAATTGAAGATTTTATTAATGTTTTAGAGTTTAAGGGTTGCCTTGAAGATGAAGTAGATGATTTAGTGAAGTGTCACGGTACACCTTACAGAACTTTATATGTTTTTTTTTAAAATGTATATAATATAAATATCGCATTTATTTGACAGTTTTATGTTATTTCAAGGCATTTTGTCGAATTAAAAAATTATATCTTTATATATATTTTTTTACACGTCAATGACATGTAAAGGATTACTCACTAGTAGCACTTCAATAGTTCTACATTAAAAGGTCTCTTGGCCATCTTCTTTTCAAACCGCTCAAAGGATCATCGGGAATGGTGTGGGAGGCAAGTTGGAAGTCCAGTAGATTCGAGTGGGTATGGAGTTTACTATGATAGGTATCTATTTGGGCCAAATCAGCAACATTTGGAACATAAAGATCTTTGAGGTTGAGTTTGTTTATGACATAGTAACTAGCGTTGAGGATTTTGGATTGTAAGGATTGGATATAAGAAGAATTGAAAGGTATTTTGGAGCCCCAAAGCTGAACTCCGTATAATATGTCCAAATGGGTCTAATTACCGTCATGTAAAAAGTCTTTTGTAATTTATTATGAGCTTTGAACGCTTTTCTGGTAAATGTTGGAGTAGTCGGAAACGACGAGCAGTTTCTTGTATTTTGATTCTGGAATGTGATATATATCTTTAAAGTTATTATTATGTATTTCATAAGTTTTAGGATTTATCATTTGTTCTACTTGCATATATTAAACCTATACGTGTTTGTTGAGAACCCGGTATCCGATATACTTTCTCTAAGACAGCGACCGTAAAGAATAAGGTTAAACTGTTGGATGAGGATGACATCACTTGGAAGCGGGTCAGCCATGGGGCACTGCTCTCCCACCCGATCTTAGGTGCTTATTTAGCGGCGCTGTATTATTATCTTGTAACCTACACTCTCTGGATATAGCTTCATATCGGTGGCTTTACCATAGCGAAATATATCCTCGCTATTACATTATACTTTCTGATTCCGCCTTATATCTATGTGAATATCTTATCAATATATTTGATAAGACATTTAATTTTATATTTAAATTTCTTACTCCGTTTCGAACCTTCGGCGTAACCTTCCGTATCTATTAATAATGTTCCACACTTTATTGAGCTCATAGTGTATCTACAACTAATATCCTGGGGTAACCCGTGGTGTAGTGGTTAGCATAGCAACCTACTAAACCCAAGATCGCGGGTTCGCAGCCCGGCAGATGTCCTTAGGATTTTTTAAAGGGAGCAAAAAATCCTCAGCTATGCCGTCCTTCGGAAGGGACGTAAAATGGGGGTCTCGAGCCTGTGCGAGTCAGTACTCGTTAAAGATCCCTATCCTAATTATACCTGGATAGGCAAAATTTAGGACTCCTACCGTAGCATCGTCCGATTAGCCATAGCAGCATGAAGTGACGATAAACGAAACAAACAAACAAACCAATATTCTCTCTAAAATCTCATATCTGTCATTTTACGCCACTTCGACTATAGTCCAGTCAAGAAACGTACTGTAGAGTGCATGGAATATGCGATTTTTTGAATTCATACCTTCGTTAGGGGTAGTTAAAAGGTAAACATACTAAATATCCCCGTCTCCTGGGAGGTGAGCATACAGTGTGGGGAGGGGAGAAGGTCCAATTTTAGGGGTTTTCGACTATATGTTTACAGATCAAAATTCAAGAAAATTATATTTCCTATAAAATTGTTTCTATACATATTTGTCGAACATTCAACGGTGTTCGAGATATAAATTATTTAAAATCGATAATGTTCGAAAAAAATTACCTCACTTTTTGTCAAACATTTGCTGTAAGTGCCAGAAACGTATATATGAAATCAAAGTAAATTTAATCCTCTACAATTTTGATTCTGACACTTTTCCTGAGAAACGATCGTGGAAGGAACTAGAAGCAAATGTTTGACAAAAAGTGAGGATAAAATTATAATTGAAAAACCCAAAAATGGGACCTTCTCCCTTCCCCCACCGTAAGCTCACCCCCCTCCCTCTAATGGCTCACATACATTGAGTATGTTTACCTTCTAACTATCCCTAACAAAGCTATGAAGTCAAAAAGTATCGCATATTTCATGCACTTCACACTCTTCATTTCAGCACTCTTTGAGTGGGTTCTCCGCGAAAACACGATTATACAATTATAGTTATAGCCAAAAGAGTACCGATCTTTTGGATATAACTATAATTGTTCGATTCAAAATTTTTTGAATATTGAAATAGAGTAATTTTTGTCATGTTTGTTATTGTTTAGTCCTGACGAAGGCTTGGAAATATGTTGAAATGTTGACACTAAAAATTATAATATTATCCTTTCTATCTTCTCCACCAAAAAAAGATGATAAACTCTAGTTTTTTATATAGTTGCGTTTATACTAATAAAGCAATGCTTATAGAATTTATACACTGGCAGGCAAAACTTCTTCTCAATTTATATTTTCATTATCTCAGCTAAAAGATTTATTCTTTTGTAGATATTTACGTCCTATATACTTTAACCAAGGCGCATGATACTTTTTAGGATTATATAAAGTATTTATTAAACAAAAGTAAGTAGCATTTAAACAAATTACCGAGAAATTTAATGTTTAAAACATTTTAAATTTATAAGATTTATATCGGCCCCCATTTTCATTCCGTCTTGAAATCGTTGCGTTTGGAGGTTTAATATAATTTTCAATACATTCTTCAGGGGGGTATGCCCTATGAAATGCAAAACTGTAAAATAAAAAATCACATTAATTTAAAATTTCGTAACTTACTTTTTTTCTTACTGATTGGGTTTATTTAATTATTATTTTTAATAGTCTTAATACGTTTCATATGCTCTAATTAAATTATATGGGGGTGTAAGCCTAAAGAATAATGAAATTTCAAGTTGATAAAATGAAAAAAATCAATTGTGTGGAATTGTTTGTTTTTCAATATATTTTAAAGCAGATTCCTTGTTATTATTCATAAAACTTTCTTCTTCCTCAGAATTACAATACATTTACATATGTAAGTATCACATATTTGCTGCCAGAGACATTAAATACCCACATCCTCTACCACATAGTTCTGCTAACCGTTAAGTTCCCTGCCGACCTTTTTCAGGAAATAGAAAACTATTTTTTCTTACTTAGTTATATTGGCGGTTCCCTTGCGTGGTAACTGTTCATGTAGGTTCAACTTAGCAGGTTCCCAGCCATGGGAAAGGTCTACGAACTTATTTCTACTCTTTGTCATCGATTTAGGCGTATTAATGATAAAAATCTCTATTCTCATATATTTTAGTATATTCACTATTAGATTTTATTTATCCTAAAATATTTTTAAATTTTAATTATTATTGTATAAGCATTTGAACCGAAGCTAGTTGTATTCGTATTAAGTTCGTCAATTAAACTAGGAACTTCAACCAGTGTGAATTTGATTCAGGGGATGTTGATCCAACAAGTTACAGCTCGAGTGTTATTTTAGTAATTATAGTTTATAATTGTTTGGTTATGAAGGGCTTCCTACGTAGAATTTCTGTTTAATTTGTTGTTATTTGATTTCGTGTATTCAACGAGCAAATTTTGATTTAACTGTTAATTGGATTTATTTTAGTTCTGATAATATTTTTATAAACAATATTGTGATAGAATAATAAATAAATGTTTGTACTCATCATCTATTAAAAAAATAAATAAAATCCTGTACTTCCCCTAAACTCTGAAGGGTGTTATGTTCGGTATTTAGTAATTTTTTACTGTTTCTTGGCCAATGATGTGCATGGAGGATATCAGGGCTAAATTACTGTCAACCGCCAGGTTCTTTTCCTAAGAGAGTAGCTACTTAATGAAGGCTAGGTGTACCCCAAGAGGTCGTTCTTCACCAACTACTGTTATTATACCACGCTTATTTTTCATAATTTCTTTTTTTTTTTTACAAACCTTTTCATTAAGATTGTTTATTGTTTTGCGAATATAAAATTTAACAATATTACAATTATTCAAATCAAAATTACTCAGACTAATCACGAAATCACCTTGGTACATTTCAAATCACACTGATCCTGGGTCCCATCCTTTATGCAGTGTATACAGCTGATATCCCAACCCATCCTGATACTATTCTCACAACCTATGCTGATGACACAAGCGTGTTATCAGTCAATGATGATCCATTTGCTGCATCCCAGACACTCCAGTCACATATTAATTCCATTGAAGAATGGTGTCATAACTGGAGAGTTAAGATAAATCCCAGCAAATCCCAGCAAATAACCTTTACCCTACGTCGAAAACCTACCTCATCCTGTCCTCCTGTATCCTTTTATGGAGTACCATTAAATAATGTAGAACAGATAAGATACCTTGGATTTTATCTGGACAAGAGACTTACCTGGAACCCTCATACAAGATTGAAAAGACAAGAAGCTGCACGTCGATTTCGACTACTACAACACCTACTTGACAAACGTTCAAATCTCCCGATATACTACAAAAAACTCATCTATATGACGATTATCAGACCTATTTGGACTTACGGTATAGAGTTATGGGGATCCACCAAACCATCGAATTCATCCCGCATCCAATCACTCCAATCCAAAATCCTTCGAAAAATCCTAGATGCTCCTTACTTTGTCACAAATGAATTGATCCACAACGACCTTAATATCCCATATGTTGCTGAATTGGCACGAACCAGATACTTTTCCTTTCATAATAAACTCACTGCTCATCCAAATCCACTTGTTGCACAACTTGCTTCCCATTCCATACCTGGCAGTCCTCCGAGGCGTCTGAAAAGAAGATGGCCCCGTGATCTTCTTTTGTAAATATTCATTAGAGTACTACCAATGGGTAGTTCCTCTACAAGTTTAATTCAAGTCATTATGTCTCATATATACCGCATATTTACTTGATGTGTTTTTTAAATACAGTTGTAAATTTCTATTAATAAAAGAATAAAAAAAAAAAAAAAAAAAATTTACCTTTATAAACTGTCATGCATGTAAATTTTAATTACCCTTCTGATTTTAATTTTCTAGTTATTTTTTTAACAAATAGAAATAATTATAGGATGGGTGTGCGCTTTAGGGTGAGGTCTCAGTGCACCCGGTATAACCTTAGCGACCTTTTGCGGGTTCGAATTCCATCTGGGTGGGTTAAAATTTAGTTCGTGGCGGACCCACAGAATATATTTTGTACTTTCCACTCCTAGGAAATACTTCATACCTTTGTTTAAGTACATAAGGACGCTAAGCCTCAACAAACAATAACAATAGAAATTATAATCTTAAAAGGAGGTTACATTTATATTGTTTATATAACTTGTACGGGGTTAAAAAAAATACAGTTACTAAAAATAAAATTTCATACCATCATTGAATTAGATTGCCACTCTTACAAAGCTCAATATATTTTATTTTTATTATTTTTTTCACAAAGAATTTCGCGGTATGATCTACATAGTTTTTAGGTACTCCAATAAAGTTTATTGAACTATTTCGCTAGTTTAGGATGTAATAGAATACTATGTATAATGTTAGAAATTAACAAATTTATCTTCTTCACATATATTTAATATTATTTATTGGAATTTTCAGGATTAAAAATGTAAATTGCTCATAACTATTCCATGTCTATGAAAGTCAAAATGGTGTGTGTTCCAGTGGGTTATCTCACCGCATTTCGCACGGTCTTCATCCTGCATAACTTGAATAGTCCTATCCGCTTAATTGCATAACATTTCGTGCCAATTACAACCCATCGAAAGTCCTAGGGGTAATGTGGGATATTTCCTATGCCAACATGCAATCGAAGTAATATATTTTCGGAACCGGTTTATTATCTGTTACGCTATGTTAACTTCTCCCATGATCAAGAATACACTTGATAACGAAATCCTTAATTAATAGAAACATTTTCTAATCACTCTTTCTTTCATAGCAATTATATAGAAAACGAATGGACCTTGTTGAAGTAATACAAAGATTGTTTAGTTAATGAAAATCTGATAAAAAAGTAATTTGTACATTACTTTTAATATTGTAAAGTGCAGCTTTCAAACGGTAAAATATCTATTTCATTGCCACTTCGAACATTCTCTTACTTGTTTCTTTACAATTTAGCAAATCGTAATATTACAATTTAATTACACATGGCTTTTCTAGGATGTATAACTTAATTTTTTTTTAACCACAAAATTAATATTTTGAAGTTAATTGAATGGAAAATTTAAATATTAAACAGTCATTTTTTTTTTGGTAAAAAAAAAATTTAAGCATTGAGTATAACAGCGTTGTAGATATCTCCAAAAACATATTACACGTTACAGATTTCAATCCAATTCCCACAGAATCAAAGAAGAAATTGAAATCAATTATTTAAAAAAAAAAAAATAGTTTTTGAAAGAGGTACAAAATTACCAATCTGCTAATTGGAAACTCATTCTTTCCTCACAAAAGATACATAAAATAACTTTTTCCGCAGAAGAAAGGAATGTAAATAGTATAATAGACTACTACATCTACATTCGACGGATTAGAAGACTGTTTACTGATATCAAAGTGATAAGAGGTGCAGAAATTGGCTCAGACCACCTCCTGTTAGTCGGAGATACTCAAATTCTTCCCCCCAGAAAGGAACATCCAAGAAGTTACCAGAAAATTGACGTTATTAAGCTCCAGGAACCTGAAAAAAGAATGGAATACTCAAGTCTATTGGATTCTAAACTTCAGGATACCATTATGGATGGAAGTGTAGATACAATATGGACAGGAATAAAGAAAGCCATACTGGAGGCTGCTACTGCTACTTGCGGTATTGCCTATGTTTCACCTGCACGCAAAAGATCCAGGTGGTGGAATGATAGGGTGAAAGCATCAGTTGCGAGAAAGAAGGCAGCATGGAAGGAATACTATAAGCACAAGACTCCAGTCAATTGGGAACTATATGTTCGAAGAAGAAACGAGTCTAAGCTAGTAGTAAGGACGGCAAAGAGAAGGAGCTGGGAGGAATATGGTCAAACCTTACAGAGAAATTATCACGAAAACGTCAAGGTTTTTTGGAAAAAGATCAAGGCAATGAAAGGAAGGATGAGTAAACCAATACGCAATGTAAAAGATGAGGGAGGTAGATTGATTACTGGGGACCAAGGTATTTTGGAAAGATGGAGACGCCACTAGAAAGAAGTGTTTTTTGGAGATGCTGAGGAGAGAGTGCCTAGAGAGGATTTAGGGGGAGAATGGGATGATGTGATATGGGAAGAGGAAGTGGAAGCAGCGGTGGAGAGATTAAGACTCGGAAAGGCACCAGGAAGAGATGGCATCACCCCTGAATTAATCAAATTTGGTGGGTCAGACTAATGAAATCATTACAGTGTCTTTTTCAGAAGATACTTACTGAAAAAGCGATCCCTAAGGAATGGGAATACAACATCATTGTTCCGATTCACAAAAAGGGCAATGCTAGCGAATGTGAGAACTATAGACCTATTTGTCTATCCCAGGTTGTGTACAAGCTCTATACATCAATATTAGAAAAGAAGCTGAGAGAGCTAGTGGAGAACGACTTGGAAGAGGAGCAGGCTGCTTTCAGGCCTCAACGCCAGACTCAGGACCATATCTTCTCTCTCAGAACAATAATAGATAAGTCATGGGACCGGGGAAAGAGTATTTATTTGGCATTTATAGATTTGAAGGCTGCCTTTGATTCGGTTCCTAGGCAGGAACTGTGGAACGCTCTTTCAAGAAAGAACATCCCGCAAGGATTGATAAAAGCTATTAAGTCGACCTATAATGATTCCAAAGGAGTAGTGAGGACTAATGGAAGAGAGTCCGATACATTTACAATTGATAAAGGTGTAAAACAAGGAGATAGTTTGAGCCCCCTCCTGTTCATTATATACATGGATGAGATTTTGAAAATGTGCAAACGTAGAACAGCCCGTACTACTATTGGAAAGTGGAATATGAGGACAATCCTTGCTCAAGTAATGGTATTCGCGGATGACATTGTCCTTATAGCTGATACCAAAGAGAGCCTACAGCAAGCTGTAATTGAATGGGAGGCCGAGCTTGAAAGGAAGGGAATGACCATTAATGTCAAGAAGAGTAAAATAATGCAAATTGGTCGGGAACAAGAATACGTTGAGGTATTTTGCAAGGGTGAAGCATTGGAAATGGTAGACGACTACACTTACCTGGGAACAGTGATAAGCAGGAATGGAAAGGTAGACCAGGAGATATCGAACAGAATAAAGAAGGCAAACTCCATCTACTACCACCTCTGCAACACGGTTATAGGGAAAAGGGAGGTGGAGAAAAATGTTAAGTTACATATCTTCAAAGCTGTTTACCTGCCTACTCTTCTATATGGAAGTGAAAGCTGGGTACCATTAGGGAAGCACCTAAGCAGAGTTACTGCAGCGGAAATGAGGTACCTACGGAAAGTAGCGGGCCGAACCAGAAGGGATCGGATCAGGAACGATAGAACTAGAGAGGATCTAGGGGTTGTCTCTCTAAAGGATACCCTTGAAAAGCCGGATGAATGAGGACCGAGACCCGAGAAAGTACTTTGAGGCCAGACCAACAGGAAAACGTCCCAGAGGGAGACCCAGAACTCAATGGATGGACTACATCTCCAAGGTGGGAGAGAAGAGAGGCAAAGACTGGAATGCCATGAGGGCGCTGGCTCGGGATAGGGAGGATTGGTTTGCTTGGACAGAGGCACCTCCACGCTGAAAGGCACTAAGGAGGAAGAGAAAGAAGACAAAATTACGTATACAATATATTTTCATCACTTTCTTGGCTGTTCTTAAAGTCAAGATTTTTCTATATTTATTCATATTAATAACCATTGTATCAGTTATGAATGATTTATGCTCTGAGTAAAAATGAGATTGAAAAATAATAATGATCTTTTATTATCGCAAAACAGACTTTAATACATCTAAAAATAACATTAATACAGAAATTATTTTTTGTATAAATATATTTTATTGTATATTTTAATTTCGTGATAAATTTTTAAAAACCCTTGTCAATGTATTGTACCAGGAAAATATATTAACTCTTAAAAAATTATCTTTTTACCTCTTCACCACCCTTTTAGTTACCACTAAATATTCCATTTTAATTTTATTTATCTAATAAATGAAATATATTTTAATAATTAAAGACATAAATGGAAAGGGGCTCAGCGACGAGTTTTCGAAAATTAATATTTGGATACGAATAAAGGTATGTATTATTTCTGTTGTGTAAGGATTAAGAACATAAAATTCTTTGTTAAACCCATTATTTTTTTCTTCGTGTATGAAAAAAAAAAATTATTATAACTTTAGATATTTTAATAATTGTCAATTTCTTACTTTAAAAAAATTAGAAACCTTTGTAAATGTTACAAAGGATAGTTATTTGTATTTTAACAATTGATCGAGCTGGACTTTTCATACAACATCCACTTGTCAGATTTTCGGTATTCTGCAGTCTCTAGATCGTTTCTCTCCTCATGTGTGACAATTACAAGACAGCCCCTGGAATTCTCTGCTGCTCAATGTGTTGTGTTTTCACACGGGGTGATGTCAGTGTCTCTGGAGAAACCCGCTATTTCTTTTTTTTTTTTTTTTTTTTTTTTTTTTTTTTTTTTTTTTTTCCCCTTTAAAGGGCGTTGACCTTTCATTGTATTTCTGTTATGAATTTCACTCCTATTAAAGTTTTTCATATTTATGCTATAAATGTTAATTAATGCTAAATTTTTATTAACGCTTAATATCAAGATATACAAAAACGTGCAGAACATAGTACTGACAAGCCAAACTTCAGCGATTGCCTTTCTTGAACATTTGTCTAATATATTTGATCCTAGGCAACCATTACTCCGCGCAACAAGCGGTGACCACCTCTTAGACTCACCCTTCCAACTAACAGAACTTGAAGCAACATTGAGTGGAAAAACTGGAACCGCCCCTGGTATGGATGAAATCAATTACGAAATGATCAAAATCTTACCAGACACGATGAAACAACACTTGCTCACAGCATATAACCAACTCTGGAACGAAGCAATGATCCCACCTGCTTGGCGTAACATTATCTTATCCCCAATACTAAAACCCGGTAAAGACCCATCCACAATAACTTCATACCGCCCTATCGCTCTCATCTCGTGCTTAGCAAAAGTATTCAACGTCATTGTAAAAAAACAGGCTTGAATGGTTCATAGAAACAAAAAAATATTTTAAGTCCTTTTTGCTTTGGCTTCAGGAAAAATAGATCCACCACAGACGCAATCTTTCTACTAACGAACGATATTTTCAAAGCCTACAAACAAAAAAAAAAATCCTTGTTGCATTAACAATAGACATAGACAGAGCATACGACAACGTAAAAATTCAAGTTTTACTCTCCAAATTAAAAACCCTTCATCTACCAATAAAATTAACTCAATGGATAATAAATTACCTATCATACCGGACATACTTCGTGGACAGCTGGGAAGGACGTGTAGCTTTTGATACATACAGTGGGCTCCCCCAAGGAGACCCTCTGAGCCCGACCCTCTTCAACCTTTATACCGAACATATTTCTAATACAAAAATTAATAATTGCAAAATTATTCAATTTGCAGACGACTTCTTAATTTACACTTCAGTAAATACGGCAGAAGAAGGCAAAGAAATAATAGGTACAGCCTTAGACAGATTAAACCAACTGTTTCTAGCCACGAATCTAAAAATAAATCCCAACAAGTGCAGCATAACTCCTTTTACAAGGAAAAGGAAGTTTACTCTGAAAGATTTCGAGCTGTCTAACGATAGATTCACCATAAGAAGCGAGGAAAATCTAAAATTCTTGGGAGTAACATTAGACAGAAAATTAAGCTTCAGAGAACATATCAAAACGATTCAAAAAAAGTCATTTCATAATATGAACATATTAAAATCCTTAGCCGGAGTATCCTGGGGATCTCACCCTCGGAATTTAATTACATTATACAAAACAATTATTCGGTCCGTTCTAGACTATTGCTCTGTTATTTATAATGAATCAAATTCCCCCTACATCAAAGTGTTAAACACATTGCAGTCAGGTGCCATTAGGTTGTGCCTAGGGGCTTTCAAAACGTCTCCCATTAATGCACTTCAGGCCTCCGCCGGAGAAATGCCTTTAAACATTAGAAGGACGTGGCTAGCTAAAAAATACCTCCTCAAGGTTTATTCGGACTCTAACCACCCAGTTGGGAATGCAATTAATAAAGGCAATGTATTCTGTCAGAAGCTAGTAGAAATCATCAACGAACTACAACCACTGCTTAAATCACTCCATAAAACTGAAGCTCCTCAGGAATACACAACACCAGCTCCTAAATGTCTAATCAAAGTAAATAGCAATCCAAATCTAATCGGTAAAACTCATAATAAATCTCTCTACTCCTCATTGCATCTAAAACTAGCAGCACTGGAAACAATAGCTCAAAAATATCCCAGTTACCATCAAATATATTCTGATGCTTCAAAAACACAAACTCGCACTTCGATCGCCGTATTTGACCCCCAGAACAACCAGAAATTCTCGTTCTCTGTGCCATTGAATCTTAGTATCTTCAGCGCAGAACTTTACGCCATCCTTCATTCCATTATTTACTGCGAAAGAACATACTCAAATACTAATATAGTCATCCTAACTGATTCAGCCTCTGTATGCCAACATCTAAATTTGTTACACCAAACAAAATCACATAATTACATTTCTTTTAAAATTCTCTCATTATTGTACATGCCGAAAAACCATTTTTTTCTACAAAAGATATCAAAAGTCTTTTTTTTTACTTTGGAAAATTGAAAGCTTTCTTGTCTCGACCATACATTTTTTTTTTAAGTGTAGGTCATTATTTTTTATCAGCTAAAACAATAATATGAAATTCCTCTACACTTTGATGGTTGCGTTCATCCTTGATATAAACTATTTTTCTTAATCTATGCTGTTAAAAAAAAAAATGAGTTAAGTAAATGAGGAGAGTTGTGAATATGAAGAAACATTTCTAAAAACAAATAACAATTGGTAGCACTTCTAAACTAAAAGCTCTCTAGCTGTACAAAAAGTCTTGAGGTGAACAAAAATGCTTAGAAACCAAAACTGTTTCTCGCCTTTAAAGCGGTACATCTTTTTTGTTTTTGATCAATTGTATTAAATTTAAGAAAACTCCACTTTTACAAAAATTTCACATCATCTCTCAAACATTTGTATTCAATTTATATAAAAAGGAGCTCAGTGGGCAAGTCAGTCTCCAGGTCCCGAGTTCGAGTCCGGCTAATGGCAAAAAATTTATATTCTGTTATCTCAGATATAACTGACTATAATTAAATAGACCTTGAAAGAAGGGAGACCTTCCTGGGGCACACCCAACCTATTTAGAGTGGGTACTCTTAGTTCGGGAAAAAATCAGGTGATGGACTTGATTTTGGGCAAATCTCTCCTTTTACAATGTTGGCCTAACAACAATTCATCCTTATCAAAGTATTGAACCAAAGACCGTGGGTAATAGGGGTGCAGGTTTTTTTTTTATTTATCGTATCTTTCGTTTAACTAACATACACGTGAACGAAATTTACTAATCTACACATTATAAAAAATACAATAGAATAATTTTTTTTTGTACAAAGAATATTACTCAAAACTAGACAAATTGTTATTATTTCAGTTTATCACGTTAATTACATTCCTGATGTATATAATGTACTCTGTCTTTCTCAGACTAGAAGTTTTTGAACAATTAAAAATAATGTTGTATTTGTTCTACAGTTTCTCAAGAATCCGAAGGTTCTGTTTACTGTGGGAGTAGCCAGGTGTGTTACAATGGGTTCCTCAACCCTCGTCAATACCTGGGCCATGAATGTTAGAATTCAAAACCTCTGTTGATATGTTTCAAACCAAGCTCCTTCTATAAGCATCACGAAAGTTGAGCATTTAGTGTGCCAATTTTTAAATGCCTTCACATTTTCTCAGTATAAATAAAAAAATATATATATATCAGAGTCATTATAAAATTGAAAAAAAAAATATTCATTTTTAGGGATATTCTGAAGATAGGTGCTTAAAAATATTTGGAAATAAAAAAATGTTCGATTTAAGTGAGTATATGTAGTTTATTCTGTATTATTGTTCTTCAGTTTCGTTTATTATAGTATAAATATGATTTTGAGGCAAGACTCTATCCTAGAGTTGAGAAACTTGAATACTACATTCGTTTGGATGGGCGAAGTATTAAATTTTTAAGGCCAGCCTTGGGGATTCACCATCACGTTGGTAGAAGATTAGTAATTGTAACCGGAAATATTTTTATTAAAAATTATATAGGTTTGTAACTACAGTATAGACCCACAAACTTGATATAATGTTTACCGGAAGGGTGCCGAGTTTGTGAAATGCTGGCTTATTAGAAATAAGCGCCAAAAATAATATCTAAGATATGTATACATAGTAAATCTGTAAATAAATTAACTTTTCTGAAGAAAATACACAATTTATTTTTTCCTAAAAACGTTTCATAACCCTTGTTTGCTTATCAAACTGAAATCGGTTATTTGCAGCTTCACCTCAAAGAGGGGGGGGGGGATTATATCCATCGGTGAAGCTCCTGGCTGCCCAAAATATCGATTTCATTATTTTCACGGGTTCGAAAAGAAATCCGGACTGCTGTGTTATCGGGTACCGAGTTTGCGGAACTGTACTGCATTTGTTTTTATTAAACTTTTCTCAAAACATAGACAGGGCCTTTTTAATGGGCTGGTATATGTATATACTTGTCCAGTCAATAAACGTGTTGTAGAGTGCATGAAATATGCGTTTATTTTTTTACTCAGTGCTTCGTTAGGATTAGTTATAAGATAAATATACTGAAATTCCCCGCGCCTGAGGAGTGAGCTAATGGTTTTCGAGATATAGTCTGAAATTTTTTCTTGAAACGATTGTGGAAGACACTAGAAGCAAAGGTTTGACAAAAAGTGAGGTAAATTTTTTTTTTTTTTTTCCCCGAAAATGAGCGATTTTCAATAACACATTTCTCGAAAACCGTTGGAAATTTAAGAAACATAAACAATTTTATAGGAAATTTTATTAGCTTTAATTTTCATTTAAAAAATATATTTCTAGAGTCCACCGTTTTCTAGATGTAATTGGAAACGTTAGCTCACCTTCTAGGGGCGGGGACTTATAGTGTGTTTATCTTTTAACTACTAACGAAGCCCAGAGGTAAAAAATAATCGCATATCTCATGCGCTGTACACCCCTCATTTCAGCACTCATTGACTGTACTATACCATACATGTATATACTTTATTTAAATCAATATAGATACATAAATAACGTAACCGAAATGTAACCTAATTTCAATTGAGACCGTAGCCTAAGGGCCCAACTGTTCCGGTTTACAGTAGCTCTCCCTAGGCGTGGCATCGCCGGTAGCTACCTCAGTCTGTAGAAGAGCTTTCTCAGAAATTTCAATGACCTTGTTCTCCCTATTTTAGCACCATTCGTATTCTGTTCCTTTCTTGGCACTCATTGTTTTTTTCTTTTCATGCTCCAAATCTATCTAATTTACTTTAGCCGATTGTATAATGACTATTTATTTTTCAGTATCCAAATTAAATAAGGAATTACGTATATAATTCTACAGCAGCTACCCTTAATCTGTAATTTTTGGAATATATAATATTCTTATCCATAAATTTTCCTTTTTTTTAACGGTTAATTCGAATGGAACATAAATTCCAAAAGGCTATTGTAGTTATTTTTACATTATGTTATTTTGAGATGCTTTGTAACATTGAAAAAAAAAAAAAATAATAATTAAAAAATCATAGGGGCTGAAGTGTTTTTCATTCTGTTAGGGGACGCTCATTAAAAACGGGAGGTGTTTCTCTTCTAATTAGGACCACTTCCTTCTCCTTGGTAAATTGGATAAGAGCTTGTGGGAACTTCTCCCCTCTTATGTGAGATTTACAATTAATAATTCTCGAATAATTTAATTCATTTTCATGCAGGGTAAACCAAACAGTTATTGACACCCTATTTTAAAAATTAGTAAAAAATATATTGTTATAAAACTATAAGAAAATAAACCATAAAATTACTTTTAAATCCTACAACTCAACTGTGTAAAAGTGCTTTCAATTCTGCACGTAGTTTGAAAAATATCCATAGGGTGTCAATAACTTATTTTATATTATTCATTGTCATTAACTTGTAAAATACATTCTCGGAATAATCTTTGGTGTGAACTTTTTTGCTTAGCTTAAAATAGAGTAAGTAAGGAAAATTCACTGCATATTGCAACTTTATTACTTTTTATTTCCTTTCTATAATTTTAGTATGAATATTTCCAAATATTTTCTTAAGGGTGTCAATAACTGTCTGGTTTACCTTATGTTCATGTATTTTTCTGAATACCACTAGATACATGAGTATATATACTAATATTTTTTTATTTTTTTTTTAATAACAATTTATTGAAATTTACAACTGTACAAAATTTATACATCGAGTAAATGTGCTGTTAACTATTACAATAACGTGACAAAACATGAAAAGTACTACCCATCAGTAGCACTTCAATAAAAATTCTACACTTATTTAATTTGCTGAAGAATCTCTTTTTTATTTTTTTTATTGTTCATCTAATTCAACCTTCTACATGTTATTCGTAACAGAATTTGTCCCGGAATTAATTTTTTTTTTTATTCTGATACATCCGCAGAACATTTAATCATCATCTTATGGCGCTTATGGTCCTTGTAGAACTCTGGCCTCCTCTATGTTCCTATTCTTTTTCGCCTCGGAAAGAACATTTAATACCATTATAAAATGAGACAATTGGTATAGAAGCTCACCTTATGATACAGTATACGGATATCAATTTCTTGCTCTCGATAGTCTAAAGAAACCAAATACCGATTCGAATGCAACATCGGAAGGAAATTGGATCATTGTATGTAACTGAAATAAAATACAGGTTACATTTTATCTGTTCAATATATATATATATATATATATATATATATATATATATATATATATATATATTTATTTACATCAATTTATTGAAATTTACAACTGTACAATTATATACATTAAGTAAATCAGCTGATAACTATTACAATAACATGTCAAATCTTGAAAAGAACTACTCATCAGTAGCACTTTTAATAAAAATTCTACACTAGAAGATCTCTTGGCCATCTTCTTTTCAGACGCCTCGGAGGATTATCAGGAATGGTGTGGGAAGCAAGTTAAGAAATTAGAGGATTTGAGTGGTTATGGAGCTTACTATGAAAGGATAGATATCTGGTTTGGGCTAAATCTGCAACATAATATACTAATATTTAAATGATAAACTAATCGTTATTTATTTATTTTTTTTAAACAATTTTATTTTGTAATAACAAAAATACGCGACAAGATAGTACAATATTCTGGCTTATATAATTTCAGATAAAGCTATTTTTATATGTAGTATATGAAACCTGTAATTAGAAGAGTAGATACGATTGCATATAGAACTTACTCTAACATAAGAAGAAATTAAATTAAATAATCTTGATTAAAAAAAAAAAAAAAAAAAAAAAAATTCGGAGTCTTGCTTCTGGTCTAGCATGTCCTTCTAACTTGGCCTAGTTGGTCACTATAGCTTTTACCGCCATGTAGACCCCTCAGTAATCATCTCACTGATGACACCCCATCGATTTGTGTCTATGGCATCTACCGACCTTTCTGGATTATGTATGTATATCGCGGGTTTACGAGTGAAATATACGAAGTAAATAAACAAAAAAACATTGATATGAGTAAACGCACATCAAAGATATTTTTTCCTTTGTCTACATTGGCACTGACATTATTTTATCAAATTACTTAAAGCAGTGGCAATTTCAAGTCATTAACTTATTTGATAAAATAATGTCATTAACAAAGTAGACAGAGCAAAAAAAAATCATTGGCGTTTACTTAAAAAACCGTGTTTTTGCCTTAATGTGATTCACTTGTTAATCCCACGATACGTATGTATCTGCGTTCCATCCATGTTAGTGTGTTAGGATGCCAATGTTTCGGTAATGGTTGGTGAATTTGTTTAAATATTTGTACTATGGGTCTATTAAGACAGTCCTGAATGTTATTGCCTGAAACGTGTAGAATTTGTTGATGAGTTTCTTTTATGCCTTTGAGTATATCTGCGATGCGTATGTACGAATTTTTTTTTTAAGTGTTTGTAAGTATTAATTTAGTGTTTAAAGTAATGAATGATGTTTTGATAGAAGTGATTATAGTAATCATTGCCGTTAATTTTGGTTTATTCTTTTTGAATAATGTATGCTATTTATTTCTATTACTTTATAAAAATAAGATTTTTACCATTGTTGATAGAAAACTATCCGTTATTATCTCTCACATACAAGTTTATAATTAATGATAACTAATATCAGCAAATAGTAGTTACTAGACAAGAATGCTATACATTTTTCGGGAGTCCGTCCAGAGCTCTAGTGAAAAAAATTACTTCCAAAAATAAATGTTCGTGGATAATGAATTTCTTCTCAGGAAAGGTTTGTGTGCTCTGAGTCCATTATAAGTTTCGTCTCGGTCGCGTACACAAACACTTTCTGAGAAATGTAAAAAGCTGTCTTGGAAGATTGGAGTCGTGCGGGTTTAAGGAACCCAGTCCCTTGCGCCGTTGTATAAATAACTTGCTCGTTTTATAAAACATAAAAATCCGTTTGTTTAATAATTTTTTTTTATATTAAGACGTAATTAATTCAATGTATTTTATAGCCAATATCACAAAAGCACTGTGTTGGTCGCTTAAATTCTGTTCTAAATTGAGATATTACACATTATTTTATTATTTGCTACATCTTTTCGATTCTGAACTAATAACTGAACATACATAATATAAACACAACAATTATATCTAGAAATAATAGTATCAGTAAATAACTTAGTTAAATATCTAGTCATTTGGTGGGTATCAGATGATAACTTTGGCGTCGAAGAATGCAATTTTCTGTTCTGCATTAAGCAAATATTTATCATCATTGCTCATCGTTCATCCCGTATTTTGCTCATTGTTCACTCACAAAATGTGTGACCCCTCTTTATTATCACTCATCAAATTTCTGATCCGCTTAAAACAGCTTTAAAAAAATTATATGGCCAAGATTAGGGAAACTATTATATATTCGATTGTCAAAAACGGATGTGTAAATATTATCAGAACAATACTTGTTCTCTTATCTTATCAGTAATAAGTCACTCTTAAGCCATTACTGATTTACTTAAATATATTTTCAACCCTTTGTTTTGTTATAGTGATAAAATTATGATGATTTTTAGGGGTTTTTAAGGTTGGAACCTAATTTATCTTACGTAAATTATTTAATTAATAAAATTCCTGAGCTTCGCCATCTAAGTATTTATTATATTTTATCTCGATAGCACTACAAAATAACGAATTCAAAATATATATTTTTAATTTTAAATTTGTGGAGTTGCACACACTTCTATTTCACAAAATAAAAAATGGGCTTATTTCATTTTCACAATAAACGGCTCATAGATTTAGTATTAAAAGTTCTTATGTCTGGAACCCATCGCTAATAATCGGGTGTTTATTTTTCTTGATTAATGGATTTGTTATGCGGTACAGTATACCTGATACCCCGGAGTTTGAAAAAAAGCATTTTTCCCGTATATCATCTTACATTTCTACTGCAACCTTAAAGAGTTAGAAGCTGATTGAAGTTTTTACAACTTCACGAATATAATCTAAAACATGCAATTGTCATGTTTATTAATATCAATTCTTCATGTTTTCGTGTGTACAATGTCCTGCTTAGAAATATACATATATACTTGCGGTATACAGTCAAAAAATCACAATAAAATTGTATATTCACTCGAATCCGCCAGTCCCCTCCTAACTTGCTTCCTTTTCGATTCCCGATACTCCTTTCAGACGTCTGAAAAGAAGATGGCCTAGGGATCTTGCAATGTAAAACATTTATTCTATCTAATAAGGGATAGTTTCTTTCAAGGTATTGACATGTCATTGTTATCATTTTGTTGGACATTTACTTATGGATATATTATATAAAATTGAAAATATATATAAATAAATGTAAAAACCAAATTATATATATAAATACAATGCACAGTTAATAGATAAAAAAATATATAAAAAAAATAGAAAATACAGTGTATCAAGATAGCTAGTACATAGTAAGTTTGTAGCTTATAAGAATAAATAGTACTATTCTTATTTTACTATTTATTAGCAAACTGTTACACATTATTTTTCTATTTCTGTTCATTAATTATATCCATTTATCTTTTGTTTCTATTTTCATATAACTTTTTTTTTTTTATCTCAATTGTATATTTTTTATATCTTTATTCAATTTTTATACCATTTGCCTTTACTTCTAGCACGTTTTAAATTTATTTTTTGTTATTTATTTCGGTGTCTTTAAGCTATGATGAAGGCTTGCTATGCTAGCAGACAATAAATGAATACTATTTTATTACTTTCTTGACCGCACCACACAACTATCTATTTTCTTGACCGCACTACACAAATATATTAAATTATTTAAGTATTAATTGATACTTTGACTATTAAGTAAAATATATATAGTATATATTATATATATTTAATATATATATATATATATACTTTGATATTATATATTGTTTATATATATATATATATATATATATATATGTATTTATAAATTTACAGCTGTACACAATATATACATCAAGTAAATGTATTGACAACAATTTCAAAAATATGTTGAAACTTGAAAAGAACTAATCATCAGTAGCACTTTATTAAAAATTCTACACTTGAAGGTCTCTAGGCCAGTTTCAGACGCCTCGGAGGATTATCAGAAATGGAGTGGGAAGCAAGTTGAGGAACTAACGGATTTAAGTGGTTATAGAGCTTACTATGAAAGGATAGGTATCTGGTGTGGGCTAAATCAGCAACATATGGAACATTAAAATCTTTATGGATAAGTTTATTGGTGACAAAGTTAGGAGGTTTGAGGATTTTTCGAAGGATTTTGGATTGAAAGGATTGAATACGAGATGAATTGGATGGTTTAGTGGAGCCCCAAAGCTCAACTCCGTACGTCCAAATAGGTTTAATCACAGTCAAGTATATGAGTCTTTTGTAATTGGGAGCTTTGAATGTTTGTCTAGTAAATTTTGAAGAAGTCTGTAACGACGGGCAGTTTCTTGTCGTTTTTGTTTAAAATGATAATGAATTTAAAATATATTCTCAGTGACTTCATATTTATTTCATTCGTGTATACATTGCTTTAATTTATTATATTTATATTTACATCTTATGTAGGGTCGTTGGAGGAAGATAGAAAAAGATATTCATACGTTCACATTACACATAAATTAGGATTTTTTATTTTAAATTGCTATGTGTTTTTATTTATTTATTAGGAGTCGTTTCTATTGATTTCGTCCCCCAAGCTTATTTGTATTCACGGTCTAATCAACGGAAGTAGTCGAATGGGGTTCAGGACCGTGAAAGTTATTGGCGACCAAAATAATAATCCAGAAAGCCGCCTTATAAATTCACTAAGGGAAGGGGTGGGGGTAGCGAATTGAAGTAATTTATTGAAGGAGGGTGACTTCTTAGTGTTATTTAAACTGATTGAGATGAAACGAAATATGGTTGTCTCTCTTATTTGAACCAATTTTCCCTAGTCTTTGATGTATGCTCGTGCCAACTTGGCCCTTTGAAGAGAATTACGAAAACTCCAGTTATAAAAAGTAAAAACTTTCAAAGTTATTTTTTTATCCACGAACTGATAATTTTTTTAGTGTTTGAAGATACCTAACTGGATTAAACAAATATTATAAAATGTTTGGAAATGTGATAACTAGGTTTCATTTTCACGGTTGTTATTCTCTTATAAAATTACTTTATCAATATATAAGATCATTTAAATAGTTTTTTTTTTTAATGGATATTAAATAATAATATATTATTACTTATGAACGCACTTAATCATATAAATATTCCATATTACAGTCAATTTCTGCCAAAGTGATAGCAAATCCCTAAATTTCGTTATCAAAAATGTTTTATTATGCTGGACTGAATATGCGTCTTATCCAAGTTTCTCATCGGAGCATATTTTTACTGCAGCTTCTGTAGCTTTTATACTACCTGCAGGCTTACATCGACCGTAGGCTTTGTAACACTTGTATAAGACTGAATTTAGAATAATTCCTCTTTTCAAAAAGTAAACTTTTGTATTTACATGGATAAAAGCATTTTTGAGTCGGGCCAAATCAAAAGCGTTAAAATGAAATTGAACTACATAAATGTTTTGAATATGAACGTTCTGGTTTTTTTTCCACGTAACGGCCTTAGAGACCACGCGAATATCATTCACTTCTTACTACTTCTCTCTTTCCTTCTCTCTTCCCACCTTTTCTTCATCCTTTCCGATTGCTCCTTCCTTCTTTCTTCGGTCCACGCTATTCCTTTTCTCGCATCCTTCCTTCCCACAAGAACCTTGATTACGTCTAGTTTTTTCCTTTATTCTTCCCTATCAAAACAGTCCTGGTCTGTTATTCCCAGTTTCTCAGTTTCCTCTTTCATCTGTTTGACATATCCCCCAGAGCTCTTGTATCCTCTGATTTTATAGAAGATTTCTCTATTTAATCTATCTGGGCCCATCCCCACCATATACCCATATGCTCATAGAACTTTAATCTTCTTATTCTTATGTCTGTTTCCAGATCATTTATATCCTTGTAACTTTCTTTATTAGGTCTCAACCTAAAGCCTTCTTCTGTCTTCTTTGGTCCGTGAATTCTTCTAAGTATCCTTCTTTCTATGGCTAACATTTTCCTTAGGCTGGGAATGTTCTGGTTTATAGGTAAAAAATCTGTTTTTAGCTTTACTATAATAACTGTTTACAAAACTATTAAACCTATTCTTTTAAATATTGCTCATTATATAATATTTATATGAATTCATATAAAACAACAATTTGATACTTCTCGCCAATTTTATGAAAATGCACCCGAACGAGGTGTGGGGTCTTTTTTACTTTAGCCATCCCAGTTACTTTTTTCAAAAACAGTGATTTATCTTATTATTAAATTAATACTAATGAAGAGCATATGTTCAATATTGTTTATTTAAAATATTTTAATAAAAACAATCAAAATAGGTGTTTTATAATAAATTCTTAGAAATTTTCATTTTGGAGGCCAATAGTCTCTCAATGATTCCAAAATACATTTAAAAATTTCCCTTTTTTCATACCTTCTCTAATATACAAATTCACATAAGTAGGAATCAAACAGGCTTCTTCTAGTACCACATTCATTTTTATTTCCTCTTTTTACAAGTTTATAATGATTGGACCATGTTCCTTTAAATGCACCAACTTGTTCCTTGCAACTTCACAAAAAAAAAACACATAAAAAGGAGTTCTATTTTTGTAAAAACAAATCTTCATAAAATGTCTTCTTCTACATTTTCTCGTTCTGTGCAGTAATCCACATCTCTGTAAGTATTGGAAAACTATTTCTTCTGATTTTAGTAACTTGCTAAGTTTTAAAAGATTCATATTTAAAATAAGCAGGTTAAAAATGATAACTAGAACGTAATACTGAATATGAATGGTCATATGGTAGTTAGGTTATCTCATAGCAACTGTTATTTTATCTAGATCGCATGTTACTTAAGCCTAGTCCAGACTGTAAACAAATGTTTCGGAACAATGTTCAGAAACATTGTTCCCGATGTTTCTGAACAGCTCAAATTTGTTTATGACTTGTTTTGGAACTGTTCAAAAATATTGCGAAACAAAATCAGCGCTGTTCCTTGTTTCCCGTTGGAGATGAAAAACACGGGAACACAGGACAAGTTGCGACAAGTCTGGACGTGTTCCTGAGCCAGTTCATTTGTTTACTTACTTTATTTCTTTACAACTCTGTAGTGTGGTGATAATAATATTGATTCTTAATGTTTTTTTTTTCTAGTTTTCCACATTGCAGTAACCCTGCAATGGGTGCATGTATTTCTCCAGCCTAGTCCAGACTGAAAAAAAAAAATGTTTCGGAACAATGTTCAGAAACATTGTTCCCGATGTTTCTGAACAGCTCAAATTTGTATATGACCTGTTTCGGAACTGTTCAGAAATGTTGCGAAACAAAATCAACCCTGTTCCTTGTTTCCCATTCGAGATGGAAAACACGGGAACATTGAACAAGTTGCGACAAGTCTGGACGTGTACCTGAGGACAGATCATTTGTAAACTTACTTCATTTCCTTACAACTCTCTAGTGTTGTGATAATCATATTGATTCCTAGTTTTTTTTTTCTAGTTTTCCACATTGCAGTAACCCTGCGTTTTCCACGCGTACCATCTCTCGACATAACCCATATTATCATTAATATTTGTACAAACATTTTTATTAATATATAATGCAAAAATATCTTAAAATAATATAGAAATTATTGTTGAGTGAATATGAAATATAAACAATAATTAGTTGATGGAATTGGAAGTTAATTAATAAATACTGTTTTTTTTTTTTTAAATTAAAAGGGGAAAAATGAAGCAAAAAAAAGTTAATAAATGAATTAAAAAAATTAAAATTAAAATGAAATAAATTTAAAAAATAAATAAATAAAAATAATATATAAAACAAATAATAGGTTTTCCCTCAAAGTTAATAAGGCTAGTCCAAATGACTCTAAACCATAGCAAAGGAGCTGTCCAAGTGCAAGGAGGGGTGACTGAACCGTTTGATATACATAAGGGAGTGAGGCAGGGAGACCCACTGTCACCGGTACTGTTTTATTTAGTACTAGAAACAGTCATAAGGGCAATAAGGACGAACCCTGGAAGAATTTATACCCGTATGACTCAGCATCTAGCATTTGCAGACGACGTCGTGATCACTGGCAGAACAGAAAACTCCCTACTAGGAGCATTTGAGGAGTGTAGCAGAAAAGCAAGAGAAGTGGGCATCCAGATAAACGAAGAAAAGACGAAATACCTAGTGACGTCGAAGGAACAAAATATGGTGGAAAACCTAGTGTGTGACAGCTAGCCTAATCGAGACTGGAATTGATAGTCTAAATGTAGTATTTTTTCGGGATATTTTCCCTCCAATCATAACTATCAATTCTTCAAAATCTGTTGGGGACATCCTTGTAAAATTTCTGAAACCTGCCCCATCTTCAAATTTTAGGTCCCTCATAAGGTCATTGCCATAACTGGTGCCTTCCATTAATGCTTTTCTTATCCACCACCTTCTTTTCCTTATTCTATTCCTTTGCCTGTTTAGCAAAAGAAATAAATTGGCAGCAAAAATTCCTGCAATAGCCTCACTCGACATGTTCAAAAACACAGACTCAGGTCTGGACGCGAAACATTGTTTCGGAACAAAGTTCTGAACTGTTTATAGACAATTTGGGAACATGTTCAAAAATGTTCCGAAACATTTGTTTACAGTCTGGACTAGGCTTTATCCACCTCCTTCTTTTTCTTATTCTATTCCTTTGCCTGTTTAGTAAAGAAATAAATTGGCAGCACAAATTCCCGCAATAGCCTCACTCGACATGTTCAAAAACACTGAATCAGGTCTGGACGCGAAACATTGTTTCGGAACAAAGTTTCTGAACTGTTTATAAACAATTTGGGAACATGTTCAAATATGTTCCGAAACATTTGTTTACAGTCTGGACTAGGCTTTAGAAAAGTAACTGGGATGGCTAAAGTAAAAAAGACCCATGGATCGTTCAACTGCAATATTAATTTATTTTTTTATTAAATTTACTCTGAAGAAAGATGATTTAGAACCTCATTGTAAATAGACATGGCTTACTTTGTATAGGCATCTAAGACTTATTTTCTCTACTGCAGAGGCGTTCCTGACTTTAATTAAGACAACGTCATGATACTTCTCAAAATTATTGAATTTTCTTTAGGCTTATGCAAAAAATATTTACTGCACAACCAAAAAAAACAACAAAAACTAACTAACTAACTTGACCTTACTAATTTATGGTGCTATAGGAACAGAATTATAGACGGAATTATATACAGGGGACGTAAAGTATACTAATTTTAAACTTATGACTATTCTAACATACTAATACATGACTACAACAAATGTCTCTGAAATCGCTTACAATAGTTTAAATAGAAGTGAGATAAAAGATCTTCTTGACTAAGTTATAAGCTTAATTAATGCCGGATATACTGTGAAGATTTGTTGTCTTCAATACGGGCGAACCTTCGAATTGTATTATATAATTAATTAAAAAAAAAATATGTTTTCTTAAATATTTCGTCTTTTCGTAAAACATAACAACTATGCAGCATACTAAATAGTGCCTGTTGGATGCTCTTTAAATGTCCCTTTATCAACTTTTTGTGTGCTTTTTTAAGGTGCGCCTGATGGAATAGAAGGATCAATCCAATTCGGATCGATGAATTATTTGCCGCTTCTATTGGAAATATATCTACTCTAGGTCCTTATACATTTTAGAAGCCCTTTTTGCTATCCATTGTGAATTTTTATAACTGATGAATGTTAACATAGATTGTTCTACGTTGCGAAACTATTTTGCTGGCTTGATATATTTTCTGTTTCCAATACAAATGATATAAACACCTTACTAATTAATAAGAATTACTTTTTAATCTTTCATTAGTTGAACACTTAAGGTTACAAGGTGTGCCTCTGCTAATGCAGCACATGTGGTCGTCAACGGTCCGATACTTTTGAACAACTTTTTTTCTCCCAAGGAGCCAACTCCATTGATTGTATTTAGATGTCAAGTCACGTAAGGTTTCAGTCTCGTTAGCCATGTTTGGGATTAAGTGTGCCATAAGATCGACCATGTGGTGGATTTTCTTGCCTGAGCCGTCGAAGCTAGGTCGTTGGAGGTCTGTGGTGTACTTATTTTCTGCCAGATCAGGATGTGGGTTCTTTTACGATGGTTTGTTGGAGCCTCGTTATCTCCCATTAAGGTTGGTGTGAATAAATTAACTTTAACTCAAGCCGTGATAAATTATTACAGAATATATTAGTTGTGAGATCTGATTGTATTTGCACTATATTCCATTAAAAATCATTTTAAAAAAAAGTTTTTTTGTTGGGTTCATCCTATCGAAACTGTATTTTATTAATTTAGATTATAGGCATTTTTAGTTCTGAATTTGATGTCGATCTTTTGTTTCTGGTCTCCACAACTTGTTCCGATTCCTTGCTGCTACCATCACACCCAACTTTGACCTCGCATCACCAGCCATACCATGTAGACCTTTCTCTGTGCCTTGTCCCATGTTTTTCTTCTGTCATTATTTTCTCCGGCAGGTCATTCACAGCCGTCCGAGCAACGTGTCCATCTCAATCTCCCGAGCTACATAGACTACTGTACCACGTCTGATTATTCAAGTATATTTTTGAGTTCCTCGTTAACGAATCAGGATTAAGACAGTAAATAATGATGAGCTGAAATAAACAATGTGACATCAATTAAAATTTTTTTAAATTTACTTAAAAATGTAATTACATTTTATTTATTTTTTTTATTATAAATTTTTAATCCGCACCTGTCTCTCTAACTGTAGCAATAAGCGGATGGGAATACAATATAATACAACTGACCTGTCCGGAACGAGAGAGGTTTAGCGGGGCTTCTAACATGATCTATGAAAAAAATATTAAGAGAAGTGATGCCTCAACCAACTCTTTTTTAGTCTTTTGTTGGTATTATGTGGCATATTTATCTTACGTTTGTTTGCATATCTATAGATTTTGTGATGAAATATTTAATTTAATGCTGATAACTATTATGTTTCCCCAGTTTCGAAATTTTAAGGTTTATTTTGATTATCATAATTTTATTTATTTAAAAAAATTGATTTAATAATGATTAAATGTGGAGGAACTATAAGATAAAGAGAGCTATCTGGATAACTAGTAAAATCTACAACAAAAAATGCATCTCCAGAAACACCAAGATTACACTGTGATGAAGCCAGAAAGCCTTTATGCTGTAGAAACATTGACTGTGAATAGAAAAGGAGAAATGGAGGAAATAAGGAAGACTGACAGAAAAATCATCAGAAACATATTGGAACCGAATAACTGAAGTAAAGTAGGATCTTATTGAAGCTGGAATAACAGAGTGAGATATAACGGCTAGAACATAATTCAGACACTAGGTAGACAAAGTCTGTCCGGTAGAAAGGAAAATGAAAACAGTAACCAAATGGTCGGAAGATAGGAAGAAAGCACACCGCAAAAAAATGAAATAGATATGGAAGATCGAGAAGGCTCAAAAGAATTGAATGCTTAGCGTAGTCCTATGTATTTTTTTGCTCTTCTTAAAAATTATTATTTTCATGGTTGTGGTATTTCTGCAGGTGCAAATAAAGTTAATGTTTTTGTTTTATTTTGTTTAACACATTTTTTTATTTTGAAAAATTTTTTTTTTTCTAGATCTTATACTTCTTAAATTTTTCTTGAAATATTTTGCAATTCTCTTTTCCTCTATACCTTGTTCCTAGGACATGTGAAATTTTGATATTTTTTAATATGAAGTGTTCACAACGGAGCGCATCAATGATATGGGTGATCCTTACCCTTATGATATAAATTGCTATAACCGGACCAATCGCCACTTCTTACCAAATTTAAGGTTTTGGAGGGACATTTCTGGAAGTGGAAAAATTAAAATGGCAATAATATTACCCGTGTTATCCTACAGGTTACAAACCTATTCTGGCCTGAACGAAGGGGTCGATTGTTATTTCGTAGATGTCTCCTAACATTTAACTCTCCCCTCTGCTCTCCCCTTTCTCCCCTCTCCATGGTTACCATAGAAATTAAGCTTTCTCGTTTAAAATAATCAATTATTCCATAAATAAATCAATATGAAACACATATTTTTATATCTGAAGTTTATATAACTGTATTTAGATAAGTCATACAAAAGAAACTTAAATGACTGTTATTCTGATTACAGTTATTAGCCCAGTTACTGTGTAACAGGTTTATAATTACAGGGGAAACAGGTGAAGTAACCTTGATTGTAGCAGCCACATTTTATACGTAACTGTCACAATACTTTTTCCTGCATTACTTATCTTTCGTAACGGTAATTTAAATCTCCGCGTGCATTCTTTGTTATCGTATAACTTTTTTAAACTTTGCCCAAGTTTTCTTTCTGGTGAAAATGTCTGAGATAGAGTATTTTAATTTATTAATATAAACGATTCTCAGCGTTTTGAAATTATTTATATTTTCTTTAGAAGCCTTATTGGAGAATAGGTATTATTTCAAAAACATTTAAGAGTGGCTGTTAACGGAGCATTGATGAGACTGGCATTTTATTCGCATATAGATATCTATGAAGGCTACGTGGAGAGAAAAATATATAAGCTTCGAATTTGTGAATCACAATGAGGATGAATGTTACAGTTCTGAATTTTTCATTTAGATATAATTTTTTGGTTTTGTATTTTAGTAACCATACATGCTTATGTATGAAAAATTGGGTATCATTCCAAAGTCCATTTTAATTATCCTATTATACCTTGTAGTTTAAGATTACTATTAAAAATCTCCAGGTTCTTTATATATAATCTGTAGGAAACATTAAGAAAAAAAATCAGCTACCATTAAATCGATTAAATTGTATAATACATGATATTATACTTGGACGAACGTCTTTTAGAATCCATACACAAGGCTGAAACGACAAGAAACTAGAGACTACTTCAACATTTACTAGACAAACGTTCTAAGCTCTCAATTAATTACAAAAGACTTATTTACATTAGACCTATTTGGACTTGCGGAGTTGATCTTTAAGGCTCCACTAAACCATCCAATTCATCTCATCCAATCCATATTAATCCAAAATCTTTCTAAAAATCCTAAATTCTCCTTACTTTGTCACTAATAAACTAATCCATAAAGACGTCAATGTTTCATAAGTTGCTGAGTTAGCCCAGAACAGATACCTATCCTTTCATAGTAAGTTTCATAACCACTCAAATCCACTAGTTTCTCAACTTGCTTCCTACTCTATTCCCGATAATCCTCCGAGGTGCCTGGAAAAGAAGATGGCCTAGAGATCTTCTAGTGTAGAATTTTTTTTGAAGTGCTGTGCTACTGATGAGTAGTTCTTTTGAAGTTTCGACATGTTATTGTAATCGTTACATTTACTTGGTTTATATATTTTGTGCAGTTGTAAATTTCAATAAATTGATTTTCGAAAAATGTATAATGCAATTAAATAAACATTTTTGGTTTAGCATTTTAAAAAAATATATTAATTTTTCTTTATTTATTGTTTGTATGGTAGGTGTGCCTATTTTTTTTAATTTTAAAAATTAATGTATTTATAAAATAAATAAAAATTTACTTAGGTTGTTAAGTAAATGAAATTGAACGAGGAACTACTATAAACTTCCGTATAGTCCGCTAGAGTAGAGGAAAAATGGTGTGGAAGAGTGAGTCTAGACCAACTTATGTTCAGGTCAACTACTCAGGTCGACTGTCACTAATTTATTTATTTTTTAATAAATGATTACTAGTTTTTTTTTATAAGAATAATTTTATTATTCATTAAAATTTATATTTTTTTAATAATTATAGTTAACAAGTAAATGAAATTATTTAAAATTTAATGAGATTACAAAATATTGTTTAGAAATGGACAGTTGTAGCCCTACAAGTTTGTAATAATTAAAATTATATTATTATTTCTGGAACTAGCTTTAAGATAATATTTGAGTTAAAAATAAATTAATTTCTTTAATATAATTATTTGTAAATAGATATTCTATTATTCAACTTTATTTTAAACATGTTTTTTATTTAAAATCACTGTAGTGATTTTAGTGTGGGGTTGAAATTAAAGTTATAAACTCATCATATGGTGATTCCCCAATATTTAGTTATAATGATTATGAAGTTGTAAGTGTTGTATTTTTTTGACATTTTGTATTATTTTATGGAAAAGTAAAGTGAACTGCATCAATTGTCAAACTAACTTATTCTTGCTGCGTTATCGCTAAAGTTTCGCGGAACTTATTATTTTTTTCAGGGGTCCTAACTGGCCCAGAAGTTGCTCCTCTGTTCAACGAATACTGTAATGGGTTCCCCTAAAATATACAATGCCTGCTGTATACCTTTCTCAGGGCCCTCTATGGGAAGTTAGTGTCCGATAGTACGCTTTACTACCCTTCTTATCACATTGGGGGCCACTGTTCTGTATCACTGAGCTTCCTACCTTACGTTATCCCCTCTTGGAAGCTCTTCGGTTGACAGTTTTTTTTTTTTCATTCTTTACATAAATATAAACTTATATTTATATATTTTTTCTTGACAGTTGGTATTACATGTTTGGTAAGGTTCTCGAGGTTCTGTCAATAATATAACAACTATATTACGGCGACGTTTCGAAACTATATTTTTCCCATAACATAGTCCCTCCAGTGAAAATAACAGTTACAATACAATAACATAAGTCACACAAGTAATTTAAAGAATAAAGTTTGCAACGATTTAAATATTTAAATAAAATACATTAGCAAGAATATATGATTGTACATAATTCAAAAATATGGAGAAATATGTATATGCTTACAAAGTTACTGATGGATATTGCTAGACAAACCACATAGATGTGTAGAGTCTATCAGATTATAACTCTAGTGTTCAAATATCAAGGATGGGACAGTTGGGAAATAGGTGGGGGTTTAGAAGTAGTAGAGGGTATTTCTAGACCTCGTGGTATTCACGGGTTTAATGTGTAATTATTTACTTAGATAAATAGTTCTTACTATGATGCATTATATATAAAAATGTGCAGTATCAATCTGAATGTATTAAATTGGAATAAATTTTGTTCAGATTTAGGACGTCTGATTTTTTGTCTATTTTGCGATTTTTATATATTTTTTTAATGTTTATTATTTCTTCAATATCTCGTTTATATTACATAAGAATAAATAATATCTAGGAAATGTTGTAACGTAAACAGTATACTCGTTTAGGATTGATGAATTATTGGATACTTTTATTGCAATTTCTAGTTTCGATTGTTAAACATTTTTAATCAGTTCTAAAAATATACCAAAAAACAAAACAAAAAAAAAACAAGAGTATTTTGATACACAGATATATGTATTTATTTTAAAAAGACAAAAAAAATATGCACTTGGCAAACTGGAATTGCTAGCAGGTACTAACTCAGAGTGTTGACTATGGGGTAGTAGAAAGAAAGGGAGGTGGGATAGTCATGTTAATGAACAATTCCTTATGTTTTTTCTATGAAAGTAAGTTTTGAAATTTTTTATGTTTTTAGGACAAATGATGAATAAAAAAATTTAAAAAAAATCCAATTCATAATTCAAATTGGAAAATAATTTTTCAATCCTTGATGGATGACCATTGATCTTTCTATACCATCATGCATACCTCAAGTGATAAATTCGATTATTATGACATTATTTTCATATTTCAGTGTAATGCCTCTTATAGTCCTTAAACTATTTCGCTTATTTTTTCATAAACACATCTTCTTTAAATAAATAATTATCATGTCTTCCCATTTAAAAAAAAAACCAAAAAAAAAAAACCAGTAGATGCCTGTAAAAAATTGTTTGGAAAGCAAACATAATTAAAGGGATGAACATATTTGTTTGGGGTCCCTGTATTCCTGAAGTCTTCAATAGCTTACGAATTCGAAATAGCTTAGTTGGTAAGGTAAACAACAGCAATTCTTCAAATTCCTTCTTGTGAGTATGAAGTCATACTTATTCGCAATGAGCTCTTTCGTGATCATTTTAAATGTTAATTCAATTTAACTTTAAATTCTTTAAAATCAATTAGCTGTTCCTATACGAACCATGAAACATCTTGGGTCCAGTACTTAGGTAAAGATGTATTGTTAGGCTAAGCCATCAGGTTATTCCCCAATTAAAGGTACTCATTTTATTGAGGACGGTTGTGCCTCCCCTACTGAAATTACAGAAAATAAATTTTCTGCCTACTGTCGAACTCGTAACGCGGACTCTTAAATTATAAGTGAAGTCACTACCTTCTGAAGTACCGCTTCTCGCTTTTATAGAATTCAGTTTGTTAATTTTTAGAACTATTGAAGCTGAATTTGTAAAAAAATAACAGAGTAATTTCTAAGGAAAAATTAACGATAAGATGGTGTAAGTTTTGTCTGTTGGATTCAAGGTTCTAGCCTAACGAGGGCAAGAATGCCAGGTTAGGCACCGGTTACCGGCCTATTCAAGTCAAGGCGTGAAGGTCGAGATTTACAACTTGGTTCCGCCACAAAATAAAAGTCAACCCTCAAGAGCTTGGTTGGCTTTTGACAAAGACTGGCACCGCTTTAAAAAAAAAAAAAAAGTTGTAAAAAATATTATTACATATAATATTATAATATAATTAAATACCGTAAAATCATACAAGTCCGGGAATTTAAATACCTTGGCGTACCTATACAATCCTCTGGTTTAAACAGAATCGCCAACGAACAGAGAGCCGTAAAGCTGCAGAAGGCCTTCAGATTAACATGTAATCAATGCAACAAGAAATGTACCTCGACAAATGCCAAATTAAGACACTATCAAACAGTGATTCTTCCGGAAGACATCTATGCTGCTGAGACAATGGTCATTGATAGGCTCTCCAAAATTAGGGAAATATTTATAAATATATACATTTTTTCTACTTGGTGTATTATTTTTACTCCTGAATCTTTATTAAATTTATGGTTATTTCATGATAAAAATGAATGTTCTTGCAGTCGAAATTAGTATTCTAATAAAATAATCCCAATAGAAGTGGTAATTAATTCATCAACCCTCATTGTATTGACCTTCTATACCATCATGCGTACCTCAAGTGAAATATATTATAATTTTCAAGTACAAAAGTGGAACATTTAAGGAAATGAGATTTTTTTTTTTCATACCTGATCGGTATATTTTTTACTACTTATGTAATTTTGAATTTTTTTTTCTTCTTCCTTTTTTGTTTTTTTATGTTATGTTTTTTTTTTCTTGTTATTTCAACATAACCCTCAAATAAAAAGACATCTCTTATATTTATATGCATGTTTGAACTATTGATTCGAAATAATTCATTCATTATTCCTGACAAAAACTGTTGCTCAGTGAGTATTATATCATTCGAAACGTGATAGAGCTTGAATCGGGGTCAATAACAATCTAGGTCGATGATGGGGTGCTACTGTGACTTATTATGCGACCGCGTGCTTTCCCAGCGTGGGCTTGTTTGCATCTAAGGAATTTTCACTAAAATATCAAGTATATGTCCTTTTTCTCCCCTATTATATGTTAATTTTTGCAATTATTCCTTTTTTAATTTTTTTTTGTGATAAATCACATAGTGATCTCTGAAAATATATGATATATGATAGTAAGCATTCACCCTTTAACAGATTCCTCATGAATGTATCAATTGAAATATATAAAAAAAAAAAAAAAAATCTATTTTATTTTATTATTTTTATTTTTTATTTTATTATTATTTTTTTTGTTTTGGCTAAATAACTTTACTATATTATTATACTTTTTGAGAAAATATAATACTATAGTACACCTACTTAAGCGCCTAAGTACACGGGCTTTTCCTATTGCTTCTTTTGATATTTGACGATAATATTTCTAATAGTCCTTAACCTATCTTGCTTAATTTGGTTTAGGTTATCATAAAAAAATATCAGCTCTGAATTTTAATTATCAGAATAGGTCTTCCCGTTTTTTAAAAAGTGTTTTTTGATTTTTACAACTACATCATAATTCAATCAGTAAATTTGAAAATAATGATAACAATGTCAGTAACACGTTAAGAACTACTCACTAGTAGCACTTCAATGAAAGTTCTACATTAGGAGCTCTCTTGGCCATCTTCTTTTCAGACACCTCGGAGGATTATCGGGAATTGAGTGTAAAGAAAGTTCGGAGGCTAGTGGATTCGAGTGGGTAAGGAGTTTACTATGAAGGGAGACGTGTCTGGTTTTAACGGAATATCTGAATATATATCTGCAATATACGGAACATTAAGATCTTTATGACATAATAACGAGCACTGAGGATATTACGAAGGCTTTTGGATTTTAGGGATTGGATAAGAAGCGATTTGGAAGGTTTGTTGAAGCCCCAAAGCTCGACTCCGTATGTCCAAATCAGTCTAATTAATGTAATTTAGATATCTATTGTAATTTATTGGGAGCATTGAACGCTTGCCTGGTAAATGTTAGAGTAGTCGGAATTGACGAGTCTTCTTGTCTTCTAAGTCTTGTATGTGGATTCCAAGTCTGTCGGTCCAGAGGTTTTCCTAGGTTGGGATCTGTTATACGGGGATCAAAGGGATATTATTAAAGGTCCCTGTAGGGCAGGTAGATTTACGACGAAGGGTCTTCCCTAGTAAAAAACATAAGTTTACGTCTATAATAAAAAATAAAATAAGAATCCATATATATTAAATGTGACGTAATGGTTACGACATGTCAATTGCTTGTAAGCAACTAGATATTGGCAGTAATTCAGTTCAAGTTCTATTTTAGAAGGTCCCGATGCCATCTTCTTTTCAGACGGCTTGGAGAGTTATGGGGAAAAAAAAACGACGCAACGGTTAAAAATTAAACTTTAAAGGAAAAGCGAGAAACTTAAATAAAATACTTTCAACCGACGTTATATGTATTAATAATATTATTTTTAAATTGTGGATTGACCAGACCACAATTCAGTCGATGTTTCTACAGTTGTATTAAACTCTTGGGAGTACTTGACGTATTAACCTGAGTAATCTTTTTTTACCCAATTTCGTAGTTACGTCGGTATTCCGCCGGATGAGCGATATGTAAAGGAACTTTTTTTTTTTAGAAACTTTTGATTGACAAATAACAATTTGTAATGCATATGTATCTAGGTATGACCGTATCTGCAGTAATAACATCCAATTAAAAAGTTTTCCAGTTTCATCAATTGTGTTTGAAGTTTTAATTATATTTTATGAAAATCCTAGTTTTCCTCTTCTCTTCATTTTTATACTTTCCGCCCTCATATCCTCATTGCATGATCGGAAAATTGTTTTTTTTTTCTTGATATCTATTATACTATTATACTTGGATGCATTAGAATTTTTTCCTTTTATAAAATAATAATATCCTGACGGTTTTACTATAGTAAATATGTATAATTTTATATTTTTAAATGATATTCAATAATCCCTGCAGAACTGATTTACTACTTGGCTCCGTTTTACAAAGTTTAAAAAGAAATTTAATTTTTTATTGTAATCCAATACATCTCGTATCTAATCCTTACAATCCGAAATCCTTCGAAAAATCCTCAATGCTCCTTTCTTTGTCACCAATACACTTATCCATAAAGATCATAATGTTCCACATGTTGCTGATTTAGCCCCCACCAGATACCTATCCTTTCATAGTAAGCTCCATAATCACTCAAATTCGTTAATTTCTCAACTTGCTTCCCACACCATTCCTGATAATCCTCCGAGGCGTCTGAAACGAAGATGGCTTAGAGACTTTCTAGTGTAGAAGTTTAAATAAAGTGCTACTGATGAGTAGTTCTTTCCAAGTTTTAACATGTTATTATAATCGTTGTCAATACATTTACTTGATGTATATATTTTGTACAGTTGTAAATTTCAATAAATGGATATTAAAAAAAAATAAAAATTGTTATATGGACTTAACCTAAATAGATAACATTTTATTATAAGTCAAAGGGAGAAATTATTATATTGCAATATGTAATTTTGTAAACAAATATTCTATCTTACTTTCGGTTTCTAAATAATATAGTGATTTTATGATAGTATACGTGTGTTTTCATTTTTTATTTTATCATTTTTTTTATGGGTATCTGCTTATATAATACCATTTAAACATCTGATATTTATTGGAATATTCATCCATAGTTTACCTATCTCTTCCTCCTTTTGTCTTTGAGATTTATAGATTCATATCATCTATTTACGACTTCCTGTCCTACAGTATCTTTTAATCATCTTTCACTGATCTCTGCCCAGGACTCCATCTGGACAAACGCCTTACTTGGGATCCCTTTTTTACTTTTTTTACATTTAGCCGACAACCTTTCAAAGCTTCCGATTGATTACAGAAGACAAAATTAATTTGAGGTCGTGTCTTGAACCAATTGCACACAAATTCCTGTACTTCCTCATCACTTTCAAAACGGTTTCCACCACTTCACTGGCAATTTCATCTATCGTTAAGCGTCGATCATTTTCAAGAAGTTCACGAACAGCACAAATGTTCTCATTAGTCAAACTGGTCCTTGGACGCCTATTGTGACTTTCATTTTCAACTGTTTCACGTCCGCCTTTGAACTTGTTAACCCAATCGTACACTTGAGAACGTGATAAAGTCTTATCCCCAAACTGAGTTGTCAGTCTAACAAAAATTTCACTTGGTTTAACACCTTCGTTTGTCAAGAACTTAATAATAATTCGTTGCGCAACTGTAGGTACAACCTCTTGTTCAGACATGACTACAATGACAAACAAAACAGCATTGAGAACGCATTGTTGCAGCTTTCCCCCTCCCCCAGGCTGCCCCCTACCACTACTGAAACATGGCTACCTGCTACAACCTGTACCTTGGGTATAGTAATAAAAGTCTTGTTTATATTTTACATATCAGTAGTAAGACCTATTTGGACATAAGAAGTTGAGCTTTGGGGCTCTACTAAACTATCCACTTTATTTCGTTTCCAATCATTACAATCCAAAATCCTTCGAAAAAAACTCAATGCTCCTTACTTTCTCATAAATAAACTCATCCATAAAGATCTTAACCTTCGATATGTTGCTGATTTAGCCACCAGCAGATACCTATCCTTTCTTAGTAAACCCCTTAATCACTTAAGTCCACTAGTCTTTTAACTCGCTTATCACTCCATTGCTGACTATCCTTCCAGGTGTTTGAAAATAAGATTGCCTAGAGACCTTCTAATTTAATTCTTTTATACTAGTATTAGTATTATACTAATTTTATGGAATACTAGTAATGAGTAATTCTTTAAATTTACATTTACTTTTTTTTTATATATTGTATACAGTTCTTATTTTCAATAAATAATAATAATATAAAAAGTTTATATTAACATATTTTTTCATTGTAAGGCACAGCAATAATATGCACCATTTCACCTGACATATAATATGACATGAAAACCAGCTTTTGTCCAAAAGATTGATTACAGCCCTACATAGTTAGGTGCCCTTTTGACATAGCATGTAGGTTTCATGCACTACCTTTGAACTTCAACTTGAATACGGTTATTTTGAAGGTTTCATTTACGGAGTAGGCTTCTGTATACCTTTGCTTGGAGTGCTTTCCTATTTATGAGTTAAAGGGTTCCCTTTAATATTCGTATCGAGTATAAAGGAAACATAATTAATATAGGAGATATAACTTATACTCTTTGATATAAATTCTATTCAGTCAATATACTTAAATAGAATTTCAAAGTGTATGTTGTAATTTTTAAAGTGAGATAGATCAGTTGTTTTTTTTTTTTTTTTTAAAGTTTAATAATCGATATCAGTAGTGAGTGATATTACTAATGCATATAATTTTTTGTATTAATTAATAGTAATTATAATTTATTAATATACCTGAATAAATTAGACGATTGATTTCAGGAAATTAGTTGTCAAATAATGAGTTATGATTACATTTTGCTCAACTCTGACCCAAGAAACAAGCAACTAAGACGTGATATTTTCTTTAATACAAATATGGCACAAGCGAAATGTTTTTAACATTTTAGGATATTGTTTCAATTATTATCTATTTTTATTTTTACCTGAGGTTGTTTCTTGAAGTCGGATTATTTACCGCCTCCGCACCCAGAATTATTATCGACCTAGCTTATTTTATTGGTAACATTATCTCTGCAGTCCAGGTATTTTTTTCTCTGTGACATATTATCTGTAATGGACTTATTAGTACAGTTATAAACTTGCATTACCTACGCTATCTCCAGAGATAAGCTACTGCTGCATCGGATATTTTTCTCTGCAGATCGGAAACTTATCAGTGAGGTGCACAGTATCTGTGAAGAATACTTTTTCCTATATAAATATTTCGTAAACAAATATTATTTATCATTCAGTTATTTTTATTACATTAAAAAGACCTGATATCGAAATGCTATGTTCAAATATGTATTAGGTAACTATTGTCACAACTACGATGAATAATAACTATTAATAAATTTCAAAACCTCTCCAGGAGGTTAATGTTAGCTTTTGTCGTGATAAAAAAAAAATAAAAAAAAATAGGTCAATCTGAAAGTTCTCGCTGCTTAAAAACTATTACGAGATTATCTCAAGTCTTAATCATTTTAACGCAATTGTATTAGTCACCTCTTATCTCCTATTTAACACACTTCATATTCATTGAATATTGTTAAGAATTTTATATTTTTCATCAATGTAAACAAATACAAAAAAAAGAAGAAATAAAAAGTGCAATATTGTGTATTTTTTTTTTCAGTAGATAGACACAGTCCAGTATAGAAAAGCTAGTATGTTATTACCAATATCCATTGATAAACCATTATGGTATAAATTTAATACTGTCAATAGCCACTTTGAGCAGTTTGTATTTATGAAATTTTATTGTTTTTACAAAAAATCGATTAAAATGTTCTGTTACTTTATATCAATATATATATTTTTGTTTTTGTTTCACTTTAAGGCTCTGAAGGCCTATTCAATTTTTTCAAGTTGTTCATCGTATTTTATTCTCAAGGGACTTAAGGTCCCTGAATAAATAAAGAACATTTTATTATTATTATTATTATTACAATACCATCTAACTCTACCATCTCAATTTTTTTATTTTGTTTTTAATATATGATGAAGTTAGTGAATAGTGGTTAGGAGAAAATAAAAAAAATGTATTTATAATCAAATATTTGACAGATTTTTTTTTTTTTTTTTTTTTTTTTTTTTTTTTAAATTTTAGTTTTTTCATTTAAACCAGATACCTATCCTTCTATAGTAAGTTCCATAACCACTCTAATCCACTAGTCTCCCAACTTGCTTCCCATTCCATTCCCGATAATCCTCCGAGGCGTCTGAAAAGAAGATGGCCTAGAGACCTTCTAGTGTAGATTTTATTGAAGTGCTACTAGTGAGTAGTTCTTAGTTATTTAGTGACTAGTTAGTAGTTAGTTATTTTCATTCCATTGTATTTACTATCAACGCATTTACTTAATGTATATGTTTTTGTACAGTTGTAAATATCAATAAATGAAGGGAAAAAAAAAATAGTTTTTCATTTGCTTCAGTCATTATTGCTTATACGTTTACAGTAGTTATATAAATCTAACTTACCCCTGCAAAATATATACTTCGTTACGACTCACAGTGTTTTTTCCGACTCTGAACTATTCAGTTTCTAATTTTTATAGATATTTGAACAACACGAAATTCAAAAGTAACACTTTTATATAAATTTCACACTAAGCCCATAGTAACAGAAATTTAACATATCTATACGCAATGGTTTGTATTATACAGTTGCTATATTTCCGACGCTTCTATCGGGATATCAAGAGAAGTCGCTGCTAATATATTTGTAGCTGTAGGAACGGTAAAAATGGTTGTCCCACATAAGGTACAAGGGGCCTTTTAGGGTTACAAGAGAACAAAGAAATGTTTCTCTTTTGTTAATTTAACGTAGTTAGAATTTTTTAATTGTTTATATTAATTTATTAATTATTCAAAATATGTATTTTCAAAATTATGCTTCTAGACTACATCCTTTGAAGGCCCAGTGTCCAAAGTATTAGTATATAATTATGTATCATGAAAAAATTATTATCTATTCACGGCTATTTCATATTACAAATATTAAAATCATCACATTGAAAATAACCTAAAAGGCTTTAAAGATCGCTTCTGTCTTCCTTAACAAAACAACACAGTTCTTAATCACTGAGCTTGTAGCCTCAGTCTAGTTCTAATTTAGGTTCCTTGGAACTTCGCCCTTTACCGGTAACAACGAAAGACTTGACTACCTTGTTAAAAGGGATTCTTTAACCCCAAATGGATTCTAAAGAACAACACTTAATTAAATTAACTTGCTAGTACATACTAGACTTAATTAATATTATAATAATGTGGATTAACTATAAATATAAAATTTAATTTAAATCATTTTATAGTTCACTGCGTTTATGTTGTATTTTACCAATCCATACATTTGTTTCTAAATACTCTTTATTTTTTCGTTTTTAAGTAGATATGCTCAATTAAATATGTAAAGAAAATTAAATTAAATATAGTAATATTTAGTTTAAAATATTACTGTGCAAATAATTATCGATTATTTCTTGATATGATTTTTTAAATTTATTTCCTATAAAAAAATTTAAAGTTGTCTTCTAAAATTGTAATTTTTATGGTTTTTAAACACAAATTTTGTATTCACATTTTTAAAAAAAACGATGGTTATTCTGATGAATAAAATCAAATATAAAAATTTGACAGGGCGTGAGAGGGGATTGTACTTACTGGTATCTAGTGTTGGTTTTGATATAGTTTTTTACTGGCCATGGTGCTCTCTCATCCAGATCTTTTTCATTTGTCTATGTTTGTTGTGAAGCATGAACCATGTATGCATTATTAAATTAATTTATGGGTCATTCTTCCATTTCGTCGGAATTTCGACATTGTGATTCCATTAGAAAAAGTTATTTAAAAAATTGTTTTTTCTTCATAAGTCTACTTATATTACTAGCGAAAAATTCCTTCATAGAATATAGTCTTTCTGCACATTTATGATCATAGTGGAAATCATGAGAGTGAGAAAAACAGATACGGTGTGAGTGAAGTACAAAACATTCGCAATTCAAATAATAAAATGGTTATAGTACAAAAGAATGGTTAGTGAGTATGATATCAACTAGTCGATTAAAATATATTAGTTAACATAAATTAAACATTTAAACATAAAACTTGAAAGAAAAAAAAATTAAAATGGTAAGATATTACATCACATTAATATAAATAGTGAAAATATATTTAAAAGTATTTTTTTTTCATCTTACTTAACTTACAGTTTTTCCTATTTTATTCTATATCCCTCACTTTAGGTGTGAGGTAAATAGATTTTGAGTTTGATTTAAGATTATCAACACCACACGCATTTAAAAAAAACAACAAAAAACTAATGGAACTCTGAACTACATGGGAAACATATAGTTCAATGCAAAGAAAACAAGAATCAAAGTTACCTTCTTTGAAAAATCACAATGTAAGAGAAATAAAATTATGAATGACACGATTCGAACACTTGATTCCACACAAACTTGGAACAACTAACAAAGGAAATTTGTTGTAAGTTAGGTTACCCTCAGTTTGGTGGAAAGCTTCTGCAATGTTTCCAGCCTGAAATTTGATGGAATGAATCTTGGTTATGCTTCGGCGGGGTTTTTCAAAAAATGTGAGGGAAATAGATTGACACCCTATGGGACACAGGCATAAAAAGTCATTCTTCTTTTTGTAACCAATTAGCCTCAGTTTCAATCCTAAAATTCAATATATTGCAACTTACCTGAGGTACTAGAAAAAAAAAGATAGTTAATATGTAATTGCAAAAACGGGGAACTTATTATCATTTAACGTTACCAACTCATGTTATGGGACATGTGAGGGAAATAGAATTTGACGTTTTGAATTCAAATTTAACCATGAAAACAAATCAATAACCATGGAAAAACTACTTTACGTTTAAGAGGTAAGTACCTTGCAACTACTTGTAACAGTTGGGTTGCAAGAAATTTCATATAGAAACCACAATCGCTTCGGGACACTAATTCGTATAAAATGGGAGAATGACCCATATCCTCATATTTTTTTTATGAAAAGATGTTTCGGGGTTGCATTAATTTAGTAGGTAATTAGCTTATTTTCTTATGTTTTTAATCGGAAACAACTGTACTGAGACCTTAATTATTGAAGATTGAAAATGAAATTCACATTTTGTTCTCTTTTACTATACAGCAAACTATCTATTTAAAAAATTTCGTTTGAAACCTGTCAACAAATGTTTTCGGAGTTCTCGAAGTTAATTTTTTTCTTTTAATTTTTAGTTAAAAGTTTTTCTTTTAATTTTTCTGAACCTCGAATTATTATTTCTGGAATAATCAGTAGATTATGACATATTAGCTTGAAGTACTTATTTTTGAAATAATAATTTCTGAGTATTATTTATCTTAATTATGATGAATTATTTCATTACGGAAGATATTTTTATCCACATCGATCTAGGAAGCCTTGACTCAGTTTACTGTTGGACCGTAAACCTCCCCTCAGCCCATCAATATCTTCGATGTAATTGATTCGTTCTGTGGTGTGCGCCAAGATATGGCCCAAGGGTACCCAGCCAAGGTGATTGTCTCATTGTCCCCTTCAATAATGTCACCCCAACACAATACTATTCGGACAATGGGTTCGGTACCTGCCTTATTGACGACTGTTAAATAGATCTCTTTCTGTGCTCAATGGTATTGTACTTGTTCCTGTTCCATGTAGCGTTGAACGGTAATCTGTGCCTGGAGCGGCTTAAAACTATAAAGCAATTCTGCTGAGTCGATCGAGGGAAAATCTGGTTAAGGGAGATGGAAAATGGATCATGCAAATAAACTTCGGTTATTAAAAAAAAAAAAAAATGTTCATCTCATAACCCCCTTGCCTTTTTATTGGAGTGTTCGGAAAGATGAATTCTTGATTCAGGCAAATATATACAGGGACTCCGGAAGTAGAATAAAAATCCATCGAGTATTATGTTTAAACAATTCAGTTAAGATATTATAAAGTGTTAGAATTATTTATGTCTTGTATGCTAATATTGTCTTATCTATTCTATGTTTTAATGAAAAATCATCAGCTGTAATTTTAATCTTTGAAATTAACGTGTATTGATTAATTCATTCATTGTATTAACTAATTAACTATTAACTATTAATGGCCCATAAATGTCGGTAAAGTAATGGGGTTAGTAACTAATATCTATCAATAAAACAAATTATTATGTCAGTTGTAGAAAAGATAACTTCTGTGATTATGACATATCCGTGATTAAATTTTAATTGGTAGAGTAGTCTTAAGAACTAAGATCTTTAATATCTAGGAAAATGGAATTCAAAGAGAAATAAAAGCAAGTTAAGAGTAACGCTTGTAATTTCTTGTTCGCAAAACTACTTCGTTCGTACCTTCTGTTCTGAAATTTAAAAATTAAGACATAGTGGACTATTTTCCTAACTACATTTCCTTTTAAGGGAAGATGAACGCCTTAAAATTTTCGAAAATTAAGTATTGCGTAGAACATTAGGCCCAACAAAATATGAGGTTATACAGGTTTGTGGTGTTGGTATCGCGTCTTCGGGTTCGTTAAGCCTTTTTTTTATTTTAAAGAAATTGACGAAGCCTAATGGAGGGTACTTTATAATTTATGAAGTACCTGTCGATGGAAATCAACAGTTAATGGGTAACACATCAATTGACGTTCTTAATTATTTTTAATTGATTATTGGGCTTAACATTTTTATATACTCCAACTAGGAGAGAAAGGATAGAGATTCCATGGATCCACCGCGAAATGAACTTCAACGAGCCCAGGCTGTGTTTCAATTTACGTCTAATCCAATCAGTTGCAAAAAATCCTAATTTGACTTATCCGCTTATCCGCCCCTCATCGTTTGTGAGGCATTTCTTTCCCGAGTCGAAGTCCAGCCACAACAACTTCCTTTTGGCTGCTTGGAATATAACGTCCACCTCTTTTTATTTGACTAATTTTAGTTGGTTTTACTAATTTTAGTTTCTTAGATCTTAGTCTATCTTAGAAATATTGCAATACCATAAAGATTTCTTAAAAAAGTTCTTCCTAATGGTTCAATTTATATTTATAGCAATGCATTTTAAAGACTTAATAACGGGTTTTAAACTAGATAGAAAGCGGATGTCTTTCAGAATTTTTTTTTCCTTTGCTCTCCTATACGTATGTTTTCTCTATTTTTTCCCTTGTTGGAAAAACACTCCTGGAAAATTCTGTGGTTCCAGAGAGTCTGGATGGTTCTGGTTTGCGAAACTGCAAATCTGCAATAATATATTAATAATTGAATGAACGGAGTTTTCAGATGAACTTATTATGTTTCCTTATCTGAGTATGTAGGTAGTTTTTAAATATTGAAATATTAAAAAAAAATAATTAAATTATTTAATTATGATTCCAGTTGTTTTCCCGAATAAAATGTCGTTTTTCCGAAATTTAAAATAGACAAAATATACATAAAAGTTAGCACTTTTATATATTTTGTCAATTTTACGAAAGATTATTTCCCTTCCTGGTAGCTGTGAGATGACTCATGTCTTGTATTCTTTTCCTTATGTACTTCAACTTAGGCAGGAATAGGTTTGGGCGATAGTTGATAGTTAATGATGGTCACTATCGATAGTGTCGACTATCGATAGATCTCTTTTACTACCTCAAGTGGTGAAACTCTCGGAATTATGCTGATCTGTCTCTGTCCAGTGTCTAGTTCTTTTGAAATTGAATTTGGAATTCCTAGAGCTCAAGGGTTCAATCAAAGATTAAGCCAAAGGAAAGCAGAAATGATAGTTTTTCTTTCGGGAAATATGTGGCTCAAGAAGCACGCTTGACTCTTGAAATTAACTATTTCGTTATTTTTCTTTTCTGAAGATTTGAATTGTACATTATTATTGTAACCATGTAAATTGTAAATACTTTTTTAAAATTCAAATAAATTAGTTTTTCTCTCTCATCTTTATGATATAATCTTATAATTTATAGGAAGAAATATCCATGTAAACAAAAAAAAAAAAAAAATCATATTTTATGACAGATGTAAATAAAATTAAGTAGAAAAAATCAATTTCTCCATGACTGGGAAAACAATAAATCATGGATATATCTGTCTATCCACTGCTTTTGCCAATTTACATTTTAAAAGGATAAAATTTCTTAAATTAATAATCAAATTACATTAACAACTAATGATTATGCGAAATACACAAAGTTGAAGGATAATAGGCGTTTTTTTTATTTAACTAGACTTTTGATTCAAACCAATATACCTTCTAATCGGTGGTCCAAATGTTATTTCATAAACATAATAAATAAACATTGTCTCCATTAAAATTTTAATTTTAATTAAATCCATCACCAACAGAGCTAGAGCGTGTCAAAGTATTACATTTTTGTTTTTTGTTTTTTATACCAAAAATGTGTGAAAAAACTTCACACATTTTTGGTAGAAAAAAAAAACTTTAAACCATAAAACTATAAAAATAGTTAAAAAACGTATCAATGTAAAAAAATATATTGATTATGAAGTTTGTAGTGAATTTATTTTAAATAATAAAAACTCTTAAAGCATTTATTCTAAAATTGTAGGGACTATCTTTTGATCAATTTCGAATAGTTAATATTATTAATTTAATAATTTATTATTGTATACCTCTTATACGATAGTTAGATTATTATTATTATTACAGACTCGTATCGTTTAACGCTGTAAACATAATCTGAATTGTAATCTTCACAGTCGACAGCCCTAATTTATGTTGGTTTATCTGACCATCGGAACCATTTTCCTAACTGCTATCTCCGTTCCTCTATAATCACAGCTCCACGAAGCAGCCCCGGAGATCTCAGCCTGCACGACTTAACAGTTTGCCTACCTTAAGAATCTTGTCTTCTACCAAATGCTGTCCCCTATTGTTCTTAAAGCTTGTGTGGATGTCCCGTTACCCTCCTAGGACGGTCTCAGCCTCCTTTCTCTCGAGATCTGAGAACTCTGAAGGAACGGAGTTGTGGCTCATGACCTGGGTATCTTACACTGCCACATGTACGGTATTATATGTTATCGTGGACCGCTAAGTCCGGGTACCGTTTTGATTAGTCACATTGCGACTTAGGCGCACACCTGTTCTCGGAAAAGTCTACAAGAAAACCTTCTCTTCGTTATCATTTTACATATATTTTAATTTATTTAATTTAGTTTATATTCATGGCATATATACCAGGCTATTTTCCCACAGAAACTGAAGTGCGTTGCGTAATGTGAGCCTAGAAAAAATAAGAAAATAAAAATTATTCAGCCTGTTGCGTAATGAATTACTCACGGTAGTGTTCTATCGACATCTCATTTCCACGTTCATTACGTATATACTAGTACGTATCCTCATTGAATTAATGTTCTGAAATACCTATATTTTGGCTGGGGTTCTGTCTTTTTTTTTTAGTGTAACATTTTTTTCACACTCAATTTGACTGACTCTAGGTCAGGTTGTGTTGCTCGGATCATATTTGTTAAAATTTCTACAGATCAGAAATTTAATTGAAAATATTTTTTGTTCATTTACATTCGTCGGTAAGACTTGCCTTATAGGAGCTATATTGCTCTGATAGGAAACTCTCATTCAAAACCTTTATTTATTTAGTATATTATAGATAGACAAGATCTATTGTTAATCCCAGTAAGGGAGAAATTTACATTATTTTTATTTATATAAAATACAATGTTAAGAATCAAGATAGTTTTATCATTTATCGCAAAAAAAAATTTGTAAATTACATAAAAAGTGATCTTCAGCTATTTATGTAATTTACAAATTTTTTTCTGTAAATGTAGTACTGGAATATTGCACTCTCAGATTTGAACATATATTATGTAAAAGTAATAACAATAGTATTCACATATATAATATTAGTATTCCGTTATTATGTAAATATAATACTGTAATATACATTAAGATATATTAATATTATTATTAAAATAATGTTATTCATAAATTGGAAATTTTGTTACGTAGTAATTTATTCGCGAGATAATTTATAACAACCGATCTGAATGAACGTATTTTATTATTAATTATTATTAACGGAGACTAATATAAATTCACAATAACAAATTATTTTCACCAGTAATATTATAATTATATAATTTTATAATATATAATATCATCAGTTCTAAAAACACCCAAAAATTCAAAATGTCCGCACTATGCTACAGAATATATATGAATATTTAATTTTAAAAACATAAGACAATAAATCAAACATATCGTTATTCACGTAAGGAGTTAGGTCTAAAAGATATTAGAACCAGTGAAGACTGAGTGTAAAGACACGAACGTCAGGATTTAGGTAGTTAAAATAAATGTTGATCCCTACATATATTAGTCAGGTAAATCGGCAGTCCTTTCGGTTTTCCCTATGACTGATCATTTTTCTGTTACTACTGGAAACAAATTTAAAATAGAACTACTTCTTCGTTAACCTACGACTTCCTGTCCTACAGTATCCTTTAATGATATTCCACTAATCCCTGTTAATAGATCCACTACCGAGGACTTCACTTGGACAAACGTCTTACTTGGAATCCACATACAAGACTAAAAAGACAAGAAACTGCCCGTCGTTACAGACTACTTCAACATTTACTAGACAAACGTTCAAAGCTTCCATTTCAATACTATAGACTAATATATATGACTGTGATTAGACCTATCTGGACGTACGGAGTTGAGCTTTGTGGCTCTACTAAACCATCCAATACATCGTATATTCAATCCTTACATTCCAAAATCCTTCTAAAAATCCTCAATGCTCCTTACTTTGTCACCAATAAACTTATCCATAAAGATCTTAATGTTCCTTATGCTGCTGATTTAGCCCAAACCAGATATCTATCCTTTCATAGTAAGCTCCATAACCGCTCAAATCCCCTAATTTCTCAACTTGTTTCCCACACTATTCCCGATAATCCTCCGAGGCGTCTGAAAAGAAAATGGCCAAAAGACCTTCTAGTGTAGAATTTTTATTAAAGTGCTACTGATGGGTAGTTCTTTTCAAGTTTTTTCACGTTATTGAAATAGTTAACAGCACATTTACTTGATGTATAAATTTTGTACAGTTGTAAGTTTCAATAAATTGTTATAATTAAAAAAAAAAAATAGGACTATTGGAAATGGACATTTAAACAAAAATCTGGACTGGTTTTGAACATTTTTATTAATTATTTCTAATGATTGATATGTATTTAATTTTAGACTGTTTTAAGTGTTATATTAGTTTCACTTCCGAGTCTTTGAATTTATATTTATTTTTATTTTCAGTTGTAATTTGGAATTCTGGGTCATATTATATTATGATGTTATATATGCTTTTAATCTTTGGCTTACTGGTCGACCAGTTTTCCTGTGTATTTAGCTGCACAGTCGTTACATTTTTGTTCATATACACCATTTTTTTGGAATGGTCTTTTTCTATTTATGTGAAGGAAAATCACACCTAATTTTCTTAATTCCTTTCCGGCTTTGGTGGATATTGGACCGTAATCTAGGAACAAAATGTCTTCGGGGTAGTTTTGTCGTCTAGGTGGCTATTTATATATTAATTATAGTTTTTCTTTACAGATTATTTTTTTAAGAAGTTGTCAGTCGTGATTTTATTATATTTTAAGGTCATTAACCGAGGCTATTAAGGTGAGATATGCGCCCTGGCAGCTGACCTAGGACTACGGCTGCAGTAGGTCGGAAGTTGCAACAGGCTTGAGCAGGCTGGCTGGCATCTTGCCATTCTCGACCCGCGTTACTATTTCGGTTCGTTCTGGTTTATATTTCAACAGTGGACATTACTGTTCACTGATCTTTGAGGGGTTCTTTCTACGCGCCTCCGTAAGGGAAACAAGACGTAGTTAACATCAAAATTAGAAAAAAAAAAATCTATGTGAGATTTATAGTTATAAGTAACTGTATGTCGGCTACATAAAATTAGGAATGATTTTTCATTGATTTTACTTTGATGATACATTATTTTTCCTTAAAAAATACGACAAACAATTATAGACCAAATAAAAGTGATTATGATCTTACGAATTGTTCATCTGCTTTATCCGTTAACGTTATCCAAGCACATGCCATTTATATCGATATAAATAAACGGATTAATGAAGCTTTATGAACAGGTAAAGAAATAATCCGGAGCTTGAATAAATAATGGATGTATTATTAAAAGGATCGATGAATCCTAAATTAGCTCTCTCGTTTGAAAAGGTTCATCCCTAAGGCCAAAAAATTAATAAGGAAGACCGATCCACCAATCTAAGCACAAAGCGTAAACCCTACGGCCAGAAATATACTGACAAGGGGACGTTTGCAGTTGTAACTCACAGATTTGAATGCCGATTTTTGTGTGAGTAGTAGGGACCTATTATAGTGCAAAACTAGAGTTATAGCCGCCAATGAGCATTAGGAGCCGAGAAAAAAAATAAAATATGAAAATCACGTTTTATTTTTTTTCTCAGCTCTCAGTCAAGATAGAGAAATGATTCTTTCACGTTTAATTGCAGTTATGTATGTTATTTGATATAAAAATACTTCCGTTATGCTCAAAACATTACCCGCCTTTAAAGTGCTCAAAAACTCTAAAAAAATGACAAAATGCCAAGGAAATGTGTTGTACATCAGTGGAGTTTTTTTTGTGAACACCTGACCTCAAATCTCGATGTAACGCACTATAAAACCCTTTTATGTGAAATTTATCAAAATCAAAAAATATTGATTTTTTACTCCTTTAGTCTATAACTCTAGTTTTGCACTATTATAGGTCCCTACTACCCACACGAAAATCGGCATTCAAATCTTGTGAGTTACAACTCCAAACTTCCCCTTCTTAGTTGAATATCATGTTTTGGGGAAACGCCAATCAAAGATGCTTTTGCTTTATCTACTTTGGTAATGGGATTATTTTGTCAAATAAGTTAAAATACTGGCAATTTCAGGTTTTTATCATATTTGATAAAATCTAGTCAGTAGCAAAGTAGACAAAACTAAAAAATCCTTGCCCGGCGTTTACTCAAAACTATGTTTTTTGACTTATTGTTAGTGTGTTTCACTTGTAACCCCACAATATTTTTTACTACAATTATGAATTGTCTCGAAATCCAAAGAATGCTACATTATTCAGCGATTTTTAATGGTGTATCAGACAAACATAAACTTACATTTAGAGCACGACGAAATAATAGTTTTATGAAGAATGAACAACTACAATCAAGATTTCAAGAGAATGGATATTATTAACAACTCATAAGAAGGAACTGTTATTAGCAAAGATATATTTATAAAAAAGGAACTAAAGTAACTGAATATTTCTCTTAATGAAAATTTAATACATATGTAAAAAAAAATGCATTCACTCTTATGTATTGTATTTTTGTATATTATAACTTAATAAATGTATCTAAATCGTTTGTTTGTTATATAAGTGATTTTCGGCAAAGTTTTGTTTTAATTAATCTTAATTTCAATTAAGCCAATAACGTGTAATTCAATTATCCGGGGCTTTCGATTATCCGAGAACCCCATTTACCTACATCATTACCCCGGATAACAGGAAGTCTACTGTAATTAATTAATAAACTAAAAATATTGGTTTTAATATTGTTTTATAAATTTCACGTATATACTTAAAAAATTATATACCTATTGTTATCGCAATCGTTGACATTAATCAAGCTAACAATTGTCCGTTGATAATTCCATTGTTGGACGGCTAAGCCGTTTTGTCTGATGATGAAAAGCGGCCCAGCATCAATACCAACTCCATGACCTTTAACCTACTGTTACTTGCCCAGCTAGGTTTCAGTCGTATTTGTCTTCAAAACAGGTCTAGAATATCATTTAGATTTATCATTGCAAAAGTTTGGTATCACTGCATTTAATCATGCAGAATCGATACTTGATTATACTTAATGCACTAACTCGATAGCTTCAATGAATCTTAATATAGATGTAGTATTCATGTATTCACATTCAAATGGATATCTATGAAAGATTTTTAATTTTTTTTTGTCAGAAATGCTTTTGTTGTGGAAATGTTTTAATAATCCTCATTTAAGGGCAAGTTGTAATATGGTTGGTTATAAATCCTTTCATACAGTGTGCACAATAAGCAGGGCTGCCGATTGGGGGGAAATTTATAAGCCTTTGCACTTTTGGTGAGTAATTTGGGGGAAATTCGAGCTATCATTAAAGGTTACTCGTCATCAGCAGGGCTGCCGATTTGGGAGATATTTTCTTTCGTGGGGGAAATTCGAAGTGAATTTTTTAATCGATTTGAATTTTAAAAAATCGATTCGACCTAGTAGCGTAAAAGTTGGCTATAATAAGTATTCTTTTTTATTTTATAACAATATTTAATTACATAAAATACATCAAATATACGAAGAATATCTCAATTTCTAATGAAGACATAAAGATATTTATGAGCTTAATGCCTCATTATTAAAGTTAATAAGCAACATTACTCATTTGTTATTTGGGGGAAATGGGGAGGGGGATTTTGAAACGGTTGGGGGGAAATTGGGGAAGTTTTGCTTTGACGTCTGGGAAAAATGTTATTTCAGAATCGGCAGCATTGACAATAAGAAATAAATTAAATTAAAATCTCTAACTATACAGTATATAAAATTAAATCCAACAATATAATAAAAAGAGAAATTAAATTAAAAATAAAGTCATGCTGTATATATACAATATATACCACACTCAGCTGAGGGATCTCCGAACTCGAGGCTTGGAGGGAGGGCAAGCCAACCCCACAGTGATCCCTGCGCGGCTTTGTTAGCTGTCTGTTGTTTTAAAAACCAGTGGAGGCTTAGTGAGATTAGCGCTACACCACAGTCGCTCAGGGAGAAGCTAGTAGCTAGTTATTGCCAGAACTCCAACATAAATACATATTTACTAAAAGTATTAGGGCTACCGCCGTTTTAATGATATATGAAAATTAATTTTAATAGTTATTCAAAGTACATAATATAGTAATAATAATAATAGTATATAAACGATTGCGAACTATTTTTATAAATATTATATAATTATTAACTGCTGAGCTTAATAGGGGCAAGTCATTAAAAACGTAATGAATTAAAAAATATCAAGTTTATTCTTTAATTTAAAACCAAAACCTTGGAGCATTTTTAGGATTGGTGAATTAATTGCCACGTCTATTGGGATTATTTTATTAGAATACTAGTTTCGTATACTATATGCCAAATACAGGAAACGACCGGTAAGTGTGTACTAGTAGAAGCGAAGATAGTCTGTAGCCTGATTTTGTTGAGCAAGGTTATCTATGAATCACTAGATTTTTATATTCCTTTTAGCTCGCTATTGACAGTAATTCTAAATTGCTCCTCGGTGGAATGAGATATTGATGTTTTCTATTGCTGGGGAGTAATTATCATACAAGATCCATTAGGAAAAAAATAAAAATATTAATAGGATGGCTCGTGTTACGTTATGCTCTTCCTTAGTTTCTTGTTTACTCCAACGATGTGATGGTTCAGTTTTATTTAAATACATCTATATTTATTATTTGTAATTTAAAGAAATTGAATTTTAAAAATAATCTACAAAAATGACAGAACTCTAAATGTCTAGTATGATTCCATAGCTTTTAACAAAGACTTTTTAGAATTATAAATTTGTTGTTTCCTTATTCTCTCTCCTATATTCTTTATCTTTCCACAAGGTCTCTTTTCGCATCCCGAGTTAAATATATTCTTTTTGGTGTTTTCTCGCTGCACTGCTTGTTATGCTTTTACATTGTGTATTTCTAAATCTTTTTTAATGTTTAGGATCCAGGTTGTCGTAGTACGTTCACAAACACTTTATTTTATTTTTATATTTTTTGCCATTTACCATTCTTACTCTTTCTCGGGTATTTGAGGAATTTCTAATAATCAAGATTTAAGATAGCGAATGAATTTTCTTTTTATTTGAAAAACACTCTTGCCCCTCGCCATATCAGATTTCAGATCCTTGAAGTCGTGAGCTCCCCACTTTGGAAATTGAAGCCAATAAAAAGCAGCCTAAGGGTGCAATTTCCTTTGGGACCTTGACCTACTGCTGTCCGCTCCGAACCGGACAGCTAAGGCTTGTATCTCTGATTTGATTTTTATTAGTCTTTTTTGTTGCCTCTGCCTTGTTACCTGTTTGGAATTATAAATGTATACTTTATACAATATTATTTAAACAAAATTGTCTGACAATTAGTTGAGGTTACGATAGGATTTTGGACATTTCTATTGAATTTGAGTGAAATTGAGTCCTTGGTTATTGTTTGTACTTCATAACCATTTATCCAGTTTATATTCAGGCTTGCTTGTAGTGAGAAAAGTCATAATGTATTTGATATTTTGTTAATTAATATAAATAAAAAATAAATAAATAAATAGTAGTATAGCTGATAGTATCAGCTTCAAACCTAATGGTTCTTTGTTATTTATTTAAATATAATAAATTATATTATTCACTTAAGTAAGTTGGACACAGTCGAGTTTCACTAATTCAAACTTTCGACAGTACAAAGCTCTCGATAATTCAAAGTAAACTCCCCGTCAAAAGTATAGCAACACTTTGAAATATTTGAATTTTATAAAAACCTATTGTTTTTTTTTTCATAATAAAGAAAGATTCTGAAATCTATAATAAACATTCCTAAACTAGACGTAAATAATTTTTATTAAAATAAATTACAATATTTCTTCCAATAAACAAAAAAGTTAGAAAACTTACTTTTTAAAATTTTCATTTTTTATAATTTTATCTTTTAAATTTTAAATTTATAAATAATAAAACATATCGTCCCCTCTGGCTTGAATGACTGCTTCCACTAGTCTTGGCATACTTGTAAATAATGAAACGAATGATAAACATGGACTGAAGGAAATTTGAAATAAAATAATCTAAAATTATTTTAGTGTTTGTTATTAACAGGGGAAAACATTGATGTGTCTAATCCTTAATGCCTGACGTTTAATAAATAATATTAATATGATTATAAACCAAGTTTTTATCAATTTGAAACTAGGAAAAACTCTAGAATTATGGGTGTTGCAATACTATTCTTTATAGTTCATATTGGAGATTTCAGGAAAAATTCTCGATATTTTGAAGAGCAGCAATATATTTCGGCATTTCCATAATATGAAGTCAATTTCAACTTTCTGTAGGAACATTCCACGTTCATCCACGTTTTTGTGTGTGCACACTAGTATGTATCAGCCTGATATGAGATTATATATCAGTTTTCATAAACGTTGTTTTTGACATTTTTATTTTCCTCTAACGATGGGAAATAAAATGAAAAAAATAATGATTAACGTGAAAACAACTTTATATGATTTTATTTTTCCTCTTCCGTTCGATCGTTCGCCTTATTAATGATTCGAAATCTCCTGTAGGTCCTTACAAGTTTATATTATCTAGAATCATTTGTGTGGTTTTAATTTTTATTTTTCATTAATTGTAAATAAATTAATCGTGTATGATTGTACGTTGCCATGTTTTACAATTTTTTTTTTTTAATGCTGAAGGATGTAAATTCAAAAAATTAAGTAAAATATCAAATCTAGTTTATTATATTTTTCTGATAATTAATCTTCTATATCATTTCTTTAAAATCATGCTAACAATTTTAGGACCTTTTTTCATATATCAGTTTAGTTTAAAAGAAACAACATATCTCTACTAAAGAAAACAACTTTTCGAAGCGAAGGAAGTTGTGAAATGAGCAACATGCAAAACTTTTTTCATTTTACTGAGGTCACATTTTTTACTGAAAAAATGGAAAAAAAAATGTCATCACAGATCGAGTGTTCTGGAAGTATTTTGGGAGTTATCTTCAATGGCATTCAGAAATATGAGAAAAATGAATGGACCGGTGGTCCTTCTATGATTCAATATATCAATGATTGAAGAATTTATTTTTTATTTTTTTGTACTATAAAACTCAACTTCGATTATTAAAATAGTCAATAAATCATCTAATGAATAAATTTAATAATTACTTATAATTGTGATAATGCTTTCAATATTTTGATTAATTTTAATTTATATTTTTGATAATTTTGAATTAATTATTTGTATTTTGATTTGTTGCAGGTAAGTTTCTAGATTATCACTTCATGATTGCTACAACTATTGCGTTGAATATATAAATGCGGCATGAATGTACTGTGAGTCCTATTTTAGATTTTTCATTTTGATAAATGTTTAGTATGGTAATGCTTACTGCTGACTTACATATTTTTTTTACATTCTGGATTCATAATTATATCGAATAATTCCATCAAATCATTAATTAGGCCTTTAAGAAAACATTCATTAATTTCTACCGTGCAATTAAGAACAACTCATGTATACAGCTCCTTATGATATATTAAGAAATGTTTTACTTTAATAATTTATTTACGTTATTAGCAAATTGGATATATTTTAAGAACTAGTACTATAAAAAATAAATATGTAAGAAAAATATGCTACCACAAACAAGATGTTTATAATTACCGTATATGTTTAAAATTAATATAAAATATACATATAATTTATGATGAATCCGTTACAAATCAAAAATAAAATTAACTACTTTAAAATTATATTTAATTATTAATTTGTCTATAGAATCGTTTGAATATTTACGAGTAATTACTTTAAATTGATTGTTTTGTAAAGCATAGTACAATAAATTAATCAGTAATATAATAATTTATTATTAACTATAATTTGGGGGAAAAAAAAATCAACCCTCCTTGACTAGGAAAAACAATAGATCATGGTATAGATACGTTTATCTATATAGCTACGTTCCCACGGGGCAAAAAGACGAAAGCGTGGCACGCCTTCGTTTTCTCGGTCGTGGTGCTTGCTTGGAGTGGGGGAGAAGAGTGAACTAGCCGAGAGTCGTGGACCGTTCACATGACCACATTAAGTTTGCCTCTTGAAACCTACCATGGAGAAGCTTATCGTGGAAAGTTGTGCAGTTTTGAGTTTAGTTTTTATTTATACGTTGGCAAAAGGATTGAGAGAGTCACGTGGACCTATAAAAAAAACGGAAGAAAAAGCGTTGTTGGGTTAGAAACTGGATACTTAAGGACAACAAAGGCGGAGTATCCTTCCACCATATTAAAATCGTTAAATATTTAAAAAAGTATCCTTAAGGACAACAATGGCTGAATATCCTTCGGATAACTTAAAAACCGTTAAATATTTAAATATTAATAAAACAGTATCCTTATAAGGACAACAATGGCGGAATATCGTTCGGATCCTGGAATATTTCAACATATTATCCATATTTGTTCTTAATAAATCACTTGTTAACTCTCTCGATACCCAGCGTGAGCGGTCGTGGACTCCCCTCTCTCTAGATGACGTCAGAGGCAAACTCACGCCACCTCGTTCAGACGGAGGAAATTCCACGAATGCGTGGATCACGCTAGAGTGCCAAGCCCCGTGAGATCGTAGCTTTATAGATATATTTACCTATAATCTACTGCTTCTGATTAGGAAAATGTCGGGAAATTTTCGATCCGAGCAACACCAACAGAGTTAGAGCATGTCAAAATTTACATTTTTGATTGTGAAATAAAAGGTTACACAATAAAGCTATAGATCCCCAGCCAAAATGCACAGAACATATACTTATAATGTTTTTCTAGGCGGTATGTGAAGGAATGCCGTCTACTGTAAACAAAATTACGAATACGTCGTCAGCGTAAGTGCGATTTCGTCTTGAATGAGTAGATGCAGCAACTTTATTTTAGCTCGAAATGATGTTCACACGCGACACCTCGCTGGAAGCCTGTTTGTTCTGGTGGAATAACATCTTTTTTTTCACTATTTTAGAGGCCTTGGCCCTCCTGGGTTTTTGTTTTCAATTATTATCCTTGTAGGTTGAGAAGATGGGCGTCTCAAAATGCGGAATCACTCGTTTTAAATTCGGCCTGTTTTTATAAACAATGTTTCTAACCAGTCGTTGTGAGTCCGTAGCAGTTGGTCGTGCCACAAGGCCGTCTTCCAATCACATCCAGCCAAAATACATATACTTATAATGTTTTTCTATGAAGGAAAACAAAATTACGAATATTAAGTGGGATTTTGTCTTAATGAGTAGATACTTTATTTTAGCAAATATTTTTTTCACTATTTTAGATTTGACTTGAAATGTAAACTTGAAATGTAAACGTCAGATATATTTTTTTTTTATCATAATAATTTTATTCACTACTGTACACAATGGACAACTAGTGAATGTGAAGTTACATTAAAACAACAGACATGATCAGGCATAAGGGAATCAGCACCCAGTGGTACAATCTCCAGGCGTGAAACTAAATTATTAGGGTTTAGACTAGGAGATCCCTCATCCACTTCCTTTTCAGCCTCCGTTGAATTATGTCAGGAATTTGTACTATTGCTGTATTATGTATCTGTTTGTTAGTGTGTCCGCGTAGTTTTTCATGGAATTGTCGATAAAGTTTATGAATATAACTGTCATAATACGTAAGTATGTATGTATCGTATCGTTTGACACACAACATTGGAGGGGAGTCTGTTATCAGTCTTAGGAATTTGGATTGAAATGATTGTATTTTCTGAATATGCGTTCTTTTGGCCGGTCCATAAATTTTCGATGCATACGTCCAGATGGGTTTTAGCAAGTAACTGTAAATGTTAAATTTCTGTTTTAAAGGTAGTTTAACTGTAACTGTCTTAACTGTAACGTATGTTTTTCGTCTTGACATGTGGGCCCCATGTCAGTCAGAAGAAATCAAGCGTAAGTCCTAGGTATGTCACTTTTTCAGTTTGATGTAAAGATTGGTTGTCAATGTAAACAGGCGGGCAGGTCTTGAGTCGTAGTGTAAATGTAATATGAAGTGATTTGTCATAATTAAGTTTTATTTTCCATTTCTTACACCAAGTTTGAATCTCGTCGAGGTTGTGTTGAAGTGTTAAGGTGGCTTGTGTAGGAAAAGTCAAATATTTTTGAAATTTGTCACTTTCTTAAATCTTAACAATAAAGTGTGTATTGGTCATTAGTTCGCCTAAAACTGTTTCGTTACTTAATATATTGTTCGAGTTATAATTGATTATCCGGTGTTTTCCCTTATCAAGGGCGGTGATGACACCGTTTACACCGGATGATAATAAGAGATAATTAAAATAATTATTACCGTGTGTATTATTATGATAATGCTATTCAATTAAGATGACTCAGTGGAGTATGCTTTAATTCAGGTTTTCCACAAGTAACTCAAATTCCTTGAAATAGTGAAGTGGCAGTTTTATTAGTATTTGTTTTAGGTCTGTTCCCTGATGTATCAATTACTATAAATTACCATCTTGTTCGTTGTTCATGAATCTCATTGTCACAATAAACTTGGGAGTAATAAAATATAAATTTAAATGCGTGAGAATACAAACACGTGTGGTCTTGGAACGGAAATGCTTTCTTGTTTACCTCATGAATCACCATGCAGTTATCTCTTTCCTTATGCATATTATCCTTGTGCATTACTCTTTTTTGAGTTGCCTTTCCTTAATGCACTGAGTGGTTAGGTCCTTCTAGACCCCAAGGTAAAACGGGAACTATCACCGACGAAAACTGCAGCGCGGTGTAGGGAGGACGCAGTTGCCATAGCGACACCCTAAATCTGTCCCCCTCACCCTCGAGCCATCCCCTTGCTCCACGCTCTCTAATTCCTCATCTCCCGGTTCCACGGCTTCGTGTATTATATTTCGCTTATATAGCCCTAATATAGGAGGCTTTTGTTGATGGTGTTGTCAGTATGACATCGGGTCGGGCGCAATTTCCACGGCTAAAGGTATCCGAATGATACCGATTCCTTCCAGCTCATATATTTCCTTTTATGACTTTCTTTTGTCCGAGGGTAGGGGTCATCTAATGGTTTGCAGTTCAATCTCAACAGATTTACTTTTATACCTGATAATAAATTGCGATTATATTCCATTAATTATATCTTATAATATAATACACTCAACACTCAGATTTGGTCTCATAATTTTGTTAAATACGTTGTTAAACGGCACAGGAAAAAAATGCTTTGTGATAAATAAATACCTTCCTGTCTTGAAAGAATGTGGAATTGATTTACAAAAATAATTCCTATAACTGAAATTTCACAAATTCCACTTCTGTGTTATTTATTGAATTGTTTTAATTTATTTTCTTGACAGGATTAGCGCCTTTCGCCGTAGAAGAGGGGAAACACCCGCTATTAGAAGAACATTCCTTGTCAGAATACCTGATAAAAATGAAGAATAAAGATTTTTTAAAATGCATTAATTTCTTGTTTTTTCTTTATTTATTTTTTTCATTTATTGATATTTACAACTGTACAAAATAATATACAAGTAAATGTGTTGACAGTGAATACAATGGCATGTAAATAACTTGTGAAGAACTACTCACTAGTAGCACTTCAATAAAATTTACACTAAAAGGTCTCTAGGCCATCTTCTTTTCAGACGCATCGGAGATTATCGGGATGGAGGAGGAAGCAAGTTGAGAGAATAGTGGATTGGAGTGGTTATAGAGCTTACTATGGAAGGATAGGTATCTGGTTTGGACTAAATCAGAAACATATGGAACATTAAGATCTTTATGGATAAGTTTATTGGTGACAAAGTAAGGAGCATTGAGGATTTTTCGAAGGATTTTGGATTGTAAGGATTGGATACGAGATGAATTGGATGGTTTAGTAGAGTCCCAAAGCTCAACTCCGTACGTCCAAATAGGTCTAATCACAGTCATGTAAATGAGTCTTTTGTATTTAATTGGGAGCTTTGAACGTTTGTTTAGTAAATGTTGAAGTAGTCTGTAACAACGAGCAGTTTCTTGTCGTTTTAGTCTTGTATGTGGAGTCCAAGGTAGCGGATCTGTTGAACAGGGATTAATGGAATATCATTAAAGGATACTATTGGACAGGAAGTCGTAGGTTTACGACGAAGGGTTCTTTATTTTATAATTTTTTTTATTGATTAATAAAAATTATTCATTTGTGGCAGATTTTGTGTAAATAACTTATAAATAATCCATTTCTTACCATAAATTAAAAAGATTAATGTATTTAACAAAATTATGAGACCAAATCTGAGTGTCCGGTTTTTTGACACTCATACAAGAAATGTTTTTTTGTTTTGTTTTTTATCTTTTTTATCTATTTTAATTTAAAAAAAAAAACAACTTATGGATTCTAAATAATCAGAAAATCAATATAACTTGATAAAATAAATATTATAAAATCATAAAATCAAAATAATCCGAAAATCAATGTACCTTGCAATCCCTGAAAGTGTCGAATATAAATGTTTTATATTTAAACATTGTTTGATCTATTTAAAAAGATAAAAAAAATCGTTCCTATTTTGGACTTAAACTGATCGTATCCACTTGTGATAAGAAATTGAATTGAAGGGTGTGGTGGATGAAGGGGTTATGTGACAAAACATAATTTTGAATGATTTATGTGTGTAAAGTTTTTTTTATATATTTTTCTTTAGCAGGGAAATGTTCATAGCCCCTTCATCTTATTCATATCTCTTTTTTTTGGGCCGTTTTGAATGAATCCTTCATCCAATGAACAAGATTGTTCTAAAATAAAAAAAACAATTATTACATAACTCCTTCATCCACCAAACCCTTTTTCGCTACTTCTATGGTATTTAATAACGATATGTCGGTACCAAAAAATCGATTCTCGGTATTCAAAAATAAATTTCTGTTTCAAAAACAATGGGTTATAAAAAAAAAAAAACTAACCAAATTAATTTTTTTAAAAAGCATGTATTACCTACAACAAATATATAAAGTTAATTATGATGATTCTATAGTTGACTGTAGGATGCAATGTAAGTGAAGGAATAGTCAGGGGTGCAGTCAAGTAAATATACACGTCCAGGTTTTTAAATTAAAAAAAACTTTATATTTGGCGTTCCGACGTTTCGACCTGTCTTGCAGGTCTTCTTCAGGGCTAAAATAAATATAATTTTAAATAAATTCTAAATGTTATTTTTAAAAACCCTGACCATTTCTTCAGTTAAAGTTGATTTCATTTCAGACAGTGTATAAAAAAACCAAAATCATTTTAAACATTTTTATTTAAGAAGATAATTGATCGAAAGTTTCAGGGTTTCCTTTATTTTTTTTAAATATTGTAAATATTACTAAAACCTTTCCCTAAATACATTACTGATATTTTACTGGTTGTTGTTTTAAAAATATATATGGCGGCTTGGAAATCACTGTGTAGTAACATGTAATGAAATAAAAAAATGACCTATAATAAACTGCAGTTTAAAATTATAATCCTACTTGTTCATTTTCCATTATTATGTTAGAGATGTACACATATGTTTGGCTTTGAGTACCAACATTTGATTTTTAAAGAGAATTTTAATTTTAATTCTTTACATCTATTGAATTACATTGGAAACATTGATGGTCTAGTACATAAAAATTGTTTGCTTGGTTAGGATTAAAAAATATATATTTTTTCTTTTCATTAGCGAGAAAAATCGATGTATAACAATCACACTATTAAGTAGCACACAACTATCGCGTCACTAGTATCGATTTGTTCCTCGGAATCGACATGTCTAATGCCTAATGTTCAGTTTATCAGAAGACCACTTACAAATGCTAGACCACTCATCTTCAGTTCTAAAAATTAAATATACAAATTATATTCATAATATTAATGTAAAAATGTAAGACGAGGAATCAAATGTATTAATTTAGGTTTCTGGTGGGAAGGAAGAGACAAGTGGTAAAACTTGTCCCAGCTCTGAATGAGTGAAAAATATTTGATAGTAAAGAGCTATTAAATGGGTGTAAAGTAAATTGAGAGACTTCATGCGTTTTCACAATGAATAGATGGTTTCTTCTATTCCTACTATTAATATAATATATATTATATTTTATTTTGATAGTAGTGGGGTTGAATGTTTTTGGAATGGTTTGTGAACATTCTGAAATATTTAACTTGATAAACGGCTGTTACCTTTGATGCTTACTTTATTTGTGACAATAAATTAATTATAAATTCTGAGAATCTGAAAGGTCTTATTATTATTCCGAATATTCATAATTAATCTCGTTATTATTTAAGAGCCAATGGGGTTTGTTTTATCCCATTCCGTCAGATGGTTTGGACTCCGGAAAATGGAAATGAGTTTAGGAAAATGAAATAATCCTATTTCCTCCTTTTGACTCTAATCTGCTCGGCTTTGGAAAATTATTGAGATAATTTCAAGTTAGATTATATTGGTTTTGTTCTGTCTCTGTCCGATTTGGCTATTGGATTTACAACTGATTTTTATCAATGAAAATTTTCTTCCAAAACAGTTATTCTGTCAGCATACAAGTTCAGATTACTTAATATTAGAATTACATTTTTTATCTCAAAATAAATAATTGTTGAAGTTCGAGTACCAAAAGTCTTATTTAAAATTTTTCCTCCGTTATTTATTTTATAAATATTTGTTCAATGTTTTCGATAATTAATGATTTATTTATTTAGCTTTCGGACCTTAGTATTAATGAAGGCAGGAATTTATTTTCAGTTATTTTGACTTTGAGGTCTGGAGCACATTCGGGATCTATAATGTTGGTACACTTAATCAAAGAAAAACCTAGCGGTTGAGCCCTTTATGGGTTGTTATGTTGTAGAATTTTTTTTTTAATATGCAGTTTATAAAGAAAAATAAATGGTTAAATATAATAACGAATTTACATGACTTTTTTAAAAAAAATTAAAATTGTTTTATTGAATAAATATTACAAGCTGCCTCTTAATAAATGGGTTATATGGATGACAAAGAATCCATACAAATAATATGTACAATTAAATTAAATTTAAAAAAAAATTACCAGTTATGGGCAGGCTAATACAATTATCGCAATAATAAGGGTCTAATCCATTTATTTGTGATATCACCAAAAGAAATAATTCTGAAAAGGATTTAAGATTCATTTACTAATGAAACTCTCTCTCGTATCTATTTCCAGTTGTCATTAAAATATATTTTCCTAAATAGTCTCCTGAAGTACCTCATTTTTTAGTAAGATCGTTTTTAAAAGTGAGGATTCTGAAGGGTTGATAGTGAAATTGCTTTATTAATTTTTAGTTTTTGAGTTATATAACTTTTCATCACAAATTCAGGCTTCCATACAAGCTCCATTATGTTGGACTGTCTGTTTTTAATTAATAATAATTTTGAACTGACCAAAACTGTTGTCTAAAAATGCGGGATATGAGATATGGCCCCCCCTATCCATTTCAATTTTCTTTGGTGTCCAAGCCTTCTTTCTGCTAATTAAAAAAATAAAAAAAATTTGTTCATTTGATTATGTCATTTTAAAACTTATATGCTACATCCCTTCCTAGTAGTTGTCATGTTACAGCTTACGTCTGTTAAGTGACCATTAGTTAGTTATATTCTGTACTTCGCGGATGGCTACTGCTGTTTAAGAAACTGGAAATATTGAAAGTAGATAATTTACAGAAAATACATTCCGATTTCTTTTAATTCATTAATTTTTTACCATATTGTATGCAGTTACTGCTTAGGTAGAAAAATCAACGAGAAGTGCTGCTATAAATTATACTGTGATAAATAGTTGTTTTAATTCATTTTCAACTATCATTTCATGATGGTTTTCTAAACTAATAAGTACATAACTACAAAGTTTGTGAATGAGTGCGTCAAGCGGTTGTGTTTTTAATGTATATTTTACTTTTTTGTTAGGCCGCGTTGTATTAGTATTTAGATTATTTTTATAGTTATAGTTGTTCATTAATTAATAGTAATTTTTAAATTATTAAAAACATTTGTTTAAAGATTATTTTGCTACATGGACATAATTAGTCTTGGCTATGACCATAACTAGTACAGCATGCAAATCACTGGTGTTATTAGCTTTTTGAAGCAAAATATAAAAATTTATTTGAAAGGAAGGTTTAGTGTATTTGTCAATTTTACATTCAATAGAATAGAATTTTGAGAATCTAAGTATATTACCAAAGATGTCATATTACGAACTGCATCAAAAAATTCCCTTTTAAATCGACAAGTTCCCTTAACTATGACTATAACTAGTGATTTACCCTATGCAAGGTATAAATATAAAATAAAAGTATAAACAATATGAACAATAGTAATAATGAGGATCAAGATAAAAATAAGTTGTTAAAAAGAATTTAAATAAATTAAAAAGCAAAAAATTAAGTATTAACTTATTTAATCAAAGAAAATCACACTTAATCAAAGTATCAAGGTACACTTAATCAAAGAAAAACCTTGAGCGTGAATTAGGATAAAACCCCTTTTACAACCGCTTGGCTAGTAACAGTGCATCCTTATTTAAGTACTGAGACCCTTTATGTGTTGTGTAGGATTTTTTTTTTTTTTTTTTTTTTTTATACGCAGCTTATAAAGAAAAATAAATAGTTAAATATAAAGACTAATTTACATGACTAGTATAGAATTTACATGACTAGTATAGAATTTACCTTTCATAGAGTCTGGAACGGGTTCCGTTGGAAGCTGTTCTTATAAAACTGTTATAAATAGCTGCACATTTATAGGGAACAATAGGGAAGCAGACATGAAGCCATTTTCTATACCAGAACACAATGCCCTTTTCCCCCAACCAATTTTTACTGGGATCAATAAACGTATGTAGTTCTTTAAATGGCCTTTGGCTCGATGCTCGTAGGGGTAGTTTACAGTTATATAACATCCTTTTTATTAATTTATGTATTTTTTAAAATTTATTTAATTTATTTTTTTTTAGAATTTCACATTCTTTCTCATTATACATTATTATTCATTGTGAGAAAGATAAATAAATTACGTCCTGTTTTCATTATTTAAAATATATATATTGTCTTGTATCGTATTGTCCAAAAACTAATGTAGGTTTATGGTTTTAAAACATTTAAAATAAAATTCTATATTGATATAATGTTCTATTTTTTTAAAATGTTTTGCATCTGTCCTGATGATGGACCTTCAATGATTGGCCGAAACGTAGGCAATATATTGAAATTTGGTTTGTTATTATCAAACAATATATAATTTTTTTTTTTTTTTGTACTGATCCCTCACTACATCTAACTGTATATCTAACAACTTTTAACAAAGCTCAATGTTCGAAAGGCCATACGTAAGTCATAGGCAGTCTATTAATGTAGAGGTCTCGAGTTCTTTACATTTTAGAGCGTCTGTCGATTTTCGAACCGAGAAATTAACTACAAGTTCTCAAACACTTCCACGTCCTTCCGTGTCTTCCAGGCTGAAATCTCCCTCTAATTTGTTGTTAAACCATCGTTGAACCTTGTCCTCTCTCGCACATCCATCAAAATAGAATGTCCCGTTCCGACAAATTTTAAACTATTAAAATAAGTTTTATGAAGAGAGAGCTAAAGATAAATGACCTCAGGTCTCCAGAATCAAGCGGGCACACAGAATTTTTATGCGAATGTCTTCCTCGAACTTCAAATTTTTTTGTAACTTGGTACCACTTTTTACTCAAAGAAAAAACCTTCAAGATGAGCTCCCCTTAACATTAAGATTTCTGGTCACTGTTGATTTACTAGTTAGCAGTATTTATTCAAAAGTTCTAAGCAAACAATCAGCTTCTTAAGCGATTCGATACTTAAGTTTGTGAAGCCATCATATCGGCATTATAAGACAAAATATAAATAAGTAAAAAAATAAAGAAATTTATATTTAAACAATTCAAGCTTCACTGCAAAATTTAAGACCAAGTACCTTGGTATATATACTAAATAATATATAATAATAAATAAACTTATAATAAAAAACTGATAATGTCGCATCAATTCATGAATTTACTAGCAGAACTACTGCGCTAATGTTCAAAATTTTATTTGAACATATTTTTCAACGTCAAAGGATAGGTTAAGTTCCCCGCCGTTTATGGTAGTTGCTACATTAGTGGTACACAATACAAATGTGGTCCGAGTACCGTCCACGAACAGCGTTTTTGTCCCTTTCAGTTCGGACAGTCGACAGCTCTCGGAGTGCTCTATAATGTTCCCCAACTGTTACACACTCGGAGCGCTGATGAATGTAAACACGAAATCCTTCGTTAATTTTAATTTTAAACCCGGTATCTTCGAATCATTTTCTTTTTCATTTTTAATAAGAATAATAAAATAATCTAGAATCTTAATTTTTTTGGTTAAAAAAATTATTTATAAATGTTTTTTCATTTTAAATATTATTATTCTATGTACAATATATCTATCTTTTGTTAAACGATATTAATTTATGCTTTTTTTAATACGCTTTTATTAACTTCTCGTACATGTAAATCTTGCATCAAAATTGTCACCAATTTCCAGCTATATGATTACCTTGAAAATTTGCACACGTGTCGAGGACCGATGACAATACAATAACTGCACAACTTTGTTTTAATATTCTTAGTCTAGTCTGCCTTGCAAAAGGTGGAGTAGTACGTTTTATGACCCAGTATGGTCCAGATGGGTCCTGAGAATAAAATATCAAAAATTTGACTACATTTGATAAGGTGAACATTTTTGTGGGGGAATAAAACCACTTTTTTTTTTTAAATTTCTGCAAAAACATACAAAAATGCTTTAAATCGAAAAATTTGTTATTTACAAAATTAAAGTTTATTAAATTGTGCGTCTAAAGACAACTCTTAAACTGCATTTGATTGAGGCGTTTTGCCACAATTGATTGTCAAAAATCGACGAATTTCGCCACCTTCCTCAAAAAGTTAAGTTTGATCATGTTTAAGAGTCTATACCATAAAAATGGCAAATCCAATAAAAAAAATGTTATATACTAATAGTTGTAGATCGTTAGATTTTGTCTGTTAGGTTTGCTATTATAGCGTGTTTTATAAACTACTAGCTGAAAGTACCATAACCTTATACCGCCATATGTTAGAATTTCGCTACGGTTTAATATCATTAGGATGAAGGACAATTTAAATTAGTAAAAGTTAAGCTTAACGTTGATAATTGTTATTATTTGAATAAACCTAAAGAATTCCATTCTTAGAATAATTTCAATAGTTTGATAGTCCTCCAGTGAAGCTTCGACCATCAGCTTTTCTTATGGCATACTTTATGTGAATATAGTTTCAACTTCTCAACTTTCTAGATTTTTTCGAATAAAGTATAGTCTTTCTGAATCTATTTTTGCGAACATATCAAGCATAAATTGGTATAGGAGATTACGAAATTAAAATAAATAAGGTTCTTCACCTCCTCGCTCCACTAAAATTTAGGGGTAACCATCAGATGCAGATACAGTTTTCTTAAGTGGTGCATTGGTGTTCGGGTCACGCTGAGGGATGTTAATACTGTACCCATCTTCTCCATGGTAGAACGTGAGACGATACTGAAGAGAATCATACACTTGATTCTTATCAGTTTTTTGTCCCTACATCGAACTGGTCTTACATGTCATCACCAGAGAACATAAGTCTTATAACCTCCACTTTAACATAAGTCTTTTAATAGCTTCTCGTCACGAAACAACTCAAACTTGTTAGGGTCCACCGCTGCAGCCACCATGAGTTCACAGAAAGTACCATATTATAAGTTTTCGACATCGATCGTATTTTTGTTTGTTTACAACTATAAGGAACCTAATTTGTGGTCAAAGTGTGCGGCTTAAACATCTAACCTATTTTTTAACTTAGCTTATCTCCAAATACCATATGACAATTAATCTATTATTATTCACCCAATAAAAAATGTAATCGCATTTTTCGCGAATTAGCCGCGATCCAGGCCGATTTTTTAAAATTCATTTCTTAGCGAGCACCTACGGCCCTAGAGGAAGCTACATATCAAATTTCATTCCAATCCGTTCGGTGGTTTCTGAGATTTCGTGTTAAATGAGTGAGTGGTATTTGACAAATATATAGTAGATAAGTTTTTCATTTATGACATAATTAAACAGCTGAGGTAAGTTATTAAATTTTTATATCGGTGGTTGTCTTGAAGAAGTGAATTAGCCAAATTACCTTGAAAATGAGTTGACTAATAAACTTCAAATCAGTATTTTTAATATCTGAATTATGAAAAATTGTTTGAGGTTATGCTTTAATAAGGCCTTAAGAGTATCTATTTTAGCACAAATAGTATTTTTCTAGTAGTTACAGGAATTAGGTAAACGAACAAAATGCCCTACGGAGAATTGCACATTTTGACTTATTTATTGTACTTCTTCACGATAACCAGGGATGTAATATCTTTGATTAACGTTTCTCACTCTTCGTAATGCAAGCCTAGTTAAAATAATTTATAATTAAAAAAACCATTTACTTTAAGTGAAGAAAAACGAGAGTGAACCTTTTCTATTTTTCACTAATGCTTCCTGGGTTTAGGGCCTGGGTGCGGTACATTGCTCCCGGGGAGCTCCTAAACCAGCCGTAGAGCCTTGATAAAATATATATATGTATTCCAAGGGAAGGTTACAACTGCGGTGGTAGCCTCCTCTAACTGCCCTCATGCATTATACATACACCATTGTCTCTTCCCTACTCTTATTTAGACTGGAAATCTGTTTGCAATGTCCTCTTCCTTACATACCTGTGGCTTAGTATGTAAATCAAGACCCTAAAATTTCTGTACAAAATATTCTATTTTTTTTTGGACGTACAATACCTTTCATCTCGGTTGTGTAAATCTAAAATCAATCTTCAGCTGGAATACTATACTAATGGGGTGTATAAAAAAAAAAAAAAAAAAAAAAAAAAAGGACCGTTTCTTAAACAAATATTTGTATTATTATTTCTATGATATAAAATACAATTAATACTCAAAGTATAGTCTATTGCTATTTACCGTCATTACCCATCTGCTAGCCAATTGCTCGATGCCACGCTGATACCATTCCTTGGGATGGCCGTCAAAGAACTCTTGGACAGCTTTTTTAACTTCCGCAAAATTATCAAAGTTTTTCTCTTGAAGAAAATGAGCCTTGGATCGAAACAAGTAATAATCCGAAGGTGCGAGGTCTGGACTATATAGTGGATGAGGCAGGAGTTCAAACTCATGAAGTTCTGTAAACGTTTCTGCTGATTGTTGAGGAGTAAGTTCGTGAGGGACCAGTCACAGGTCTTTTTCACCTTCCCCATGGAGAGAAGATGGCGACTAACAGCATCTTTCGACACACCACACTCCCTGGCAAGTTCGCGAGTACTTGTGGACGGATTTGACTCAACAGCTTCCTTCAGAACCTCATGAATATCCATTAATGGCCCCGGAGCCCTTCTTCCTTTCCAACGTCATATCTCCACTTCTTAATTTTTCAAACTAACGCCGCGCAGTGCGCTCTTCAAGGACACCTTCCCCTTATATTTAATAATTTCACGAGTTGCTTCAGCGACTGTGAAATTTTTTTTCCAGTAATGTCTTCAAATTATGAGAATATCGTAGGACACTGTCTTGTTTCTTCTTTGAAATAAGTAACTGAACTGAGGTTTTTTTGAAAGAGGTCCAGTGTTAGTAAACAAGCTTAGAGAATGCTCTAAAGGGATTATTAAGTATTGGTAAATAATAAATAGCATTAAGATATTTACAGACTTTTGATACGCCCTATTATTTTATTACTTTGTTTATATAAAACATTGGTTACTCTTGTATTGTAGTCTTCTACCTGCGTTGTAAATATTAATCACTCAGTCATTTTAATAAGTCTCTCTAGACCACTTGAACAATTTCGTGAGTTTCAATTGTACTTTTAAAATCATCTATTAATAATAATTAAAAATTCCTGAATCTATAAAATAATAAGTACGAAGCAATTTTACTTTTTGTCAATTCTAAATGCAACTTTTTTTTTTTTTTTATTTACAGGATTATGCGAAAATATCACATCCCGGTCCCCAATACGCCTTCCCTCCAATATCTCCTGTCAAAACTGTCTTCCTCAGTCAGCCCTCTAGCCGCCATTTCTTCTCTGACCTCTTCTATCCACTGTTTCCGAGGCCTTCCGCGTCTTCTCTTCTCAGGACAGTATTTAAGTGCTCGAAGGGGCCATCGTGTCTCATTCATTCTCATGACGTGTCCAAACCATAGCAATCTTCTTTCACTGATGTTATTGAGAATGTTGATTTTAGCTCCTACCTGATTTCTTATAATTTCATTTGGGACCTTCTGTAACCTGGATATGGCGCAACTTCTTCTCCAGAAATCCATTTCTAGGGCCAGTAATTTATTTGCATTTTGTTTTGTCACCGCCCATGATTCTGAGCCATATAAAGTTGTGCCGATCAAGAAGGAGTGGTATATCCTCTTTTTGGTTTCTAGGGAGACCTTCTTATTCCACAATACACCGTTAAGGAGACCTATTATTTTTTTACCTCGAGTGATTTTGTTCTGTATATCCTTTTGGACTGTGCCGAAGCTGTCTATCGTCACTCCAAGATACTTAAAAGCAGTACTTAAATGCAACTTGAACTATTAAATTACAGTTTTTTTTTCCCATACAGTGAAACCAACATAAGAAAATATTCATAAAGCAATTATAAATTGGCTTAAAAATGAAGTTTCTCATCTTTCTTTAAAATACGGTTGCTCAGTAGGGAATGTAAGTAACATTCGGAAAATGAATGCAACCCATTTGAAAGGGATTGAAAAGAATAAAGCAGGTCGTAAGCCTTTACTCTCTGATAGTAGAGCGCGGTATTATTGGTTTTATTCAGTCAGGCGAAGTTGATTATACAAATATAAATATAAATAATAATAAATATAAATAACAATCAACATCAGCGCTGAAGGAGTGTGCTGTGTCTTGAGACAAAATGGTTTGTGAGGAAGGGCTAAAGTTAAAAAGTAATTGCTAATAGATAGCCCTAGAAAACTAAGGTTAGCATTCGCCAAAAAAAATATGCCCACTATACTGTAAATGATTTATCAATCGATATGGAAAGGACGAAGTGAGCAATCTATCTCCAATCATATGCGATTCCGTGTATATATTTATATTTTAATATTAATTTAATTATTTCTATTTGTTGATATACTGAGACAGCAAATTCCAAAATGGAGGAATACTAATGAGGGCCTATTTGGGTAACAAACTTTCTACTGGTGAGAGAATTCATTAGTTATGGTGTTTGTATTTTTGTTTAGATTAAACGTCCTCGTATGCTCCAACCAGTTCAGGATAAACGGGTTGTCCTATGGGTTACCAACTTCTTATAGCCAGGATAAAAAAGTCGAAATTTACTTCCCGACACAACCACGATATTACGTTAACTTTACCCCTTTGTGGGATATCATTGCTTATCAGCAACAGTTTCATTTTTGTGCTGCCAACGATTTCATTTTATAATAGCATACAAATTTAAATTGGTTTAAAAATTTTAAAATCGTTTAATTATGAAACGTCCTGACAAGATTTAAAAACTTCCAACACGTCAAGAGCTGTGTTACAATCTACTACCAGCCTTTAAGAGATACATTTCTTACTTCATTTTTATTTATTAAAAATTAGCTGTTTGGAGAAAAAAAAAAATCAAAATTTTGCTTGCGAAAGGTTTTAGTTTTTAATAAACTCCGGGAAGCGTGCACAATTAAGATTTTAGCTGTCCAAATTTATCACGTTGTATATGGATTTTTACCGGTAGTCCAAATTTCAATAGTGAACCACATGTCGAATAGTAACCTTGCAAACACGCCGACCACTGACCATTGCTGGCCATGTACACCAATCAAATTATTAAAAAACTACTAATTGTTTGACCGGTAAAAAACCGGTGTATGTCCCAGCACCTAGCACCGGCAAAATATCGGTCGGTTTTTTACCGGCCCACAGTGGGCAAAAAATCCATTTCGGCGGCCAAAATTATTTTATTGCAGAAATATGTTTTAAATGACGTCCGATATACGGAATAAATATTTTAAAAATTTTCATGAAAGTGGAAGAGTTCATAATAAATTACTGAATTGTCGACCTAAAATGCAAGGAGTACGGTTAAATGAGATGGCTGTAAAGCCTCATTTGTTGGTGTTATTTCTTTAATATAATATGATACAAATGAGCTGTTTCTATATACCAGCACAGCAAAATTATGTACGATCGATTATTTCAAAATTCAGCGCATTTTTGAAGACTTATTAAAAATAAGTCTTCAAAAACTAAAAGTAAATTTTTTGGAAAAATATCCAGCATTTAAAAGAACGATGGAGTACGATGTCAAAACTTATATCACATCGATGTCCATTATTTTGTGCCATTAATGAAATCCCAAAAATCATATCCGTTTCGATCCGTGCCTCATTATTACCCCCCTCCCAATCGAAACCGTTCCTTTATGTAATTTATAAGTTCACACTTTTTTAGATCTGCTGGTGATTTTTCAGGTACATGATGTAACTTCAGAAAACGATATATGCTCTTGATGATGTTTGTCATGGTGTACAAACATATACAACCTGTTGTAAGCAATAAAATCATTTCGGCGGCCGAAATTATTTTATATACAACATGTTGTAAACAAAAAAATCATTTCGGCGGCCGAAATTTATATTGACGAACTATGTTCTAAATGAAGTGCATTTAACGGGAAAAATATTTAAAAAGTTTAAAGTGGACTAGCTAATAGTTAAAAAACTTTTGATTTTTCTACATACTTCCAAAAATAAAAAACAAACCTTAATGATCAATGACTTCTGTTTTGATGGTAGGTACTGTTTGGGTAAAATAATGTAAAATAAATTATTTCGGGATAATAGGTTAATAATATGTTAATACTTAAAAATATGAAAAGAAATTAGGTATATGATTAAAAAACGTTTTTAAAATTAAACTACGAATATTAAAATGAAATAAACAAGCAATATTAACGTACAGGTATATTATTCAACATATAAATATTTAAGAAACTGTTGATTCAGCTGAATTTTTTGCCGTTTTCCAATTTTCCGGCATCGAATTTCTTTTACCTTCAGTTAGTTGTTGATATGAAGGAAAAACGTTCTATCTTTTTTTCTTTAAATGGTGCAATAAAGCCAAATATTACTCTCTGACGAAATATAATCCGCTTTAGTATCATCGAAGAAACAATCACTCAATCTCTATAACTCCACATTATGAAAAGAACTTTTAAATACTAGCACTGATAGATAAAACCGAGTTGATTGACGGTAGCTGAGAAGTAATAGCATATGTAGTAAACAAATGAAATCCAACGAAACCAACAAATAGCAACTGCCTAAATGTAAATAACAACTACTCCATGACTTGACGGGATTTATAATTATAATACCTACAGATAAATGTAAATACCATAAACAAAGAGAGTGATTTATTTTTGTTATTTTTTATAATTTATTTAATAAACTTGTTGTTTTGGAGGTATTTCAGTACCTGATGTAAATTCAGAAAATGATGTATGCTCCTGTGTATGTATCATGATGATGATTGTCATGATGTACAGAAGTACATTCAATGTTAACAACGTACCTATGTACTTAAAAAACCACCACCAGATCCAAAAGAGTGTTAAGTAATAAATTACAAAAAGGGACAGTTTCCATTGAGCGGATATGATTTTTGGGATTTAATTAGCACAAAATAATGGACATCGACGTGATATAAGTTTCAACATCGTACTCATTCATCCTTTTAAATGCTGGGTATTTTTCCAAAAAATTTACTTTTAGTTTTTGAAGACTTATTTTTAATAAGTCTTCAAAAATGCGCTTAATTTTGAAATAATCGATCGTACATAATTTTGCTGTGTTAATATATAGAAACAGCTCATTTGTATCATATATTAAAGAAATAACACCAACAAGTGAGGCTTTACAGCCATTTCATTTAACCGTACTCCTTGCATTTTAGGCCGACAATTCAGTAATTTATTATGAACTCTTCCACTTTCATGAAAATTTTTTAAATATTTTTCCCGTATATCGGACGTCATTTAAAACATATTTCTGCAATAAAATAATTTTGGCCGCCGAAATGGATTTTTTGCCCACTGTGCGGCCGTCCAAAAGTCGGTGTGTGTGCAACTAGTATCACTTAGAGTTTTTCAATGAAATATAAACAAACACAGGGTATTTTAGGATTAACTGTAAAACAGCTGAGACTATTTTCATAAATAATTGGTATACATAGTTTTGATACGGAAAAAATTAATTAATTAAAAGAATGTAATATAAAAAACTATTCTCTTCGCATGTTCTTATATACTAATTTATACAAGTAATATAAAAGCTGGCTTATGTGTTTTTTTGTTGTTGTTTTTTTTAAATTTCGATCTGTTGATTTCATTTTCTTTTTGACATGGATATGTCTTTTGGTTGGGAAACTACTTGGTGTGAGGTTTTTTTCGCATTCAAAACCATAACTTTTGAAAGGCTCTGTTGGTGTTGATTTGAAAGAAAATTTGTCTCAGTCTTCTGTTATAAATTTAGTGATGAATACTTTTTCTCGTATAACATTTGTCGCTAGAACCTACCGCTAAACGGTATAAGATATATATTGGTTTGAATGAAAAAAATTTCCTACTTTTTTTTAATATTGGGGCTTTATTGACACGCTCTAGCTTTGTTGATGTTGCTCGGATAGAAAATTTGCCATTGTTTTCAGATCATAAATTTAATGGAAACTATTTTTTGTTATATTACATTTGTCGCTAGAACCTACCGATTAGGAGATAAATTGGTTTGAATGATTAAAATCACGTTTGAAACTTTAAATTTCTCCTAACTTTATTTATTTCGAATAATTTTTAATTGTTATTTTAATTTTATTATTAATTTAAGTAATTTGATCCTTTTAATTCTAAAATGTAAATTGTTCAAAGCAGTAGATTATATATCTATGATCTTGGAGTTTTTCCCAATCAAGGAGAAATTTAATTTTTTTTTTTTACCTTTAAAATGAGCATGTCTTTTTTAAAGCCCTGATGATGGTCATTAATGTTGTTATATTGTTAACATCTTTTGTGTTTTCTAATTTAGTTGATCTTTCGAATAACTGGACTGTTATGTCTTTGATAAAAGGGTGAGATGTAAATTATGGAATTTCTAATGTTATTGGAATCAAATTTTATAATTATAAAATATCTATAATATGAAGGCGATTTTTTTTTTAAACGAGTTAGCCATTGCGAAGAGATAGACGTGACCATGACGTTCCGCTTTGCATGTCACAGTTTTCAGAGTAATCTAATCCGCGTGCGAAGCCCTAGCTTTTAATGTGTCGTGTTTTATTTTGTTGTTCATTCTGTGTTTGTTATATCACCGTTACCAAGGTTATTTCAAATCCCTTCATGCTCAAATAATCATATCTAAGAAATTGTTGAGAAATAAGTTATTGCACTTACACACGCTCACCCACAACCACACGCACACACAGTTTACTCTTTTAATATTTTTACACACAGTAGTGTTTATAGTTTAAGGCGATAAAACAAGAGAAGGAGAAGTAATTTTTTTTTTTTTTTTTATATATCCTCAAAGCTTTTCGTGTTAGATTTTTACAAACATTTCAATGAATCCGCTTTACGTTTATCTTTTAAATACCCATTTCAACATATGTCCAGACCAAGATTAGTGGAACGTCAAAGGAAACATTCGGATAAAAGTGTGAATAGACAATTCTTCGAAATGTTTCCTTTTTTTCAAAAGCTTTCTCACTGAGATGGTCGCTGATCTCTTTATTTGAGTTTAGTAAGTTCTTAAATTTCTCAAAAAGTAAAATTTAGAATCTGATAAGCATAAATTGTGATCTTTTTGCTTTAGTCTGAAATAAATTTATTGTTAATTTTGTTGTAATCTTCTTGAACAAACTTTACTTTCTTTATTAGTTTTTAACACTGTCACTGCAGTTATGTTATAAATTGAACGATTTCTTTTTTTTTTTATTTTATAACTCAGATTTTAAGATATGCTTCTGTTGAGTGTCTCATTTATTGTCTCTATTTTTTAATGTTTAATATTACCAATACATTGATATTGTACTATTTGTTGCCTCAACACATTTTATACTAGCGAAACGCACCTTATTATCATATATAAACAGTATGTGGTATGTTTATTTGTTTTCCTACCATTGTAATTTTTGTTCAAACATTTAGTCTAGTAGAAAAAAAGTTAAAACTCCGATAATCTATAATCGATTTCAATATTTTCTGAATCCATAAATTTGACTTAGTGTTTTTTATTTGTAACCCCACTATATTATTAATTTGAATGCAATATGGATGCTGTTAATTATTACAATTACATGTCAAAGCTTGAAAAGAACTACTCATCAGTAGCACTTCAATAAGTATTCTACACTAGAAGGTCTGTAAGCCATCTTCTTTTCAGACGCCTCGGAGGGTTATCGGGAATAGAATGGGAAGCGAGTTGTGATACTAGCGGATTTGAGTGGTTATGGAGTTTACTATGAAAGGATAGGTATCAGCATTAAGGATAACTACAAATATTTAAAAAAAAAAAATTTATTTCGTATGCTAATATATTTATTTACATGTATAATTTGTGACAATTATTGAAATAATCAACTTCATAATATAGAATAATGATTTAGGATATAAAATCCTTTATATATATATATATATATATATATATATATATATATATATATATATATATATATCAAACATATCTGTTTTTTATATTTTATCTAATAGTTATTGAATAAATATCAGGATCTACCTCACTCGGGGTAATAAGTTATTTAATAGACAATATTGCTCATACAATACGCTCAGCGAAAATAGGTGTGTCTAACCAAATGTGGTGGTACATGGCACCAGAAAGTATATAAATAATATTTAATATTAATTATTTATTATTAAAATATACGTTAAATTGTTTAAAAAAGGTACCTTGATAATAAAAATAAATGATGTGGATGTAAGTGAAATCCTATGTATTAAAACTCACTAACAAATAGAGTTTCCTTTGTTTACTCAAATACAAGCTAACTAGGAATGGTAATTATAGTTTGGTTTACTGGCTTCTAGTTACTGGACGTATTGTATGACCACAACTAGATTCAACCACATGAGATGGTTACATAGTTGGGAAGTGTTTGATTAGAGGCCATGCTGATGATTGGGGAGTTACAATGCCTGTAATCAGGTGTGAACAACAGACCTACTGATCAGTATAGTTCACCGGTTCCAGGATGTCCTCTGTATCTATTAGTAGTCATATATTATGGTTTTCGAAATATCAGACAGTGAAGGACCTATTTTCTACGAAAAATTCTTTGTTTTAACGAACTTATTAAATGAAACAGTAAAATAATTATGGAATCAATTACGTCTGGCATGTGTTTATGAATATAATTTGTGTTATTGCTTCGTCTTAAACTAAGAAGAAGAAGAAGAAGAAAATGAACTTTGAAAGAATATTTAAAAGGTGGATGGAGGAGCGCAGAGTAAGGAGGTCATGAATATAGGCGGGTTTATTGGTTTTCATGGATTGAAATATGAGTGCACTTAGGAAGTATTGACGTCGGAAACTGAGGTAAAGCCACCCAATTTCAGAATTTTGGAAATGAATTGGACGGTTTTTGAGGAAAAGCAGTGGATAGTAGGGAAGGGCTTTTAGGTGAGGTTTTGACCCAATGAGGATAGCCTTTGCTTTCTCTACTGCCCTTAAGTTAATGGGCCCATAAATCATGGGTAGTTGTTCAATTTGCCAAAACAATTTGAAAGGTTCCGTAGGGCGGATTTTTTTTTTTTTTTTTTAATTTGCTTTTTAGGTTCGCCTAAAAATTTGATTACATTTAAAAAAAAAAAAAAAAATGAATATGCTATAAACTAATGTGATATCAGTTTAGCGTATTTTTTTTTTTTTTTTTTTTTTTAGTTTATTTATTTAATGTTTTACTCAAATAAACATATTTTACATTGTTTTGAGTACACTACAATTCAATGAAACATTTAGATTATTCTGAAATTTTATTTTTTATTTATTAATTGATATTTATAACTGTGCATAGTAAATAATTCTAGTAAATGTTTGGAAATATTACAACAATGGAATTATCGTATATATGAAACGCATTGGGGTTTCATCCAATTTTTTTGTTTGGACTAAGAAGTACTCATTCTGTAAGTATTTTTTTCTGACATGGATCTTTTGACTGGGGATTTATAGTTTTCTTGTGTAATGTTTTTTTCACACTAAAAAAATGTATAATTTAGACTCGCTTTAGTAATGTTGGAGTTGCTCAGATTGAAAGTTTTATGGATGTTTCCTTATTAGAAATTTAATGGAGAATATTTTGTGTTATATAGGATTAGTTGCTAGGTCCTACAATTTCGGAGTTATATTGGTTTGAATGAAAAAAGTGACGTTTTGCCTACATTTATTAAGTTTTGGGGCAGTTTTAGCGCGCTCTAGCTCTGTTGGTGTTGCTCGGATTTAAAATTTTACGACAGTTTCCTTATACAGTAGCAGTATATATTATAACATTAGATTATAGAAAGACAATGTTTGTTTCTAAGCGATCAAACCACAATAGTGAAGAATTAGATAAAAAAAAGATAAAAACAATAGTAATAATGAGGTCTAAAATACATAGGCTATATATTTGTTTTCTCACGTAAAGGCCATAGAGACCACGCGAATATTACGAAGATGGATTTTTAATTCTGTTTTTCTTATCATCCATATCTCCTTCATACTTTCTGATTGCCTCTGTGTCTTCTCTTCTGTCCAGGCCATACCCTCCTTCGGCTCCTTCCTGTCCACAAGAACCGCTATTTCTTGTAAAATTCTCTATTCCTTCTTTATTCTTCTCTATCAAGGCAGTCACGGTCCTCAATCCCCATTTTGCTAGTCTCCTCTTTTAGCTGATTTATGTATCCTTGTGAACTCTAATCTAATCGTAGATTTTCTTAAAAATAGCCTTATTAAGTCTTTCCTCAGGCATTCTTACCGTATGTCCATAGAACTTCAGTCTCTTAATTCTTATCTCTGTCTCGTATGTTCGTTGTTTCTTTGTAGATCTCCTCATTATAGAGCGAGAGTCCGTGAACCCCAGACCTTCGTTATTTTATAAAAGATGAAAATTTGTCAGGGCATGCTCCCAATAGAGGTACGAACGATGGGCCATGAATGAAGTTCGGGTTATCGTGGCCTTGGCAGGTAAACGGTGCTAAAGGTGTGTAAAATACCAGCCTACTATCGTCAATTATAAAGCGTGATTTTTTTATATTTCCTTCAGAAATGTACTTACGTTACAGTATAAAAGCTGATCTTTATATATATTACCTGGGTAATAATTAGATGATGTTTCCTCATCAGCCAGACCGTTCTGACAGTTCCAACCCCTTGCCAGACAAGCATGTAGGGTAGCTGTAGTAGCGAGCGCGAGGCACGATACATATGGCTGGGTGGGAGTGAGATAGTGAGTGATGTCTGTCGCGATCCTTCACCACGCTCTTGTATTTTTCTGCACATGTATTGTTTATTACTCAGTGCGTGTTTACATCAGCTAAAATAATCTTATATGTGTCATCATTTATAATAATATCAACTTGAAACGTCATTAATATTTTTTTCCATAAATTGTCGAGTATTATCTCATTTGATTTTTTTATAATTATATAATATTATTTTTTACCTTTACCTTTTCTACTATTACTATTTAATTATATATACTTGACAAATAAAATAAGATTATTTTAGCTGATGTAAACACGCACTGAGTAATAAACAATACATGTGCAGTAAAATACAAGAGCGAGGTGAAGGATCGCGACAGACATCACTCACTATCTCACTCCCACCCAGCCATATGTATCTTGCCTCGCGCTATCTTGCCTCGCGCTCGCTACTACAGCTACCCTACATGCTTGTCTGGCAAGGGGTTGGAACTGTCAGAACGGTCTGGCTGATGAGGAAAAATCATCTAATTATTACCCATGTAATATATATAAAAATCAGCTATTATACTATAACGTAAGTACAATTACAAATAAATGAGCATTAAGGGTGTCTGGCAAGGGGTTGCCATGATGGTAAGTGTCTGGCTGATGAGGATACATCATCTAATCATTGCCCGAGTAATATATATAAAAATCAGCTTTTATACTATAACGTAAGTACATTTCTGAAGGAAATATCAAAAAATCGCGCTTTATAATTGACGATAGTAGTCTGGTATTTTACACACCTTTAGCACCGTTTACCTGCCAAGACCACGATAACCCGAACTTCATTCATGGCCCATCGTTCGTACCTCTATTGGGAGCATGCACTGACAAATTTTCATATTTTATAAAATAACGAAGGTCTGGGCTTCACGGGCTCTTAGTCTATTAGATCTTAACCTGTATTCTTCCTGGGTTTTCCGAGGGCCGTAAATTCTCCTTAGGATCTTTCTACTTTCAGCATTCTTTCCAGGTTAGGGAGTTTCATGGTCTCTGTCCCATATAGTATAACTAACTGGCTTTACTACAGTATTGTAGTGCCTGATCTTTGCTTTTATGGACAGGCTCTTTTTATTGTAAATGTTACTGGTTACAAAGCTTAATCTCTCTAGTTTAGCGATCTTTTTCGTCATGCTCTCCCTTTGCAATTCTCTACTGCAGATGATCTCTCCTAGGTATTTAAATTTCTGTGTTACTCTGATTGGCCGGTATTTAGTTCCCACTATTTTCTTTCTGAAGTTTGTATCTGTGGTCATCAGTTCTGTTTTTTCGAAAGATATTTGTAGTCCTGTTTTTTCAGCTATTTCATTGAGTGTGTTAATTTGGCCTACTGCCTCCTCCTCTGATTCTGCTAGCAGAGCCAGATCATCTGCATATGCGAGACACTTAACCTTGATGTGGTTGTATTTCGTACCTATTTTTGCCACTGCATTGTTGGACTTCCAGAGTTCTTTTATAATTTTGTCCAAAACCACATTGAAGAGCATTGGTGGCAGTTCATCCCCCTGTCTTAGCCCTGTATTAATCTTAAAGGGTTTGCTTACCGCTCCTTAAGCTATTTATTATATAATCATTATTTATTTTTTTAATTTATTCTGTTTTTTTTACATAGATATGACTTTAGGCTGGGAGTATATAATTTTTTGTAAGGTTTTTTTCACCCCCAAAATTATAACATTTGGAAACCACTAGCTCAGTTTGTGTTGCTCGGATCGAAAATTTGCTGACAGTTTGTAATAAAAAATTTTAAGTAGAATATTTTTAGTTTATTAACATTTTTCGCTAGAACCTACTGTTTAGGACCTATATTGGTTTGAATATAGTCAAATTGAAAATTCACATATGAAATCCCTATTTTCTCTTCAACTTTGTTTATTTCAAATATTAATTAATTATTAATTTAATTTAATTACTAATTTAAGTAATTTGATTCTTTAAATTCGAAAATGTAAATTTGGAAAAGCAGTAGATTTAAGATAGACAAACCCATGGTCTATTGTTTTTCTAGCCTGGGAGAAATTGAGCATTGTAAGAATTAAAGCCTAAAAATTGGAACGAAATCAGTGACTTTGTTAGTGGAATTATGCTAGTTGATTACTGGTGTTTCGCTTGACGTTCTCATTCTATCCCTGCTAGGTTTCAATCCATTTGACCTGGACTGTCAGTTAATATAGTTGGAATGTGTGGAATTTACGAAATGTGAATGATATTATGCAACAACCGCACTGACTGATTCTGTTTGAATTATAATATAAATAAAGGGTTGTTATAATACTTGTTTAAACATCGCCTGACCGTGAGTGCTGAACTGGTCTAGCATTCACATCAGGGGTGGCTGTTTTTGACATCTTACGTGGAGTTGGTTGTTCTTGGCATTTGATGATGATGCCTAGAATATTCTGGCTCTGATTTTCAGCGTGAGCTCCTTGACTTTTAGGATGTATAAAGTTATATACTCCCAGCCTAAAAGCATATGGATGCAAAAAAAAAACAAATTATATAATAAATAGCCTGTGTGTTTTAGATCTTATTATTATTATTTTTTATATACTTCTTAAATATTGTAGTTTGAATCGCTTGGAAACAAACATTGCGTTACTTTCAAATTATGTATAAAAGTGTATAAAGGAGAAAACAAATCACAAAGGGTATGTAAAAATAGGGAATGGCTGAAGAAAAATTCTTTTGAAAACAAACACGTCGAGGACCTTTCTAAACATGTGAAAGCAATCTCATGCTGTTTATCTCAAGTTTCAAAACCGTCAGAAATTCTTTGAAATAATATATGCTTTAGAAGAGAGATCGTAGTCAACCATACTTTTGTTGCAATTTTTATTTATTTTATTTTTTTTGTTTTATGAAGCCCTCATGTCTTTCATCCCACCCTTTTGTTACATAGGAATATATATCTATTACACACGGCATAAAATGAATCTATTCAGTACAACGTTAGATAAATCGTAATTTAATATTATTTATGAAAAGTTATTTCTACTGCAAAATTAATTTATTATCCTTCCATGCTGCTGCTGATAAATTAATATGAATAGTATTTTTCAGAGTTTGACCTCGGACATAGACAAACTACTTCGTGTCATGAACAGTTTAAAACTTCAATTACATAACGGATTACTCCGTAAACCGTAATTTACTGTGTATTAGAGTATTACTAATGATTTTGTTTACATTAGTTATTTTATTAGTTTTTTTTTAATTTGATTTTAGTTTAAATTTTTGTTGTCCATGCTATTTTATATTTAATAATAATAATAAGTACATTTGTTATGCTATCAATCTCACAGGAACATAAAATACTCAAATGATATTCACTTGAGGTACGCATGATGGTATAGAAGGATCAATATAATTAGGATTGATGAACTAATATGACACAAAACTCCAATTTTACTATCCATCTAAATGAAAATAACCACAAATTTAATAAAGACTTGGTAGTTAAAATACTACATCAAGTAGAAAATAACCTAAAATTAATTATTTGTGCATCATTAGAAATAATAAAATCGTTTAAAACCGATCCAAATTTTTGTTTAAATGATTAGATAATCATATCCAATAGCCCTATTTTAAATTTGTTTCCCATAGAAACGGAAAAATCCAATGAGTCATAAGGGAAATCCCATGGTAAATCACAAAAATTTAACCTACCTGCTCCCTTCCATTTCTCACGAATTCAGTGAGAAGTACATTTCTATTTCAGTTACCTCTTAGACCCCCTAAGGTGAGAACTGATGTTTGCATTGAGCTGATGCTTACATTTTTAAAAACTTTAGTGTATATAATCTATGTAACATGGTACTGATGTGTTGAATAATTTTGTATGTTTTAGAACCGAAGATGGATGTTTAGCATTCGAAACTAGTGTTCTAATAAAATAATCCCAATAGAAGTGGCAATTAATTTATCAATCCTAATAAAAAATATTGTTACAGAGTTACTGTTAAACGAAAAAAAAATTAAAGTTTGATAAAATAAAACTAATAATAAATGTTTAATTATCAATTAAAAAATTCTTTTAAATCATAGAAGTCAGCTGTGTTAAATAATCTCTCTTAAAATCTGTTAAATAATTAAATTCTGTTTGTTAAATGATATCTTTACTTTTTCCAAGTTTACTTAAATCTTTTCCAAAATAGTTTTAACATTTTCTAGTAATGTTTAATTTATTTCTACATTTATATTTATTTTAAACTAATCCATTCATATTTCACCCTTTTTCATATATTTAGGTAAAACAATTTTCCAATTTTATTTATACCTTTACTGAATGGAATCATGTCTTTAAATTTTTAAGGGAATTGGAGAAAGAGGATAATACTTATAATAAATTATTGGGATTTAGAAAATGGTTCTACCTAAATGAAAAAAGACTAAAAATATTTGGAAAAGGGTGAAATGTAAGTGGAATAGTTAAAAAAAATGACTAAATACAACGGGAAAATTATTAAACTAGTCTGGAAAAGGCGTAAGTAAACTTGGAAAAAGTATATCATCTTTTTTCTCCAATTTCCCATTAAAATTTAGGGACCTAGTTCTATTTAGAAAAAGTTTTCATAAAATTGGAAAATTGTTCAAACTAAATGGAAAAATACTATTTATATATATGGACAAGGCTGAAATATAAATAAAATAGTTTATAAAAAAATGGAAAAAGATTTAACACTATTGGAAAATGTTTAAATATGATTAGAAAAGTCTAAATAAAAATTGAAAACGATTAAATAAATGTTGAATAAATTAATCATTTTTCTGTATGGTGTGAACTTTTTGTTGAGGTAAAAAAGAAATAATAAAAGATAAGTTGCGCTAATTTTCAAACATTTTTATAAGGAATTATTATCTATAATAATTAAAATTTTTAGTTATGAAGTCAGTTAAATATTTTATAAAGTGTATTTGTTTTATTTTGACGATTGTTTACCTGGTTAGGGAGCGTCTTGTTTTTTCTTGATACTGTGTGTATGGTTGAGATTACCTGCTCTTCTGTAACAATGCGAGACGAAAGGGATTTTCCGGATGTTTTCCTTTTTTACGATCTGAAGCTATTCACGAACTGCATTCTTTCGGGAAATATATTCCTTTGAAGTACTTACGTTTAATGTTTTATTGCCAAGTGTTTATCCTTGAATATAAATTTTAAATTATAATTTTCTTGTTGGTAACAGATCAGATTTTTAATTGTTTTGCAATTATGACGCCGAGGAAATCTTAGCATGAGACGGATAACTAAAACTAATTTGTTAGAAAATAATGATTTTGTGTCTAACAACATTTTTGAGTAAAATTTTATGGTTATAATTACCATTTTGGATTTCCATTGTAAGTAAAAATAAATAAATAAGGAGTTTATTTTTTGGTTGACTATTGAAGATAAGGTGTAAAAAAACAAAACATTTTTCTTGAAAAAACCTCTAATTAAATATTATTAATTTTTTTTGTGTTCATATGATCTGTTTCTTTACAATTATTTAAATTTATTTTATTTTATTTTATTTTTCAACCGGTATCGAAATTGGTGTATTTCAAAACAGTTATTTGCTCAAAGGTGCTGCCTTTTTATACAGCGTGGGGACTTCTTATTGTAAAACAAAAGGTAAAACTAGAGCAAACTATAATTTTCCAACACTATTCGACAACAGTACAAAAATGAATAAACTAATGATAACCCCCACATAGATTGGTAGAAATACCTTCCCTTGTAAAAACAGACTCATCTGTCCATAAAATTCATCTCGAAAAGTGGTATTCTTTAATATCATCTACAAACGGATTGGAATAGAAAGGTAAGGGTCTCGGCATTTGTCTTGATTTTTGATCTAGTGTCTATATATATATATATATATATATATATATATATATATATATATATATATATATATATATATATATATAGAAGAAGAAAATGAACTTTATTCTGGGACTACTTGTCCCCTAAGAATAACATATGATTACAGTACATAGGACAATCATCTGGCTTTGATAATTAATTATAATAAATAATAACATTAGATAATAATAAAAATTGATAAATAATTAAATTATGTGTTACAAAAATAACTGAGACATCTTGTAAGAGAATACATCTTCTGTATACTATTATAATGTATATTATATAAATATTCATGTTTTACATTAGCTCGGAAGATTGAAAATGAAGGAGGTAAAGGAATAAATGATGTTTAAAGGAAGTAAGAGTGGATCTTTTTCGAATTGTGATGGGCAATGAATTCCATAACGAGGAAGCACGGATAATAAAGGATTTCTCGAAGGATGCAGTTCGATGCGCCGGAGTGTATAGGTTGATGGGTTGGGTTCTAGTATTTAAGAGGTGAATGGAGGAGCGCAGAATAAGGAGGTCATGGATATAGGTGGGTTTTTTTGGTTTTCAAGGTTTGAAATATGAGAGCACCCAGGAAGTATTGACGTCAAAAACCGGGGTACAGCCACCCGATTTCAGAATACCTGTGAGATATGTGAGAACGTCTGGAGATCCCGAAAATAAATCTAATAAAACAGTTCATTACTCTTTTACATCTCATCTCGAGCTCATCGGACAGTCCTCCATATACTATGCATCCGCAGTCAAAGTTAGGGAAAATGAGTGATGATACTAAAAGTTTTCGAGTACTTAATGGTAATGAATCACGGTAATGTGAAAGTTGCTTAAGAATAAAAATAGATTTCCTCCTGATTTGAGAGATATGGCTATTCCATGCATGATATATATATATATATATATATATATTTTTTTTTTTTATTGTTTCCCTTCCATAGTAACCCTATGGAAAGGTCGTTTATTTTGATATTTTTACAGGTTCCATGCATATTTGCATACTACTTGTAATTACAGGAGTGATATTATTTTTAATTATGATGAATTACAATTGTAAAAGTTCTATATAGAAATTAGAACAAACGGGGAAAAATAAGAAAGGAAATAAAAAAAAAAAAGAGAAAAAAAAAATCATGAACAAAAAGAACTATTAATAGGCATAATTAAAAATAAATAAATAAATACTTCTAAGACAATAGAAAAAAGAGAAAAGAAAAAAAAAAAAAAAAAAAAAAAAACGAGTAGACAAGTTGATTTTCTGATGTGTCTTCAGGTATTTTTCTTAGATTTTGATGAGGGGTGGTCTTCTTTCTTCATGAATGAGGTCCAATTGATGTAGCGAATTTCACTAAATGTTTCTTATATTTTTTATATAGCTTTGCTACCGGAGAAGGCCATGTATCCCCATTCATCAGTACTGTCTTTATCAGTAAATATCTGTTGTGTTCGTAAAGGGTGCAGTTGTATAGTAAATGATGAAATGTTTGTGGAGTCTGTCCGTCGCATTCACATGTGTCTGTGTTTTTGATGTGAAATCGTTTCAAGTAATGATTAGTTTGTCCATGTTCCGTTAGCAGTTGTGTAAATTTGTGATGTGTACTTTTTTGGTGAATCGTGATTTTGTAGTGTGATGTTTGGGATGTATTTGTGCAAGGGTCGTCCTTTTGTTGAGTTGTTCCAAAGTTTTGTCCCATTCAGTAAGTGAGTCTGTTTTAATATGTTGCTTAATAAATCAGATAGGAATGCGATTGTAATCTATAGCAAGTTCTGAATCTGTCTTTGCCAGTAAATCTGCTCGCTCGTTCCCTTCGATTCCACTATGTCCTTTGACCCAGATCAATTTAGTTGGTGTTCCACGGTTCATTAGTTCAATCAAATTTGTCTTGAGTTGATGTGTCAGTGGGTCGTTGGATTTGGGGTTATTAGTTGAGTCTATTAATGTCTTGTTGTCCGTGTAAATGGTGTATTTGTGTTAAGCAACGTAAGTTTGTCTTAGAATATATTCTGTGGCCTTAACTACAGCTAATTTCTCTGCCTGATTATTAGAGCAGTTATAGCCTAGTCTGTATTGTTCATCGTAGTAGCAGTTATTGTGATATAGAGTTAGTGCGCATCCTGTGTGCTGTTCGTCTTTGCTTCCATCCGTGTAAATGTCAATACTTCCTGTGTCTGTGTCTGTAGCTCCTGTGTCTGTTATGTACTGTGTTAGTTTAGCGTGTATAGCAGGATGTATCCAGTATTTGGTAGTTAGTTCGTCTTCAATGTCCCTTGGCTCCATGTCCTTGTACTTTAGTCCTTGTTTTCTTAATTTTATATAATGTCGTTAGTTCTGTAATTTTTAAGTGAATTGGTTTTATCCCTGCTAGGACACAGGAAGCGTCGTAAGAGATTGTGCGATAAGCTTTGCTTGTCCTTATTCCCATCAGTCTCTGGACCCGCTGAAGCTTTTTCAGATTGATTGGTTTGACTGCTCCTGATTCCCAAATGGGTATGGCTTAAAGGAGTTTTGGGATGATAGCCCCTTCATAGATAATTTTTAGTGCCTCTGTCTTTAGGCCCCGTGTGTTTCTTGCAGCGATAGTTAGTCCGTTTACTGTTTTTATTGTTTTATTAGCAACGTAGTCTGTGTGTGCTTTCCAACTTAGTTTCCTGTCGAATGTTATCCCTAAATATGTCATGGTTTCCGTTTGTACAAGTGTTTTGGAATAGAGTCTAATGTTTAAATTTGGAATAATTCGTTTCTTGGCAAAAATTATGTATTTTGTCTTGTCAGTATTAAATTCGAGTTTATTGTCTGTTGCCCATTTTTCCAAAATAATTAGAGCTTGATTGGTGATTAATTGTAATTGGGGGAAACGATTACCAGTGACGAGAAGTAAAATGTCGTCTGCGTACGTGGTTATCTCTACGTTCTCTGGAAGTACTAAATCGAATAAAGAGTTGACCAAAATATTCCAGAGCGTCGGTGAGAGAGAAGAACCTTGGGGCGTGCCAATAGTTAGTTTCTTTAAAATATGAAGTTATTGGATCTGATTTTAACTGATCGATCCTGAAAGAAGCTTAATATTAACTGAAATAAATTTCTTGGGCATTGGTACTTCCTCAGATTAAACATTATGGCAGGTACCCAGGCATTATCAAACGCTCCCGATATGTCGAGTTTCAGCATTAAGCAATTATTTTTATTAATTATTGCTGATTCTATAAATGAATTAGTATAATAGAGAGCATCGACAGTACTTTTTTGGGGAATGAATCCAAATTGGTTTTTGTTGAGCAAGTCGTTTGTAAGTAAAAAGTGGGTAAGTCGGTTGTTGATTATTTTGTCTAGGACTTTGCTCATGATCGGGAGGATTGTAATTGGGCGTAACTTGTTAGAATCTCTCTTTGGTATTATATGTAAGAGTCCTTTTTTCCAGGTTATCGGAATTTGTGTTTTGAGCCAGATGAGTTGATAAATTTTAGTAATTAAGTTTGGATAAATATTTGTAACTTGTTGTATAATGTCTGTATTGAATTTGTCATGTCCAGGTGTTTTCTTTTTATTTAAGTTTATTTCGTTCAAGGAGATGGTCATTGTTTGAAGCAGGGGGTGTATTTGCGTTAGTCCTTATTGTAACCTGTTCTTGAGTAATGTCAATCGAATTGTACTCATGAATCAAGTTATCTAGTAGGTTTGTAATCGTTTCCTGGTAATCTTTCGTGTGTTCGTTATTGTCTGTTTGTACAGTTCGTAGAATGTTTTGGTTTTTCAATTTATTTGCTGCATATTTATAAGACCAATTCCAGGGGTTAGTTTTTTCAGAGCAGTAATTTTTCCAAGAATCGATTTTTGATGTTTTCATGAGTGCCTAGTATCTGTGTTTGCAGTCCAAATATACTTGTTTCTTTAATGTTCTCATGTCTTTGTTAGTTTTTGTTTTTTGGTAAGATTTCCTAAGTCTGTTAGTTTGTTTCCTCAGTTCAGTTAGTTTGTCGTTCCACCAGGGTACTGTTCTGTGAGGTCTATTTTTTGTAAATTTAGTGTTGGTTAATTTAAACGTCATATTGCAAGTTTTAGTAATCGCTTTGTTAAAAATTTCGATAATTTTGTCCACTTCATAATTGTTGATAATGTCGACGATTTCTGATTCTGTATCTAGTATATAGATGTATTATATAGTGTATTAGATACAAAACTCCATCATCCATTCATACTCGAACATGGACTTAAAAATACTACAAATAAACACACATCATTCTAAAATTTGTACGGACTACATAAATCACTTTATTCAAGTTAAAAATATTGATATAACCCTCATACAAGAACCTTATACTAAAAACAGCAATATTACAGGTTACAATCATCATATCCAGATTTATCAAACACATGTTTCCAAACCAAGAGCTGCTATATTAATAAACAATAAATACGTCGACGCAATCTTACTTACACAACACAGCGACCCGGACTTATGCACAGTTGAAATTACGATTAAGCAAAATAAATTCCTATTTATCAGCGCTTACTTCGATAAAACCCTAGACATTGACAACGACCTCGCCAAAATTTTACCTATTATAAATAATTATAAGAACCACTACATTATTCTAGGAATAGACTCCAACAGCAGATCATTCTTCTGGAATGACATCAAAATCAATCCCAGAGGTCGAACCTTAGAGGCATTTATCATTTCCCAAAATTTAAGCTTAATTAATAAATCTTCAGAATTAACAACATTCGACGGACCAAGAGGTAAGAGTAATATTGAATTGACAATAAGCAACAACAAAACGACAAGATTACTGACGAACTGGAAGATACTAAACGACTGTAACTTTTCGGACCACAATTCTATTTACTACGAAATTACCTGGCAAAAAAACGGACATCACCAAAATTATAACAGTTTAGATAGAAAACACTACAAATCCAAAAATGTAAACTGGGAAAACTTTGAAACAAATCTTACCTTCCAACTTAAAAAACGATTTAATATACTCGAAACGGACTCTAATACACCCACACATACATATATATATATATTACACTAAAAGGTACTCACCCTGTATAAATAAACCTTTTCTGTTTTCCTAAACGACTTATAATTTATTTCAGTATATATTAGATACATGCTAATACATTATTAGTCAATATTATTCTGCATGCATAGTCAAATGGATGGAAGGACACCGGTAGGAACACGCTTCGCGAACTGTATGTTCTGACCTCGGGCTGACTCGATGTGTTGGGCCCAGTGTTCGTGACGAACCTGTAATTGTCCGCACTTAAAACACTCATCAATAATTCATCACAGCATCGGAGAGTCTTCGGTTTATCTATCGAAAATCGATATCTCGAAAGGGATGTTATCTCGAGAGTCGGCAGGGTCGTCTAATCTGTATAATAATGAAATGATAGTGCTTGTGAATGGTTTTAATTTGGTTAAATATAAAACAGTTTGGGTGTCGTATTGTTTTTTGCGAAAGCATTTGATCGTATCAATATGTCCGTTTTATCAATGAAGAGGCCAATGTACTTGTAATAGTGGAATTTTCTGAACGTCTTAGTTGTACTGAATTCCTATTGTTTTTAGTTTTTCCTTTTTAATGATATCATTTTATTTCACTTGAAGGAAAGGTAGAAGAAAAAATGTCTTTAGCAAGCATAGTATTTATTTTATATGTGTATATACACATCCGGCGTTTCGAGATGAGTTCTCATAATCATGCCCTACAGTGAAAAAACTGGTTACAATAAATTTATATAGGTTACACAGGTTATTAGAAAAAAAAGGTTAGCTAAAATATAAATATATAAGAACATGCGTTAGAATAATTAAATATATATAATTACTATATATATGTTATTGACCTGAATGTAATAAATTGAAATAACAGATGTTGAGATTTAGAACGTCCGATTTTTTGTTTATTGCGCGACTTTTAAATTTTCCTATGGTTATCATTTCTTTAATATTTCGTTTAAAATTATTTTGTTCATGGTGAATAATTTTGGGGGGATCAAATTTAAAAGAATGTTTTGTTTGCCTGTAATGTGTGGTGAGAGCTGTTTGGTCAGGTTTGTTCGGGTTTTTAGTTATAAACGTGCAACTGTGTTATGTTGATAGAACAGGTCGTTTAAGATATTGTTCCGATGTACCAAAATAAGACTTGCCACAACTATCTTCATACAGTATTTCGTAAACAATATTAGACTGTAATTCAAACTTTTCTTTATCTTTGGTTTTGGTGAATGATTTATCAATGGTGTAGGTATTTTTGAATGTGACAGTTTAGTCAGTTTTTATTTGTGAGTGTTTTTCTGAGTCTTTCTGATAGCGTTTGTATATATGGAATAGTGTAATATCTTTTATAGTTATTTTCATGTTGTTCCTGTTGAGTATTTGATTACAAATGAGTTTATGTAGATATTCATTTGTTAAAAGAAGGTCTACTACTTTTTGTACCTGCATCTTGGGAATACCACCAGTCCTTTTAACCTAATTTTTCCTAGGGAATCCCCCCCCCCCCCCCCCCCAACCGTTTAACTGTTTTTCAAAAATTACCCAGGTCAATTGTTTACTAGAATTGTTAGAATTTAGTTAGTCGATACCATATCCACCAGTAACATTGTAAGTATCCAAGGCCAATCAGACAAATATTTCCTAATTTATTTATTATTAAATGTGCTTTGGCAGGAGAAATCTTGATATCCAATGTTTTTAGTTTTTACTTTTAAACTGCCTAAATATTAAAGAAAATGTTGACAATGTGGCTAAGAAAATATTAAGTATTTACAGACTTCCTAAAAAGCAGTATCTACTAAATTTTCGTCTCGGAAGTTGTAAATGTCAAGGCTATTGTAGAGTCATAGATTATTTATAATATTCCAAACCTATAATTCTTTCTTTGTGAGGTAAGTTCGAAAGAATACGGTGTAACTTAAAATTTAGGATCTTGAAATCGGCCAAATTGTTGGTTGTAGGTAAGTGTATAATACCTGGCCACGTTTTGTATTATTATTAAGAACAGGTTTCCTAAGCTATTACTGTGATAATTTTGACTTTTATGGTTACGAGAAGGTAAAAGTAATGGGACCACTTTTGAAAACATCTGTAAGAGGTTGAAACAAAATAATATATCAATATTCTATTTACTGTAGGCGTCATTTAACGATTTTCGTTTATTTATTTATTTAAATTAAAACACTTATTTTGCCCCGAAAAAGTTCTTTTTCCAAAAGCCTGTTTTTTTTTTTTTTTTTTTTTTCATTTATTGATATTTAGATCTGTACAAAATAATATACATTAAGTAAATGTGTTGATAGTGAATACAATGGCATGTAAATAACTTTTGCTCACTAGTAGCACTTCAATAAAATCTACACTAAAAGGTCTCTAGGCCATCTTCTTTTCAGGCGCCTCGGAAGATTATCAGGAATGGAGTGGGAAGCAAGTTGACAAACCATTTGATTTTAGTGGTTATGGAGCTTACTGTGAAAGGTATCTGTTTTGGGCTAAATCAGCAACATATGGAACATTAAGATCTTTATGGATAAGTTTATTGGTCACAAAATAAGGAGCATTGAGGATTTTTCGAAGGATTTTGGATTGTAAGGATTGGATACGAGATGAATTGGATGGTTTCGTGGAGCCCCCAAAGCTCAACTTTGTACGTCCAAATAGGTCTAATCTCAGTCGTGTAAATGAGTCTTTTGTAATTAAATGGGAGCTTTGATCGCTTGTCTGGTAAATGTTGAAGTAGTCTGTAACGACGAGCAGTTTCTTGTCGTTTTAGTCTTGTATTAATTCTTGTATTAAGAATGAAAGTTTTAGCCGAGAAAATGGAAAAATCAATTGGGTAGAATTTTTTGACTGTCAGTGCATATTATAACGTAATTTAAATAGCAAAATTTATCAGATAACATTATATATTATTTTTTACATTTAATGAAAATATAATTCGATTGAAAAAACTATACTTATGGACAATTCTTATCAATCTTTAGAAATAATACCATTCTCAGGCACATATTAAATTTAAAACTCTTACAGAAAATTAATTTTTATTAATATTATTTTCCAAATTTAATGTATATTAATATTTTCATATTAATATAAGTATTTAAAAGAATGAAACTTTTACCCCAGAAAAATATTATTTCTATTGGATGGAATTCTCGCCGGTAAATATTATTCTTCACTAAAGACATTTTTATAAAACGTGTCTAGGACGTGGTGTCTGTATCAGCAAATAACGGTTCTAAATGATATTCCTTTTTTTCTCAATGAGAACTGGACCGGACAAACTGGAGAATCCGGTGAAAAAATAATCAAAAAAGAAGTTATTAATGGGATTTTAGGGACGACCTTTACATATAACTACAGCTTTATGGTAGAAACTGAAGTTTATTGAGTTATCGTTGTCTTCGGGCTCGACTTCCAGTAATCTTACCAGTATTATGTAAGCTGAATTGCTTTAAGTGAGAGTGGCAGGCAGTTTCTACGTATGCGGATTATTCTCATTTAACATTTACTGTTCGTTATTAGCTAACATTCTAACATTCTAAACATTCTATAGTAGAATTAGAATTTATTATTGAGTATAATACTCATTCTTTGACATTATTCATATTATGCAAATTTATATTTATATTTATAAAAAATTTATATTTTTCAGGTACTACTCTTTTTGACTCGTTCTAGCTCTGTGTGCTCGAAATATTGGTTTGAATAAAAAAAGTCAGGCTTTGTTTGCATTTTTTAAGTATTGGGGATTTTTGCTACGCTTTAGCTGTGTTGATGTTCGAATTGAAATTTCAGCAATAATTTCTTTACGGCAAAATTTAATACAGAATATTTTTTTGTTATATAACATTAGTCAATAGGACCTAAGAGCTATATTGGTTTAAGAGCTTTATTGGTTTGAATAAAAAATATCACGTTTGAAATGCCTATTTTCTCTTAACTTTATTTCGAATAACCAGTAATTGTTAATTTAATTTAATTACTAATTCAAGTAATTTGATCCTTTTAATTCTAAAATGTAAATAAAAAAAGTAGTAGATTACAGACATATCAATGATCTATTGTTTTTTTCCAGTCAAGGAGACAATGAGTTTCTTATTTAACTACAGATTCCTAATTTGGAATTTAATCTTAAAAATTAACCTATTTCAATAAACGACTAAATATCTGGTCACTTGCTATAACTAGTTAAGTTGACTTATCAAATTGCGTTATGTTGATCATTGTTGAACTCTTGGGCTCTTACATTGTTGGTGCAAGTTTGTAACTCTAGATCCTAATAGTTTTCTGTTGGGAGATAATTCTTTATAGAGTTACTAACTTTTACCAATGGTGAAAAGCCCATGAGTTGAACTATGATCAACTTCACGCAATTTGATAAGTCGACTTAACTAGCTATGGCCAGCGGTCATTGAAATATCACATCAGTATACCTACATGACGTATATAAAAGGTTGTCCGGAACTTTAATGCAGGTTTATGGTTATAAAAAATAATAAATAAAATAAATTATCTAAAAAAATGTGTATTAATATCAATACTATCCATTTTTTCCAGTTAATAAACATATTGTGGAGTGCATGAAAGATGCGATTATTTTTTACCTCTGGTAAAAGATTAACTTACTAAAAATCCCTGCCCCCTGGGGGGTGAGTTAACAGTTTGAGGAAGGTAGAAGGCCCCATTTATGGGTTTTTCTGTTATATCTCGAAAACGGTGCACTCTAAAAAATCTTTTTTTCAAATAAAAATTAAAACTAATTAAACTTCCTTCAAAATTGTTTGTATATATATGTTTTTCGAACTTCCAACTGTTTTCGAGATAAACGTTATTGAAAATTGTTAATTTTCGCAAAAAATGAATGTTTACATCACTTTTTGTCAAACGTTTGCTTCAAGTGCCAGAAACGTGTATCTGAAATTAAAGTACATTTAATGTTCTACAACTTTGATTCTGAAATTTTTTCTGATAAACGATCGTGGAAAGCACTAGAAGCAAACGTTTGACAAAAAGTGATGTAAACATACATTTTTTGCGAAAATTAACGATTTTCAATAACGTTTATCTCGAAAACAGTTGGAAGTTCGACAAACATATGTATACAAACAATTTTGAAGGAAATTTAATTAGGTTTAATTTTTATTTGAAACAAATTTTTCTAGAGTACACCGTTGCGAAAAACTCCAAAATGAGACATTCTACCCTCTTCCACCGTTAGCTCACCCTCTAGGGGGTGGGGGATTTTAGTATGATTATCTTCTAACTACTACTAACGAAGCCCTAAGGTAAAAGTAATCGCATTTTTCTTTCACTCTACACCCCTCATTTCAGCATTCATTGACTAGACTAATTACTCTCAATACATTTCTGCTAACGAGTTGATAATATTTCTATCCCCGAGAATAGAAATTTAAGTCTTTGGTTTTAATAAATTCTATAAACACATTTTTATTATGAAATTTTTTAACTCCTAAAACGTGGTCTAAGAAAATGGTATTCGGTTGGCAAGAGGTCTAAATAATAGGGCGGATTAAGCTGTCTCATAACCGAGCTTAACAATATTTCGTTAGGTATTAAGTGAAACGATTGCGATCATTAAATGCATGAGGTATCCAAGTTCATTTTTTATCTTTCCCATTGCCTTGAGGTTGTCAGGGACGGTTTATATCCTGACTGGGAGATTCTCTGTAAGTCATATAACAATTGATCCGGGGTCTGTCCGTTCCAAGGGAGTTTTAATTTATAAAACGAAATTAAGCGAAAATTCATGCTTCGCCTTCTTAGTAAAAACTTGATTAAGAACTTGATATCCCAGCAATGACATGCCACTAAGGTAAATTTTTTTTTTTAACTATTAATAAATGAAGACTTCTATACAAAGAAATAATTCGTCAAACATTAACAGTTTATTATCAATAGAGAAGAATGAATTAAAACAACAAATCCTTCATTAATTTCAGAATTATATCACAATACTGTAATGAAGCTCTGAATATTAAAATTATTATGCTTGTCAATCTGGAACGTAGCAACAGGATAATGTAATGTTGATAAATTTGAGATCCTATTTCACTCTGGAAAATTCGTGGTAATAATTCTCCATTTAATTTTCTGAATATTTTAAGAATCTCTGACTGAATTCATAGAGAAATAACAACCTATTAATATCCGCCATCTTAAAATCGGTAAATTCTGAAATATTTCAAAGTAGTATCCGGACGAAAACTAATATTATCTATCTTAAAATAATTCCCTTAAGGACGAAATCTAATCTGTGTAGAGGGAGAGTGGCCAAAAGATGTCCTTCGGCCGCCAAAAATCGTCAGTTCCTGGCAGATCTGAAAAAAAGTATCCTTTTGGGCGTAATAGCATATTAATAGAATCACTCATTCACATTATTATTTGGAAAGGAAAAATGCGTAATTGGTTTTTTATTCAAATGTTTGTATTCGAACAAAGTGTGCCAATTTTAACTTTGGTTTTATAAATTTTGTTTTTATCATTATTCTGAGCGAGAATGAACTCCGTCTGGTTTCCTCCTCTCTCATTAAACTAAGATAACCATGAGGAATGATTGACTGTCCAGTATAGTTATAGTGAATACGACGAAGTTATATCATTGTCCCAACAAAAATAAAAATAAAAAATTTACACAAGATGGCAATGTCAATATATGCATAACTATTGTTCTATCTACTCGTACCTGTTAAAAAAAAAGGCTCGACATTTTTGAACAAATTTCCTAATTTCTGAAAGGAGCCATTTTTCTCTACCTAACACTATTTTTAACTTAAATGAAATTTTTCAAAAAGTGAACAGTCAATTGATAATAATAATAAATGATTAAATCCTTGTGTTGCCTCCTCGTTGCACTGGCTTACTCCATTGCCTGGGGTGAAAACTTGTAAAATAGTATTTGATAGTCCATTCTATGTCACAAATTGTGTCAGTTTGTTATGTGTACTTTTGAGTTTGTTGTAGTATGCTGGATTGACGTCTGATATAAATTTTCGAAATCGGCGTTCTTTTTTGTTTGTTGCCAGTGTGTCTCTCAGTATCTAATTGTGTCGTTTCTTCGTGTATGATTTAGGCGTCTATGAATATTCAACGGGTGAGTCATTTTTCGATGCCGATTTGGCTTGTCAAGTCCGTTCGTTTCCATAAATCCCAGCGCGTCCCTTGATCCAAATTAGTTCATTAGAAATTTCCTATTTTTTTTAAATAGTGAAGATTCAGCCTAATGCTGATGAGTAGATCATGTTTTTTTTTTTTTTTAGTGTTTTCCTTCCAGCAGTAACCCTGTTGGAAGGGATTTTATTATTTTCTGTACACACCATACTTGTACAAAGTATACAATGTACATATAAATATTATTTTTGATTTGATTATAATTTTACATGTGTTGAAAGGTTAATATAAAAAATGAACAAGAAAACGGAAATAAAATAAAGAACAAGAAGTAGTATAACATAAATAATAAGTCAAAATTCAATAAAATCAAGCAACAAAGTCATGTAGAGAAAAGTTTATGAATATTTAGTGGTTTAAAGATATTTCATATTTATATCCTCTATTTTAATGATTGAATTTTTAAGAAATATTTTGAAATTTTCAAATAAATTGTTCATCAAACATTGACCATCCACCGGCCAATGTCCTAGTTTCTGTACTGTTTTTGCCTGTAGTCAATGAGTAGTCTGCATTCATATATGAGGTGGTGTATATTTCGTTCTTGAGTGAAATCACAAGGACATAGGAAAAAATCTCTTATTTTAAATCGATAGAAATAACTATTTACTGCCGCATGTCCTGTGATTGTATTGTGTAATGTAAAAGTTAGTCCATGAGTTTGATTTAATGTAGGTCCGTAAGTCTGGAATGAAGTTATATAGATGCCTTCCCTTGTGTGTTGTGTTCCAACGTGTCTGCCACTGGTCTACTGCTTGTGTTTTTAGCATGTGTTTTAAGTGTTCTTTGGATATCATACTATATGATATAGGAAGGGAAGTATCCTTTGAAGCCTCTTTTGCAGCCTTGTCAGCCAATTCGTTTTCCGCTATGTCGGAATGCCCTTTTACCCACTTGAATGAAATTTGAATGTTATCGTCAGTTTGTAGATGTCTTAGAAATGATCTTATTTTTTCAGTGATGGGATTGTGACAATGTCTGTTTTTTATCATGTTTATTTATTTTTTTTTTTCTTCTCTGCTTTGTTGTTGGAGCACTTCGATTCTAAAAATATTGATCGTCATGTATATATGTACTTATAAAATATGTCAATATTTGTGTTTCAATGTGTCAATCAACTATGTTCGATCTAAGTTACTTTGTTGAAGTATGTAAGTATAATTTTTTTTTTTCTTCAAACCATTGTTCTCCCTAAAACCCTCTTAAAATGCACGTTTGATGCAATAAAAGAGGTGGAATCATTATAATCATTCCATCAGGTATTTTGTTTAGCCATCGGGGCTTTAAAAAAAAGAATTACTTTAATTAATGTTTACAATATTTTTACTCTTCTATCCTTATGTTATTTTATTTTTATTTACTTATTTTCATTAGTGCTATGTCCGTAAATTATTATTTACTCAAATGGGTTTTCATACGATAGCTTGTTTGTTTTTTTTATATTTCTTTAAATTAAATTATTTTTACTTTATATTTAGATATAAATGTTATTTATGATTCTGAATGGAAATGGGGAGAAGAGGAAAGATATAAAACGGTTCTCAGTATAAAACTTTGTACATTTATCGAACTTTATGGACGTTAATAGGAGAAATGACATTCATTCTGTCTCTTCATTAAAAGTTTTTTTTTTTTCAAAAGTTATTTTAACTGACTTTTATTCCTTTTGGGGGGACGAAGTTTTTAAGTAAAAAAGTAAAATAAGAATGAAAGTTATTGTTTGACTTAATAATCCTCAGGGATTTTACGACTTACTTTTAAGATGTTTTTAGCATCTACTAATGCCATTCTTATTATATTTTTAACATTTTAATAGCTTAAAAACTACTAACTTTTTATTTATAATTTCTAGTTATATGTTTTGTTCAAGACCCTTTATATTTAATTTCTGTATCTGAATCACAAGCAGATATCAGTTAGTTCTAATTTATTAAATGCCAAGATAAAAAGATAGTATTTGGACACGTGGTAGGCATTAAGCGTTCAGTTTCCGTCCTAGCACAGACTGGCAACTGTATAGATCCACTGTGGTCTGTATAGATCCAGATAACAGGGTCTCTGCACCTAGTTATGGTATGTAAGTGATGGAGTTAGACACGTGTCGAATTTAGGAGCGATCGTATTAATGAATATTTCATAGTAGTTATTTATAAATGTATAATTTTTTTAAATACCCTTATTATTTTATTTGCAACCGTATACATAGCAATACAAACAATGAACAAAAAATATAAATTATATGATCAGTCATGAAGGAAGAAGCTCCTAGCGGTGCATTCCCTTGAACTTCAAGTGATACTAGTCAAGGGGATCTCTCATCCAACTCCTTAAGTGACTTTGAAGTTTGAGATCAGGAATGTCGTTTGTAGCCATGTTTATTATAAGTACGTAAATGTGCCCTCGAAATTCCATGAAAACGTTAATAATTAGTACTACGTATGTCTGTGTGTTTAAGGTTTCATTAGAAACTTATGGTGGAGAGTTCATAATTAGTCTTGATAATTTTGAATGAAACCTTTGTATTTAAAAATATTTAAACGCATATACCAAGTGTTTTTACGACTGGTCCATGATTTTGGGATGCATAAGTCCAGAGGTTATAATAAAATTATACATTGAGGTTTTTGATTAAAATATTATTGAGAGCATCTTTGAAGTAACGAAGGGTCTTTTTCACATTAAGGCTGTCAGTCACTTGCCAGTTCTCAGCTCTCAGTCAAGATAGAGAAATAATTTTTTCACGTAAAATTGTAGTTTTGTATGCCATCTTTTTACCAAAACCAAAATCCGTTGTCCGGAAATTAATGCAGGATTTCATGTTTAAACCAAAACCTGATATTATTATTAAAGAGATTATTTATCAGGTTTTGGTTGTGGTAAAGAGATAGCATACAAAAATACAATTTTACGTGAAAAAATTGTTTCTCTATCTTGACTGAGAGCTGAGAAAAAAGAAAGAAGTGATTTTCATATTTTATTATGTTTTTCGGCTCCCAATGCTCATTGGCGGCTATAACTCCAGTTTTGCACTACTACAGGTTCCTACTACCCACACAAAAATCGGCATTCAAATCTGAGTTACAAGTCACACCTGAGAACTGGCAGCCTTAATGTGAAAAAGACCCGTAGTATTAACAGTCATGAATATGGTCCTGAAATTTACTAAAAAAATTACAGTGTTAAAATTTGGAAATATGGATTTTGGAAATACCTGCAGCAATGTTTTTTTATGCTAACGAATCCGGTTCAGATCTTTACGTAAATTACTGCGACAATAACATTTACTGGTCAGACGTTCAAAGCTCATCTAAATGACTGTAATCAAGATAAATTTGGACTTATCTAGTTAAGCTTTGGGGCTCCACTAAACCATCCATTTTTCTCGTATCTAATCCTTACAATCCAAAATCCTTGAAATCCTCAGTGGTCCTTTTTATGTATCATATAAACTTAACCGTAATGATTTTAATGTCTAAATGGTCAGAACCGGATACCCGTATTTTTATGATTAGCTCCGTAACTACTCGAAATCTCTTAGTCCATTATATTAGAGACCAGGTATTTAGAACGTTTATTGAAGAGCTATTAATGGGTAATTTATTTAAGAGTTATTTAATACTCATTTTCGTACATATTTACTTTTTGTATTTATTTTATACTGTCGTAGATATCAATAAATAATTTTTTTTTAAAGTCTGATCGATCTGGTTTTATCTGTTAAAAAACCGGTGTTTTACCGACGATTTCTTCACCGACCCGCCATAAATGTCTGTTTGCATTAATTAAGGATCAAATCAGGTTTTTCGAGCATATTTATGATCACATCTGATTCCAGTACCTCTCAACCAGTAAATATCCGGTTTTATATGCTACGAAATTGTTATTTTTGTTTTTATTGGGAAGCTGAATTTACGAAGGAAGTGTAAAATATGGTTATAGCGAAGGCTATATAGAATTTGCTGAAAGGAGATGTTCAATTAGGATTCACTGTCGAAATCTGATTTACGAGTATAAAGAAGAACGTAGATTCGCTAAAATAACTTGTTTTTTTTTTTTTCCCTAAAAATTCTAGCATGATGGCAAAAAGTAAATTTACCTTTATTTTGTATAAAGATTAAATTTAAACCTTTTGGTGCCTAAGGATTCTCGTGAGGCGCTTACTTTAAGTCTTGTGCAACACGTCTTTAATTACTAACAACAAGGACGTAAATCAGCTACTGCTCTTCTCACCTGCATATTGTGCTCAGCTAAAAGTGTCTGCCTTACTGCAATATTCGGGTCATTTTAAACTATATTAAGTTTATTTTTTCTAACATTCTACCCTTAACGTTTCCTTAAAGACCTTTATTCATAATAAAAAACCTTTTTTAATAAGTTCCTCCTTTATTATTTTTTTAATATGTTGTATTGTGATTGAATCTAACACCTTTTCCTCATGAAATGTTCTTATTTATTTAAAAAAACCTCTTTTTACCATTTTGAAAAAAAAATAATACATCTCTCTTTGACATGGTGAACTAAGAGGTTCAATAAGAGAAACACTTTACTAAGCGGTGCTGCCCATTTCAAATGAGGTGCTAAATACAAAATAAATATAGCACAAAAAAACAACCGTAATAATCATTATTGTGAAATATAAAAATCTACATGCTAAAATGATTATAAAATTACAGCTAAAAAAACAACTTAAAAAGACAACATACAATCTTATAGATAACAATATAAAATATATCTATACAAAATAAATATAAAACAATATACATAAAGTAAAGTAACAGTAACAATAACCATACAACTGTACAGCTAGGATAACCATGCAATATATATTTGTATATACTTTTCTTATACACACTTAAAAAGAAAAATCAAAATAAAATATTAAAATATTCTGAACCTATCCTGTTTTTTTTTTTTTTTTAATCATTTTTTATTAAACAGTTTTATTTAGAGTTTCTGTGGCTAGAAGAGAGTTGCGAGCGGTATCTTTATTTTTAACAATTAATAAAATCTGCCAGAGTTTAGAGTAACAAGGTAATAGTGCTATTAGTGTGCAGTTATACCTTTCAAGGAAATCAAAGAAATAATAAAATTACTATTCAAAAATGTTTTAAAAAAATAAATAGTTCTTAGAAAATAATAATAATTTTTAATTTTATTAACTACCTCTACAACCTAGGTCTTGCTTCCTTCACAATGGTGTTCCATACTTCTCTCTCTCTCTTCCCTTTATTCTCCATCTTCTTACTATTAAAACCTTTGGATTATCCTCCCAGTCCTGCAGCCATCGTCTTCTTGGTCGGCCTACTCTTCTTTTGCTAATTATATTTCAATGCAATACTTAGCTCGGCATTCTGTCTTGAGGCATTCTTATTACATGGCCTAGCCATTATTTGCGCCATGTTTTAATGAACTGTACCAGATTGGATTCCTTATAGATGGAATACAGTTCTTCCTTGGTCCGGTTTCTCCGTGAATTAGAGTCAGCGTTATAAACAATTTTAGTTTATACGGTTTCTTTTAACAGTGGTTATAGAAATTAATATGTCGGTAGAAATATTGTATTGAAATAGAATAGAATAGAAACATAATTGTATTCTGGGACAAAGCCCCATAAGAATAACAAATAAATACAGAAAAAACAACAGTTACATCTGGTCAGAGACATAATGAAATGAAAAAAATAAATTAAAAATAATAACAAAATAACGAAAATATATAAATAGGAGATAGTTAAATATACAGTTAGGAAAATAAGATGAGATCCACTTTACAAATGAGATGAAATAAGAAAAATATAATCTTTTGATACCGTGTTTAGGGTTTTATGTAAAATAGAGGTACCTAAATGTTATATTCAGAGAAAGTAAATTTATATTAAGTGGAATCTTAATCAGGGAAGAACTGTATCTGAATCTGATTTCAGAAATGCAAGAACATATATTTTAACTAAGTAGGTAGATATATAGTTGGCAATCATCATCTTGAATAAGAATGAGGTATAGGAAATAAAGATATTGAAATGTTTTCAGGGTTTGTCTGATATCAACAGGAATAGAGTTTCAGAGAATGGTTGAGTGGAAGAGGAAGGAGCGTTGGAATGCAGAAGTTTTGTGGGATGGGTATACAGATCAGAAAGACTGGGTACTGGGATATGGTGTGTATACAATTGATGCAAATCTGAATTGAGGCATATTATACATATAGGTAGGATGAAAGGTATTGATAATTTGGAAAAGGAATGTTCCAAGGAAATATTGTCTACGGAAGGTGGGATAAAGTAAATTTAATTCGGAGTAGAGGTAGGAGACATTATTTTATTATAATTTTCATATTAACTAATATTTTAACTATGCCCCACAATGGTTATTTATTTAACTATTATATATAATTCCGTTTTGAGGTTAATATTGTATGAAATAAGATACTTTAATAGAAACCTAACCGGGTTGCTGATAGCTATGACAATAGGGATTAATGGCTTACCCCCTCTCCCCTTTCATAGTCAACCCCTAAATCAACAACCCTTTGACAGCCCTAACAATAACGAACAGACCTGAGGACAGATGAGCGGAAGTACGTCTATTGAAGAATTGCCGCAGTGATTTATTGACGATCGATTAGGCTGTGGACGGATTGCAGTCAGTCATGGCACGAGTCTTCTCCTCTCGTTGTCCTTTGCAGTGAAGGAACTATTATATTTTATATTTGTTATTGTAAAAAAAAAAGATTTTTGACTTTATAAGTACATGCTTATATCGTCCCTGCGACTGCAAACTATCGAATATGAAAATACGCAGTTTTTGCTTTCAGTATTTAGCGATTCGTTACATTGATTTAGCATAATCAAATATTTTGTATAATCGACTCTTTGATTAGTTTGTATTCCTCCCCTTTACAGAGAGAATTCAGATTTGAGAATTCGTTAATCGTATTTCAGTCCTAAAGCAATTGATGAAGTAATACAATAAATGTGTTTTTTCTCATTCTTTGCAGTTATATATATATAGATATATCGCTCATTCGGTGATACTAAGACGCAACTGTAAAAAATGAAATTCGCACTTTAATATTTTTTGATAGTTTTTTGACATGGGTATGCCATAGGTTAGCCCTAATAGCTGGAGTTCTACACTTTTTTGGAGAGACCTTTTTTTTTTCACTGTAGCATTTTGACACGCTCAAGGTTTTGCTCGAATCGAAAATTTGTCTGAGTTCCTATATAACAAATTTAATGGAAAATATTTTTTGTCATATAACCTTTGTCGCTAGGGCTTACCGTTTATGAGGTATATTGGTTTGAATGAAAAAAGTCACGTTTGTCTATCTTTTTCAAGTGTTGGGGCTTTTGACACGATCTAGCTGTGTTGATGTTGCTTGGATCATAAAATTTTCGTTAGGTTTCCATATTAGAATTGTACGAAGATTTATCAGCTATATTGGTTTGAAAGAAAAATAGCCACGTTTTAAAGTTTTTTCGGCCTTTTGACCGCTATTATTGTCGTTGAAAGGACACCTTCTTCCCGTTTAATCCTTTGGATTTTGGTCCTTTTTGTCATTGTATAACATATTCCAATGGCATCGGCTTTTGTTCGTTCCAATGAATACCATAAAATATTTTAGTCATTATTTTCAAGGAAGGTTAAAATCATCTAATGTTTCAACAACGAAGACTACAATTCAGTCGATGTATCTACCGCTATATTAAGAATTTGGTAGCACTTCTGACCTATTTTCCTTGTTTGAACAACTTTCGGATTGATATTGTTCCACTGGATGAGCGATATTTCTTATGTTAATTTTTTTACTTTAGCGCTCTCACTCAGCCTCCACTGGTGTTATCTTATACTAGTGACGCAGCTGAGAGAGAAGCGCTGGAATCTCTTGGTGCCTGGCTTGTCCCTCCATAAGCGGAGGTACAAGTCTGGTCGGGGGATCCCTCAGATGTGTATATATTATTAATAAAGTATGAATGTATTTTTAAGATTTAATTTAATTTATTTTTTTATTATAAATTTTTATTTTTATTATTATGATTTTTTTTCCACTTTATGAATTGTATAGTTTGAGGTACTTTGTTTATTTAATTTTTATTGTATAACATATTATGAGATTCTTTACTTATTTTTATTTATTGTTCACTTTCTTTGTTTTCATTTCGTATTGTACATATTGTGTGAATGGATCCATTAAGCCATCCATATTATTTATGGGCCACATTGAGGCAGATTGTAACACTTTCTTTAAATTTTTTTTGAATTTTAAATTTTCTTAAAATTTTAAAGTTCAATGTTTTTATTTTAAAAAAAAAAAAAAAAAAAAAAAAAAAAAAAAAAAAAAAAAAAAAAAAAAAAAAAAAAAAAAAAAAAAAAAAAAAAAAAAAAAAAAAAATTTCGATCGCTACGTTCTTAGGGGGTCTAAGTCCCCTAAGAATAATATATAAATACAAATATAAATAAAATTTAATCTAGTCAGGGACATAATTTATACATAGATGATAGTTAAATATACAAAAAATAAAATAAGATGATATTCTGCAAATGAGAGAAAATAAAATAAAATAAGTTAAAAATAAAATATTTTGATACAATGACTGGATTTATATGTACATTAGAAGTACCTAAATGTTATATTCATAGAAAGTGGAATTTAAATTAAATGGAATCTTAATTATGCAAGAACTGAATCTGAATCTGATTCCAGCAATGTAAGAACAATTTTTAACTGAGTAGTTAGATAGCAAGCGTCAGCTTGGATGAGAAGGAGGTATTGGCAATGGAAGTATTTGAATGTTTTCAGGGATTTAGCTTGTCTGATATGAGGAAGAATAGAGTTCCAGAGAATCGTTGAGGGAAGATGAAGGATGGGATATATAGATCAAATTTGGATAAATTCGGACAACATCAACAGATTAGAAAGCGCGACTATTTTTAGCTGTTTGTGGGGTTTATTTTGGACTAACCTTCCCGTAAGATCGGCCTGCTGGTTCCAGAAGATTGGGCGGAGAACGACAGTAGTTCCTTTTGACACTCCAGCTATTCCCGGTTGTCATAATACTTACTGGAACTGAGCACCTGCTGGAGAGTGTCAGAATCTTTGTGGTTTATCGCTAGCTGCCTGTGAGTTTCCCTCATTATCGAGATCGTCGGATATCCTCTGTCATTAAGCTTTCCCTAGTCTTCGACCAGATAACAGGATTCTGAATTTAAAGAAAGTCACGCCTATACAGGGTGAGTATCTCTTAGTGTATAAAAAAAAATTTTGGTGAAACCACATCAAACATGTAGCAAAATGCTGCAGATCTTACCTTTTTATTCCAATCCATTGCAGATATATGATAAAACCAAGACTTTTTTGAGGAAACCACGTTTTTTTCTATAAAAGCTGTAATATATCCATTTTGCTTAAATATTTTTCAAATTTTGACCACATTTTCGGATTAAGCATTAAATTTTCTATTATAGTTGAGTACCTGTAACCTTAAATTCCAGAAACTTGGTATCTAAAGAAAAGCTTGATCTTCACCTTATTTGGGAAAGTCACAGTGTCTTATATTACTTCAACGCTCACCGTTTTTTGAAAAAACTATCCTATTATAGAAAATTTATTGCTTAATCCGAAAATGTGGTCTAAATTTGAAAAATGGAGATATTACAGCTTTTATGGGGAAAAAAACGTGGTTTCCTCAAAAAAAGTCTTTGTTTTATCATATTTCTGCAATGGATTGGAATAAAAAGGTAAGATCTGCGGCATTTCGCTACATGTTTGATGTAGTTTTTTTTATACACTAAGAGATACTCAGCCTGTATAACATTAAATGCTTTTAAACTATTTACTATGAGAGCTCCATTTCAATTTTATACCTAATATTAATCTTAAGTATTAAACAGATTGAGTATCCTGAATTGGTATGTTATTTTAATAAATTGAAAGAATTTGTCCATTAAATGTATCGATGATTTTTTTTTTTGTTCCTTGTGATATGATTTAAATTAGTTTAGTTAAACTATTTTCGATATTTAAGTTTCAACAAGTTTCTATCGTTCATTTATTTACTTAATTGTCTAGCCTTTATGGAACGAACGTGCTTCGTAGAGAATTGCTGCCACAGCCAGCGTAGGTTGTTAGTGTGTTAATGTCAAGTTTAACTCGTGTATCCAAGTTCGAACTAAATGTCAAAATGTTAAGGTAACTACAAACGTTTAAACTTATTACTTCGGCTGCTAATTAAAGATAATGGGCGGTAAGTTTTCTGATGCATGAGTTTATGAACTTTTTATGGTTTTAGTTGCAATAATAGGTATAATTTTTATTTTTCCTGAGAAATTGAAACAAATATTTCCTATTGTAAATCTATGAAAGGTATCACATGATGGTTAAATTAATTATTGATTGTAGTAGCTGATGATCGTTGGAGGAAATTAAATAATTAGAAAAACTAAATTTCTCTCTGGCTGGAAAATATTAGATCATGGGTATGTCTATCTATAGTCTACTTCTTTTCCCAATTTAGATTTAAGAATTAAAAAAAACAAATTTATTAAATTAATAACTAAATTAAATTAGCATCAATGATTATTTTAAATAAACAAATTTGAGAGAAAATAGCGGTTTCAAACAACTTTTTTTTCATTCAGACCATTATAGGTTCTAATGGTAGGTCCTATTGACAAATGTTATATAACAAAAAATATTCTCTACTAAATTTCTGATTTGGAAACATGGCAATTTTTAGAACCAAGCAACACCAAAAAATTTATATTGTGTTAAAAAAAAACTTAGACGTAAAAAATATATCTCCTAAACGGTAGGTCCCAGCGACAAATGTTATATCACAAAATCACTATCCAATTTCTAGTAAAAAAAATGTCAATGAAAATTTTCAATGCGAGCAACACAGAGCTAGAGTGTGTCACAATGTTATATTTTTGAGGGTGAAAAGAACGTTTCACCAAAAAGTACAGACCACAACCAAAAGACATTTCCATGTCAGTAATAATAGTTGGATTTTTTTTTTTTTTTGTTTTAATTTACTAAAAATTGTGTAAATATCTTACTGATATTTATCTTTACTATTTTTCTGAATAAACATTTTCTGTATCATCCTAAGAACTGGTACGACTCTCTCTTTAATAAAACATTAAATCAAAATAAATGGTTATGTATAAAATATAATTAATTGAAGAAGGGACAAGCTAATCTCAAAATCAGTTTAAATCAAAACTGAAAAATGTATACCAGCGGCCATCAGTCAATAGAGAATAGAAGAGAAGCATAGAAACAAGGCTGACTTCGTATTAGACGTCGATAGCACTATCGATAGACCGATACTATTGCTTGAGAACTATCGATTGCTATCGATAGTTTTTCGATAGTTGCTTTCTTTCTTTCCAAATCTTAAATTAAAGAATTTCAACTAATTTAATTAAATTCGATTATCTACTTACTATTTGAAATTTGCAGGGTTATAAATTGTAAGATTATATCATAATGATGAGAGAGAAAAACTAATTTATTTAAATTTTAAAAAAGTATTTACAATTAACTTGGTTGCAATAATAATGAACAAGTCAAATCTTCAAAAAAGAAAAATAACGAAATAGTTAATTTCAAGAGTCAAGTGTGCTCCTTGAGCCACATATTTCCCGAAAGAAAAACTAGAATTTCGGCTTTCCTTTAGAATTCCGAATTCAATTTCAAAAGAATTCGACACTGGACAGATCAGTATAATTCCGAGAGTTTCAAAACTTGAGAGTAAAAAAGATCTATTAATAGTCGACGCTATCGATAGTGGCCATCGTTAGGAATGACCTTTCGATATATCGATAGTAACTATCGACTATCGCCCAACTCTACTTCGTATAGACAACTCTCAATTCACACGTTATTATCCACTGTGCAATATTTGGAAGTATCTACGTATTTAAAGTGTATTGCAACAATTTTCATTCAGCAAAACATCAAGTTCCTAGTTAAAATTAACTAGGAAAAAAATTGGACTAAATTGGAAAACATTAAAGAGAATTCTTTAAGAAACAATTACATTAATATCATTGGCTTTAACATTAGAATTTAGATTAATATATATGAATATAGCCATCTGTGAACCAGGTTCATTATACACGAAACTACGAAAAAAAATAATAACATGCTTAGCACTTAATAAGTAACGTTTTTTGCTTTTACTGTAATCAATCAATAATCAATTTTAAAATGTGATTTTTCATCATGTCTGACTGTTGTTATATTATATCGAACAATCGTATAACACAATGAATGAATTGATTTACGCTTCATCGGGCTATCGATTTCGGTGGTAATTGGTTGAGGGGTAAGAGAAATTGTGTGGGAATCTTTTCGAATGGTTTCCTTGTTTCGCTTCCTAAAATATATAGAGATTGCGTTAGCCATAATGACATATTTCCTTACCTCTCTTCCTTATACACATTTAGGTAAATATATAAATAGTTCTTTTTGTAACCATAGAACCACTCGATATTTTCAATGGTAGAATTCAAAAACGATAGCAGTGGTTTCAAGATGTATTTTAAATAACAGAATTGCTTTATTAAAAGCATTTCTTATTTTATATTTTTTTTGGGATTCAGATTTAAAGGAAATCAAAAACGTTACTTGTTATCAAACACTGCTATAAAACTAAAATAAATAAAAAATATTTCCTTTGTTAACCGTGTTTTTTTTAGTAGTATGTAACACCTCCGCTTATTTGAAACAGGCTTTTCCTCGATCATAAATATTATATACTAGCATACCTTGTCGCGGATTCGCCCGCTCTCATAAATAAAGAACATTAAGATTATTTTAACTAACGATTGAATTTCTTTTGTTTATCGATAACAATCTTGTATTGAAGTACGAAATTTAGCATTATTTCTTCAATGATATTTCACACATTGCAGTAATTTTTAACCTGGTTAAAGTTGCATTGATTAGGTGTTTGAAGATCACTTGAAAGCACAATTAGACAACCGATTTGGCCGAAATAATTTTATTGATCTATCTGTTTGGATTTTTATTCCTAACCATAAAAGTATATGACATTTTAATTATTATTATTGTTAAACCTACCTAGAACTATGAAGATATTGTAGTTAAAATTTGATACAGTTGTATTTAATAGTTTTTCCATTGCAAACTCTGTTGCACAATGGCCACATATCGGCCGATTTTTAAACTTCATTGGGATCCACATGTCGCTCCATATATTTATAGCTGTCTTAATAATAATTAAGTTGAAAATAAGCAAATTTTACCATAAATCTCTAGTTTTATATAACACTGTACCTTTGTAACCTCTTTCGAATGGTGTTCGCCACCAATCGGTCAATTATCAAACTTCAATGCGCACTCCATATTTATCTTTTTTTTTATGGCAATATCATTGAAAAATCTTTAAATTTTATTATTGCTAAACTTTCCTTACGCTATGAAGATGATATGTTTAAAATTTGGTACAGATTGGTTAAGTAATTTTCGGTTAGCGATCACTGACAAAATGGCTTGTCCTTATATATACTAGTATAGATATATCAGTGATGTGTCGGTACTAAAACTTTTTCGATTCCGATATTGTTACCGAAAAATCGATTCTTGATTCTCGGTATCATTATAAATTATATATATATAAAAAAAATAAAAAAAATATAGACAGTCGTAAAAGTTATAGGGGCCTATTTTATTATTTTTAATAACATCTAACATACCAATCATAACAAAAAATAATCTTTATTCTGTAATGAGCAGTGTTGATCTTGTGCTAGAAAAATTGCTTTTATTAAAAATGAATATTTTTTACTATGGAGAGGAATAGACTTATGATAAGTATATAATTAGGTTATCATAAAACTATCGCTAAATTCAGAAGACTGAACCACAAGAACCGTTTTAATAATCTAATATCAACAGTCAAGAAAATATATCTATATATACATATACATTATATGTGTTACTCTTTCACATATGATAGTTTTATAATATTATCTATATTTTATGTATACGTACGTGATATATAACCTTAACATACACCATCCTTGCATTACTGATACAAACGAAAAATGTTATCAGAGTATTAAGATTTATTTTTATCTCTCTTCAGCAACAGCCATTAAATAAATGGAGTCATAATTTTTAGTAATATAATTGTCATTTAAAATAATTAATGTTAAAATGAAATTATAAAAATCATTAATACTTTTTATTTTCTCTTAGGTAAGTCTCATTTATACTATAAATGGATGGATGATTAAATGCTTTGCTGAGTCAACGTGATGTAAGTATAATGATTAGTATTCTTCTCTCATAAAAAAAAAAAGGAAAAGTTGTATCGTTAATTTATAAATTGTTTTAAATATATTTTTAAGTTTCTTTTGAATAAATATTCTTACGTGTGACAGAATTAATTTTAACAATTCAATCACTTTTATCTTACGTGGTGGGAAATATTTTTCTCATTTTTTTCTTTTAATTAATTCGAACTGCTTGTTATTTATATTAATTTTTTATACATTACATTATTCAGGTTTTAAAAATTGCCAATTTTCAACAAATTAGGATCAACTTTTTTTTTCATTATGAACTGTAACTGAAATAAAGTGTTTATTGCAATGTTGTTGATCAAATTATCTGCTTATTTTAAAATTTGTTTTTTCCCAAATTAATGTTAATTTGGGAAAAAAAACAAATTTCGTTAAATCACATTTCTATGTATAATATCATTCGTTATTGTTTTTAATTGTATTTATTTTATTTTTAAATGTTGATTTTTGTTTAACCGGCTTATAATTTGTATATATTTTTTGTTTTCCATTTTAATTATAACGTCACACTTCAGGAGGAAAAAAACGGTTTTAAGCATGTTAAGAGTATACCAATTTATTTTCTGTAATATAGTTAGTTAAGTGTAATTTAGATATTCTCTGTAGTACAAGTATTTCGTATTTCGCTTTATTAATGGTGATAGTTATTTTTTTATTTTAATAATTTTCGATTTTTATAATGAGCCATGAGATTGAATTCGTATCTACATATATGATCCTTTGGCGTTGAGACTACATAATATTGTAAACTTATAGTTATAATATTTGTTTTGTTAATTTAAACTAACAATGTACATGTTAGAAGTGTATTAGGTTCTCTTCAAATTTTTTTTGTGATTTGGAGACAAAGGACCATTGTTTTATTATAAATTTATCTCCTAAAAAAAAAATATTTGTTTAATATATTTATTGATATTTGCAACTGTATATAATATACTCACATCAACCAAATGTGTTGAAATATGGTTACCGCGTATTGTAAAAAAATTACCCATTAATAAAATTACACTAAAAGGAATATTTTATATTTCTATTCGTAAAGTATGCTTGGCAATAAAACTGTAACCAAATCGATTCCACAAAAGCTCATATAACAACTTCAGGACATTTACTGGAATTAGACGTGGTCAGAACTATGATCGGAAAACCTTATCTACTTCTTAATTATGCAAATTATTATTTTAGGCGGTTCGATCAAGAAATCGTCAGTAAAACACCATTTTTTTTTTTGTAGTATTGTTTACAGAAAAAGAAGGTAACTTTCCTATAAAAGTTTCATCAAAATTCAGTATCGTGGCACATACTGATTTATTTATAGATATTATACGTACATCAAGTAAATGTGTGAAATAATAATTAAATTAACATGTAAATAACTTGTAAAGTAACTGCTCATTAGTACTTCAATTAAACATCAGAAGATCCCTAGGTCATCTTCTTTTCTTACGCCTCGGAGGGTTAGCGAGTGGGAAGCAAGATGGAGGACTAGTGGATTCGAGCGGGTATAATGAAGCTTACCATGGAAGGATGGTATCCAGTTTAGACAAATTTATGTGGGACATTTAGATCACAATGGATTATATTATTTATGTTCATATTGTACATATTCATTTATTAAACATGATAAGAAACTTGGAGGATTTTACAAAATATTTTGGGTTAGGATTGTCGTTTAAAACCGATCCAGATTTTTGTTTAAATGACCAGATAACATTTCCAATAGCCACATTTTAATTTTTTTTTTCTAATAGGAACGGAAAAATCTAATGAGTCATAAGGGAAATCCCTAGGTAAACCCCAAAAAATTAACCAGCCTGTCCCCTTCCCCCTTCCATGATTGATATATTTCAGATATCTGTTATATCTCCTCAGGTGAGTACTAATATTCAATTTATTGTCTTAAATTTTTGAAAACTTCAGTATATATAATCCATGTAACATACTGCTGAAGTGTTGACAATTTTTTATGTTTCAGAACTGAAGATGAATGTTTAGCATTCGAAACTAGTTCTCTAATAACATAATTCCAATAGAAGTGGCAATTAATTCATCAATCCTAATTGTATTGATCCTTCTATACCATCATGCGTACCTCTAGTTATTCTTATTTGAATACACCCTTTTTACTAGATTTTTCTTCTTTTCTATTACAAGAAGAGGATAAGATGCTGTCAGTATGTGTCCATTAGTAGAGATGATGTAAATGCATTAATACCAATTTATTTTGCCTAGACTTCTTAGTATAGCTGTTTATGAGTGATGTCAGTTTAAGAGGGATTTTACGATAGCTGCCATGAAAGGAGTGAATGGCAAATGTAGAGTAATAGGTCAGGAACAAACGTTGTTGATCCTAGATTTGATAAGCATAGCTACCGCAGAAACTTTATTCCACTTCTTCAAAAGAGTAATAGTTCCAGATGTAGACAATAGCGCAGTTCCCAGAGAGATGGCTGATCTTTTCTGAATACTGTCACTAAGGCATCAAAAGGCCAGTCCTTAGCAAAACTCAAAGCCTATAGAATCGACCCAACCTTAATAACTTCACGCTGTAAAATCAGGAGGGAACGCTGCTTTGTAAATCTTTAAAAACTCTAAAAGGTTTATTTAGTAGTAACTGCCGCTATGAATAAAAAAAAATTAAATATTATGTAAAGAGACCGCCAAATTAAATTTCTACACTTCAGCGAGGTTGGGGTTCCTGAATGGAATTCAGGAATAATTATTCTTTCTGAATTACGTACAAGATTTCATAAGGAAGAAGTTTTTTATTTCAGCAGAAAAAAAAGTAACAAGAAAAATCTTTAAAAAGGAAATAATCTTTATATTTTAATATTGATACAAAATACCGACATAATAGTACAGGGGGGGACCTAAAAGTAAAATTCAAATACTTTTTTTTTTTGTTTAATGCCTCGTTTACATGAAAATAATTAGACATGTATGGACACACGGAGATGACCTTGGAACATGTTCGAATAGATAATGATAATGATGATAATTGATAATTGAACCAGAGGATTGGAATGATAGAAAAATACTTTGATAGAATTTGATAAATTCTATGAGGTCAAGGACGTATGGCACATTGTATTCATTATGCAGGGTAAAGTTGAAAATTAAAGAAAGGATCCATTTTTTTTATTAAATTATGTAAAAAAAATAAATTCACGTACCTTAATGGAAAGTAACTAATGCTGTTAGCGATGCGGTTTGAAAATTCAAAGAGTAGTTAGTAGGATGGCATATTGTGGTTGGGAGTAGTTCCTGAAGTTGGACGCTGAAGCAAGGTATTGTTTATTTTTTTTTTAAATGGAATATTCAAAGTAGAAAGATTGAGTATACGGATGCGATTTGGTTTCATGGCATCCTAGGTAGTATAATGTAACTATAAGGTATGAGAACTGTAAAAGAAATGGCCCTAGAAAATGGTAAAGAATGCAAAAAAAAACACATTTTAACTTGGTGCCAGAACAAAACTTAGGTCGACATGTGATGAATTACTAGAGTAAACTCTAGAATCATTATGCTTGAATGTGATTGAAAATTTTTATAATCCATTTTTATAATCATAATCATGTGTTGATAGTGGGAACATTGGTAGCGCAAAGCTATATGCATTTACTTGAAACATGATTTTAATCAGCTGAAGAGAAAATAATGTAAAAGTTGGGCTATTGGTTTATATTGTCTAATCATAGTTATTTTCCTTAAATATGAATAAAAACTATATTTCGTCATAAACTCCTGTTCGGGATGATGGCGGCGTGGGCTAGGAAGACTCCCTACCTTGAGGTGTGCCCTTATAGAGCCGACAGAACGCCACATGTAGGACACGTCTATGGTCTGTTTGTGGAGGCGTTAGTTAAACAATGGCAGAGTCACTCCTTGTTTACTGTGGGTGCTGTAGCATTATCGTCCCTGTCTAGGCTGACGTGTGATTAGTTTTGATTTTTTCTCTTCGGGCCCCCATGTTTAGGTCCACCATACCATTTTTATAAAATGTGTTTTAATATGTTAGATGTTATTAACTTTTACGACTGTCTATATTTTTTTTTTTTTTTTTTTTTTTTTTTTTTTTTTAGTTTGTTCATTAAATATTCCAATATTCCAATCAAAAATATTTAGACCTTGATACATTTCAAACCACACACTTCACTCTGATTTACAAGTACCCGCAATAAAGGAACATATAGATAACTTTTATAGACGACTTATAATATACTTATTAATGAAATGACCACGACTGACATACCTGCAAATACTCTCAGAAGGCTTAAAAGAAGCTGGATGTGAGATTTGCTTAAATAAATCTTGGAGGAGGTACTGCTGAGTGCTAGTCTCCCGCACGCCTACAAGGCCTGTATTATTAAAATATGAGCCGTTACTTATTGTTACTCCAGTAACAGGCGTAAATAAAAATTTGGAAAAAAAAAATCAACCTGCCGTAGTCAGGAGCTATAAGTAAGAAAAAATAAAAATAAAATGAACCGCTGATCATATACTGACAAGCTAATTATACAGCTTATTTAATTTTTTTTCATTTTTCCGCTTAAAAATCTTATTCCTTTTCAGGTTTTTGCTTCATCAAATACTTTAATCAGGGAATTTTTAATTAATATGATTTATTATAATTTTGTATTAGATGGTTCGTCTACCTCAAAAATTTATTCAAAATCATATTAGACCTCTACCTTATCGAATACAACCAATAAAAAACTCATCAATTAAAAGTTTATAAATTTATGAATGCTAAATTTTTAATAATTCGTTTACGTTTGATATGTCCTGCTCAAAGTATAAAGGATCGTAAACAACAAAAAAACAATAGTCCTTTAAGACGACAAAATGGAAAAATCAACTGGGTAGAATTTTTCACCTCTCACTGTAGATAAAATGAAATAAATTAATTAATAAAAACGATAACAATAAAACTAATAAATTAAATTAAATATACTTTATGTACAAATTATACCCTTAGACCAACCCTGTCCCACTCATGGCCGATGGGTAGTCAGTGTTTGATAAACAATATCTTTAAAGACTTCAAAATATTTGTTTAAAATTCCATGAAACATGAAGTACCTTTAAAACAATTAAAATTCATAAATTTTTCTATACCAAATATTTTTTAAGTATTTCTTATGATAAAATAACTTCGTTGCCTGGTTTAATTGAATTTTAATATTGTATAACTTCTTGTTCTTTATTTTATTTTTATTTTCCTATTCTTTATATTTAACTTTCGACACATGTACTTTGTATTTATATATGTAAAATAATTATCAAAACAATATTTAAAAATAATATGTTCACTGTATACTTTTAAGTATGGTGTTTAGAGAAATAAGTAAAGTCCCTTCCAACAGGTCCCATAGAGATCCCAGTGTTATACTCTCAGATGCGACACCTCACGGCATGAGTCGAGATGTTGGCCATTACCAGAACTCCGTGTCGAATTTTACTATTTTACTACGGATCTCGATACTACTGCTTTTTTAACTTGTGAGGATTATATTAATGTGTTGAACTGGATAGGTATCGATCATTGAATCCAAGTCTAGGTGTTTTGAAAATGTTTTCAGCACCTAAATAAATATATACAGATATAAATATTTTATCTCTGGGTGATTCGTTTTTGAAAAATATATATGTTTGTGCAAATAATTGGATGTTTGTAAGAGGAAAAAAAGGAAAAAAGATGGGAGATGTTTTTCAGGTTATATTGGTATATTTATATAGGAGGTATATTCTATTACTTTCCTGCTCTGGGAGCCGTCAAGTTGATTGGTGATTATTTATATTATATGTAGACTTTAGTGTAGTTTCAATATTTAGTGTTTTTTTTCTTCTTTATTTATTTATTATATTAAAAGGCATAACTCCTCATTTGCTTTATTCATTTACTACATGTTTCGGAGCTTGTCATGTTGCTCCATCTTCAGGTTCTTACACTGTGATATTCTCACTGGTCATCCTATCTACACTGTAGATAGGATGACCAGTGAGAATATCACAGGGTAAGAACCTGAAGATGGAGCAACATGACAAGCTCCGAAACATGTAGTAAATGAATAAAGCAAATGAGGAGTTATGCCTTTTAATATAATAACTAGATATTAATCTCCTTGAATGAAACATATATAGTTTTCTTCTTTATTTTGTTTTTAAGGAATATCTATTTACAAAAGCATAAACATATAAATTCAAGAAACTAATTAAGATGTTGATCAGTTTGAAAGAGACATCTTCCCTATTATAATATAGTGTAATAATTATTTTTTTCTAAATAGCTCTCTCTTTTAATTTTAAATTAGAAAATTCATTTGTGTCAATATTATCTTCGTTTGTTTTTAATATTTTAAACTTTTATTATAAACCAGTTTATGAACATTTTTTAATGTCATGATTAGAATTCATATAACAAATTTAATTGGGTAGTTTATTTGTCAAAATAAATAACAAGTAAATGAAACCTGGGCTAATTATATAATGATTTTTAATATAATGTGGATTTATTTTTATTTTTACTAACTCTATTATATTACTTGTATAATAATATTTATATAAAAAAGAACGGTTCTCCATTTTTAGAATTTAAAAAAAAGAGAAAAAAAAGAACAAATTATGAGATCATAAACCTCAATCTTTCTATTAAATAACTTACAAAATATTTTCTGTATATTTACAAACTTTTGAGAAATATTTCATTCCTTTAATCTTTATAAGCCAAAAAAAAAAAAAAAAAATTATTAAAGTTGGTATGAGATTTTACAGGCATTTTTAGGTTTGACGCGTTCTGTTAACTATAAAAAATAAAAATAAAAAAATAAATTCTGTATAGAATATTTAATTTTATGTTCTTGCTTTGAAATCCAACTTTATCGAAATTGGAATATTTGTATTCAGCATTGACTCAAGAATATTACGCCCTCTAGAAGATGCTCCAAAGACGCCCACCATCCAATTGAAAGCACCTGTCCTTAAGAATTAAGTCGGCAGATGTTAAGCACGTGCAGAAGGGATCTCTTATCCGAGATCTCGGGATCTCAGAATTCCAGGGACTCACGATATTGAAGGAGTTAGTTTAATATCTTCCAAATACCTTTTAAAACATTTGATATAAATATTATTTATTTTTATTCAAGTAATTTATCCTTTCTATATAATTTTGTTAAAAGTCCGTTTATATGTTATTTTGATAAATTTCTACAATTCTCTATTTTGTTCCTTGTACTGTAACTTCTAACGTTACTTGGAGACATTTATATTTATATATACATATATAAGTAAAACAAAAATTTGGTTTTTAAAATTAGTCTTATGAATCAGCATCTTCCATGCTGCTATTAATTAGTAAAATAAAAACAAAACAAAATATACTTCGTAAAAATATATATATTATTTATAATTTACAATATTAACTCTATTATTTAGAATAATATGTACTTTATAATTTATTATAAATAATATAATGAATATATTGTTTATAGTCTAGCCAATAAACATATTGTAGAGTGCATTAAATATGCGATTATTTCTTACTTCATAGCTTCGTTAGGAGTAGTTAAAAGATAAAAATATAAATGTCAGAAAAGTATATAAGAAGTTAAAGTAAATTTAATGATCTACAATTTTGATTCTGAATTTTGTTCTGAGAAACGATCATCAAGGCACTAGAAACAATTTTTTTTGACAATAAGTAAGGAAAAATTTAGTTTTTGCAAAAATTATCGATTTTCAATATCGTATATTTCGAAAACCGTTGGAAGTTCCACAAATATGTCTAAAATCAATTTTCTAGAAAATTTGATTAGCTTTAATTTTGGTTCGTAACATATTTTTCTACAGTCCACCGTTTTCGAGATATAATCGAAAAAAAAAAAAGGCGGGGACTTTTAGTATGTCCTTGTAGCTCCTGGTAAAAAATGGCTGAGGTAGAAAATACAATGTTGAAAATACAGAAATATAATGTTTGGAATGTAATATCAAATAAATCTGAGTTTACAGTTAAAGTTATAGATTTTAACTTAGGAATGGGATTGAACGTATCGAAACACGTAAAGATTTAGTAGATGAAGGGGTCATATTTTATTAAAAATACAATCTAGTTCATTGGATGAAGAATTTGTGTGCAGAAGCGTTAGTTAGCAAAATCTAAATATTTCAAAACAACGAGAAAAAGAGAAACGAAGAAGATAAAGGGGCTATGTAACATTTTTCTGCAAAAGGAAAAAAAACAAAAAAACCTTAAACCTAAATTACTGTTTTGTTACATTGGGTTTGTACCCCTTCTTCCATCAAACCCTTTAGTTGTCCCGAAAGATAGTTGTTGTTTATTTCGTTTAACGTCACTTTATGCTGCTATGGCTAATCGGACGATGCTACGGTGGGAGTCCTAAATTTTGCCTATCCAGGTATAATTAGGATAGGGATCTTTAACGAGTACCTGACATCGCACAGGCTCGGGACCCCCATTTTACGTCTCTTCCGAAGGACGGCATAGCTAAGGATTTTTCACTCCCTTTAAAAAATCCTAAGGTCATCTGCCGGGCTGCGAACCCGCGATCTTGGGTTTAGTAGGTTGCTATGCTAACCACACCACAGATGACCCCCCGAAAGATAGTTTATACCATTGAACTCTCTCATCTTCTGAAATAATACACAAGTAACGACTTTCACCTGTTAACACTTTTGTTAATGTTACCTTGTTTCGATTACCTCCTGTTAACAATAACCCCTTGTGGTTTGTTCTATATCTATTTCATGTCCTTTGTCATTTCTATCGTCAACACAATATTGATTACATTTATGCCATACTACTGTATTAAATGTTCTGCTATATTACTCATTCGTATTAGTATTTTAGTATTATCGAGTGGTATTTGTGGTTAAGTACATCAATTACTCTAACTACATTCACAAATATTCGATTAAGGATATTAAAAAAGACCTATAAATGAGTTCTATACTCGAAGGAAAATTACTCATTCGATGTGTCGGTGTGCTATGCTGAGTATCGTTCCCGTACTATTATTTTTTTAATTTTATTTGTATGATATATATGAGGCAAAATTTTGTTTATGGAACTTTGGAATAATTCATTATAAAATCTTATCAACTTATTGTCGTTTGTTTACGAGCTGCTGATTAAGCCAAAAAAATTAAAAACCCTAATGCCTTGAACTTGAAACAAATACGAATTGTGTACACTCAAAGCAACTGAGGAAAAAAAAAGGATAATAATGTAACATTGTTAAATATTTATTTTTATTTTATTTGATATAATAAAATAATGTAATAAGAGAATCAAAATAATCCCTTTTATATTACGTTAATTATTGTACAACGCTCTAAAAAAACAAAAACAATAATGCTATTAACTACAAAAGTAAATAAATCATTTAAATTAAATTATATATTTGAATAAAATTGTTTAATTTCCTCGGCCCTCACCCACATTGTCCTTTATAAAGGCTTTTAGAGCTGTTGCCAAGCCACTGATAAATTCAATTCCAGATGCCTCCACTTAACGAAATTCCAGGGAATACCCTCTTGTGTTGGTCAGAGCAACAAACGGATGGGTATTAAACTTGTTGGCATTTTATCATTGCGTTTTCTACTCGTATTTTTTTCAAATTATTTAGTTAAATACATTGGTTAATTATTAGATATGGACCTACTAGTTTATAAAACCGACTAATCTGCTGGGTTTGTTGTCGGTAATAAGTGCTGGCCATTTTATTTATTTACATTTAGACGCTTAAAAACAGGAAAGCACGGCCTTTATTGATTATAATTTTTATTTTAGATTCATATTATAATATATATATTTGTAATACAGAGGTTGGAACACAAAAAATAACCTGCTATTTTAGCAATTTATTTAGGTAAATTTTTAGTTTCATAAATCATATTTTTGTGATATATATGTAAGTCCATAAATATGATATCTTCTTCGGTATGATCAAATTCTAAATTTTTTAATTAACTATCTCAAAATATGTGTACTGAATATTTTGGCCATTGGCTTCTACTTTCATCAAGTTAAGATATTTCTTAGAACATCCATGATTCGTCCTAAGGCTCGTTATTCTCACAATATGACTTTTATCAATATTGATACCGTTGGTTTAAAACCATGGGGTTAGACTCACTTTAGGCTGAACTTGATATAGTCAAATAAGGAGTTTTATACAGCAATTCTCGGAAAGGAAGCAATGAAGCTGAATTTTTGCATATATCTTTGTTTTGGTCTTCTAAATAAAGGGGTGTAAGGTCAAAGGTCACAAAATCATTTTTTTTTTTCTTAAATATTTCGATTTATATCCATTGGCCGTCAATCAAGAACGTTACAAAAGTTGTAGATAATAGTATTCTCTATAATTTGTTTCTTAAAAATATTGTAAGAAACAAAGTTGTATACCATTAAATTTACTTTACTTTCATATATTCGTCTCTGGCACTTGAATCAAATGATTGACAAAAACTAAAAAAAATCGAGATATTTGAAAAAAAAAACCTTTGACCTTGAATATATAATTATGCTAACGTGCTGAGATCAGTTACTTTTTACCACTTATTTAGAAGACCAAAACAAAGGTATATGCAAAAATTCAGCTTCATTGGTTCATTTCCGAGGTGAAATTCTTATTTGACTGGGCTGATAATAAAAAAGACTGGCTGCCTTCTCATTTCCAGAGATGCCTATATGACTTGGTACCCACTGAAAGGAAAACTTGTTATTCGATTGGGTTGTTTGGATAATTTTGATATCTGATTTTTATCTTATTTGTGTGTATGGTCTCTAGTTTGGCGCACGACGAAGCTGATTCAGACGACTATGTTTTGATTGGGTATGTTTGCTCGCAGTAGCTTATGGCTCTGTAAATAGCATCGTACATTTCGGCGGATGCGATGCTGAATTTGTTAGAGATTGAAGTAGAAATGTTAAAATCTTTCTGTGTGTCTATTATTTCTATTGATGTTTGTAGTTTTGTTTTTGTTTATCTGTAAAAATCTTAGTTTAACCGGTGTAGTTGTTAAATATGGTGAGTAATGCTAGTTGTATGATGGCATCTGGAAAGTTTTTTGTGGGATTTTATACATCTACCGTTGATCTGCTGGAGAGTACAATAGAGATGCTTCAGGCTGTGGCTAGATCTAGGGGGCCGCGTGCAATGTGCATTCCTCGAAGCAGTGTGAATCTCAAGGACTAAGTAATAAATTATTGGTGCTTAAATTTATATATTTAGTATTTTTGATTTAGATTTCATTTATTCATATGTATATGTACTCATATAGAACAGATACAGTAATAGAGATGACCTGGAGCATTTTAAGTTATAGAATAGAAATTAGTCGTTGTCATCTCAGTACAAGGTAAGCCTCTGAATTAATTACCTCTAAATTCGTTCCGATTATGCAAATTGATGCAAATTAAAGTAACTGTGGGCGTGAGAAAAAGTTGAAGCCCTAAACCTCAAAAATAAAGAATCACCAGTTTTATTTTGAGAATTGTTTATTGCCTTTTATGGGATTATACTCCATTGTTTCTACTTTGTATTACTTTATTACCTGAAGAGTTTTAGTCGACTCACATTAATATTTTTCAGATTACTTCGAATAAATTTGTTTTTTCCATTTTATTTTATGACTGGATGTATATTCATATTCAGTTTGGCTGAATATTTTCCGTTAAACTAATTTAAATTATTATATATAGATTATTAAAGAATTTTTAATTTAGCTGCAAAACTTTTTGTTTAAGACTACGTTTCGTACATAGCGACCGTGGTCTCCATCGGCTGCATGAAATATGTGTAAAATTAGAATTAATAAAATTTAACAAAAAAAAATACCGATAATGATGAATGATAAATATAAATTGTAGAAAATAAAAAAATATGTAAAATATATTTTATTAAAATGAAAAATAATATAAAATACAGGTTAGTAACACAGGTAGGTTATGTAACGATGAAGTAAGTAGATGAGTTAAATAAAAATAAAAATGAATGAAAAGAATGGCTAATAAAGTATCGGTAGAAACAAAATTATATATTAAAAAAAAATAGGATAGATAAGAACAGTAGAACAAAATTTAATAAAAAAAATTTTTGAAAATAATATTTAACACTTTTTATAGTTTTCCGAAATCCTGTTATTACCAAAAAAATACTCTTTGTGCCAAAATAGATGCTTTAAAGATTTATTAGCACAAGTTATATTAGGGGGTTAACAGACTACTTCAACATATACTAGAAAAACGTTCATGGATCCCAATTAATTAGAAATGACTCATATATATGACTGTGATTAGACCTATTTGGACGTACGGAGTTGAGCTTTGGGGCTCCACTAAACCATCCAATGCATCTCGTATTCAATCCTTACAATCCAAAATCCTTCGAAAAATCCTCAATGCTCCTTAGTTTGTCAACAATAAACTTATCCATACAGATCTTAATGTTCCATATGTTGCTGATTTAGCCTACACCTGATACCTATCCTTTCATAGTAAGCTGGCCTAGAGACCTAGTGTAGAATTTCTATTGATGTGCTACTTGATGAGTAAGACTAAATATCAATATAATACTCTGAACAACACAATCCAAGTTGAAACTGTAGAAGTGAATGTTGTTGACATGTGAGGTTATAGGAAAGAGCTATCGATAAATGTAAAATCAAAATGAAGCGATCGAACTGGTCGGTTTATCGCTGGTCAGGCCGGTCTTGTGCAGCTACGCTTATGTAAGGGTACCGAAATTGAAAATAAACACGTGTATAAATAAATTGTTAAAATAGCAGGCTCATTTTCGTGTTCCAATCTCTATATTACATTTCAACTAAGAATTAATATTTTTTTAAAATTTTATTTTCGTTACAGACTACTTCAACATTTACTAGACAAACGTTCAAAGCTCCCAGTTAATTACAAAATACCTATTTACTTGACTGTGATTAGACCTATTTGGACGTACGGATCTCGTATTCAATCCTTACAATCCAAAATCCTTCCAAAACTCACGAATGCTCCTTACTTTGTCACCAATAAGCTTATCCATAAAGATCTTAATGTTCCATATGTTGCTGATTTAGCCCACACCAGATACCTATTCTTTCATAGTAAGCTCCATAATCACTCAAATCCGTTAGTTTCTCAACTTGTTTCCCACTCCATTCCTGATAATCCTCCGAGGCGTCTGAAACGAAGATGGCCTAGAGACCTTCTAGTTTATAATTTTTAATAAAATGCTACTGATGAGTAGTTCTTTTCAAGGTTTAACATGTCATTATAATCGTTTTCAATACATTTACTTAATTTTGTAGATTTGTAAATTTTAATAAATTGATATTATCAATAGAATAAGTATTGGTTAAAACAATACTTATCTTATTTATGGCTAGTGTTGGTTATTAGGATGCTGGTATAGTTTCGTATTCGGGGATTCATATTTACCAAACACGATATGACATATTTTCGTGAGTTATAGTCAACTTATGTGCTAGTTGAGAAATATGACACCAACAGGTGGAATAACTCATTACTCGTGGCACCTAAACCATTAGCATTTTGTAGAAAGGTTTTTAAAATGTCATTTGTTTCATAACGTAAATTATTCAGCATGTCATTGTATATAGCTTGCTGAATGCCGGTTCTTTGTAATAGGTATAGTGTCAATGTTTATTTTGGAACGAAAACAAGCAATTTTTGTTCGAAGTTGAATGGCAAGGTGACGAGGTGACCTTGTATCGTTTATTATAGAGAATTAATTAAAATGTTATTAATAAGCCACAGGAACATTAATGATATTTCTTTAATATATTTGAAAATAAAGGAAATATCATGTGAAATAAAGAAATGTTAATTAGAAATTAAATAGTTTTTTCGTCAAATTTTTCGCTCCTCGACAAATAAAATATAACTGTTAATTAAAAGTACTAGTTTCCCAACTTGCTTCTAAGTTGATTCCCGTTAGAACTCCGATTCGTCTAAGTAGAATATGGCCTAGGCACTTTCAAGTTATTAAATTTAATTTAAAGTTTTTTTTTTTAAACCCAATTATAGGGTTTAGTTAATATTTTATTGATAAATATTTATTGTTCTAACACCCTGCCACCACGTTGTCCTTATTGCTCTGTTGGGTTTCCTGTTCGACCCCGTTGATCGAACGCGGCAACAATGAGCCATCGCTTACTCACCGCTCATTGCTATGCGGGGCCTGTCATCGCTGCCAAATATCCCCGCCACCGCTTACATTCTGATGGGGTGCTAAGGGTCACCACATGCCACTATCCCACTGTTCCTCTTCCGCTACTTGTGGGCCTGAAGATGTTGAGGACGAGTGTCCATTACGTTGAATATGTAATCCAATGAAATCTGATACAGTAAAAAGTTTCCTATTTAAATTAGTATTCAAGAGACTTAAACGACTAGAAACTAAAACAACGAGGTTTTCGACTATTTCGAAATTTAGTTGACTTATTTAAATGATAATTATTAGGCCCATTTGAACTTTTAGATATTACTTGCGAAGAGGTGGCTTGCTCCTTTTAACTGTTACTTTTAGGTAACCTGTTACTGTTTATACTGTACTACGGCGGCCATTCTAGCGGTAGCCATTCGAAATGAAAACAACCTTTCAGCACGAGATCCTCAGATTTTATTCTAGATGCAAGTAGAAATCACACTACATGCCTTTGTAAATTGCACTTCAATGTTTAAAATTTTATTTTATATAACAAATATGGAATTGTTTTTATGATATTAAATAGACAAGGTATTCTAAAAGTAGGGAGAAAAATAGCTAGAAAAGAAATGAATAAAAGTTTTTAAATTTATTATTTTTGTAAACAGTCTCTAAATAAAAGAACAACAATTCATAATAAGATGACAATTGTAAAAATCCTGAGAAGCCATAAATAAATGACAAGGTGTGAGAATGATTTAATTTAAAACTAATAATATTATGTTATTTTAAGTAGAAATAACAGAGAAAAAAATAAAACGTGATTTTCATATTTTATTTTTTTTCTAGGCTCCTAATACCCATTTGCGGCTATAACTCTAGTTTTGCACTATTATAGGTCCCACTACCCAAACACAAATCGGCATTCAAATCTGTGAGTTACATTTCCTTTATGTAACTAATAATAATAACTTTATGTAATATTATATAAATAATATACTAACAAGGGGACGTTTGGAAATGTAACTCACAGATTTGAATGCCGATTTGTGTTTGGGTAGTAGGGACCTATAATAGTGCAAAACTAGAGTTATAGCCGCAAATGGGTATTAGGAGCCTAGAAAAAAAAATAAAATATGAAAATCACGTTCTATTTTTTTTTTCTCTGCTCTCAGTCAAGATAGAGAAATGATTCTTTCAGGTTTAATTGAGCACACTAAAGCCGGGTGGTGTCTTGAGCATAACGGAAGTATTTTTATATCAAATAGCATACATAACTGCAATTAAACGTGAAAGAATCATTTCTCTATCTTGACTGAGAGCTGAGATAAAAATACAACTTGATTTTTATATTTTATTTTTTTTCTCTGCTCCTAATGCCCATTGGCGGCTATAACTTTAGCTTAGCACTATTATAGGTCCCTACTACCCACACATAAATCGGCATTCAAATCTGTGAGTTACAACTCCAAACGTCCCCTTGTAAGTGTTTTATTTATAAAGTTAAATACAGTATATTTTATTATATGAGTATAAGGTATTTTTTTTATTTTAAGTAAAATAGAATAATAAATGAACGGTTGCTTTTACTAAAAAGGCGAACTGTAGTGAAGAGATGTGAGGGAATTTTAAAGGCTGGAAAACATCGGGGCTAAGTTAATGTGTGGTGATAAAGGGAAAATTAGGGGGTAAAACAGGAACTGGTTATCAAAAAGTAACCGTTAAAAGGAGCAGGCCACCTCTTCGCAAGTAGTACTGACTTTTACTTCAATCCTCATGGTTTATGGAATGAATATTTTAGCAGTTTCTGTTCTTTTGATCTATCCTATTTCCTATAGCTAGCGTATAGTTTCATTTTCAGTTTTCCGCAGTTCAAAAATTTGAAGAAAAACAAATAATTGTTTTTCCCTTTAATTTTAAAATCCACACCGTTCGTTTAGATACTGACGTGTCAGACCATGAGGGAGGTCAGCACCCAGCAGTACTTCTAACAAGATATTTAATCTATTTTAACGGAGTAGATCTCTCAACCAACTCCTTTTTAGTCTTGTTTGTGTATTCTCAGGCAAGTTTATCGAGGCCATAGTTTGTATTAAGTTGTAGATATGTCCGCACAGTTTGTTGTGGTCTTGTATGAAGTCTTGATGTGATCTTGTACCATGGGTATACGTAAGTCCGTGTGTAATGCTATGTTATTTTTAAAGTTTTTGACTGTATTTTTTGGATTTTGGATGTGTGTTTTTTTAGATATTCCGTAAATTTAGATTTATATTAATCTTCAAAGTGCACAGTTTCTTGAAACTACTTTAAATACTTAAAATTACCTTCAAAACTAATAACCTCAACCTTACAATGGAAGGCTTTCAAGTTGTCATATCATTTAATATTGATAACTACGACTTCAAAAAGTAACAGGACCTAGTAAAGTAACAAGACCCATTTTTGAGGTTATGAGTACAAATTAAAAATGTTTGACATTTAGCGTGGCCTAGTTGGTGAAAATTACTACTTTTTGGCGGTAGTTTAACAAGCTCTAGCTCTGTTGATGATACTCTGATCGAAAATTTGAGAAGTTTCCTGATCAGAAAATAAATAGAGAATATTTTTTGTTATGCAACATTTGTCGCTAGGACCTACCGTTCACAAGCTATATTCATTTGGTTAACCCTCCAAGGACTGGCTTAGCAAGTGAAAAAAAATAAGAATACATTGCTCATGGGCTGCAATGGTTGCACAACTCAAAAAATAATTTTTTGAGATAAGTTGATTTACAGTTTTCATTGCTAAGAAAAATGCCTAGGAAATGCTTTAGTTTGCTTCAACGATGGAAAGTATAATTTGAAGGTAATTTCGTTTCAGCAAACTGAAGTATTTCCTATGCATTTTCCTTAGCAAAGAAAACTACAGTCAAGGAGGCAACCCCTAAATCATGTTCTATTTTATTCCTTCTTTAGCAGACAGGCTCAAGGAGACCTTTATTTTTCACACTGACTACATCGTAATATTAGTATTTAATGTTATGGAAGCAAATTCTAGGTCGTACTTTCACTTAATTTATTATTCTTTATTAGTACTTACTACGGTTAAAAATCATTTAAGCTCGCTTTCAAAGATATCCTTTACTAATTCCATAAATAAATGTAGGCTCCCCTCCCTCTAATTATCGTTTACCGTTACTACAAAAAGGTGACATCAGATTACTTTCTCCGTGTCGCGGGAGACCTCAGCGAGGGGAATTGTGTAACGCCTTGACCAGGTTCTCGCCGAGCCTTGACTTATCAGGACCTTGGACTTTGCTTACTCACATCCAGATTCTATTTACGCCTCAGTGTTTGCCTATTCCGAGTCAGGTATCCGGAGGTGCTGAAGAGAGAAATACTGTAATGGCCGTCTTGAACTATGGAGCCTATGGGAAAACAAAGTCTTCCTGTTGGGAAATGCTTTCGATCCAACTTAAATGGCCTGCACTCTCCACTGTTGCAGTATTATCGTATCCGTGTTCAATAAGAACCTGTAAATGGTGCTCTCGTTTAAATGTCAATCATTCTTGGAGTTGTTGAAGTTATTTTATGCTTCTTAACTTCCACTCATGTGTTGCGTAACGGCTCTGAATGATACCATAATAAGGAATTACGGTTATGTCCGTATATCTTGTTAAAATACCATTTCGATGAAGAAAGAATGCCTTGCCATTAAACAAGTCCCTGACATCTCACTATCTTAAACCTACCCTAAGAATGACATAAATAAATAATAGAAAAAATATAGAAAGCGCTGTTCATAATTAAGATTTATTATTATTGTATTTTAATAATGTTGTATTGTAGTATTGAGTTTTGGCCTTTCTCCCATCCATTCTGGTTGTGGCTATATGTGAGGCAGTAGAACTGCGTACATCAAAAGTGAAACAGTGCAAATCCTACTTAACTCACACAGTCATTACCATTTGGGCCCCGTTCTGACCTTTGGCTCAAAAAAATCACGCTTTGACATCATCGTACAATTTGGATAATATTCTAGCAGGGAATGTGTGCCAGGAAAGATTTATCATACGGTTAATTACGCTTCTTTATGGCGCTTAAGATATTAATTAATTATTCTGAATTTAAAAAATAAACTAGATAATTAAAATCGTGGTTTCTACATGAAAGTTCTTGTAACCCAACTGTAACAAGTATGGGCAAGGTACTTACCTCTTAAACGTAAAGTAGTTTTTCCATGGTTATTGATTTGTTTTTATGGTTAAATTTAAATTCAAAACGTTAAAATCTATTTCCCTCATGTGTCCGATAACATTGGTAATGTGGTTGAGTTGGTAACGTTAAATGCGAATAAGTTTTCCATTTCTGCAATTATTAACTTACTTTTTTTTCTAGTACATTTGGTAAGTCGCAATATATTGAATTTTAGAATTAAACTGAGACTGATTGCTTACAATAATAAGAATGATTTCTAATGCTTGTGTCCCATAGGGGTAACCAGAGGGTAACCAGAGGGTAACCTAATTTACAACAGATTTCCTTTGTCCCACGTTTGTGTTAAATCAAGTGTTCGAATCGCGTCCGTAATTCTATTTCCCTCATATAGTGATTTTTCAAAGAAGGTAAGTTTGATTCTTGTTTTCTTTGCACTGAAATATATGTATCCCATGTAGTTCAGGGTTCCATTTGTTTTTGTTATTATTGTTTTGAAATGCATGTGGTGTTTTTAATCTTAAATCAAACTCAAAATACTATTTCGGGGGCTCGATAGCCGAGTGGGTCTCAGCGCGCTCGGTACTGAAGGTCTGTGGGTTCGAATCCCACCTGAGCTGGTTAAAATTTATTTCGTGGTGAACCCACGAATAAATCTTGACTTTCCCACCCTGGCTAGAATAGGTTGGTAACCTTTAGAATAACACGACCTTACAGCACTAGTTGATAAGATTATAATATAATATTCATTGTATTAATCTAATGTTCGATTTCATATTTTAAATGTATATTACAATGTTACCATTTTAATTTTTTTTTTCAGGTTTTATGTTTAAATGTTTAATTAGTGTTAAAAAATATCTTTTAATCTACTAGTTAATCTCATACTCATTAAGAATTCTTTATTTCTATAAAAATTTTATTATTTGAATTGTGAATGTTTTATATTTCCCTCACATTCATGGGTTCTATCATGGTCATAAATGTGCATATAGTACGTTATATGAAAGGATTTTCGCTAGTATCATAAGTAGACTTTTATAATGAGGTTTTTTAACATAACCTCTTACTGATTTCGAAATTCCGACAAAATGATAGAATGACCCTGATAGTAATTTACGAATATTTGCGTTTTATCTAGTATAATTAATTGTTATTAAAAATTTCTAATTAGGATATGATATTTATTCTTAATGGATTCTAAATTGGATCGAATAGAATATGTCATTGAAGCCCATGTATTAATTAGTCTAGCCCGACATAGAGCCCTAGGCCTAGCCCATTAGTAGTGGGATTAGCTAGCTCTCAATTAATGCACAGTTAGCCGCTAATATATCACCCGCTCAGTGTTAATAATGCTAGTCTGTTATGTTAATGCCCAACATGCGCTACTGTCTCCGAGAGACAAGTACTGTAACCTACTTTCTATGAAAATATGTAATGAATACGACACCTCTCAGTATTTATTTTCATATTTATCATATCCCCCTCCTTAAAACATAAATGAGCACATACCAAAAGAGTAAATACCGTAGACGCCCCCTTATCTGGCGTTACCGGCAGCCACAGAGGACAGCACCAGATAACGGAAATAATTAGAAAAACATATCGATAGTATAAAAATATATGTTTTTAGGTTTGAAGGTTTTCGGTGAAAAATATTACGAGTATGGCATGTACCCTGTAAAACAAAATATCACCGTCGTAGCTTTGTTTTTTATTTTATAGGTACCATTTTTCGCAAATATTTTTTCAATATTTTCAAAAAATCGAACCATAAAATGGTATTTAGGAGTAGGAACGTAGGGGACAGCACCCAGCGGTTCATCCAACTCCTTTGAGTTTTCACCCTGTAAGGTCTGGTATGTCGTTTGTTGCCATATTTTTTATAAGTTCGTTTATGTGTGTCATGCTATTTGTCTTAAAAACATTTTTAATTGATCCCGATGTAATTTTTTGTAGTTGGAATACACTTCCTGACAAAATTATAGGCCATTCCCTATTTTACTATTTATGATAGTTATAGAATGTAATGCACTAATCATAACAATTAAATACTGTTGTGAACAGAAAATTATTTGAAAAAAAAACCTGCTAATGTTGAGTTCTGATTCTTTTTTGCTTACGGAATATCTAAAACATTAACATTGACATGCGTAATGTAATTTATAATAAATGTTTATAATAAATAAAATATAGGCAAAAGAAAAGAACTGGAAGGTTCATGGTATCAACTGTTCCAGAAGAGTGAGCTATTTTACTCCAAGAGTCCAACTCTTCAGCCACAGCGATAGAAATTTCAATTCAAATTTCAGTCCAAATGAACTAAAACAGAGGTTCCTCTTTGTAGAAGTACTCTTTAAGTCTTTGTTCAACGGATCTTGTTCAAAATCAGTCAAAGCGTCTTAAACTAAAGGTGAATCCTCCTCAATCAAAGCATACAAAGCCAACAAACATAAATTTACTTCTGAACATGTCTTATAGGAAAAGATATATTGGAAGTTATTTTCAGTGATTTCTCCTGGATAGCTCTCGTGGATTTCGATATTTTTATGATTTCTGAAGAAAGAATGTTTTATAACAAACATCAAATGTACAGAAGTGGTGTTAGATGGGATAAACAGAAATTTTTTTTTAATTTTTTGCAAAACAATGCAAAAAATAATATACCTCATCCAGGAACTGTCTGTTAAAAAGGAAAAGAACTGACTTGAATGGGGAACATATTCAACTTTCAATAAAACTGAATACCTGTTCCCACATCCCGCATCGTAATATATTTTTATTATCTTCTAATTATTGAGAATTGCTGAGAAGTTTATGATCACGGGAGACAGTTCAACACCATAGAAGAACTCAAAACTTCCATCGTAGAGAAGTGGGCCGAAATTCGTCAAAGTAAAGAAACTTTAATCTCTACCAAAATTGACTAAGGTCTTGGAGAGAAACAACGGAAAAACACATTAATGAGAAGTACTTCTACTTACAGGCAATTGATAAAAAAATGAAGTGGCCTATACTTTTGTCGGTGGCATTTCTATATTTTTCTGTCTATTCAAATACAAAATAATTTTGTTTTGTAAACATATTGGTTTTCATTTGTCATTTGCAAAGTTATAACAGTCCAAATATTTCTAGAAAGGTTCATCACTTGAAATTAATGTGTGACCAAAAAAAAAAAAAAATGGGGGTCCTATAATTTTATCGGCCTATAAATTTTGAATGTCGGATTGTGTTGTTTGTCATAGAGTCCGAATAATTTTGTTTGAAATATTTGTATTTTCTGGATAAGAACTTTTTTAGCAGGTACATATATTTGGCATGCATAAGTCAACATTATAAAATTAATTTTTGTAAATCAACAAAATATTTCTTTTACTAAATTACTATTATTAAATTATATTTTGCTGTATTTTTGTATTTTTTTTTCTTTTAATGAAATGCAATCGCTCTCTTTTTTTACCGTACGTCTTAGTGCCGCTTTTAACTGTTGTCATATCTAACTGACAAAGCAATGCTTGCATAAAGCATATTTTGATGAACTGATTTGATTTGATCGAACTTTTTAAGTATGTTTAACCAAATTTAAATAACTAAAAAATATTATTCATCTAGGTAGTACATAAATGTGTATACTAACCGCTTCAGCATGAAATGCTGGTAATATTAGCTGGCTCGGCTTCAGGTATATTGGCATACCGACAATATGGGGTACCCGCCACCCTCCGTTAATAACCCTGTGGGGGAACCTGATGTTGATGTCAGCACCCGATATCGATCTCCATGCGAAAGTACTCGCTCGTTCCTCGGTGCCCCGTTAATCCGGATGGAGATGAGAATTTTAATCCCCCCTTCAGTAATTATCTTATTTAATCCCCAGCAGATGGTGCTGCCTGGCAACTAGCTTCGGGCGGAGAACTGACAAGACGAAGCTTCCTCTCCCAAAAGTAATATCCGCATCCTTAAGTGGATTTTGTTCTTGAGCTCGTCTCGGATTTGCCGAAGACATTGATGGAATCCGTGTTCCAATTATTGAAATTCCTTTTAAAATAGGGAGCCTTTTTTCTTCTACTTTAATTAAAAAATATTAAAAATAAGATGAACTAATTTTTTACATTTGCATAGTAATTTACCTGTAGAACACTGAAGTTCCATTGTTGCGTTGATTCCTGCTTAAATCTTTGCCCTTTAAATTTTCTTTTGATCATCAAGACTGTGATTTTTTTTGAACAGCAAGAATAGTAATTTTTGCATTATAGTAATCAGACCTATTTGGACATAATAATAATAATGAAATGAAATGAAAAAATAAATTTTATTCTGGGACTTACTGTTCCCTAAGAATAAAAATAATGAACAGTTAAAAGTACAATTGTCTGGCCTATTATTTACTAATAAGATGCTTCAGTAATCACAGCATACATTTTTACAGGGAAAAAAATTAAATTAAAAATATATTATAAATATATGAAATAATAATTATAACATAAAATACTATCGTATACATGTGAACATATAAAAGAAAGAGAAAAAAAAATTCTAAGTATTTATTTGATTACTGACATATTTGAGGAAGATTGATTGTCTAAAAGGTACAGGAATGAATTATTTTTAAAGGAAGTTATGGAAGCTCCTTTACGTATTGAAGTGGGTAGGGAATTCCAGGAGGTAGCACGAATTATGAAGGATTTGTCAAAGGAAGCGGTTTTATCTGAGAGGATATACAGATTAAAAGGTTGGGATCTAGTGTTTAGAAGGTGGATAGAAGAACGCAGAGTTAATAAGTCAAGAATATAGGAAGGTTTTTTGGTTTTAAGATATTGGAATAGGAAAGTATACAGAAAGTATTGCCGTCGGAATTTAGGAAAGACCCACCCAAGCTCAGAATATCGGCAAGTAACGTGTAACCGCCTGGGGATCCCGAAGATACATCTAATGAAACAGCTCATAATAATGTCTTTTTGAACAATATAATATATACATACTTCTAGAAGTAATACTAGTACAATAATGATTACTCTTGGCATTTGACACCAGAGGAGTTTGACCTATATGGCTTTACTTTGTAAGTATACGATATTAGTGATTTGAGAAATATTAAATACAATATAAACCATTAAAACAAAATTAACATATTTTTTGTTACAAAACAAAAATTAGAAAATATCATTTTACTTATTATCATTTTTAACAAATATTTAACTATAATTAAGTTCTTGGACTAAACTTAAACGGTACTTCCATGCTACTTGACAGTACTTTGATAAGTAGTATATAGCCAAGATTTACCATTTAAAATATTTCTTCATTAACGAACGGTTTTCCCAGAAATTTAACTCTGAATTCCCTCAAGACAAGACATACCGCTAGGAAATGATATACATCCTCTCTCTCTCGGATCTATTACATAATGAACATATTCATATACCTGTGCCATACCTCCTGTAGTTCAAATTTAGAAGTTTCCCCTAATTCTCATAATCCAACAATTATCTTTGAATTGTAGGGAACCGTTTATATAACTATCGCAGGTAGGGTTATGATTCAAGTTTTTATATAAAACAGAGGAAGTGGATGTGGTAGCCTTCAAAACTTTTTCTGACTTAAAAATTCAGTATTAGTGCCTTTCTCATTTTTTCAAAAACAATTCCTCAATTTTGAAAATTTCCAATAGAAATAGTATCTTCCACATTATATTTCTTCATCATTGCTTTTATAATTTAATACCAAAAAGTATTTTTCCTAACTGTGTCTATAGCTAGTAGCTTAGGGTAACGGTGATCGAGTAAATAAAAAACTGTTGTTTTTTTTAGAGTTTAGTTATGGGCTCTACTAAACTTTTCAATTCTTCACGTATCCAATCCTTAAAATCCAAAATCCTTCGAAAAATTCTTAAGGGTCCTTACTTTTTTTTTTATTCATAAAATTATCCATAAAGATCTTAAACATGTCCCTATGCTTCTGATTTAGCTCAAACCAGATACTTGTTTTTTCTAAAGAAAGTAGCTTAAGGTAACGGTGATCGGGTAAATTAAAAACTATTTATTTGGACATACGGAGTTTAGTTATGGGGCTCTACAAAACCTTTCAATTCTTCACGGATCCAATCCTTAAAATCTAATATCCTTCGAAAAATCCTTAATGGTCCTTACTTTTTTTTTTTTTACTAATAAACTTATCCATAAAGATCTTAAACATGTTCCATATGCTTCTGATTTAGCTCAAACCAGATGCTTGTTTTTTTCATTGTGAACTCCATAACCACTGAAAGCTACTAGTCGAGTGACATACTTGCGCTAAACAAAAGGAATGATAGGTATTATTTAATTATCTTGTATGGTTGAAAATAAAATTTCGCAGTAAAAAACTCCTTAAACCAAATACTTATCCTTTCATTGTAAACATCATAACCACTCAAATCCACAATTCACTCAACTAGCTTCCTATTCTATTCCCGATAACTCTTCAAGACTTCTTACAAGAAGATGGCTTAGGGATCTAATTTAGAACTGTTATTGAAGTGCTACTTCTACCAATGGGTAGTTGCTTTAGACATGTTATTGTAATCATTTCTCCAACACTTACCAGGTATGTATGTATTCTATACAGCTGTAAATATCAATAAATAGAGAAAATTATATTTCTTTTGAATAATTGGATTTTTCGGTACTGGAATTTTGATTTGTCAGACGCTTCGTGGTTATATTCGACCGACCATATAGATGTGAGTACCATTATTCAAGAGACAATTCAGGCGTTTGGAACATAGTGATGATTACTTATTTTAATGTATCCAGAGATTTGTTTGCTATTGGTTACTAGTTCTTGGCCTTACATAAGCTGTTGCTAGGCTAATATAGTTAATTATAATAATAATAACAAAAAAAAACTAATCTGAAGTTATTGATATTTAAACTTATGCTTGTTTGGTTTTTTTTTTTAAAATTCTAGTAAAAAATTCAGAAAATAAAGATAAAGACCCGCTCATCCTGTTAGACTATTAATCTAGATTAACCCTTTTTGCTCAGTAAATGGCATAATATCCAATGCATTATCCTACTCATTATCGTCTAATATCCTTTATTCAAACTTGAATTTCATGATACATGGGTTAGCCATTCAAAGAAAAAAAAATAGAAGAAATGTATTCAAAAAATCTCGGCCTGCCCGTTAAAGGATTTACCAAGATGCTTGTAACCAATATAGAGAGAAACCGTTACTCTCTATGGTTATTTTAAAGAAACTGGTTACTTGTAAACATTATGTACAGCAGCACATTAAATAGGAAGATAATTATTTTCAACTTAGCATTGATGTATTTATTTGAAATAAGCCATTCCATTTTTGCCCATTATACGAGTATTTCTCTTACACGTAAATATGGAGATTTACTGTTTGCGTAGCGATCCTTTTGATTAGATAAACCTTTCAATTTCAATAAATCCGGTTGTTTATTGAAAGAATTGTTTATTCTTCATCCAACACTACAAAAAATCAACTATAAAACAAAAAATCAGGAAGTGTAACTGTACGCTGATCCTCGCTGCTGGTTAGTGACGAGTCACTGTCCAATTCTGAGTGTTCATTCAGGTTTATTACTGTTGGCGGGCTGATTGGAAATTCCAGGGTTGGTTGGCCTTTGACGCAGTAACTACCTCCAATCTTCTTGGCCCCGTCACTAGATCGCTTTAAGCAGTGACACCTAGGTGGTCTGTTCAAATACTGCTTCTCCTATTTTCGTGGGGCTTTATCCTTATAGATTGCGCAACATGGATTCTTAAGTAAAACGATATAAGTTCAAGCTAACGGGGCTATATAATTGTTTTCCCACATACAGCTTTGCCCAAACATATAAAGTACCTTGAAAAATCATATAGTTCATTTAGTAAACTAATTGTATTTTTATTGTTGCTTTCAAAACTTATGTTGACAAAATGGATACTTTAATGGGTTTTTCTCTATTCATGTCTGCTAGGTAATTGTAAAACATATTTTTTGTATGATTATAACTATTATATTTTCTCCATTTTTAATCAAAACAATTATATTTATAAATTTTTGTTTTTCAAAGATATTATTCGGAACTGTCGTCAAGGTTTCGATCCGTGCAACACAGACAGGGCTAGAGAGGTTCGAAATGTATGTTAAAAAATGTTATTATAAAATAGAAAATAAAAATAAAATACTTAGCATTTAAAAGACTACTTCAACATTTACTAGACAAACGTCCTAAGACCGTAATTAGACCGATTTGGACATACGGAGTTGAGCCTCGGGGCTCTACTAAGCTATCCAATTCATCTCGTATCCAATCCTTACAATCCAAAATCGTTAGAAAAATCCTAAATGCTCCTTACTTCGTCACAAACAAACTTACGTTTCTGACTTAGCTCAAACCAGATATCTACCCTTTCATAGCAAACTCCACAACCATTCAAATCCATTAGTATCACAACTTGCTTCTCACTCCAATCTAGATAACCCTCCGAGGCTCCTGAAAAGAAGATGGCCTAGGACCTTCTAATATAGTTCTTCATTATCTGGAACTTTTTTAACTGCTACCAATGGGTAGTTGCTTTAAAAACAAGTGACGTGTCATTTTTATCAGTATCATCATATTTACTCGATGTATTATATTTGAATATACAGTTTTAAATTTCAATAAACGACTATATCCGGAATTAAGTCAGATGTAAACCGTTTTTGTCAGAAAGAGAGTTGACAATGTACTGATCATATTAGATTACATTATATTGTGTTACTCTGATATGTTTCCTGTGCTTTTTCGATTTTTTTTAAATATTTAGAGATTTATTGAGGCGCTTAAGGTTTTGATACTCATAGTAGAGATAAGAATACCCAAAGGTGCCGCTCCCCCTTAAGCTTTCAGTATCTTTTCGTTCTCGATGCTGTTGCTTCCCTTATTCGGTCCACTTCTTGCCTGTTGGAAGCTTAGGCTTTAGAAACATCGGTGTGCTATTAGTTAAGGCTTAATGGCAGTATGTTCCCAAATATCGTTGCTTGTAATTCCCACCTATTTTATAATCTTTGTCGAACCTTAACCTAGCTTCCTTACTTTTCTTTTTGAGAAAGTACGTGAAGATCCGATTTGCCAGTCGCATTGGGTTCATTCTTGCTATATGGTAGTAAAATGTTATTCTTCGTTGACGTCAGTTTTTCACGTGGGTGTAAATTTCGTGGTCGTGCCGTCTCCTGTATTTCCCGTTTTCTTTCACTGGGCCCAAGATTTTTCTTTCTTTCTCTTCCAGTGAATAGCCCCTTCCGATGTATTGCAAGACACTCTGCAGCGTAAAACGCCTCTGGACGGATGACTGTGTAGTAGTGTCTTAACTTGGTACTTGTTGGTATCGATTTCTTCTTCTTCTTGTTAAGCTTTCAGAATATAATAACTATTAATATTAGTTATTAATTTGGCCTTAATAAATACATTGCAAATAATAGTATTAATTAGGAGACAAGGATAGAGAAATAACCCATTAGAAGGGTCCACTTTGTCTACTCAACAAGTTTGAGAAGTAGCAATAAAAATAATGTTAGTCTTGGCTTACGTAAATAATTAAATCGTTATCAAATAACCCTCTCAAATAATCCACTTTCCTTGTGTCATCCATTCGGAATAGTTTTAATAATTACTGTTAACGGTTATCACGTAGGACTGAGGAGGATGTATAGCGGTTCTTGGTTGGACGGATGCCACAGTTCTCCAAGGAAGTCCGGATGTGGCCGTATAAGCTATAGTGAGTCGAATGATCTCAGTATAACTGTGATCATTATGTCACCGATCATTCCTAAATTATTATAAAACTAGAAATTATTTTATATAACAGATACCAGTTTTAATATGATGATCTTACACCTGGGCTACGAGATCGTGATTGAAACGATCTTTATCCCCCAACCACAAGCGGCTTACGCCAGGATAAGTATGAAGGTGTCAAATATCTGACAAGTAATGAGTCAGGATTAAAGTTATTTATCTGATAGTTCTCCACATGCAAATAATTAGTATCTCTATCACTACAAATGATTAGATAATAGTTTGTCATTGTATTTCTACATGTAATGAATCCCCCGCAACTGATTACACGTTATTCTTCTTGAGCTAAAAAATCATTTAATGTCAGACCAAAAAAAAGTTTTCACTAATTTAGTGTAGTCGAAATGGAGTGGAAGAGAAAAGGGGAAAAGGTAATAAGCTTTGAGGATTATAAAATAGTATTTTCATATTTGGTATTTGGTTCACGAAAGAGATATCTCTTAGTAGCAGATACAGTGCGTTGCTACAAAAAAAAAAAAAAAAAATCTCATGTTTATTTTTCTGCCATTTTCACCAAATTGGTACCTTGAGTGTAACATTCCTCGCCTTCATAAGTCATGGGGCGCTGAAAGTAATTGTTTTACTCTCTTGAGCAAGCATTAAGAACTAATTGACGGTAATAAGAAAATCTACTACAATTCTTAATAAAATTTACTATATCTTAAAAAAGTTTTGTTCACATTAGCTTTACTTATGGTAGGGGCGGGCGAAGCCGCGACAGGGATGCTAGTTTTTTTGGTTTTTATCCATAATTTAATTATTATAATGTTTATGATCCAACCAATTCTTGATGTAGTGTTATTAGAAGATTGCAACTGGTCTGGTATTCAGAAATGGCTGTGATACTGAACACCATTGTTCTATCTAAACGGGTTGTTGAACTTGACTAATTTTCATTTCCGGGAAACAAATCGTTTCAAGTGTGAAAACTCTTCAGCGACGCTGTAGTTTTTCTTAGTTTAACTCAGGCCTAAGGCTGAGCTGAAGATAGAGTTTACCTGTTGTGGTTAATCAATTGTTGAACATCGAGCACTATTCTTCCTGATTATTAGGAAAAAAAAAAACTATTTCATTAATTCTTGAATAAAAAAATATGTATAAATATAATAAAAATGTGTTGAGAAAGGTTAATAGAAAGGATGTTTGTTAAGAAGTAAGGATGTTCGTAGAAAGTTACTATTTTCGACTTTCATATTTTTTTGTTAGAAATAATTTATCAACCCTGTGGAAGATTTCGATAATTATTGTTACAGGTTTCATCACTAATTACAGTATTTCATTACATGCTGTAATTTCCAGTTCTGGAGAATTAATGATTGGAAACAACCATAGCATTCAATTAAGAAAGGAAAGAATAATGATTAAAAAATAACTTGAAATGTACTCAAATGTAAACATTAAAATAATATTGTTGAATAGAATAAATATTCATAAGCTGGGTATATATTTATAATTAACCTTTTAAGTCGTTGATAGGTAATCTTGATGTTGGCTGTTTTTCATTTCTTCGTTTTAGGTTTTATTCATTTAAATTTAAGGTAGCTACATGCAATGAATGTTTTTTGTTTTCTTGTTCTCGAGTTTTTTTATTTGCCACCTTATCATTTTATCATGATTACGCAGTATATTTTTTATTCAAAGAAATTGCATTGGTACACAATGTGAAATCTGTCCGTACATATATACATTTCTCATTTGAATGATCCGTTTGCTATTTGTATAGCTGTATTGTTTATTAAGTTGTTTTAATTTTAATTGTGAATATGCATTTGCAAGGGTCATCCTTTTGTACTATAATCACTCACTATATTTTATAAAACATGTTTTGTGATGAATATAGTTAAGCAAAGTTACAAGTGAGTGTTTAAATTACATATAAATGAATAATAAAATGTACTTGACGTTTATTTACTTGTACATATATATTATTTGTATGAAAAATAATTGAATTCTATCAGCGGTTGTTTACTAGAGGAAAACATGGCCACTTATATTTAGGGGAGAACAATACCTTAATATTTCCGAAAATAAAATATTGTTCAGAATATTTGGACCAAAAAGAGAAATAATTTAGAATTTAGATGAGTACATAAAGAGTACTTGTGTTGCATTTAACTGGTAAATAAAGTTCTAATAATAGCAGTGCGATGTTTTAAAATGGCATGCAAAGTCCAAATACTAGATTTAAATGTTGAAAGGATTGTGTTAACTCTGAAATACGAGTATCATATGAGGGTTACGTGCTAAGCGATTGGTATTTTAGGCATTGTCGTTTCGGGTTTGCTGTTTTTTTTTTTCTTTTTATAAATGTTATCAGTAAAGGCAAAATACGTTTGTTTTTTCATTGAAGATATTTTTAAAAACTTTTCCTGAAATGGATGTTAGTTTTTATACTAACCATTCAATGTAAACTGTTATTTTTGTATTACTATATTTTTTTGGTAATTATTCGTCACCATTTAGCAATAACATTAATCATTATTTAGTATTGTATAGTGATGTTTTCGTTTATTACTTAAAAAAATAAATAAATGAATGCCTATTGAGTTGGAATAGTATTTTTGAAACATTTTTCATCTTCGGATATTATTGAAAAAAAAAAAAAAAATACAAAAGGAAGACATATTTTATTTCAATATTTTCTGTCTGCCTCGAAGGCCGAATGTTCCCCGATGAAGTTATGTGCTCATCCATTCATATTGGAAGGTTCGCCCCAACATTTAATGGAGCGTGTGAATTCTACTGATTTATGTCGAAAGTTATGTGAGGATTATTGATCTTTGGATGTCCTCGTGTTTCTATTCCAATTTTTATTTATGTTTTTAATATTAATTTTTATACATTCATGTATGTATGGAGATTTTTTTCTCCTCGTATAAAATTCTTCAGGTCTTGATATTCTTATGATCAATTTTAAGAACTAGATGAGTTATCACTCCACGATCATATATGTCCTGACTAGGATAAAGTTGGACATAATTCAAACTACAATATTACAATCATTTCCTGTCAAAATAAAATTTACTGAGCCAGAATTAAAATTGGATTCATTCCGCTGTAGAAGTCCGCTGACATCAAACCTATACGTATCTTGAATTTATTTTATTTTTTCTGTGGCACTTGTGAATAGTGTGTTAAGAGAAAACTGTGTTTTCAAGAAAAAACTGCGGAACTTTAGTTATTTTTTGGGGTGCTGAATCCGAATCTGAAGTTTGCTACCACAGCAGCCGTCGGCTTCATACCCGAAATCGCAAAAAACCTTCCAAACTATCGGTTATTTTCGATTTTAACTATTACACGAAAACGAAGCTTTTTTCGATGAAAGTCTTCATGTATTAATTGAATCAGTTCATACGAAATGAAAAAAATCGACTCCATTATAGGATCATTTTTTTGCGAAAATATGGTCTTGGGAAAAAGTGTAGAAACTGGCCAACCGGCTGCCAGTCCCACTTTCCGAGTTAACATGTTTGTCGTACTCTTTTCAATCCAAAATTTCATTTTTTCATCTCAACGCTGTTTCAATTTACTAGTAAACCCGATATATGCAATTTATATTAAATCCCTTGAATCACCCACGCCAGCCCGCTGAACAAGTCTTAATTGTCATATTTTGCCAAAACATGTACCTTTAGTTCGCTAGGTTGGGTGTTTCTCGGGATTTGATTTAAAAAAAGGCCATATCATCGCGAAAAATGGTCTGATTTCGGAGCTGTTTTTTTTTCATTTCGTAGGTACTAATTCCAGCTACAATTAATTTATGAAAACTTTCGAAAAAAAAACTTCGTTTTCGTGATATAGGTAAGAAACTAACCGGTATTTTGGGCGATTTTTACAATTTTGGGTATGCAGCCGACGCATAGTGGGGCCATTCGTGAATCTAGCGCGACTCGTCTGAAAGCGATCGTATGGATAATGTAATATTTTTTTCTGATCCAGAACAACTTGAAATGATTTAAACAAGATTATTGAAATATTCAAAAAACATTTAAAATTTTATTTGTGACCTGTTGTTTTATTTAGAAAAAAAGCTTCACAAAACCATTTATTGATTTATCGATGATTATATAAATTGAATTAAAAAAAAATTAATACAGCTACTTTATGATAATAATGTCAATATTATGATTAGAAAATACTCCTCTCCTCTGTAACAACTAACAATTTCTCTGAAATTTTGTACAGTAATCAATAAATAGAATTTATAATATATACATATAAATCAGAGCAATGTGTTATTAAACTATAACCTTTAACACTTCTATACTTAATTTATATCTTAAAACGGACAGAACTCAAGTACATTATATTGTTTTAAACTGAAAAGAAAATTACAGTTTCTAATGACAAATCATTTACATCGAGATTATCACTATCGTCACTATATTGTCCGCTAAGTAAGGGTTTCATACTCTTATCTGCGTCTGATATTACAAACAAATCTAGAACACAATTGCCGAAAGTCGTATATTTCTCAGATGGTGGTATGTATGAGGTAATTAAAGGATCAAACGAAATCAACAAATTATTCATAATGTCAGTGTTGGTTTCTGTGCGAGTCATTTTCCCAGAAAACTTTTCCGTGTATCTTTTTATTTCTCCGTGTTAGCTTTTTTTGCACATCCTCTGTGAGTTGCCCAATTGCAAAGTTTTGAATTTTACAATCGACCAGGTATATTTTTTCTTCCTGCGAATTATTAAAACTGAAACCTCCAGCCTGTAACGCTTCAGCCATTTCTAATCGCGCAACTGAGAGTACTCCGCCTGAAACACAATTTTTGATGCTACTGATAAACGGTCTGAAACGGGCAGCAAAATGCAATATATTCACTAAAATTAAATGTTCCCATACACACAGAACCATTATTTTAGATCTACGTTTACCTACGTATCGTCTGAGTGTCTAAAATGCCGTTAAATTAAAAATAACATGTACTAACACTGACTATTTTGAATGCAATTCATCGTAAAATGTAAAAAAATAAGAAAACTTATTACGATGTTCACTGTAGAGTGCTTGAAAGATTACTGACTTAATTCTTAAATCGTACAGAATTAAACTGGTTTTAGTTCGTTATTTATTGAATTGCTTTATTGACATTGCCTCAACCTGATTCACTTCGTTTCACGTCTTCCATCATTTAGCCTGTTTGATCAACCACTTTCTGCATCAATAAATCAAACTTCATATTTGGATTTTTGTCCCACTGGATTTACGAATGGCCCCAATGTGCGACGGCTGCCGTGGTAGCAAACTTCAGTTTCGGATTGAGCACTCCAAAAAACATTAATATCCGTTGAAAATAAATGTTCGGCAGTTTTTTCGTCGCCAAACGCTTATTTTTCTGGACTATCAATTGATGGTTATAGATTATTCCAAGTTCATGGTCTGAGCATCAAAAACTGACTTATCCTCTCGAAACGAGACTTTCTGGGATATAAAGCATTTTTATGATGCTATCACATTCTCATTCAAGAAAAAAATACTTTTATAGATTCGGGCTTTATTAAATTGGAGTAAATATTTTATGTGTTTTTTTCTAGTGTTTTCCTTCCAAAAGTAACCATGTCGGAAGGGATTTTATTTATTCCTATACACATCATACTTAAAGTATATAATATACATACAGTATCAACCTTGCTTAGAGGTAATGTAACAGATTAAGTCTTACTGATGTGCCATTTTGCTAGTTGAAATATTTTGTAGTTATTGCGAGATAAAACTATTAATTTTCTTTCTTTCGCCAACCTTAATCTTTATCTCTTTTTTACCTCTTTTAAGTTTGAACATAAGGCGATATGAAAACGTTTAATCCTATTTGGGGAATTTCAATTCTTTGAAAATTAATTGGGGTATAAAACATTATTGCGTAGTCTCCAAGCATCAGGAGGTTTCAGCGTCACTGTTGTTACGGCAGTGTCTACTCAGCAGGAAAACACAGGCTGTATACTCAAACATCGATCCCAGTTTATGAGGTATGAATTATTACTGCACCCGGAAAGCAATTTCAGAGTAAGAGATGGAGAGAACAGGAGCAAGACGGGAAGGTAACGGTGAGATGATTAATGGAGGACGAATGTCGGGGGATCTTTGTTGTATTAAATTTAATAATAAACTATAAAAATTAAAAGTGTTATTACTCTATAACTTAAAAAAAATAAATACAAAACTATCGTGATCTTGTTTAACATTATTTCAGCTGACTAACTAACATACATATGGTACATTAACATGTATTAAACTATTATTAGAGAAGTATCCAATTCCTATGCGGTATGAATATAGTCTATGTGAATCATGTTTTATCATTTTTATCTTTATTAATCTTTAATGGGATCAGATAAATGTTCTTCATAATGTGGAGACAAAGATATTTTGAGGTTATCTTTTAGTAATCATGATTGGACCATTGCCAAGGTAGCAATCCGATCCCTTTACCCTAGTCCGATATTAATTTTCTTTTGAAGGAGAAATAATGCCTTCTGAGATCCAAAGCCTTTCAACATCTAAGGATTCTCTTGAAGATTTCATCGCTTTATTAATTCGAATTATATCTGTCTCTTTATTCTTGATCCAGTAATTAATACTTTTGGTATATTTGTTTTTATTACACTATGAATTATTTTTAGTTAAAATTTTATGATAATAACTATTTTGTATCTCATGGTATGGAGTATTAAAAAAAAAAAAAAAAAATTCTTATCATTCCTAAATACGGGTCCCAAAATGTTTTATTAACTATTGCCAAAATTTACATTTATTTTTTTTTTTTTAATGTTAAAATAGTGATAATCTTTATATTTTAGAATAAATGTCACACCAAGAATGGTTTTAGTCGAAATACTATTTTGTGTTTACTTCTTCAATATAACTGACAATTCATATTTAATCTCTCTATAATCACGGAAACTCACTTGACGTTTATTATTTCCAAGGCTTTTGTAAATAAGTCGTTGGACCTTAATAAAAAGGTTTTACTGAAACTGTACTGATAGGTAGTTGCTTTATCATGTATTTACATGTTTTTATAATCATTAACATTTTCATCTACTAGATGTATTACTGTGTATAGTTTCTTAAATAAATAACAAATTTAAGCTATTAGATAATAAAAGAATATATTCTAATTTTTTTAACTTCATTATTTTTATTTTTTTTTTAATTCGGATGTGCTTTGATAAAATTGATAAAACAATGACCGGGTGTGCTAAATAAAAGAAGTATAAGATATGAAGGGGATCAGAACCCACCGGCACCTCCGCCTTTCCGTATTTTATTGTGTTGTAACGTTTAGGCTTATATTTGTATCATAGTTCTTCTTTGGAGTAGTCTTTCTAGCTCTGTCATTGGGTAAGTTTAAATTTTTGATAGAAATAAACAAAAAATTAGGCTTTTTTTACAGTTCTTCTGATCAACAATAAGTTTAAATTTTTGATAGAAAAATTATTTTTTACATCTGATCAACAAATAACATAAATTATTAAAAATAAATAAATAAGGGGGGGAGGGGAAAACTATATCCGTATAATCTACAGTTGGCAAGTAAGTTTTGTTTTTTTAAAGATGTCTTTTTGGTCAAGTCTTCCTCAACCATCAGGTCTTCCTCTATCACAATATTAGACTATTAACGCACTGTCAGTAACTATTATTAACTAAGTATGTCAAGTCAATTTTCGACTTAAATTTGTTTATGTTTATTGTGGCTTAACGTTCTTATGCACTCCAACTATGGCAGGAAGGTCGGGTTATCCTACAGGTTACCAACCTATTCTAGCCTGGGTGGTAAGGTCAAGATTCATACGTGGGACCGCTACGAAATAAATTTTAACCCGCCTAAGTGGAATTCGAACTGAGACACTCGCCTTAACTCGCTCAGGCATCAAGCTCCCACCGACTTAAATTTATTTTTATCCAGATTCAACTTACCCATTGAACAACTCCTGTGTAATAACATTTAAAGATTATAGCTTATTGATTACGAATAGCATATCTTCTTCTTATATCAAAATATTTTATTTTGTATTTTTTTCTTATTATATAATATATATCTTACACATACATATATTTTTCTGGGAATTACTTTTCGAGTTGACCCAAATATCTGAAAGGGCAGAAGGGTCTCCTTTCTTTATTATGATCAAGAAGGCAGAAGAAGTACTGTGAAAGACCACAGAGGATGAAGATGTTCAATGAACTAGGGCAGGGAACTGTGTTTACAGAAGGCAGTGGACCGCAACTGATCTGCCTCCGGGCTAATCCGCCGGAAACATCTACCTCATCACCCCCGGGGTAGGATGTCATGTCTGTCATTTCCATAATGGAAGTCTGCAGCTTACTGTAACTAACAGATGTACTTCTCCCATTCCATTATTCCGTCGGAAATGCAGGGAATTTTATCCAAGACACCAAAGCGTAGTTAATGATTATTAACTAACAAGGGGAGGACACACTCAGTCTCTCACGGATCTTGTTGGAAATTTTTTTGGAGGTACCTGGTCAAAAAATATTAGACACGTATTGTGCCGTTCCGACCAATGGGCCCTAGAAGCCGAGGGTGCTGAAATGGAATTCTAGGGTTAAAAAAATTTTCTATCACATTTTACAGTGTAAAAGCTAAAATGTTTCAAATGAAGTTAAATAATTAAATATATATATTAAATATATTTTCCCTAAAGAACCGACATCGGATTCGAATTCAGCATTCCAAAGAACCCTTAAATACCCAGGATCTTCAGCACACTACCTTTACAGATTTTTTTTACACAAAAAATGACATCAGCTTGTAATTTAACATTAAACCTATAAATACAAATTTCATCAAAATAGAAATATAGAAAATTGATGACCTGGTAAACAATTTTTGTTTTAATTGACTGGTACGATGGTTAATCGTATAAATTTCACATTTTTACCCAAAATAATATACACGTCATTTTTTGTGTAAAAAAAAAATCATTAAATGTAGTTTGCTTAAAGATCTAATATTTTTTTTTCCAATCAATCAAAATCTATGAAGCGGCTGTATTTTTCCTTAAATCTGCACTCAAACATACAAATGTTGATGCAAGAATCATGTCGATATCATTTTTTAAACTCGAGATATAAAAATAAATTAGTTTAATGCTATTTTTTTCCCAGCTTCTAGGGCCGGAATGGCAAAATAGATTCATATTTTTTGACCAGAAACACCAAAAAAAAATTTCGATAAGATCCGTAAGAGACTGAGTGTGTTCTCTCCTTGTTAGTAACATATTGACATATAAATTATTATTTATGGCAACGATATCGAATCACGCCTCCACCGAAATCCTACCGGCAATGCATCCATATAGCGATTTCAATTCTTCACTTCAAGTTCCACAATCTAATGCTTTTTAAATAATAAAAAAAATAACAAGGAAATAAGGATGAAGAAAAGGATCTTGGTTTGACTTCTCGGCATTTGAAAATCAGTGTCTGTTGATCCTGGTACCTGTGACGACTGAAGGTCTTCCTCCTACATGTCGAGTAAGGAAGAATCACCAAAATACTAATACTAAAAAAGTTATATAGCATAGAATATTTAATAAAATAATAAGACACGAGCGATTATGATAAAAATGATAAAGTGGAAGAAATTGTTATCATCCTCATAATTGTAAAAAAACACTACGCGTCATTTTTTAAAAGTAGTTTGAATAAATAAGACATGAGACTAATAGGTTTGTGATGATGTTTTATTGCTTACTTCATGTTTAGTAGATGTGATCACGAAATCATAAAGCATAAGAATTCGTCTTGATTTCGTTAAAAACCGCGAGTGAGGAGCAGTACTTGCCTTACCCTTCCTCAAGAAGCGACGAAAACATTATAATAAATCAAATAAAGGTAATAATAAAAAAATAAAATAAGTATAATATAAGAAATTCGATATAAGTCTTATTTATATTTTATTATTTATTTACATAATTAAAAATACTTGGATTATAATCTGCGCTTTATAGCGCATTCAGCAAACGTGCTGTCCATTAGGTTTCCATTAAAAAAGTAATGAGAGGAGTTCCTCATAGAAGTGTCCTTGGTCCTATACTATTCATTATATACAGCTGAGATGCTCTAAACCACAAAACGCTAATTATTCCATTTTCATATTATACTAACAGATGAATTTATATTTTGCTAGAAAACTATTCTCAAATTTATGGTGTTGACAATTAATTTCCGGAAAATAAAAACATGAATCTTTGAACTAAATACTAGATCTGTTTAAAAATATAGTTTAATATATTCTGAGGTGCAGACACGAGATCAGAATTTCAGAAAATTTAACAATTCAAGGTTAAAGTTGTAAAGTGTAAAATAAATGTGCCTTTTTTTATATATTGAACTATACCTGATATGATAAGGATATTCTTTAAAACATTTTGAACCGGTTCTAAAGTTAATTCTATTGATAAAACTAGCATTACTGCCACATTCAGACAACTTATATCGATAATTGAAACTAAATATTGGGAGTAAATTAGTTTTTCAAGATTTCAGCTTAATATTATTCAGTTCCCGAGTTCATTTAATCGGGAAAAAAATCTTGCCCTAGTCTTTGGAACTCCCCTCCTTTTGATAGCCTCTCCTTCTATTCAACTACTTGACCCGTTTTCGAAGAAACTTGAACTTTGACGGTTAGTTGACTTTTTTTTTTTCATTTTTTTTTTTCCCCCTTTGTTATCTAAGTTTGTTCTACTTCATTACTTGAACTTTCAGTTATAATAATCTCTTTTTTAAACAAAATGATAAATTAAAAGGAAGATTCAAGCTGGTTTTAATTTTGTGAAAATTTTCTTTTCTGTACAACTATTGAGGTTTTAAAATAAATTGCTTTTACATTATGAGAACTCTTGGAATAATCCAAAAAAAGAAAATAATAAAGTAAAAATAAAATAAAATTATTTATTCATTTCCTTGACACTACAACAGTTGGTTCCTGGTGGGTCCTGGCTTCTATACCATAAAAAGAGTGGTTAATAAAAAGTAGAAAAAAAAATTAAACAATTAAATCAACCTTTTAACAAAATCTTAAGAGGTACATCTTCTGGTAGATTTTTTTAGTTAGAACTAACCGTTGATTTTAATTTTAAAATTTTTTTATTTATTTTTTATATACATTTATTGAAATGTATGACTGTACAAAATATATACACAAGCAAATGTATTGACAACGATTACAATATCATGTTAAAACTTAAAAAGAACTACTCATCAGTAGCACTTCATTAAAAATTCTACACTAGAAGGTCTCTAGGCCATCTTCTTTTCAGACACCTCGGGGGATTATCAGGGATGGAGGAGAAAGCAAGTTGGGAGACTAGTGGATTGGAATGGTTCTGGAGCTTACTATGGAAGGATAGGTATCTAGTCTGGGCTAAATCAGCAACATATGAAACATTAAGATCTTTATGGATAGGTTTATTGATGAAAAAGTAAGGAGCATTGAGGATTTTCCTAAGGATTTTGGATCGTAAGGATTGGATACGAGATGAATTGGATGGTTTAGTAGAGCCCCAAAGCTCAAATCCGTACGTCCAAATAGATCTAATCACAGTCACGTATATGGGTCTTTTGTAATTAACTGGGAGCTTCGAACGTTTGTCTAGTAAATGTTGAAGTAGTTGGTAACGACGGGCAGTTAAAATTTATTTATTTAAAATCCAAAAATGAATCATTTGTGTCAAGTTCAGAAAACTACCGCTAATTAGTTGAGAAAGCCGTTGACTAGCGTATTTTATAATTCGTAATTTTATAACCGTCTTTAAAAGTGATTATAGTAAAGAATATTACAAATTAAACAAGATTATTTTGTACAGATATCGTCTGCTTGGAGGTAGAAGTCATTAAGCGACAAAATCACTTTTTTTTCCGTTTCAATATTCAAACGGGAATATGCTCATAAAACATTTCTCAAATAGTTATATAGTGCATTTTATCATTCTCTATTGTGCTTATATAGCAGTTATATTCACTTGGGAACTTTTTATAGTTATGGGAAATGGTAATAATTTGGAAAAAATTGCACTTGGTCACTTTTAACTCCAAGCAGACGTTATATGAATGATAGTAAGATACGAACGATGATTTATCAGATTATACCGCAAAAATCTACAAAGACCTTCATTATTCTATACCATCAAATATATTTTTTTTAATTGTTTCCTTTTATTAATATTGTTATAATGAAGCCTAAAAATTAATCTCTTCTTGATCCGGATTTAGATAATTATCAAGAGGAAAAAAAATCTTTTTTAGCAATTCATTTAAGAAAAGCGGATCTTCTCAAATCAATTTTAGCACTAAACCCTCTTAACAACTTCTTCTCCTACCTCTCTCCATTAGATGGTATTTAATAATAATTGTGTCATAATTGAACATATATATTAATAATTTAATCAAATGTATATAAACGTACATTATTGTTTATTATTGTTTATACATTATTGTGTTTATACGTGTATTATTGTGTATATATAATTATTTTAGAGCTATATAATAAACATATGTATAATAATGACCCATCAATTAATATGTAACACTGTATTTTCTCCCATGCACGATTCCTTAGCTCTGGTCTATCAATCTTAGAAGATTCTTCCACTTCAGAAAAGCAATTTACTATCTTTTTGATAACTTTAATGTTTCAAAAAACATCCTTTATATTTCCTGAAACACTTCCACTTTAGCTGTTATCTTTCTGTCGACGCCTTGGTTACCTTTCAGACGATTTATGTCCATTATACCCGTGATTACGTTTTCTTCCTAAAGCAATGATTCTAATTTCCAAGTTCGTGACGTTTAAATTTCCGTATTTTAGTTTGTTTTTTTAATAATTCATTCTTTTTAAAAACTATCTCTACAATATTTATTGCTTTACTTCAATAAGTTACGCTTTTCAAGGAATTTTTAAATTTTATTACATTACCAAACATTAATCAAACAAAAAACAAAAAAAAAATCATCTGAAAGATTGATCAACGCCCAAAAGGCTTTTTTTTTTCTTTTTTTTTCATTCATTTATTGATATTTACAACTGTACAAAATAATATACACGAAGTAAAAGTGATGAAAGTGAATACAATGCCATGTAAATAACTCGTGAAGAACTATTCACTAGTAGCACTTCAATAAAATCTAAACTAGGTCTCTAGGCCTTCTTATTTTCGAACGCCTCAGAGGATCATCGGGAATGAATTGGATAGCAAATTGGGAGACTAGTGGATTGGAGTGGTTATGGAGCTTACAATGGAAGGATAGGTATCTTGTTTTGGGCTAAATCAGCAACATATGAAATATTAAGATCTTTATGGATACGTTTATTGGTCACAAAGTGAGGAGCATTGAGAACTTTTCTAAGGATTTTGGATTGTAAGGATTGGATAAGAGATAAATTGTAGGGTTTAGTGGAGCCCGAAAGCTCAACTCCGTACGTCCAAATAGGTCTAATCACAGTCATGTAAATGAGTCTTTTTTAATTAATGGGAGCTTAGGACGTTTGTTTAGTAAATGTTGAAGTAGTCTTTTAAATGCTAAATATTTTATTTTTATTTTCTATTTTATAGTAACATTTTTTAACATACATTTTGAACCTCTCTAGCTCTGTCTGTGTTGCACGGATCGAAACCTTGACGACAGTTCCCTTGTCAGAAATTTAATCGCCAATATTTTTCTTTATATAACATTTGTCGCTAGAACCTACCATTTAGGAGCTATATTGGTTTGAATTAAAAAAAGTCTCGTTGTAACGTTTTTTTTCACCCCCACATTTTGATACGTTCTAGCTCTGTTAGTACTCTGCTCGGATCAAAACTTTGTCGGCAGTTCCCCAGTCAGAAATTTAATTGATAATACTTTTGCTATACAACATTTGGACCTAAATTAGTTAAAATGAAAAATGTAAACTTTGAAAACGCTATTTCCTCTCAACGTACTTTATTTCGAATAATCAATAATCGTTAATTTAATTTAATTATTACTTCAAGTAATATTTAGATCTTATTATCAAGATTGCTTAACTTAACCCATTTTTTATAGGTAATTTATTAATCATGAATTATTAATTTATCAATCTAATTTATTGTTTTTATTTAAAAAATATATATACATATATAAAGCATTTATCGGAAACATTTTCCTGAATTACTGAACTAATGCAAAAGTTTATTATTGCGGTAAGAAGGTTTTTTTTTTTTCTTAATAATATGCTATTTATATGTTATTGAATTTACATCTGATTTATTTTAAGATTATAAAATAAAAATAAAAAATACTGTGTGAAAGTCGTCTTAAAAAAAAAAAAATTAAAACTGGAAGCTTATTGAATGTAATAAAGACTATATTTCCCTGCGAATTTCAATTCCGACCCCTCAGTTGGCCCCAAGACTTGCCCAACCCAAAACTTTTACTAAAACCTCATCCCCCAGCTTAATCTCCCCTAATAGAAATCATACTTTCTATACTCATATAAATGGACTTTCATGCACTTAATTTAAGTCCTTTTCTTTTTGAATCCTACAGAAATGAAAATATTAAAAATACTAAATTTTACGTGTTTGTAAAATAACTCTGAAAAAGATTTGATGATGGAATCCTTCACAATTTTTTAATGCTAGAGTACATTTCCAGAACGAAATATAGCGAACTTGAAGGGTTGAAAATCATTTTAAATTTTTAAATTTTTTTTTGGCAAAAAATAATTCAGGAAACATTTAGACTTATGCTGGAAGGGAAAAAAAATCAAGTTACATTTTTTTTTTTAGTTTATTCCGTTTATACTATAACCAGGATATATGAAACGTATTAGGATTATATAATATAATTTTAAAAAACGCAGTAGTATTTTAAAAATTGACCAAGCGATTTAAAATTTACGAAATTCTTACTTAATAATGTTTATATCCGCCCTTTGCGTTTATTACTCCTTGTATTCGATGAAGTATAGGTCTAATGTGATTTTGATGTATTATTTGGGGATATGCCCCATCTAATGCAAACCTGTAATAAATCATATTAATTTAAAATTTAATATATATTTTTTTTTAAACATAGTTGCTTTTATTTAATTAATATATTTAGAAATGCTAATACGTTTCATATGCCCTGATTAAGGATTATAGGGATATAAATAAATTCCTTTAAAAAATTAAACTTGTATCCAAAGTTTCCAAAACTGGTGATATTCCTGTATCATATATATTACACAGGAATACGGAAATAATTTCTACCTGCACCTGGCAATACCACCAGTTTTGGAAATCCCAATTATAACAGAATTGTTATAATTTAGTAGGAGACACTAGTAACATTGTAAATAGTTTCCTAATCCTTCGTATTTTGTAATTATATGTAGTTAATTATTCTAACGCATGTTTTGATATATTTATATTGTAGCTAACTTTACGATTTGAAAAAACCTGTATAACTTATACAATTTTATTGTAAACTGCTTTTTCAGTGTAGGGCATGATTATGAGAACAATATAGCCTCGAAATGTCGCCAAAATAAGTTGTTTTTATTTATTGACTGAACCTCAAGAACCTTATTAAACACACACACACACGTATTATAACAATTAGTGGTTGTTGTGAAGAAGTCTATAAGTCATATTACCTTGAAAACGGGCTAGTTGCCTTCAAAGCTCGATTTTAGCAGGTATTAGCGTTATAAAAAATTCTTTAAGTTGTGCTTCTTTAATTAAAGTATCTATTTAGGCACAATTTTTTTTTTTGTTTATAGTAATTACAGGATTTTGGAAAAGGATGAAAGGTTGTGCGCTGAAAAGTGCAGTATTTCGACTTAAAATAAAACTACTAAGTTTCATAAAACCTTCAAATTGCTTTCAACAAAATCTCTATGCTCCTCATTTTTACAAAATAACACTTTGTCATAGCATTTTATTTTTAGACCGAGTATCGGTTTTTGGTGTCTGTTCCGGTCTTGAAAATAAAAAAACAAAATTGGTATCGACAACTCACTATTACAAACTAACTTTATCATTTATATTGATTATATCTTAATCATTCTTCTTAGACCAGACACCCACCTAATCTTTTAAACTCCACACCAATTAGTTTCTCAAACTGTTCTCTTCGATTTGCCAAATTATTACTTGATACAGTCCATTTGAAAAGAAGGAGGCCTTAGGATACATACCTAAAGATAAAAGTTTTATAGGATTATTGTTTCTTTACAAAACATTGCCATTTTATTATTAGATTCATAATTCCTATCATATACGTGATGTATTTTGGTTTATGCCTTTGCAATATTAATACATAGATTTCCAAAAACTTGGATTGGACTAAAATCGGGGTATTTTAAAATATATTAATTTATTGTCGTGTTAATGTATATTTTATTTTATAATTGTTTATTAAGTTATAAAGTATTTATTCTTCATCTCCTCATCCATGTTTACAAGTTCTCGTATTGTGGTTTTCATATCAAGGTTGTCATCAGTTAAGTAATTTCTTGTTGCCAGAGTGATTACGTTTAAAAATTATACGGTTGAATTGATTGAAGCTCCGTATATATTTTAATTATAAGTAACCTTAATATTAATAGATAATTAATGGTGCAATGACAAGTAAGAATAAATAATATTCTATGAATCACTTAGCTATTGAGTAACATCAGATACTTAGTAAGCTGATAAAATGAGTCTAGCTTCATAGATTCTATCAAGGTTGTCTATAAAACTCATCCTTGGCACATTTCTTGACTACTTACTTGTGAAAAAAAAAAAAAAAAAAAAAAAAAAAAAATGTACTTATTATTGCTGAATTTTTATCATTATTTAGAATTTTCGTATTTTTAGAATTAAAATAAATAAAATACATAAGGTAAGTTTGTTTCTTTCGTGAAGAAGCAATACTTCATTTAATATTAGATTGTAGTTCAATACAATTAGTTTGTAATAGTGATACGTTGATAACAAATTATCGATTTTGATAGCGATACCATGGTTCTTATGACAAAACATATCCTTATGACAGCAAAAAGAGGGAACTAAGTCTATTTTAAAAAAAGCAAAAACAATGACAGTAATGAGACCCATTAGGATATTCCGAGTTGAGTTTGGGTCTCCACTGAACCTTCCAATTCTTCTCGTATCTAATCCTTACGATCCGAAACCCATCCTAAAATCGTCAATGCTCCTTGTTATATAACAAACAAAATATCTATAAAGATCTTAATGTTCCTTGTGTTGCTGATTTGGCCCAAACCAAATATAGCCCAGTCAAATAATGAGTTTTATACGGGGTCATCTGTGGTGTAGTGGTTAGCATAGCAACCTACTAAACCAAAGATCTCGGGTTCGCAGCCCGGCAGATGACCTTAGGATTTTTTAAAGGTAGTAAAAAATCCTTAGCTATGCCGTCTTTCGGAAGGGACATATGTGCGATATCAGGTACTCTTTAAAGATCCCTATCCTAATTATACCTGGATAGGCAAAATTTAGGACTCCCACCGTAGCATCGTCTGATTAGCCATAACAGTATAAATTGACGTTAAACGAAATAAACAAACATAATGAGTTTTATTTTTTATTTTACAGAAAAACCTCGGGTTCGAAAAAGCAAATCTTTTCTCTTCAAAATAAAAAAAATGAAGCTGAATTTTTGCAGCAATGAATATTTTTGCCTTCGTTTTGGCCTTCGAAATTAGCGGTAAAAAGTCACTGACCTTAGCATGTTAGCATAAGTAGATATTTAAGGTCAAAGGTCACAAAAATCAGTTGTTTTTTTTTTCAAAGATTTCGATTTCTATGCCTCGGGCGACAATCGAGAAGGTTACAATACGTGTACATAATAATATTCTCAATAATTGTGTTTCCATTAATTTTTATTTTTTTTAAATTTATTTCTTTTTTTTTAGAATTAAACGTTTTCGAGATAAAGCGCGGAGGAGAAGTGGGCACTGGGTTCGGACAAACATTTGCTACTAAAAGCCTTCCATCCATTAAGCCATCCATATTACGTATTGCCAACATTGAGGCAGGTTGTAATGCTTTCTTTAAATAAATGTTTAAAAAAAAAAAGAGAAAGAAAAAAAAAGCCTTCCAGGATCGTTTCCCAGAAATATTGTCAAAAAGAAAGCTGTAGAGTATTAAATTTACTTTAATTTCATATGTACGTCTCTTGCGCTAGATTCAAACGTTTGACAAAAAGTGAGGTAAACAAATTTTTTATCTATGATTTTTAGTAACTTATATCTAGAACACCGTTGAGAGTTGGACATATATGTATATAAACAACTTTTTAGGAAATTTAAATAGCTTTAATTTTGATCTGTAGTTTATTTTTCTAGAGTCTACCGTTTTGGAGATATAATCGAAAAACCTAAACATGGGTCCTTCTCTCTTTTCTCTCTTTTTCCTAAACTGTGGATTCCCGTACCCCCTGGGACCGGGACTTTTAGTATATTTACCTTGTAACTACTCCTAACAAAGATGTGAAGTCAAAAATTGTCGCATAATTCATGCACTTTCACTGGGGTCGTGCTTTTCCGCGAAAACAAGTTTTTCGGCGTTCTTTTGGCTATAACTCCGAAACTAATAGTTCGATCCAAAATATATTTTTTTCCATCTGAAAGCTAGTTAAATTTTGATCAAGTCCCATAAAATATCCATGTCAGCACCCTTAAAACCGCTTATTGTTATGAAATCCAAGTTTTTTTGGAACATATGAAAAAGTTTCCTGTGGCCTTAGTCTTCTATGTGGACTCTAAGTTAAACGTTTGTCCATTTAGGAGTCCTAGATTGAGGGTCTGTTAAATAGGGATCAATGGATCTGAAATGTTAAAAAATACAAATGCATTTTCCAATTGTACATTACATTCAGTAAAAAAACATGAGAAATATTATTGGACCCATCCGTTGATTTTCCCCATTTTCTACTATTTATGTATGTAATTAACTACTAAATTATAAATGGGGGTGATTAACAACTTAAAAAAAATAAATAAATAGAAAATAAATTCCTGATGATACTACGTTACAAATATTTTCTATAGAACTAATTAAGATATTAATCAGATCAAGTCCTGAATCCCTAAGTCAGGCATTACCAGACTACAACAACAGTATACAGACAGATAAACAACACAAATATACAGTTGTGTTTGTTTAGCGTCCGTGGGACATGTGATCTCCCCAGGGGACGGTTGAAGGGCCAGTTCAATTTGGCCGCGGGGATTAGAGCCCAGAACGGTGAGTTTAATTTAAATAAAAAAGGGGCCCACAGTTAGCGTAGCCATTACTGGACTAACACTGTCCTCAGCAGAAGTTTATTTAAACAATTGATTTAGTGGAGTGGCCTCGTGTAATACAAACCGTTAACTCGCCAATTGCTGGCGGACAATTATGCTCTTGCAGTCTTATTTTAACTGAAAGCTTCTTAAATTGACTACAAACACTAAAACAAATAGTAATAATTGAAAAAAAAAAAACAAAGGTATTTTTACTTTTACGATTTCCAGTTATTTTGATACTAACTGTTACTATTGTAAATATGTAAATGAATTAGATTACATTATCCATTGTTTTACATACGCAACCAAGAGCTGTTATATTAGATATTAATTTTTGTATCAGGTGTTTAATTTTGCGAAGAGGTGACTTGCTCCTTTTAACAGTTACTTTTCGGTAACCAGTTACTGTCATACAGGCGCGCATTTTAGTGGTAGAATTTCGAAATGAAAACTTCCAAATTTCCCTCACTTCAGCACTAGATCCTCAGATTCTATTCTTGATTAAAATAGAAATCACACTACATGCTTATTTAAATTGCACTTCAATGTTTAAAATTTTATTCTATTCAATATATATGAAATTTTTGTTATGATATTAAATAGACATGGTATTCTAAAAGTAAAGAGATAAATAGCTAGAAAAGAAATAAATAAAAGTGTTTAAATTTATTACTTTTGCAAACAGTCTATAAATGAAACGAACAACAATTTACAATAAAATGGCAATAGTAAAAAGCCTTAGAAGCTATAAATAAATAGCAAAGTGTGAGAATGATTTAATTGAAAACTAATAATATCATGTCATTAATAGTAGAATAATATTATATAAATATAGTATATTATAATATATGAGTGTAAGGTATTTATTTTATGTTAAGTAAAATAGAATAATAAATGAACATTCAGTGGTTGCTTTTGCTAAAAAGGCGGACCGTAGTGAAGAGATGTGAGGGAATTTTAAAGGCTGGAAAACATCGGGGCTAAGTTAATGTGAGGTGATAAAGGGAAAATTAGGGGGTAAAACAGGAACTGGTTATCAAAAAGTAACTGTTAAAAGGAGCAAGGCCACCTTTTCTCAAAGAATACCGGCTTTTATTTTAATCCTCATAGTTTATGGAATGAATATTTTAGCAGTAAATTATACTTCAATGTTTAAAATTCGTTTTTATTCAACAAATATTAAATGGATATGGTATTCTAAAAATAAAGAAAGAAATATACAGCAAAGAAATTAATTAAAGTTTTTTTAATTTATTATTTTTATAATTGAAACAAACAACAATTTATAATAAAATTACAATAGAAAAAAATCTATTTATCTACAATTTTAAAATGGGGATTCAGTAGCGATATTTTTATTAGTAATATATTTTATGGTAAAAATAAATTAAGACGTGTCGGCAGAGCGTATTTAAGTTTAATGATTTCTAGTATTCTAGTAGCCTCTACTGCTCCGGTTCGAATCCGGCTTGGATGAGTTAAAATTTATTTTGTTAAAGGCCCACGGAATGAATCTCGATCTTTCCACGCTATAGGTGGGTAACCTGTCAGATAACTCCTCTTCTACTTCTAGTTCATTGTGTTACGATCTGAAAAAAAATAACAAAAATTATTTCTATCTAAAATATCTTATAACGTTTTATTTTTTTAAAATTTCTTTATTTAAAAGCAAGATTATTTTATAGTAGAAAAAAAAATTCTTTTGAAATCTTCGTATAGGTAACATATTTAGAGAAAGCGATTGGTCGTATGCAATGCGTTATATAGTGGAAGATTGAAACATACAGTATTTATTGGATATGCAAGTTATAACAGAAGTCATGTATATTTTGATGTTTACTTACCATCATTCGAATCCCAAATAAATCAGACTTTGCAGCAGCTTACCGACGATTTTAGTTTATTCTAGTGATTGGATTTGTTACATTCTGATTGGTGCCGAGTAGATACTAAATGAATTTGCTGGATTAGGGGGGCCTCGTTTGCAAGCAAGATGAGGTATTGATCGCTTCACCACCGGCTGATACTTGTCAATTTCAAATTAGGCTGATCTACTCCCTCAAATTATTCTTTTATTTTATTAATAATCTATTAATCAAATAGAATTGATCTTGATTAAGTACTATTCTTGTTATGATAGCATTGAAAAAAACAAAACAAAGAACAATCACTGATCCCAATCAGACTTTCACTAAAAGAGGAAACTGAATTTTAAATTTCAAATTAATTTTAAATTTCTCATTTTTACTTATAAAATATACCATTTAACACGCTCTGGGTCTGTTTGACTGCAGTTTCCTTTCAGAAGTTTAATCGAAAATATTTTTGTAGTATAATATCGCTAGGACCTGCCGTTTAAGGTTTAAAAGAAAAAAAAAGTAAAGTTCTGCCCAAATTTTATAAATGTTGGGGCTTTTTTTGCCACGCTTTAGCTCTGTTAGTGCTGCACATATCGAAATTTTGCCGATAGTTTTCTTATCATGAATTTAATGCAAAATATTTTATGTATAAAACATATGTCGCTATGATCTACTGTTAAGGGAGCTATATTCGTTTGAATGAACGAAGTCACGTTTGATAACCATATTTTCTCTCAACGTTTTTTATTTCGAATGATCATTAAATTTTTAATTAATTTTAATCATCAATTTAAGTAATTTGATCCTTTTTATTTTTAAATAAGAATTTGATATTCCACAAATCCCTGTTGAACAGAACCGCTACCTAGGTCTCCACTTGGACAAACGTCTAACTTGGAATCCACATACAAGACTAAAACGGCAAGAAACTGCCCGTCGTTACAGACTACTTCAACATTTACTAGACAAACGTTCAAAGCTCCCAATTAATTAAAAAAGACTCATTTACATGACTGTGATTAGACCTATTTGGACGTACGGAGTTGAGCTTTTAGGGCTCTACTAAACCATCCAATTCATCTCGTATCCAATCCTTACAATCCAAAATCCTTCGAAAAATCCTCAATGCTCCTTACTTTTTCGCCAATAAACTTATCCATAAAGATCTTAATATTTCATATGTTGCTGATTTAGCCCAAGCTAGATACCTATCCTTCCATAGTAAGCTCCATAACCACTCCAATCCATCAGTCTCCCAACTTGCTTTCTCCTCCATCCCTGATAATCCTCCGAGGCGTCTGAAAGAAGATGGCCTAGAGACCTTTTAGAGTAGATTTTATTGAAGTGCTACTAGTGAGTAGTTCTTCACAAGTTATTTGCATGCCATTGTATTCACTGTCAACACATTTACTTGTTGTTTATTATTTTGTACAGTTGTAAATATCAATAAATGAAAAACAAAATAAATAAATAAAAAAATAAAAATTGGGAAAGCAGTTGATGATATATATATATCCATGATGAGAATATCCCAGTCAGAGAGAAATTTATATTTTTATAAGATTTGTTGACAAAACATTACAAGCTGTTTATATTCTGAATTATTCCATTATTATATATATAAAAAAATATGTATATATATATATATATATATATAGAGAATACTACAGCCCAGAGATGACCTTAGGATTTTTTTAAAGGGATAATAAAAAATCCTTAGATTGTCCTTCGGAAGGGATTACGAGCCTGTACGATGTTAGGTATTCTTAAAGATCCCTATCCTAAATACCTGGATAGGCAAAATTTAGGAATCCCATGTACGATTAGCCATAGCAGCATAATATGACGTTAAATAAAATAAACAAACAAACTACATTTCCAAAACTATATAGATTCCTATTAAATAATAGTGTCTCTCGTCTAGGCCAACAAGTTTTAAAATAACTATTATCGAGATCCTTGTGTTTAAAAAAAAAAAAATTCTCACTCTTATATATTTTCCTTTGACACACAAAGAGGCCATGACGTGGTGTTCCACGTTAGATCGGCATGTAAGGAGTAACGCCGAAGACTCTGTTGAGAGTTCACGAGGTCTCGGTCAGTGATCCCTAGGATTTGGTCGTGTCCTCTAGACACACGTAGCTATAATATAAACAAATAGCTGTAATAGTATTTTTTAAAAAAATTACAATATTTTGTTTATTATTGTCTACCACATTCTAAAATATTATACAGGATTTACTTGCACCTACATTACTTATATTTTCACTGAGTCACTGACTTATCACTGACGGTCGAATAATCCGCTTTTTCAAATTCTCTTTTTATACGATAAACTAATTGTTTCTCGTTTTAAAGCTAAAGTTATTAAATTTGTTTATTTATTACAGGATTGTTTCTATCGTCTGCTATCAGAATGTATTAACAGTTACAGGCACGCCTCCAGACGCACATAACACTGTTCGCAGATATTCTTTCCTGCCAATTTTAGTATTACTTCTTACTCATAACTGCTCTTATGTAGAATGGCTAAGGACCTGATTAATATGTATTTACATACTCTGTATCCAAACATTTGTAATCTTAGTCTTCATACTCATAAAAATAAAATAAAACATTTTTTATTTTGCGTATCTGTACGTATTTGAAGGATATTCATCAAGTTTCTTATCGACAAGGAATATAATCGTAAAATTTTGGATCGCTGTAATGGAATATGTAGGAATTGGTTGAAAACTGATTACCTTAATCGCTAGGTTGCGAATGATGTTTGTGTTGCTTTTTATCTGAATATTAACGTATACATATTAGAGTACTATTGGCAATATTTTCTTAGTAGCGGAAATAAATATGCAAGGGATCCATTTCGTCATCAGCAAATTCTTCTACTTTCATATAGATTGCATCATTTTCCGTATCCCATTTTGTATGAATGTTTTGTTGGAATTAAAACGTTTAGCATACTATCGCCTGAAATTGGAACACAGATTGCAACAAATCTCTCTTTCTCTAGTTTTGAAAGTTAAATAAACAATTAAGATATAATGCTATTCGAAAATAACCACCATTACGTATTACAAAATAGCATTTTTACATGTTTTTTGTATTACGTTCATTCACATGTTAGATATTTACAGTTATGAATAGTTTAATATATCACTTGAGGTACTCATGATGGTATAGAAGATCAAAACAATTAGGATTGATTCGCTTAAGGGCGTAAAACCATGAGTGGTCATAAATTTCTTATTTGAATTTTTTATAATTTCCTGTATCATGAAAAAATGGATTTCCTGAGGCTATAGATTTTTGAAAAAGAAAATGTTTGATTTAGAACAAATAGCAGAATTGTAGGAGGTTCTAATTTGTTATGAATTGATGATATTTTTGTATCGCGAGGGTAGTTATTTATGATTTTTATGCATACATTTTGAATTCTTTCCACTTCCCTGTAACTTTAAATTAGTATCCTGTTCTGTATTCTAGGGATTTTGTTTTATTTTTTATTTTGTGCCATGAATTATTATCGTATTAAAAGCCTGTTATAATGGTAAAATACTTGATTTTTGGAACTAATATCTTCTTTTTTTTTCTGAGCTCTATGCAACTTCTGAATTTCTTCTTGTGGGAGAGGCTTTTGTTAAAATATTAATGCCAATAAAGCTTATTAATTATTATTTATTTTAAATGAACATAATATGTTTATAAATTATGAATTTAATATTAGTATTTAACATAGTAATATTCCGCTGTAGTAAATATGTTTGTAATATACTAGTAAGAACCTTTTTTAGTTTACAATTGTACTTTATGAGTTGTATACGATTTTTTAAAAATTATATTCTGTTATTCTTTTGGATACTGTAAAGCGTTATAAGATTTCTAAAACATGCCAACTCCATTATCCAGATTTTTGTAGTTTGTTTTGTTGTTTTTTTGGGCTTAACGTCCTTATGTACTCCTACTATGGCTGGAAGGAATGGTTATCCTACAGGTGACCAACCTATTCTAGCCAGGGTGGGAAGGTGAAGATTCAAAAAATTTTAACTCGCCCATGTGGGATTCGAACCCACGACCTTCTGGATCCTCGCCCCAACTCACTCGACCATCGAGTTCCCTTTTTAATAGTTTTCCTAATGGATCATCTTTAGATTTTCTTTCTGAAATAGTTAAATCAAATTGAAAACTGCCATAAAAAAATAAGGCCTCTTTCTAATCCATTTAAACTTTTTCGTTTATCGACAGGCTGTATAAAATGAACTTGGCTCGTTTTAGAAATCTACACTCCATACAGTTAATGAATATCATATTTAATATTTTTTTAGTAAATTAACTAAAGAAAAATATTTAAAAGTGAAATTTAAATATTTTCTAGAGTGTATATCGTCAAAATTCTAAATTTACTTTTACCTTTTGATCTCTCAGAATTATTCAAGTCAGTATTAAATTTTATTGTGACCAATGTTTAGATGTGTCGTTTAAAGGTTATTTTTTATTTAATGTTTTTAACTTTAAATTTAAATGCTTGGTATATTTACCAGACTATTTTCTTTAACAATAGGACGATATATATAGGTTTGTGTGTCAGGCCAACAATATACTCTCGGTAAAAGTGTCCAAGTAATTACCCCCGTTGCCTTATAAGGCTGGCACAATGTATAAGATATTCTATGAGCTCATTAGGAACACTGAATAAAATCTAATATTATATATAATGTTTTCACTACATTTTACCTTCACCCGTAGAGTTGAAATCTCAGGTGAAGTGCTCGCTCGCCTTGGTGGAATTAACACGACAATTTATATTCATTCGGTCTCACATTCAACTCACGTTCCTTGAGGCGGCCGGGGTGTGTATGTGTAATTGTTTAAGAATTTAAGGTTATGCTTCAGTTTTTATATACCTCATATCACTTTTCTGCAGCTTTACTTCTGTAACTTACATTCTTTTACATTGAACTATAGTAATCTTAGATCTGGTGACTAGAAAGAATCATTGAAATGGATATTAGTTATATTTAGGTATTGGCAAAATAACCATTAGTTTAAACTACTATTAATAAAGTTACTTTTATTTATTCTATAAATTTTTTTCATTTGAAGATCTCTCAGCCATCTTCTATTCAGACGCCGAAGTTGAGAGACTAGTTGATTTGAGTGGTTATGGAATTTACTATGAAATGATAAGTACTTGATATTATAAATCATTAACATAAGGAACATAAAGATCTTTATTAATAAATTTATTTTTGACAAATTAAAGAGCATTGGCATCCACATATTTGCGCGATGACACAGCGTATACAGTTGTGAATATCGATAACTATGTTGTTTTATTTTTAAAATCTCTCGGCCAGTTATGATTTTACTTTGTGTTATGCAATGTCAATCTTAAGGGACTTTGTCCGATAATTACGTTTTTTTCTATTCTATTGTAAATATAAATAAAAAAATTGTTTATTAGCTCCTATATTTCCCTATTCTTAGAGAGTTATCTCAGACATTTGTTATAGGTACCAAAATGAAAATAATAAAATTAAAATGCATATTTTAGCTCTCATTCAGTCAATTCCTAAATACCAGTAATGATTTGCTGTTATTTTGACAGCATGTTTTCGAACAGTTTTGTGATTTTTATCCACCTAAGCTTATTGTCAATATTAGCATCTTATAAAGATTACTAGCATCCCCGTCGCGGCTTCGCCCGCCCTCATAAGTAAAGATAATTTCAACTAAAAATTAACGCTTTATTTGTTTATCGATAAGATTCTTGTATTTTAGCATGTGGTTGAGCATTATTTCTTCAATGATTTTTTCACGCATAGCAGTAATTATTAATCTAGTTATAATTGCACTGATTAGGTGGTTGAAGATTACGTAAAAGCACCATTAGACATAAAATTTTTAATTTTAATGTATGAATTGGTAATCAAGATGGATAAAGACTATTACTAAACTCTTGCGGAAAATAAACTGCATTATCAGTGCTAACGACAAAATGCCCGTGGATCATATTTTTACACACGATATAAAAAAGCAAAAGATCGACATTTTGATTTAGTAATAATTTGTATTCGGCAGAAATAACTTTATTGATTTTATCTGGTTGGATGTTGATTTCGAACTATAAAAGTATATGACAGTGTGGCAAACCTCGGTCCTGCCTCAACTTTATAAATTTCAATGTTAGTTATTGTAAATTTTACCATTGCAAAACCTTCCTAGAATTATAAAAAATAATTATTTAGATGTCGGTACAGATAGGTTCAGTTTACCATTATTAACTCTATTGTGGAATGGCGCTATACAAAATCGGTCAATTTTCAAGCTTCACTGGGAGCCACATATCGCACACCATATTTAAATATTTTTTATTTAATAAATTTCTTGATAGTTTAATAAGTAAATTTTATCATCAATTTTAAGCTGTTTTGTAACCTCTCGTGTAGAATGGCACTCGCCACCTATCGGTCAATTGTCAAACTTCACTGTTGTCCACATATTAACTTTTTTTAATAAAATATAAATAAAAAATCAGTAGATTTTAATATTGCTAAACCGTCTTAGAACTATGAAGATGATGTAGTTAATATTTAGTACAGATTGGTTCAGTAATATTCGCGGTTAGTGATCAAAAACGAAAAATGGCTTGTCCTTTTATAGAATAGTATAAATTATTATTGTAGTAAATTTTCCTATTGTAAATCTTTTAAGAACTATGATGATGATGTAGTTAAAATTTGGTTCAGATAGGTTCATTAGTTTTACTAAAACGCTATTGTCGCTTGCCACATATTCAATTTTTAAATTTCACTGGAGTCCACACGTCACACCACATATTTATAGCTTTTTGAAACACAAATTAATTTAATTTAGTAATTTTATTATCAATTTTTAGCTATATTTAACACCGGATCATTGTAACCTCTCTTGAATGGCGCTCGCTTTACTACACACCACATATTTATCGCTTTTTAAACAGTAATTTAATAGAAAATATATATAAATTTTATTATTGCTAAACCTTCCTTGAACTATATATAACTTCAGGCTTCGCCCTCTTTTGATCTTAGATAATTTTAAAATCAAATGATTCATTTTTTGGATTTTAAATAAATAAATTTTAACTGCCCGTCGTTACCGACTACTTCATCATTTACTTGACAAACCTTCAAAGCTCCCAATTGATTTCAAAAGACTCATATACATGACGGTGATATGACCTGTCTGGACGTACGGATTTGAGCTTTGGGGCTCCACTAAACCATCCAATTCATCTCGTATCCAATCCTTACAATCCAAAATCCTTAGAAAATCCTAAATGCTCCTTACTTCGTCACAAACAAACTTATCCACAAAGATCTTGATATACCTATCAACCTAACTTAGCTCAAACCAGATATCTATCCTTTCATAGCAAACTCCACAATCATTCAAACCCATTAGTATCACAACTTGCTTCTCATTCAATTCCAGATAACTCTCCGAGGCGTCTGAAAAGAAGATGGCCTCGGGACCTTCTAATATAGTGCTTTGTTATATAGAACCTTTATAAGTGCTACCAATGGGTAGTTGCTGTAAAAGCGGGCCATTTTAAATATAAGAAAACGATAACGCCTATTATTTTATTTTAATTTTATCAATATTTAGCCAATTAATTATTTCGTGGACAACCCAATTATATGAATTTTTATATTTGTTCAATTGCTCCCATTCTGTTGACTAGAGTAATGAGAGGTTGTTATATAAATTAACTCTTGATTGAGGAATGAGCCCACGATCATTGATTGCCGAGTATTCCAGCGAAAGGTCAATTAATACCCCCTGATCAGAAATTAGTTGAACTAGGCGAGCTATAAGCTAAAGTTCACTCAGAACTAAAGGCCACCTTGCTGAGAGGGACCTTTCTGTACGAACTTTAAATGTTCAGGGCAGTGAAGGATTAGCCTTTGCCGAGGTTTATGACCTCTTTCACTCAACAGTGTTGTTTAATCTATATTACCTCTTTGTAGTACTATCTACTGTTTCCGTAATGTCTTCCTGGGCTGGGTATTCTGAGAACTGTTTGACCTTTATACAATGATTAACTCAACAGGAAACCGATAAAAGTAAAAATAAATTTAAAATGATTTCGCCGTGTATTTTTAGACTATATTTAATTCTTTTTATTTAATCCATAAATTTCCGTTTCCATTTAGGTCTCTTTGCTATATAGTTTCACTGTTACACTTGGTATCAGTAATCATGGGCTGATCAAAGGATAATTTTTGTCTTTATAATCATTACTATTATATCAACAAAATGGGAGCATTTGTACAATAAACTCATTCTTACGATCGAGTTTTCCACAAAATAATTAATTGGCTAAATATTGATCAAAAAATTATTATTAATTTTTTATTTATTCTTTCCTTATTATTATTATTTTTATTTATTTTTTTTAATTTTTTTACAAAACCTTACATAATAAACTTGATACACCTTTTGTCCTAGAATCTCTACCCGTCAAGTTTTCAAAATTTTAACAAAATCTTTCATCTAGAAATTGTTTCTTACTTTTTAAGAAAGCGATAACTGAAGATGGATAGGGGTCACCTGTGGTGTAGTGGTTAGCATAGCAACCTACTAAACCCAAGATCGCGGGTTCGCAGCCCGGCAGATGATCTTAGGATTTTTTAAAGGGAGTAAAAAATCCTTAGCTATGCCGTCCTTCGGAAGGGACGTAAAATGGGGGTCCCGAGCCTGTGCGATGTCAGGTACTCGTTAAAAATCCCTATCCTAATTATACCTGGATAGGCAAAATTTAGAACTCCCACTGTAGCATCGTCCGATTAGCCATAGCATCATAAAGTGACGTTAAACGAAATAAACAAACAACTGAAGATGGAGTGTTCGCGGTTTAAGGCTACCGCTACCACCTAAGCTTGTGGAAAATGAAATTTTCTTCTTAATCAGAAAATAATACAGCCATTCATTGGGTTTTAGTTCGGTAACAAAACAGTTTTTCAGAAAAAAAATATAGTTTTTTTTCCACATATAATTCATATTTTTCGATGTATTCAATCTGAATCTATACTTTACTGCTTACATAAATTTAAGTGTTAAGAATAAAGAAAAATAACAGTTCTAGAAATAATAATTTTTTTTATTTTTATACTTCAAATGTAAAAAACCACTTAAAAAAAAATATATTAAAAAAAACAACTGACTTTACTAAATTTCCTACAAATTATTTTTTGTAAAATCCACTATTTAAGTCATATTCATATGCCCTCTTTAGATCGTATATATTATGACAGTAAGTTATGATGTAACTAGATAGTCGAGCGGAGAAAATTCTCGGAAAAATACTGAAGTTTTTTAATAATTAAAATTGTTTTTTATTAAGTTTATTTTATACAGATATTAATTTTTTTTTCGACACTAGTTTTTCCAAAGGGCGAGGTTGAAATTCCGATTCAGCGCCCCCAAAACGTAAAAATCTGTTGAAAAAAAAAAAAAAAATTGGAAACTCTTGTTTTTGCTATAGGGACAGGACATTTCAGTCAGTAACCAGAATGGGGGAAAACCTGGTGGTTGTACGTAGATGCTGATATCATATTCCTAAGTTTTATCAAGCAGTATAACTTCCTTATTATTTACCTTCATTCACTTTCATTGTTCAGTTATTATTTCCTTTTTTTTTTTAATTCGTTTCAATAGTTGATGTTTATTTAAAACATTGTTTCAAATAAAAACAGATATTTTAGGATTTATTTTAGTTCTAAAAAATTTCTTTCCCCAACTATTTTCGACCTCCTTTCTGGCCAAAAAAAAAAAAAAAAAAAAAAAAAAAATGTATTCAAAAAATCTGGGGCTACTAAAATCTTTTATTTATTTTTTTCTGGGCTGATTATGTTTTTAATCTTTGAGAAAATTATAACAAAACAAAGGATTTTGTGTAACGATTTTTTAAATGTTCATAAATATGACAGTTTGAGATACATGAGGTATTGTTCCATAAGAAAAATATAAAATGCTAACAAATCTTTGTTTTCATTTTTTTGCCGACGTTTCGGTCTTAATCATGACCACCACCATCAGTTCTACAAAAGATATATGCAAAATAATATACAGAATAAATTACAGAAAATAAAAACTATATGGAAAATAATAGACTTTCTTGGTGAAAATACAAGTTAATAAAAACATAAATTGTTGAAATAATAAAGAATAAAATAAAAATAATTTAATAATGTAATTATGTTAAGATTATAAAAATTAATAAATGTAAGTAGGTTATACACAGGATAAAATATATAAGGTAAATAAAAATGAAAGCGAAAATAATGATGGCATAATATTTTTATTAATTACTTTTAAGCAATAGGAGATTTTTGGACTTCATACTTCGTGTTACACTCGTAGCATATCTGTTAAACAATAGTAATGAACAATATTCATTATGAAATAACAACTTTGAAGTTATTGTCCTTGATTGTGCAAAAAAAATTGTTTGACGAAAAATGAGTCCGATTGTTATGTTGATTATGATTGATGAATAGAACTTTTGAATGTATGACAGACTATTTCTCTTGTGGTTACATTCAGATCTTTCATATCTGCTCACTAGGCTAAGATTTCGCTAAGTTAACCTCTGATCTCGGTTTGCTAAAATATCAGCACGTCAAAGTCGTTACGTTTCAAATTGTTGCGAACTCTGAGCGGTTTCAGCGGAGGCCCATAGTCTCCCACATTAGCTCCATTTGGGCTTATTATGTCTATTAATATGATAATATATAACTAGTGCTTCTGTTGTGGGATTATGGGCTCATAAATCACTTGGTCAGCATTTAATGTTCAGACTTTGATGATTACGTTCATGTTCTAACGTTTTAGCGATGTTATGAATTATGAAATGGAAGATTGAAAATAAAAAATAAAATTTCTTATGACTTCTTTAAATATTCAGACAATATATACTTCCTTTTCCATGTATAGTTATACTTAATATAAATGTACCATTGATGTTACTGTACTTTTTTAAATTTATGTTATACACTTCAAGATATTGATATGTATTTTTATTCATATTATAAAATTTTATATATATATATATATATATATATATATATATATATATATATATATATATATATATATAAATGTTTTTAATTTGTACGAAATATAAATTTCGGTTCTGACAACTCAAGTTCTATTGAATATGGCTTCTATGTTTTTCAATTTCGGGTAAAATGTACACCCTACTCAAATCTAAGTATTTCATCATCAATAATAATATTAAATTATTGAAACTGATAGTTAAATAATAACAATAATAAATAAAAATACGAATATTGAATAATAAAAATATAATAAACCATATTTCAAGGAACTCAGATGTTGCTTACTACTATTTCTTTTTATAACTAACAACCATCCAATGTTTAAACAAATCATAATATATTACATAAATATATCGATGGTTGTCGTAAAGAAGTCAAACTAGCTTGAAAACGAGTTATTATTAACCTTCCAAGAAGGATTTCTAATTTCTGCTTTTTGAAAAATTGGTTATGTTGTAGTTCTTAAGGTTATTAAGTATTTATTTTAGTGCAAATAGTGTTATTTTTAGAATAATTAGGTACAGGATTTTTGAAAACGATTGAACTGCTCAATTTTGACTTATCGACTTCTTCACGTCATCCAGGTAAATAATAAACAATGTTTAGCATTTATATTATTGTTAAACTAAATGTCGTTAGCAGAATTTTTTTTTATTTTTTAAATATATGTTTAATAATTAGAGAAAAAGTTTAGTTTAGACGTTAATTGTCATTGAAGTGTATTTGTGTGTCTAAATTTAAAAGCTGATCATAGAATCAAATACGTATATTGCAGTTTTACTATTTTAAATTTTTTTTTTTTTTTATTCATTTTCTTATTTATTTATATTTACAACTGTACAAAATAATATACATTAAGTAAATGTGTTGATAGTGAATACAATGGCATGTAAATAACTTGTGAAGAACTACTCATTAGTAGCACTTCAATAAAATCTACACTAAAAGGTCTCTAGGCCATCTTCTTTTCTGACGCCTCGGAGGATTATCGGGAATGGAGTGGGAAGCAAGTTGGGAGACTAGTGGATTAGAGTGGTTATGGAGCTTACAATGGAAGGATAGGTATCTGTTTTGTGCTAAATCAGCAACATGTGGAACATTAAGATCTTTATGGATTAGTTTATTGGTCACAAAATAAGGAGCATTGAGGATTTTTCGAAGGATTTTGAATTGTAAGGATTGGATACGAGATGAATTAGATGGTTTAGTGGAGCTCCAAAGCTCAACTCCGTACGTACAAATAGGTCTTATCACAGTCATGTATATGAGCCTTTTGTAATTTATTGGAAGCTTTGAACGTTTGTCTAGTAAATGTTGAAGTAGTCTATAACGACGAGCAGTTTCTTGTCGTTTTATTCTTGTATGTGGATATATTAAATGTTTAATTTCAAACGCGAATTTTTTATTACATATTTATTTTAAATATTTTATTAAATATTTAATTATTTTTAAATATTAAATATCAGGAAACTGTAGTCAAATTTTTGTTACATCAAAAAAATATAGATTCGTAGTTAAAAAGTATATTGCGTTTTATAATATTCTACATTGAACGATCCTTGAAATGGGGTACCGTGTTATACACTTTTTCTAATTAGAATAATTAACTCAGAAAAATCTCCTTAACATTGCGTAAAAGCTTTGATGTGTCAGGTATTCATCTAGGTTAACGCATACGCGTTCTTCAAGCCCCTTAATCTGTTCAAATGCTGCGACTTGATTATCCGTACAAGGAACTCGATTTTACAGTAAACAATTAACACAACCATAGGTGTCAGGTAGTCCAAAGAGGCTATTATTCCAGATTTAAATGACCGCTTTTATACTTAAGACCTCGTTTAATGCTGAAACGGAATGGGCTGCAGTAATTCTGCCATTCTATAGGTTACTGTTTCAGCACCATAGTTGTTCAATGTTCGGCGAAACCTGATTCGAAGTATGAAAAGGGCTTGAAAGAACGTCGACGTTCTAATCAACTTAAGAGCTCACTCTAAAACACGGAGCTTGTACCTGGAATATTGAAATTTCCCATTAAGGGATTGGACTGAAAAGTCTTGCAGTCTTTAGCAACAATGAATATCCAGTGGCTGAACAAGGAGCTAACAAACCATTAGCGTTTCGTATTTTTCGTAATTAAAATCGCGAAATTCTTACGAAGTAATTCTACTTTTACATGAACTCTAGACAGTAATTATGATAGTTTTTCTTGTATTATTTTGCTTTGAACTACAGTTTTAATTAGCCTAAAAGTACGCTACGGAATTGAATCTTGTTTAGTTATTAAATTGAGTATTTATAATAATAATTTAATATTTACATATTCATAACTGATAAAATGCATGCGTCTCTTCCATATAGACACTATGGGCGTGAAAACAATTAAAAAAAAAAAAAATACTCAAAACTGCTATTTAAACTGTCCAACAAGCTAGGAAAGCATTGGTCTGGATATTTTGCGAAAATGTTAAATAATTCTTCAATATATCAAAACCTTTTTTTAATTTTTGCTCACATCCAAAAATTTAACTCTCTTATGTAATAAATATTAATTCTTGTTTTTATTGAATAAAGTAGGTAATTCTCCATTTTGTTGAAGGAAAAAGTATAAATCTTATTCTGTAAATAATCTTATTTTCTATTATAAGTATTTTTATTTTTATTTTCTTATATTCTTGTATTTTTTATTATTTTAATTAGCCTAAAAATAGGCTACGTAATTACATATTTCTTAAATTATTAAATTGAGTATTTATAATAATAATTGAAAATTGACATATTCATACCTGATTTATGCAAAATGCATGGAGCGTGATTATTATCGAATACACGCCTCTTCCATAGAGATAATATGGAAGTAAAAACTATAAAATGAAAAAAAAAAAATGTACTCGAAACTGCTATTTAAACTGTCCAAGAAGCTAGGAAAGAAAGTATTGGTCTAGATATATTGTGAAAATGTTAAATAATTTTTTAATATATAAAAACCTTTTTTACTTCTTGCTCACATTCAAAAAAATAACTCTCTAAATCTTTTAATCTAAACAAAGATTAATTCTTGTTTATATTGAATAAAGCAGGTAATTCTCCCTTTTGTTGAAAAAAAATATTATAAACCTTATTTTGTAAATAATCTAATCTAAAAATATATTTTTATTTATATTTCCTATGTATATACTTGTTGTATTTTGTACTGTTTCAATTAGTCTAAAAAAAGGCTACAGAATTGAATCTTGTTAAATTATCAAATTGAGTATTTCTTTCTAATAATTTAAAATTGATGTATTCATACCTGGTTTCTGCACAATGCATGTAGCGTGATTATTATCGAATACACGCGTCTTCCATAGAGATACTATGGAATAAAAACAATTTTTAAAAAATACTCAAAACTGCTATTTAAACTGCCGATCATGCTAGGAAAGCATTGGTCCAGATATTTTGCGAAAATGTTAAATATTCTTTAATGTAAAAAAACATTTTTTATTTCTTGCTCACATTCAAAAATTTAACTCTCTCATGTAAAATTATTTTATTTTATTTATTTTTAATAAATGAAAAAAGTAATTCTCTCTTTTGTAAAAAAAAATTGAATTGTTTTATCTTAATTTTTTTAAATTATACATATACTTATTTTTCTTATAGACTAGTTGCATTTTGTATTTTTTTGTATAATAATATTTTTTATATATAAAATTTTATCGTTTTAATTATCGTCACAATATTTTGTAATTTTCAATTCTCTTTGAATGTTTTGCTATCTTAGTTCTACATTCGGTCCTGGATCGACCTCTGGTTCTGGAGACCATCCTGGGGCAAAACCTGGCGGTTGGCCGTGATAGTTCAACACATTACCTCCTTGTATTACCGTTGGTCTCGAAATACTCCTTAACAACGAAATACTACTTACTTGAACCCTAGACACTTCATGGGTTTTAGCGGTCCAAGTTTAGGTTCAGTTCTATATAATCCTAGCGAAAATAATCCTGTGGTTGGATAAATACATAAACTAACTTTTTAAATCATTTTTTTTTGGGGGGGGGGGGAAATATACTCTTTAATATTATTATCCGTTTTTATTAAGATGCTATGAAACTATTAATGGAGATGGTGGAATGTTTTTTTAGAATCTTGTTATAATATAAAGATATCGTTTTTATAATGTCTATCTTATAATTTCGATCTTTGATTTTATCTTTCTGTTTTTTTTATAAGTATAAAAGTATGTTTTATAATATTATGCGTGAATTTTTATCTCTCTGTATTATTATTATTATTTTTTTTTTTACAGTATACAGGTTATGTTTGTTCTTTGACAGGATGTTCTGTGATAATTTTAAATACCGTTATGATATTATTCCATAAACTCTTAAGAACTTTATGGAGGATATTAATTCCTTATTTATTTTTTTCTACCTTCAAAATAATATATTAATAATTTTTAGCGAATTTGATAGTTTTAATAGAGGCAGGAAGACTAGAAATATATATTTAATACGATGAAATATAGTTAATAATATACAAGTGAAAGTATAGTATAATCATATCCCTGGTTTCTTTTTATTGCTTAGAAACGTACTAAGAACATTAATTATAAATTTCGAAATTTTCCATTAAATTTATAATTAATTCTTTATATGTACACATTTGTCTATAATCAACCAATATACTTCTTTATTTAATTTGTATAAATATATACTTGTGCAAATAAAAAATATTTAATGTAAAAAAAATACACCTCCCCGGCGGGGAATCGAACCCCGGTCTCCCGCGTGACAGGCGGGGATACTTACCACTATACTACCGAGGACTGGTTGAGAGGTGCCTGAATAGTTCGATACATTAAACTATTTTAGTCATGTGACACATTTAAAAGTATCTGCTTTAATTTTTGCATATGATAATTGAATTATTGATTTAATAATATATGTACCTCAGAACCAGAAGAGCTAAGTCACACTAGGCTAACTTTTCAGGAGATCAACGTAAGTGGACTTAACCTTTGTCTGGCTCAATCATAGGTAAGGACTTACGTTGTTACAATCCTTTGAAAATAGAAAAGGCAATTTTTCAAGGGACTTAAGTAGTTATGGCTTAAAGTAATATAAAATTCTACTTACAGTAGGACAATAATCTGAAAATTGTAAAATTTGGACTTACGCTCTTCTGGTTCTGAGGTACAGAAATGTTATGGTAACACTATGACTTATGTTTTTTGTTCAAACGCCCATTCAATTAATAATTGTACCTATTTTACTTTGTTGTCGTGTTTGAAAAATGTCTTATCTTACAAACCTGTAAGATATCTTAGCTGCATGCTATTAAACCGTACGTTTAAATTTAATGTTACCATTTTCGCAACATAAAAAAAAAAAATGATGCATTCTTTAAAAGTAAACAGGATAAAAAGAATTTAGTAAACCATAAATAATAATTAAATAATTATGAAAATAAAACTAATTAACCACTTGAGGTTTGCATGATGACATAGAAGGATCAACAAGTAGGGTTGATGAATTGTTTTCTGTTGGAATTTTTGTATTCGAAGACTAGTTTGAAAACATTAGCATCTACATAGATTATTATATATATTAAATCTTTAAAAATATAAGACAACTAATGAAACATGTAGATTTCACCGAAGGAGGTAGATTAGTTTCTGAAATATATAATATATATATATATATATATATATATATATATATATATATATATATATATATATATATATATATATAATACTGAAATATATAAAATATATAATAAAAGGTCTTCCTTTTGTTGAAAAAAAAAAAAAAAAAAAAAAAAGACACCCTGTATTGATATTATTTTTAATTTCTCATTTTTTTCTCGTATTATCTTTTATCTTATCTTTATTATATATTAGTTATATTTTGTATTCTGTTAAATACAGTATCAAAGTGAAATATTTTATTTTTTTAGTATTGGAACAATTTTAAATCCTATCTGAATTTTTAGCTTAAAAATAATCATTTTATTTTGTTTATAATTTGGAACACACGTACTTCCCGGTTAAACTGTTCCATGACTAGTTCATGGATAGGGCTCATAGAGCGCAGCACTGACAAGATGTCTGCTACAGAATATTTTTCTCTGTCACTCTGATCTGTTTAATTATATCATTTTAATAAATGTTGATTATAACATTATTTATCTGATTTAAACATTGTGATTATCAAAATAAGAGACTATTAACGATTGTTATAAAAAGCAAAGCAAATACCACTTCTTATTTATTATAAGTTTTAACTGTGGATGAAATATTCAATTAAAAAGAGTTTGAACCAAAATTTTTCATTAAAAAAATTCAATATTTTAAATTAATAATTGTACAAGACTAATTTACTGCCATTTTAAAACGTAATTTTTGAATTTGCACCTTTCTACAAGCTAAAAAAAATCAATGAATTTGCAGAATACTAGAATATGAAATTTGAGACATAAGGGGAGGGGTTATTACCCTTAGGTACCTAATGATGACTTTATTTCAAGGTATGTGTTTCTTCAGGAGATCCAGCATCGATAACTAAAATCATAGTCTTTGGTATGAATTATCCCGAATATTTGTTTTACCCACAATTTGTATGTCTGTTGGGATGATCATAAATTTTGTTGTGAATTATTCTGTATTTAGTTTTCAGTACAGTGGGTGAGTTTAATTCTGCATGCAGTGTTCTGATACTTATGTACCATAGATATAATGTACTTAGACACATTGTGATTACAATCTTTGTATTTTATGTTAGCTTTGATCACAATTAAACTAAGTAAATTAATATTAAATCTTTTGTATATTTAATATCAATATATTTAAATAGCTTGATATGTTTATTGAATGAAATATGACTATGATATAGGATTATATCTACTCATTAACTACTGCTGTTATTTGAAATTAATTTTTCAAATTTCTATAAACAATTAAAAATTTCTTGGTTACTTGGTCTGTATTTCAGCAGTAATACTGATTTTATCCTAATATTTATAGTAATTTATTGAATGTATACATACGTCTTTTATAATATCAAATATTTAAAGCCTAAAAAAAGAAATATACTTGAAATTTATTGAATGTATATTATGATATAATATTTAATAAATTTTTTAAACGTCTTGCATTTTCTCTAAAATTTAAAGCCTACAAGAAAAAAAAATTAGGTCCCACCGAGATTTGAACTCGGATCGCTGGATTCAAAGTCCAGAGTGCTAACCATTACACCATGGGACCGCTCTGTCTGCTGGGGGCTGATAGTTGGTCGTAGCATTAGTCAAAACAATCCTAAGATGTACTGCATTTATAATAGTTGTCTTAGGTATTTATTTATATACTTCTTAAATATCAATAATACTTTATTATATTTTATTTTGAAAATCACTAGTTTTATAATCTTATTCATCGATACTAGTATGCTCATGTGTATAATGATTTAATATAGAATCTAAAGGAAAATCAATATAAAACAGTTGATTCCTTTTACTATGTCATTGATTATTTACTAACCATACAACGAAAAGAAAGGGTTTTTAAGAATTAAACAATAATAATTGAAAAACTCCATATTTATATTTATATATATTTACAGTGAAACTTCGATTTTCCGGATATAATTGGGGCCGAAACTGATCCGGATACTCGAAAATCCGGATAATCAGATTTTCTATTGAATTAGGGTATTTTATTGAATAATTAAAAATTTGGCTTTTTATTTTTATAAAATTATATTTATGTAACAACAAATCATGACACAGATCTCATCCGCCAATTTTTTCCCTGATTTGGCCTATATCGTATTTTACGTGAACTCCGAACCACGTTCCACAATGTCTGTTAATAAACTATTAAAAAATAAAATTGTATGTAATAAAAAAAAAAAACAATCGTACCTTCTATTTATTTTATTATGTATTACTATTTTTTTTTTTTTCACAAAACATTTGATTGCTGAACAAGACGTTAGGAAAACTGGAAAGCTGGAGGTTGGTAGGACCATTAGAAATTGTTTATACGAATCGTCATAAACAATTTACAACAAGGTTTTTGTAAATAATTTACAATTTATAGAAAGGTTTGCTCAGTTGGGGAATTCACTTTGATATCTTTATCAGATGTATCATCATTCGATTTGATTGTTTTTAGAATTTGGAAAGATCGTGCGGCGAGAGATAAAATGTAGGTTCATAAAAGAAAAAAAAATTGTGATTTTTTGCTAAACCTGAAACTCTTGATTTACGTTTATAATAATGTTACTTATGTATATTATTATTACAAACATTATGTATTATTTTGTTATATAGTAGTTATATGTGTTACGTCTGTTGTTTTAAATTATTTTTTCTTATATCCTTCCCCAACTTTTTTAAGATCTCTATTACAATGGAGTTTCGAGTAAATCAGCTCATAAGCTAATTTATTTAATTGATATAACTAATGTCACACATATCCTAAAGTTGTTTCAAAAATTAAAGAAAACAGAACTAAAAAAAAAAAAATTATTTATGTATTTTACATCAAATAAGTCACTTCATTATCGAAGAACGGTTGTTGAAATTCAAAAGAATCTTGAAAACTGCCAGAGTATGAATTTACAAAACAATTTCTAAAAATCGCTTACGATATGTTTTTTAATAAAAGTATTAAAGTCAAAAAGTATTGTAGTGAATATTTTTTGCTAGAACTTCTGACAAATATTCCGAAAAGGGTTAAACCCGTCATGACGGGTTTAATTTGAAATTTAAAAAAAAATGTATATTTTTAAATTACTTGTAATCATCCTTGATAATTATTATTAAACAATTAACTTAATTTTTTCTTTTCAGGTAAGTCCTCTTTAAAGCTCTTAGTTCTACGATACGCCGCTAGGTGGTGTTACTATGTTGGAAGCGATTTCTAGTTCCACAAGCTGTTGGTAGACTGCTCTTAACGTCTCTTGTTATCAGGTTTGCTACTATTTCCCCCAATAATTTTATTTTACCATTTGTTATTTATTTTAGAATATGCATATTTTTTAATCGGCTTAAAGTTAAACATTCGTTAAAATATTTTTGATGATTTCTCTTTTTATTTAGAGAAAACATGATTGCAACACTAAAAATCTATAGTGTCACTTAAAATTTAACTGTCAATTTTTTTTTTTTTTTTTTTTTTTTTTTTTAATTCCTGTTATGTAGTCTTATTGATTTTGAAAATTCCTGTCGGATTCGAAAAATCTTCTAGTTTATTGTACTCATAATTAAGAATTCTCAGTTAGAATTGTTTTTCAAATATTACTCTAATAAAGAAGGTAAGATTTTTAATTCCTCTAATTATCTAATATTAAATTTCAACTGCAATAAATGTTTTTTCACTTTACATAAAACTTTAAATAAATGTCAGATAACTTTTTATTTCTTATTAACAAATTGCTTTATTATATTAAAAATAATTAAAACGTTGTTGAGCTATTAAATATAATTATCCTTTACTAATTCTTGTACTGATGATTTGTGACTTTTTATTATTTAATTTTTATTTTAAATCATTATTTATTATTATTATTTTTTGCAATATAATTTTTTTGCATGGTTTTCTTTTAGCTGGGATTTATAGTTTTTTTGTTGTTTAAAAAAAAAAAAAAAATTTATTCTCAAAGATGTTTCAATGCCAATTTAGACACGCTCTAGGTCTCTTGGTGTTGCTAGGATCGAAATTTTGCTGACGATTCCCCAGTTGGAAATTTTATGGAAAATATTTTTTGTAATATAACATTTGTCTGTAGGATCTACTGTTTAAACGCTATATTAGTTTGAATGAAATAAATCCTTTGAACTGAGTTTATTTTAATTATTTATTAATTGTTAGTTTAAATAGAAGGAATACAGATTTGCTACTTATTTGTGTTTTGTTGATTTTCAAAAAGCGTTCGAAAGCATTTTTCATAGAAGTATCCATGAGGCCCTACAAGCGATAGGTATAAACTACAAATATATTCGCATAGTAATGCAGCTGTACAAAGATATGGAAGCATTCATTGCTACAGAAAGAAACGGTCCAAACTTTGCAGTCAGGAGAGGAGTGCGCCAAGGAGATCCTCTATCACCAATACTGTTTATCTTAGTGTTGGAAACAGTATTTTGGCGTATAGATTGGAAGAATGCCGGCATAAAGATAAACGGAAGATGGCTAAACTGTCTCCGATTTGCAGACGATATTGTTTTGTTGGCGAGCAATGCAGCAGACCTCAAAATGATGATGGAAACTTTACTGGAGATATGTACAGAAGTAGGCCTCTCAACTAATTTTGATAAAACAAGCTAATGACGAACGCTGAAAAGGTAGATATAAAAGTTGGAAATCATAGCTTACAATACGTAGAAGATTATAAATACCTTGGACAGTTGGTCTCTTTTACAAATAAATCTTGGAAGTGGACAGAAGAACATCCATAGGTTGGGCTAAGTACTGTTCGTTGAAAACAATAATGAAAAACGATTTCCCAAAAGATATAAAAAAGAAAGTGTTTGATACATGTATACTTCCAGCCGTCTCCTTTGGTAGTCAGACTTGGTCCCTAACGAAAGCCCAAACAAGGAAACTGAAAGCTGGCAAAGAGGAATAGAAAGAAATATGATAAAGATAAGTAGGAAGGAGAAGATTAAGAGTTGTATCATCAGAGAGAAGACTGGCCTGAAAGACATAATTCACCATATCGAGAAGCAAAAATGGGAATGGGCGGGGCACATCTTAAGGAGAACTGATAAAAGGTGGTCAATGGAAGTGACTGTTTGGTCACCCTATTACTACAAAAGGCGAAGAGGAAGACAGTTGAAAAGATGGAGTTACTTCTTTAAGAAGAAAGCCAGACCACTATGGTGGAGAATGGCAAGGGACAGAGATAAATGGAAAGAGATGTGGATCCAAATCGCGGACCCGGCTTCCCAGTAGGCTGGTCACCTGGGCAAGTCTAGACCTATACTCCCTAAGGGAAGGCCCATGTTCAAACTCACAGAAGAATTTTGTTTGTAAATATGACAATAATTGTGGACTTATTTGTAGATATGTTAAATTTTATTTTTATTGTATTTATTTTAATTATGGTTTATTTGTTGAGTTATGGACATAATAAAAGGCTATTATTATTATTATTATTAGTTTAAATAATTTGATTCTTTTGATGTTAAAATGTAAATTTAAAAACAAAGTCTATTATAGATAGACATAAATCTGATTTATTGTTTTTCCCAGTCAGGACAAAATTAATTTTTTTTTTCCAAAGAATTTTTTCGTACCTTAAGGCAATTTTCAAAACTAAAGTCTTACCGTCCTTGATTTTTAGGCCTGATCTTGGTAAAAGTCCAATAAATTCTCATGTCTTTGATGACTAATTGTATTTCCCCACATTATGATAACTGTACATTCACTATTTTCAGTCATACTTAATTGTTATTCGGTTGGGAATTATTTCCACTATCGCGGTAGTCCTGATTTATTCAGACAGCTATGATATAATGGGAATTTATACCCGCTGTTGCTTACACCTAAGGTTAAATGGGTCATTCCTTAGATGTAAAGTGGTGGAATGAGGAAACAGTTAGGTTCTTTGTTGCTTTTTTATCGCGATAGATCTAGCATTAAATAGACCTCTATTCTAAATGATTATTATTCGTTTTTCAAATCATTTTCCAAGATAAATTACAACAAGATCAATTTGTTCACACCCGATACTAATATGTACACGCAATATGTCGGGGATAACAAGGCATTTTTCTTCATCGAATTTAATGTAACTTAATATTTTTTCTTAAGTATTAATTTAATACTTAAAAACTGGTGGCTGGTGGATATGATACGGATATCATCCTTGTGCTCCGTAATTTAAAATTTTCTTATTTATTTATTTTTTTTTTAATCTGGGTTTCTTTCTCTTATTTTTCGGTCTGGACTAAAATTTATTGCTCAGGTTGGGAGACGTTATTTATTTTTTAATTTAATTTAATTGTTTACACATTGTTTTTTTAGATTAAGTATTCGCTTATATATTAACATACATAATACCATATTTATATAACAGTTTTTTTTTTCAATTCAAATACTGTTGAACTAAAAGAAACACCTAATATATGATACGTTTTGAAATAAGAACTGATATTACGTTTTAAAAAAAAAAAATTAAAATTGTCCACGAATCACATTGGTCTTGCTATTCTTAAGAAAATTCTTTACTCCGGGAGGCTTGTTTTTCAAGTGGTTTGTGAAAATATAACTAATATTATATCATAAAACTTGAATCAAAAGTTTATCTATGATAGATAAATACCAATAGCAGATGTAAGATTTAAAAAAAAAAATTAAAAATGTAAACAATAGATGTCAATTGTGTATTCTACAGACTATTTAAAACTTAAATAAACAAATTTTTTTAAATCACTAAAAAAAGGAAAAAGAAACAAGTACAAAAACAGAAAAAATAAATATTAATCTACAAAAACTATACATATTATATCAAGGAAATTCTTCCGCTGCACAGTAAATCATTACTTAGGTATATATTAAGAAAAACAAAATTGATAATATAAGTACATAATTTTTTTTTATTATTTCTTTCATGAATTAACACTACAACAAGATGAATATTGTTATTATTAAATGATCATGTTTTTATAATTCAGATTGTCATTTTGAAATCTTATTATTGTTACTTTGTTTGAAAATAAATTCTGCTATTGTGAATCGCGTCTCCATGACTTTTTGTAGATTTTATCGAGTAAAGTTTATTGTTGATGTATAAAATAAACATGCTATAATTCTTCTTATTCTTTTTATTATGTTGCTTGGTTATTATTAATATTTTTATTTAATTTTATTTACATATCCTACATATCCTTAGTTGGTGGTATTTTTTAGATTTTAAGTTTGTTGTTTGGTTTAATTGTTTTTGTAAAAATATGTATAGTAATAGTAAATCACTTCATATCAATTTATGTTTTTAAACTCATTTTGTACTGGGAAAAAAAAAATAGTAAAATCAATAAGGTCGATTTTTTTGTAGTGTTTGAATGTCGATCATGAGATTGAATGAATATCTGGTGATAACCGCTTAAATCTTGTTTAATATTAATAACCAAATTTGTAAAGGTTTAAGTTAATAAGTTAACTAATTTAAATTTAATTAATACGGTTATATATAATTAAATTAATTTAAAAAAAATTAATATTAACTAATATCTTTATCAAATTATATTTTATAGTTTAGTTTCATATAGAGTTTCTAATGTCCCTAAATTTTAGTTGGATAGACTCATAGCCCGTAGAAGCTACATAGGCATGTTCCCCCCTCAGCTCCCTCCCCCATGTCGCATAGATCAGGGGCGAAGTGCCGACGATGCAATACTCTCAGACTGCTCCAAGATTTATGGTGATTAGTGATCGGACCGTCTAGTTCATCAGTTATCCACTCCGTGGTTAATTGGTGAGTGGCTATAATTCACGGTGTAATACCTCAGCTAAGGTGGGTACCGCTACCTTCACTCCTGTAACTGTAAGACAGTCTTAGCTGATAACTGTCAGCATAAATAGGTCTAGGTGTAACTGAGTTCAACTTTTACTTGAGAGACCTGTTTGAATGAAAATTTAAATAACTTCAATATTTTTGTTTATAATATTTTATTATGTTGTATTTATATATATATTTATATATATTTATATATATATATATATATAAGAGTGAGAAGTATGCTATGTGATAAGGATGTGACGTTAACTGAGCAGCGCAATTGTATTATTGAAACATTAAAAATAGATTGCTGTGTAGATGATTGGGACATGGATTCTGAGATTATGAGTCCAGTGCCTAGAGGAAAACTATGGCCGTTCAGTGATTTCCGAACATTTCAAGCATGTGTGCCAGATTACTTACTAGACTTATTAGATGTAAATTACATGAAAGAAATTTTCAAATAAAATATCTTTTAGACCTAGTAACCTTTGAGCATATTTTTTTAGATTTTCCCTAAAGCTATTAATCAATACATTACTATTATGTTGTTCTTGGGCGCTACAGTCCTTGCAGGACCTGGGCCTCTGCCACCATCCTTCTCCATTCCTCTCGGTCCTTCGCCAGGTTTCTCCAATTCCGTATCCCTAGCTTCCGCAAATCCTCCTCCAGGTCATCGATCCACCTGCGCCTGGGTCTGCCTCTCTTCCTTTTTCCTCCTGGCGTGCCATCCAACATTTTCTTTGGTAGCCTGTTGGGTTCCATTCTTTCGACATGTCCCAACCATCTAAGCCTGCCTTTCTTAATGGCACTGAGTATATCAGGCTCACCGTATTATAGCGCAATCTCGGCGTTGGTTCTTATCCGCCACCTGTGCTCCTCTCTCACAGCACCAAAGATCCTTCTTAATATTCTTCTCTCCCAGACCAGCAGTGCTCTTTCGGTATCTTTAGTGAGAGTCCACGTCTCACTGCCATACATCACAATTGGTCTTATTATAGATTTATAAATCAACAGTTTTGCCTTCCTTAAGAGAGTTTTACAATGGAGAGCTTTTTGTATTGTATAAAAACATCTGGTCCCTGCAACCATTCTACTCTTTATTTCAACATCCAGATTGTTCTTCTTCTCCGTTACGACTCCTCCCAGGTATTTAAATGTACTACAGCAGTGAAACGTGTCCTCCCCCACATCAACCGTATCTCTTCTTCCCTCTGACTGTCTGGAGGTTTTCATATATTTGGTCTTGTCCATGTTTATTTCGAGACCCAAATTGAGTGCTGCTGTCCTGAATTCTTTAACAGCACCGGCCAATGCTGTTTCGGTTCTACCTGTGATAACTACATCATCAGCATATGCCATGTGCTGTGTAAGGCCATTGTAAATAGTGCATCCTGGGTTCATCTTTATTCCTCGGATCGCTACTTCTAGGGCGAGATTGAACAGCACAGGCGATAACGGGTCCCCCTGTCTCAAGCCACTATTAACTTCAAAGCTTTCCGAGATGCCTACTCTGGTTTTTACTTTGGCCCTTGTTCCTTCTAATGTCATTCTTGTCAATCTAATTAGTTTTTCTGGTACTCCGAGTGCCCGTAACGCTTCCAGCAGCTTTCCTCTATCGACACTATCATACGCCTGTCTGAAATCAATGAAGATATGGTGCAGATCGACGTTATATTCATACGTCTTTTCAAGCATTTGCCTAATAGAAAATAGGTGGTCCGCAGTTGATCGTCCTGGACGGAAACCACTCTGATATTCTCCGAGTATTCGTTCACTCCTTTCCACCAGCCTCCGACATATCGCCACAGACAGGACTTTATAGACTGCTGGTAGTAGTGCTATGCCCCTGTAATTCTCACATTTTAGTTTATTTCCCTTCTTATGTATAGGGACTATAGTAGCCTCCCTCCAGTCGAACGGAATTTTTTCTTCTATCCAGATGTCCCATATTACCTTGAAGATCTCTTCCCAGGTTTCTTCTCCTGCGTATTTTAATAGCTCTGACGGAATTTCGTCAGGTCCTGGGGACTTATTATTTTTTAGTGATAGAATTATTTCTGTTATTTCTTCTTTGTCAGGTGGGACCTCCTCATCAATATCTTCATCCTTGTCGGGTTGGTCCGTCTGGTGAAGGTGATTGTTGCATGTCTCAGGATTTAACAATTCTTTAAAGTAATGCTGCCACCTACTTTTTATTTGGTCACTCTCAGTGAGAAGGTTTCCGTTTTGGTCTAGGCATAGTTCCGTCTGTTGTTTAAAGCCCTCCCTTAATATTTTGACTCCCTTATAGAATTTTCGGCTTTCTCGTGCCTGAAAATTCTCTTCCATCTCCTCAAGTTTGCCTGTTTCATATGCCCTTTTCTTATCTCGTATTATTCGTTTCGCATTTCTTCTTTTCTCAGTAAACGAGTCATATGCAGCACGTGTTTTCCTTTGGAGCATCTTTATCCGAGCCTCATTTCTTTCTTGTACGGTTCTCCTACAATCGTCATCAAACCAAGGATTCCTCTTAATTTTTGTCTTCTCCCCAAGAACTTCCAGTGCCGTGTTCCTGATATCTTCTTTCAATCTCTTCCACCTTTCCTCCGCGCACAGCACTCCCCCAGGCCACTCTTGGTGTCGGTGCTGTAGTCGTTCTATGTACTTTTGTCTTGTGGATTCTTCCATCAGTCCCTTCATCTCGAATCTACATGGTTTTTCTTCCAGATATTTCTTCCTTCGTGCTAGATGTTGTTCATAGTTCGCCAGAACCAAAAAATGGTCCGAGCAGCAATCCGCCCCTCTGTAGCCTCGTGCATCTGTAATATGAGCGAAGTGTCGTGCGCTTAGTAATATATGATCTATTTGGCTCCTGGTCCTGTCCCCTGGGCTCATCCATGTTTCTTTGTGAATCTTTTTGTGGGGGAACATAGTCGTCATAATCTTCATATTTTTCGCCGTAGCGAACTCGATGATTCGGAAGCCATTATGATTCGTTTTCTCATGGTTGCTGTGTTTACCAATTGTGGGTCTGTATATTTCTTCTTTGCCTATTTGGGCATTGAAATCTCCGAGTACAATCTTGGTGTCGTACTGTGATATTTCGTCATATAGCTTTGCCAGTCTGGCATAGAACACCTCTTTATCAATTTCTTCTGCATCTTCGCATGGTGCATGTACACTAATCAGTGAAATATTGCAGAATCTACCCTTCAATCTGATACTGCAAATCCTATCATCGACACAGTTGTATCCTAGCAGTGTATGTCGGATACTTTTTCTAATCATAAATCCTGTGCCTCTCTGATTCTCCTTTGTACCACTATTTATCAATAGATATTTCTCAAGTGATATCACTTCAACATCTCTCCATCGGATCTCCTGCAAAGCAACCACATCCACTTTATATTGCTCCAGTACCGATTCTAATATTCTTCTCGCGCCTGGTTGCAGTATACTCTGCACATTCCAGGTGCCGATCTTCAGTCCACGTCCTTGTTTCTTTTTCCTTCTCTTCTTCTTCCTCGATTGCTTTCCTAAGGCTGGTGTTGGTTGGGACCCCCCCGTATCCGAATGGGTCCCTCCGGGGACTATATTTGTATTAACCTTCACCATTCTTATAGTTTTTTTTCGTTCTCCCTCTCATTCCGGCAGGTTCTAGACTGTTCTTATTTTTTATAGAGGTGAGGTCGCCTATCCCTCACACTCAACCCTCCTCCTTTATCCAGGCTTGGGACTGGCAGCGGTTCACCTAGCATCACTAGGGGTAGCAACACTACATCCACTGGCGGAGTTACATTACTATTATAATAAGTATAAATAAAAACTATGTTTATCTATAAATTTTCTAAGACTAAAGCGACAAGAAACTGCTTGTCGTTACAGACTACTTCAACATTTACTAGACAAACGATCAAACCTCCCAATTCATTGCAGAATACTTATTTACATGACTGTTATTAGAGCTATTTGGACGTACAGAGTTAAGCTTTGGGGCTCTACTAAACCATCCAATTCATCTCGTATCCAATCCTTACAATCCAAAATCCTTCGAAAAATCCTCAATGCCCCTTACTTTGTCACCAATAAACTTAGTTCTCTTGCTTCCCACTCCATTCCCGATAATCCTCGAGGCGTCTGAAAAGATGGCCTACAGATCTTCTAGTATAGAATTTTATTGAAGTGCTACTGATGAGTAGTTCTTTTCAAGTTTTTACATGTCATTGTAATCGTTATCAGCTCATTTACTTGATGTACATATTTGTACAGTTGTAAATATCAATAAAATGATATATATCTATATAAAATCTATAAATTTTTTAATTACCTATATCAATCAATCCTTCTATTTTCTTGATCTCTAAATAATTTTCATTTATAGTAAGATGCTAGGTTTATCTATTTCTCGCATCCCCCGTCGCGGTTTCGCTCGCTCTCATCAGTAAGAACTTAAATAATTTTAACTAACAATTGAAATTTTATTACTTCATCTATAAAAATCTTGTAGTGTAACATGAAATTAAGAATTATATCCTTATTGATATTTTCACGCATATAAATAATTTTTAACCTAGTTCTATTGCACTGATAAGGCGTTTACAGATTATCGAAAAGCATGACTGGACATCAATTTTTAATTTTAAAATATGAGTTGGTAATCCAGGTAATCCTTGTTTCTAACACTCAACATTGTACATTTAATTTTTTATTTGTATAATAAATTTTATTATTAATAAACTTTCCTAGAGCTATGAAGATAATATTTTGTAAAATGTTGGTACAGTTGGGTTCAGAAGTTTTACCATTGTAAACTCTATTGAGGGATGATGCCAACCACACTGGTCGATTTTCATCCACATTTCGCACCACATATTTAAATTATTTTAATGATTTAATTGAATATAAATAAATTTTATAATCAATGCTCCATATAACACCGTACCTTTGTAACCTCTCATGTAGAATGGCGCTCGCCACCTATCGGTCAATTTTTAAACCTCACTGGTATCCACATATTAACGCTTTTTTAATAACATATTAATTAAAAATCAGCAAATTTATTATTGATAAAACATCTATAAAGGTGTTGTGATTAAAATTTCGTACATATTGGTTCAGTAGTTTTCGCGGTTAGTGATCACAAACGAAAAATGGCTTGTCCTTTTATATAATAGTATATATATAGATTTCTTGTTTTTTATAATTTTTTATGGTTACTAGTATACAATCTATATAAAAAAAAAATTAATTAAAATATTTTCATGAATGTTACTTTAGCAATGCGACTGTTAAAATGGGTATGCAAAGCAGTTCGATTTAATAATGACCGAATTCCAAGAAGGGTTATCAGTTTAGAGCCGTCAGGTAAACGTCCGAGGGGTAGACCAAAGCGTAGATGGGAGGATTGCATCAGGGCTGGTCTTGTGGCTTTGGGTTTTGATGGAGTAGGTTGGAGGGAGGTCTGTCGAATGTTAGTGGTGTCGGTGCCGAACCTTTGGGTTCGCTGTCTTTATTGATTTATTATGAACGTTGTATTACGTAACATCAATATTACTTATTATTTATTATCAACTTACAATTTTTATTGTTAGTCTATGTTACTATGGTATGCATTCTATTAATTGATGAATTATTAATTTATAGTTCAGAATTGATTACTTTATTATGTCCTCTTGTTATGTAATAAATAAACTTTTAAATGGTAAATTAAATCAAAATCAATTTAATTACTACAGAGCACATTACTACGCTAAATTTAATATCAATCTTCATTATGGGGTTAAGTTATATTTTTAAGAAATTCATAAGAATTAGGTTTATATTTGTAATTGGTGTGGAAGTAGTATTGTTAACTCCTCCCCTACTCTCTTCTCTCTGTTATTGATATAATATTTATAAAAAAAAGTAAAAGTTATCTACTCAACTGTTGGTGCTATAACTAATCGATTACTGTTATTGTTCGATTTCATCGAGTTGGATATTTCTATTTTCGATTTTCACATTGTGAGGGGAATGATTAAAAAAAAAAAAAAAAAAATGAATGAAAAATAATGAATAAAAAAAAATATTACTTATACACATCACAACCTGTCCACAGCAATGGCCATAAAATCCTTCGACTCAAAACCACTAAATGCAAGTCAGCATGGTCCCATTTCGTGTGTGAGTGGGTGTCTGAAGGTCTTTATTTCAGGTCGAAAAAAAAAGAAACAAAAAAACTTCTTTTGAAGATCAAATGTTATGTCGTTTCCTATTTATGACGTGTTTTTTTTTCGGTTCTTATGTAGTCGATGCTATTTTCGTCTCAAAGGCATTTGTTATAAAATCATTTTGTTAGTATATTACGTAAGCTTAATTTGAATACTCGCACGACCACTGTTTCGAGAAGAGAGATTGAAATTGAAATTTTAATTTTTGTATTATTTCATCATTACTTTCATAATTATTCCAATTTTATGACTATCCCTAAACCCAATAATAAACTTATTTGCAGTTTAAGAAGGCAGCTGCCTGAAGATCTATTGTAAAATTTGACAACGCAGTTCTTTCAGCTTCTCTCATAAGACTGTTTGTAGCTTAAGCGCTCTCAACTCTGCCTCCAACGGACTTGCTTAACCGCTCATATAGTGGGGAGAACATATATTGTTGTCCAACATCTGAGTATAAATAGTGTGAACATCTATGAATATGTTAGTATATAAATATACATCCTTTTATCAATAGTTTAGTTTACTTTATTATTGTTATAAGGGATGGTTATGTACTTAGGAGTACTGTTACTTATTGCCCTTAATTTTGGCATATTGTAGCATTTGCCAAAGTTCAAGAAAAGAAAAGAAAACGAGTTCAAAAACATGTTAAGAACTACTCACCAGCGGCGTTTCCATATATAAGTTATACATTATATAGAGTCTCTTGGCCATCTTCTTTTCAGACGCCTCGGAGGATTATCCGGAATTGAGTTTGAAGCAAGTTGGGAGACTAGTGGATTGGAGTGGGTTTGGGGTTTTGGATTGTAAGGATTGGATGGTTTAGTGGAGTCCTAAAGATCAACTCCGTATGTCGAAATAGGTCTAATAACTGTCATGTAAATGAGTAAAAAGTACATTTAATTACAACAAAAATACATTGATATATCCAGCATATGACCAGAAATGTGATGGTATTTCTTACAACACGTTTTAATGCTATACTCAGGACAACTAAATTCCCTTTTCAATGGAAATACGCACGCATATTAATGGTACTGAAACCTAATAAAAACACCACTTCTTCGGACAGACCCATCGGTCTACGTCCGATTTGCTCAAACATTTTTGAAAAAAATCCTGTATTGATTTATTTAAATTGCAACAAAAATATATATTTTACTTATTAAATTTATGAACTTATAAAAATACTTACGAAATTTCAAATTATTTATTTATGTCAAATTATTATTTAGGTTATTACAAGAAAAGAAACAAAAAAGGGGGCTATGGGGGGGGGGGGATGCATGTCATGATTTCATTAATGCCATTAGAATTTTCTTCCTGTAGATGTACTCCCTGATAAAATGATCCTGCTTCTTAAAATAGGGTTTATATAGAAATGACCGTTTCGTCGAATGCACGTATCACAAGAATAAACACATTTATTTTATTAATTGTTTATCAACAATTTATTCTGTCTTTAGAATGTTAATCTAGGCTTAATTGTCAACAATCAACTGCCTCGCTAAGGAGTTCTTGCTAATTGTTTCTTAAAAAGCAAAGTGAAGGAAATTCTTGAAATTTGAAGACATTGTTAGAAAATGTTGTTTAGTTATAGAATCTGTTTGTAAAAAAAAAAAAAAACTTGTTGTAAAGGGGGTGTCCATTACGAGCGAACTGCATGGCGTTGGTTTTAAAAATGTTCTTGTCGAAAATCCTTTCCCTAGGAATAAGGGTGTTTTTTGCATTCACTAAGAAGTAATCTTACATTTGCTATTGATAAACGTACAATAAACTTTTACCTCGATTGCGTACAGTTAGATAGTGTGCAATCGCAAATTCTGTTCCAGCAAAACAATACTCGATTGCATACTTCTCATAAAACTGAAGAAAATCTTGAAAAAATGAATGATGAATAATAAATAAAATAACATAATATGTTAGAATTGAGTTTGAAGCAAGTTGGTTGACTAATGGATTGAAGTGGGTATGGAAATTACTATGAAAGGATAGGTATCTGGTTAGGACCAAATCTGCAACTTATGGAACATTTTGATCTATGTAAAAATGTAATTTCATCATTTTATTATTATTCATAGTTATCCTTCCTTCTTCTTTCTCTTTCTTCATATACCTTTCAGTGTAAAGGAGCCTCAATCCATCTGTACCAGTCTTGGCGGTCTCGTAACATCATTTGTTTTATCGTTTGATTCATAGGTACCCGCAGGTGAATAAATTAACACTAATGTTCTTCTTAAAAAGAAAAAGAAAAGTAATCATATAGGGTAAATCTAATTAAGCTGGCTAGATTAATCCCACACTCATTCTGAACCACTGCTATACGACTCTTTTATAGACGTATTGCGTTCCAGGCGGTTGTTTTGGTTTAGAGAGTGTGCCGGTATTATTTCAGCTAGCTACCGGCTGATCACTAATAGCTCCAGCAATAGTCCTGGCTAACTGTATCAGCTCCGGATGGGGTTTCTCCCATCTCCAGGGTACGGAGGTGGTTAGAAAGTGTTAGGAGCTGCGCTTTCCTTTCCGTTGGGGATTGCGTGTGTCATGCGGGCTTATAGCTTATAAAGCAACTTTACGACTAAATGTGTGCAATAAATATCATTATGTATTTATAATTTTATTATTAAAAAAATAGCGGCTGAGATAGATGGGACAGGTAGAAAGAATGCCTGCTGGTGGAGTTCCTAAAAAGCTTTTGTATAGGCAGGAGGACGAAGACAAAGAAAACAACCGCGAAACAGATTGACAACGGCAAAGATATAATTAAGTCTTTTGAAGTCTGAAGGTGGAGGAGGCAAGCTCTAGACAGAGCAGATTGGCACGGCATTATAAAACTGATTCAAAGGAGACCCAAGTTCTTGATCTCGTATATCCAAGAAGTAATGTAAATACGTGTATTTTGAAAGATAAGTAATTATGATGTTTTTAAAATTTTTTCCTAATGTCCCCGTCCATTTGTATACTCGAGTTCTTATAGTATGTTAACAGATAACCAATAGCATTACTCCCTAGTAACATTGTACTTGAGGTACGGATGATGCTAATACATTGCAAGTAGTTTGATACTTCTCCATATTTTTTTAATTATATACATATATTCTTACGTATGTATTATATCGCTAATTTCCTGCAACGACATAACTCAAAAACTTCAAGTTGCAGGACAGTCTTGTAAATAAAGTACAGGACGATCTGTAGACATACAATGGTGACATATCCTGCTCTCTCTTAGTGAATAGTTGAAGCTCAAATATAACGTTATACCGACTGAAACTACATTGGTGAATGGTTCATTATACAGTAAAAAGCTCCGCATAACCCAGAAGCTTGTTTTTGAGTTATGTCGTTGTTGCAGCAAATGATGGATATATATATATATATATATTGTAGCTAGCTTTATTTTTTGATTGCCTGTATAACTTATTTAATTTTATTGTAATCTGTTTTTTGTTTTTTTTTTACTGTAGGGCATGGTTATGAGAATGATATGGTCTAGAAATGTCTTCGAAATTTCGAAATATCGAGTTGATATTTCTTGACTAAACCTCAAGAATTGTATTAAACATCTAATATTAACAGTCGAGAAAATAAATTTCCTTTATATTATTCATTATTTTTTCTATTCAATGTCTTGATTGATGATATCTCAGTGTAAGCAAAAATGAAATGAATGTATAATTTAAATAATAAAAATAATTTATTTATCAATTTATTAAAATTTACATTAGTACAAATATATACATCAAGTAAATGATCTGAAAAAGATTACAATGACATGTAAAAACTTGAAAAGAACTACTCATCAGTAGCACTTTATTAAAAAATTCTACACTAGAAGATCTCTAGGCCATTTTCTTTTCTAACGCCTCGGAGGATTATCAGGAATGGAGTGGGAAGCAAGTTGAGAAACTAGTGGATTTGAGTGGTTATGGAGCTTACTATGAAGGTATCTGGTTTGGGCTAAATCAACAACATATGGAACATTAAGATCTTTATAGATAAGTTTATTGGTGACAACGTAAGGAGCCTTGAGGATTTTTCGAAGGATTTTGGATTGTAAGGATTGGATACGAGATGAATTGGATGGTTTAGTGGAGCCCCAAAGAACAAAAAAAAAATAAAATAAGAAAATAATTAAAAAAAACAATTTAAAAAAAACTTTACTGCCGTTTCAATCGGTTGCAGTATTCCAGCAGTTCCTTCTTGCATTTCTAATACGATGCTTCCTGTTGTAGAGGTTATGAACCTTCGAGCATTACATAACCAAATTCTTGTCTTCGTACAAGTGGCAGTCATTTAATTATTTTGCAATAATTAACCATAGAAGTTTTCCTTTACCCAATTTTTTTTTTTACTTCTTCCTATGTTCCTCCTTTCCTTGTCCAGGAATGTTTCTTTTGCTTAGAATTTTAAAGAAATACTCATGAATTGTAAATTCTAAAATGAGTGTTGGTACTAAATTATCATTTGCTAAAATCTTAAATTTTTAACTTATATCAGTGTTTATTCATAATTCTTTGGAGTTTTATTTAATTTTTTAAATATTCTCTCATTCTCTTTCTTTCCCTCCCCACTGACACACACTCTCTCTCTCTCTCTCTCTCTCTCTCTCTCTCTCTCTCTCTATATATATATATATATATATATATATATATATATATATATATATATATATATATAGCATAGGTTCTAGGTAACAGGTAGAAACACTATGAAGGTAAGCCGGGGCGTGCAGACCTTGGCTAGCGAACAGGTTTTATTACCCAACTGAAGCAATATCTTCACTCACGTATCCGTTGTATGATGTGGCTTGTGGGGAGCTATCATTTCTTATTAATATTCTATCAAGAATTGATTAACAATCACCTGTATGTTGAACAGTTATTAATTCAAGTAGTGTTATTGTTTCAGTCATACATTCGATGAATGAATGATACACAGAGCTTATATCCAATGTGAAAGTTGCTGTTACTGAAGCAAAACTGTTTTATTTGAATGGTTTATAATAAGTTTTAGGTTGACATTATGGCATGACTTAATTGAAATTCTGTTTCAAGATTCATTTTTCTCTACTTGACTCACTTTTAAAAATGCTAAAGATAAAGGTCCAATTTTTCCGTTTCGTGGCATGGAAAACGCTGATGCATCTTAAAACCTGCTTTACTAGTGTAGTGTGTCGTAATAAAATACGTCTTTAATCTTTTTCTTAGCATTAAAATGTAAATCGCTCATAAATCAAACTTGCGTGACAAACTAAACTCAGTGAGCAATCACAAGTGACAATCTGTACCTGAACGGAAAAAACACGCAGCAAAGAAAATTCTCCATAAGGAACTTAAACTGAATCCAATGCTGAAGAAAATAAAACATTATATATGTTTTATGTTATATAAGTCCGCATTATTTACAAATGAATACTTCATAAAGTACGGAACAAACTATTGACAGAGAAGTGGAAAAAAATGCATCCATATATGAAAAATTAAAACATCTAAATATATACTATATACTAAATTAACTATTCACATATTAGCGGAAGATTGATTATCAAGGAGGTTCGGGATATGTAATGTTTAAAATAAGTTATGGCAGAAGCTTTAAGAATTAGGAATGCGTAGGATATTATAAAATGGAGGTTACACAAATGCTGATAGAATTTTCAAAGGATGCAGTACTATGGGATTGAGTATACAGGTTGAAAAGTTGGGACCTTACATTCAGGAGATGGGCAGAAAAACGCTTAGTTATTCCTATTAGGAATATAGGAAGTTTTTTTTTTTTAGTGATTGGAATAAGGAAGTACCGAAGAAATATTGCCGTCTGATATTGAGAAAGAGTCACCCTAGCTTAGAATACCGGCACACAATATGTGACCGCCTGTGGATCCCAAAGATGAATCTACTGAAACAGTTGATCTGTCCCTTTATTCTTATCTCAGGGATTGAAGCTTTCGACGATTGCTGATCCATATGAAATTATAACTACAGATTCTTAAAATAAAATATTTATAATAGGTTTCAATTTTGTAAGAACGAAAAATTTGTTTTTATTTTTATTGGATAAATTGTTTCTTTCTGAACTTAACTCAAGCATTGCACTGAAAATAGTGAACAAACCTTTTCGTACTATCTGTTAAACTATCTTAAGATTATTCGTCAACTTATCTCTAACATCCTGAGACTATCTCTTTATCTCTAGGTTTGCGCTGTTGGCTAACCCAATATGTACCAAGTATTTTAACACAACTCTATTTCGGACTCGTCCGGTCCATTGCCCGATTGCGCTCCGGTACAACTCTGACCATAAGTATTTCGAAATCCTTCTTCAAAATTTTACAACACATCTCATGGCTTAATAGTTACACAATAATAATTGTACTAATAGAAAGGGGAGAAGATTACATTTGGTAACATGGTACAAGTTTAACCTTATTTAAGCACTGTATTTTGTAATTAAATAAATAATGTGCAATATTAATGTAAAATGTGCTTTATTTATTTTATTTATTTTTTCCATTTTATATGATACTCAGTTTATTCCAAAAGTTATACATTTTCCATGGCGTCACATGTATGAAATGATAATGCATGTATGAAATAATTTCATTATATTGCATATGAATGAGGATATGTTACAATTAATATTTTTATCATTGTTGTCTTAATAAATAATACATCATAAAATAATAAATAATCTACTATATATTTGTCAAATACCACTCACTCATTTAACACGATATCTCAGAAACCACCGAACGGATTGGAATGAAATTCGATATGTAGCTTCCTCTACGGCCGTAGGTGCTCGCTAAGTAAGGAATTAAAAAAACCGTTATCACGGCTAATTCGCGAAAAATGCGATTACAATTTTTATTGGGTGAATATTAAAAGATTAATTGTCATATGGTATTTGGACATAAGCTAAGTTAAAAAATAGGTTAGATGTCTAAGCTGCACACTTTGACCACAAATTAGGTTCCTTATAGTTGTAAACAAACAAAAATACAATCGATATCGAAACCTATAATATGGTACTTTCTGTGAACTCATGGTGGCTGCAGAGGTGGACCCTTACAAGTTTGAGTTGTTTTGTGACAAGAAGCTATTAAAAGACTTATTTTAAAGAGGAGGTTAAAATACTTATGTTCTCTGGTGATGACATGTAAGGCCAGTTCGATGTAGGGACAAAATACTGATAAGAATCAGTGAGTTCTATCAAGTGTATGATTCTCTTCAGTATCGCCTCACCTTCTACCATGGAGAAGATGGGTACAGTATTAACATCCCTCAGCGTGACCCAAACACCAATACACTACTTAAGAAAACTGTGTCTGCAGCTGATTTTTACACCTAAATGTTAGTGGAGCGAGGATTTGAAGAATCTTATTTACTTTAATTCCGTAATTTCCTCGACCAATGTACGCAAAAATAGAAACAGAAAGACTAAACTTTATTCGAAAAAATCAAAAAAGTTGAGAAGTTGAAACTATATTCACTTAAAGTATGCCATAAGAAAAACTGATGGTCCGGTATCAGAGCTGGGTAAGATGGGAGTGCTGCCTCGAAGCTTCACTGGAGGACTATCAAAATAATATAAAATTAACTTTTGCAAATTGTCAAATTTACTGATTGAAATTATTCTAAGAATGGAATTCTTTAGGTTTATTCAAATAATAATAATTATCAACGTTAAACTTAACTTTTACTAATTTAAGTTGTCCTTCATCCTAATGATATTAAACCGTAGCGGAGCAGGGTACTTTCAGCTAGTACATAATAAAATAATAATAATACATAAATATTAAATAATATAAATAAGGCATATATTCATATGATTATTAAAGTTTATGTACGCTATTCATTTAATCAGTGGATTATTTAGCGGATCGTAGGCATGTAAATCCTTGTAGTAAGATGTAATGGAAATAGTATTTTATAGAACATTAGGTAAGGTAAATTATAAGAAAAATAAAATACTATAAGTAATTTAAATTATTTATGATTCATTATTGTTAATGTTAAAATACTTTTTTTCCTAATGAAAAACAGCTGAATGTTCAGCATTCTCATCCAACTATGCACAGTTTTTTTCCACCCACATCATTTGTTATAAAACAATTAATGAAATTATTTATTGTATGTAATTAAGGCAGCGAATAATTATTTCATTGGGCATGATATAAGCTTTTAGCACCATTAGAGAAAAACATTGGGAAGGCTGCTTTTTATACTCGAAGCCCTTGGGTTTATTGATGTTTAATTTGTTTTATATCAATTCTATTTTTATTTTTACTTTCGTTACTAACAAGTATAGCTGATGGTCACGGGTTTGGTTGAAACTTTTTTTTTTTTGTGAAACATTAAACACGTATGTAATTTATTGTATAATTATAGCCCTGTAAAAGTCGGAATGTTTCTTTCCAAAAAGGCTTTAACATTTGATATTTTATGTTATTTGCGTTAGAATTCTGAAGGATAGATAAATATTTGGCTCACTCAACCACTTGCGGATATCTGTTAGATTAAAAACAATTTCAGAATGAGTGAAATATATCTTTATTTTTAGATTACACATATTTCAAATACATGTTTAGATAATTTTCCGGAAAATCTCTTTCATGGACTTTAAAAAATCATTCTTAATGTCATTACTTTATTAATTTGCCTAATAATGTTATTGGAATAATTAATGATCATGTATAATAGAAAACAAATTAAGAAGCGATTATGATAGATTTTTGAATATGATGACATTAATTTTGATTTAAAGTTACTAACAAGCTTTATAAGCTACAAGTTTTATACTGGTTAGTACCTATTATTCTTTTTGTTGTTATGGTTTTATTTATTTTTTTTTTTTTTTTATGTCGTTACAGACTACTTACATTTACTAGACAAACGATCAGCTCCCAATTCATTACAAAATACTTATTTACATGACTGTGATTAGACTTATTTGTACTTTCGGAGTCGAGCTTTGGAGCTCTACTAAACCCAAATTCATCTCGTATCCAATCCTTACATCCAAAATCCTTCGAAAAATCCTAAATGCTCCTTACATTGTCACCAATTTACTTATCCATAAAGACCTTAATGTTCCATATGTTGCTGAGTTGTCTCAACCAAGATACCTATCCTTTCATAGTAAGCTCCATAACCACTCAAATCCAAAGTTTCTCAACTTGCTTCCCACTCCGTTCCCGATAATCCTCCGAGGCGTCTGAAAAGAAGCTGACCTAGTGATAGAAGATCTAGTGCAGAATTTTTATTGAGTGCTACTGATGAGTAGTTCTTTTCAAGTTTTGACATGTTCTTGTAATCGTTATCAGCTCATTTACTTGATGTATATATATTTACAGTTGTAATTTTCAATGAATTGATATAAAATAATAGAAACTAACAATTAATACCTTTTCGAATAATTTTGATTATTAGTTTCAATAAAATGCAAACATTTAATCTAGCAATTTTTGATGTATCCCATGGTACTTCTCCCAAAGTTTTGATATACTGTTGTGAGATTTGTTATTAAATATTTACATGCACATAGTCACTTGTAAGCCTAGATGTAAGAATCTACAAATGACGTGTTGTGAGTCTTTGGTATAAAAACTTACTAACTGTCTGTCATGGCTTGCATACTAATAAGGCATGGGATGTTGCTGGGGTCAAGAGCTTCTGCCATTTGTATCTTTAATAATGTGAGAACTGTTTACTTAAATTATTACTTTCCTTTCCTTATGCTGGAATTTCACAGAATTACTTGAGAAGATAGACGTGATGACATCCTTATAGTGTAATTATTAAGCGATAAGAATATCCTTCGAAGCACGTGTAATGTGATCATATTTTCAAAGTGTAAAAACAAATATATATTAAAAAAATATATAGTAAAAGAAAAACAGTAGAAAGTCATCAATAACTTGCTATAGCAGTACGTGTAGTCAATAACTCCTCCATTACAGCTTGAAGTAAGACCCACATCAATAGTAATTAGTAAACACCCACATCCACATATATTAGACATGTTTTTTTCTACTTATAAATCATCTAGGCCTATGAAAAATAGATGTTGTCTCTGTATTACAATATAATAATTTTTAAGCCATCTGTATGAAGGTTCTTTAGCAGTACTCTCATATTGTTATAAATATAATATATAAATATTATTTTCATAAAAAGAATATTTTTTTCCTTGTTGACAAGAGGAACGCTTAAGTTGGTATTTATGATTATTTATTATACAATTCAGGTTACTTTATATACAATTATTGAGTTTATACTAGTTTTGAATGCTAAACATTCATCTTTACTTCTAAAACATACATAATTTTCAACAAATCAGAACAATGTTACATGGATTATATATACTAGAGTTTTCAAAAGTGTATGACTGTAATGTATCCGAAATATATCCACCGAGGAAAACGGTAGGGGGCAGGAAGGCTAAATTTAATTTCCTTAAATTTGAAATCTCCTCAGGCGGGTATATTTTATTTATTGTCTTGCGTTTTTGAAAACTTTAGTGTATATAAACCATGCAATATAGTGCTGGTATGTTGAAAATTTTGTATATTATAGAACTGAAGACAAATGTTCAGCATTCGAAACTATTATTCTAATAAAATAATTCCAATAGAAGTGGCAATTAATTCATCAATACTTATTGTTTTGACCCTTCTATACCATCATGTGTACCTTAAGTAATAAAGAACTTCCGCAATCTTAAAATCGTTAAATCCTGTAATATTTCACAGTTGTATCCTTAAGGACGAAAACTAATATATATGCGGCCTAAAGATGTCCGCTATCTTAAAATAGTATCCTTAAGGACGAAAACTAATAAAATCGTTAAATCCTGGAAGAAAAAAAATACTCACTTCAGGTACGAAAAAAATTGTTTCCTTAAGGACGAAAACTAATTAGTGGTTAAGAAGAGTGGCTAAGGATGTCCTTCGGCCTCCGAAAATCGTCAGATTCTGGCAGATCTGAAAAACAGTATCCTTATAAATAGCATACTTTGTCATAATTTTGTAGTTCCGATTTAGAAGTTATGAACTTCGCTAACGAAGTTCTGATCTTCAATGAAAGTCACCTATGTTTTTTTAAAAGTAATAATTGCGTCTAGTTTACATCTGGAAATACTGAAATCTGCACAAAACATGAGGAACAACACTAATGTCTTCGCGATTACGTGTTTGCTACCAAGGGAGGTATGGACAGCTTTACATTATTATTATTATTTTTTTTTTTTGGACTATTTCAACATCTCACATTGGAACCGTTTTTCTATCACTCGCAGTGAATCCACTCCTAGCTATAATAGTCTATAATTTTAGATGTTGGCCATTACTTAAAAACTTGTACATATTCATATTAGTATGTTTTAAAATCCTGTATCACTAATGTATTATGTTCCTCATGACCTGTATTGAGTTTTATATTTAAAACAATTAAGCTTAGAATTCCGAAACCAGTCCATTTTTAAAAATGTTTCACAGCAGATTACCAGACTGGTTTAGGAAGAGGCCTTATTTTTTTAATAGCCGTTTTCAATGTGAATTAACTACTTTTGGGGGAAAAAACTTTTTCCCTAAGATAACCTAGAAAAACTAAAAACTAAAAAATCTGGAAATAGGACTTTTTTTGGACAAATCTGGTTTTGGAACTCTACGTCATTGTTATCAAACCATTAAATTCTTTCCGTATTCATTCCCCTCAAAATCCTCAGTGAAGACCATAATGTTACTTACTATGACGATAATAGTATAGTTGACTGTTATGATGAATGGAGAAGAAGATGATGAGGGATGCAGTCAAAGAGGGACACCACGTCTAAAAAGAAATTCTTCAATACGTGACAACGTTTCGACCGGCCTTGCAGGCCTTCTTCAGGGCTATAATGAACAAATGACCCAGTCATCGTTCGTCTCCTCACCAGTGTGAAGAAGACGTCGAAACGTTGGCACGTATTAAAGAATTTCTTCTTAGACGTGGTGTTCCTCTTTGACTGCATCCCTCATCATCTTCTCCATCCGTTACTTACTGTGTCATATATAAACTAATCATTCTTAAGGTTCTCCAAGATTTTACCGAAGCCTGATAAAAAACACTACAATAGAGAATGAAAAAAAATTAAAAAAAAAAAAAAAAAAAAAAACCCTGTACCACTTACAACCCATGAAGGGTCTTGGGTTCAGTACTTGGGTAGGCTGTACTGTTTCTCCAATGGTTGTGAAAGGAGGTGATTTTTTCAACCGCCCGTTTTTTCCCCAATTAAGGGTACCCACTTTTTAGGAGGCTGGGTGTGCCCCAGGAGGGTCTCCCGACCTCGAATTCGATCCACGGCCGAAATAACAGAAAATAAATTTTCTGCCTTCAGCCGGACTCGAACTCGGGCCCGGGAGCATGGTAGTTAAGTGCCTTCCCACTGAGCTATTTAAGTTAATAAAAAAAATCAAGTTTACAATATATAAAATAAAATTTAATTAATGATAATGTAAAATAATTTGAAAAAAAAATTAAAATATGGGGCAAATAAGGCTCAAATATATGCTAGCACTGCTCTCTCAGCTGCTTGATTATTAATTTAAATAAAAACCATTGCTATCATTGATATTCAGATATGCATATTCATACGAGACCATTCACTGACTTCGCTTAAAGACGCCTTAATCAGGAGGTTGATTTATTTCATCGGCCTAATGCAGATGCAAATTGCAGCAACTTAAATGGCCCAGAAACCTGATGCCTACTAGGTCAGGCCTTTAAGAAGACATAGCAATCGCACCTTCACTTGATCTAGTTAACATCTGTTTCTATTAGATTATTCAGGTCAGGATATTTATCTACGTTTTTTTCCATTGACTGAAGGAGATTGATTACCCGTGTTTCAACATCTTTAACGCGCATTAATCATGTCCCCAACACGTATTTTTTGGATGAATTATACTCTCTGAGTAACTTTTATATATTTGTATAACCCTTTATTTTTTTTTCCACATTATCAAAATAAGTTCGTCATTCAAAACATAATTCCCCCGGCCATGGTGAAGAAGTGGAAAAGTAAAAATTTTGGTCTTTTCATCAGGTCACTTTAGATCGTTTTCCTGAACTCTGAAATAATTCTAAAAATACCATTTTCACTAATTTATATTAACGCTTATTGAAAAATACAACCAATTTTTGTTAAGTAATTTTCAAGGTAATTTGACTTATCCGTTCCATCCGACTTTTTAAACTGATGATGAAACTTTAACATTCGAAACTAATCTTTAAATGTTGATATAAATAAAAGTAGGAAATCATGCATCAATCCTAAACGCACATTGTGCTGTCAGAAATTAATTTACACATCAATGTTTTGCATTTTCTGCGAAGTACTGCAAGAAATGTATGAAAATCAATACATCGATTTCTCCCGGATACTTCTCGTACCCACATGCTCTTATAAGAAATCGTGAGTGAAAATCTCTCTGCCTAGCAGAACGCAATGACAACACCTAACATGGAGGATACAAGGAACATTTCGAAAGTATACCGAGCATATCAAACTGGATGACTCCAGAAGTTGAAACCTGCCACAGTCCTATTACCCTACTTTAACATGTTCCGAGTTTACAGGAAAAAAAAAATTAAAAATATTAGTAAAGAACTGAAATATATTTTTTATTATTTTTACCTTTGAATAATTTAATTAAGATAAATTTACTTTGTTATACAACTACCTGATTTTACGCTAGGAAAACTATTCAAATTAAAATAAAATAGGTTACTAAGACGCGTCTGCAATACATTTATATGGTACACACTTTTCAGTTGAATATCTATTTCATCAAAAAATAAAATTCACTTGAATGTAATATTTATTTTGTAAAATTATTTATCTTATTCTCCTCTCCTTTTATCTTAACATTTGTTTGAGAATGCATATCGGTCAAAGAAATTTGCACTTCCAGCATGTGGTCCTAAGTATACCAACATTAAGTTTTTTTCTCCATGCTTTATGAACCAATGTCTTCAGGAATAGCTTAGATTGTTAATTAGTTTTATAAAAATGAAGAATTAAAAATTATCAATAGTTCTTACATTAATTAATATTTACAGTCAGTGTACCAAAGTGCAGATGTGATTATTTTTGTGTGTTTTTAGAACTTATGATGAATGTTTACCTCGAAACCATTCTTTTTTGAAAAAAAAAATCCGACAGGAGTAGCAAATAATCTATGTAATGAAAGAATCCATCATAGTAAATACAACTGTGAATGAAATAAAAATGACAAAAAAAAATTCTGGCACAAATGTTTCTTTAGGACAATTTAAAATAAATTAACCTGGCTTAAATTGTATGGTCTTGGTTTTATTATAACTACTTTATCATTTATTAAACTGATATTTTACTTTTTAGAATAGAATAGAAAAATAATTTTATTCTACAGAGTGTCCCGAATTTAAATAGCAAAACTTCAGGAACTTATAGGGGACCGAAAAACTAAGACAAAAAGTCCTTTGGAGATTTGCTCGTTTTTGCTTAGTTTTAGAGAAAATCGCAAAAAAAGAAACAAAACAAGTTTTCATTTTTATACTTATTTATTTACATTTATATTTATATTATGTTCTTTTTAATGTAAATATTGCTCAAAATGTTGTCCTTTTGCACCAATGGAAGCATTGCAACTAGCACTCACTTGATAAATTGCAGCTAAACATTGTTCTGATGATATTTGGTTCACTGCTTCTATGATTCGGTCTCTTAATTTCTCTCTTGAGTTGATTGACACCGAATAATCTTTCTGCTTCAAGGTTCCCCATACTAAGAAATCCATGGATGTCATATCAGGTGATCTGGGTGTCCAAGGTACTACTCCACGTCCAATCCATCGTTGTGGATAATTTATATCCAACCAAGCTCGAGCAACTCTGCTATATTGAGCTGGACATCCATCGAGTTGGAACCACATTTCAATCCGCTGCTGTAAGGGAATGTCATCTAAATAATTAGAAAAGTCTTTCTCCAAAAAATGTGTTAATGTGATACCATTCAATCTTCCAGGTAAAAAATATGGTCCCACCAGTAATCCGTACCAAATTCCAAACCAAACGTTAATAGCAAATTCATGCTGAAACCTATTCTCTCTAATAGCTCTGGGATTTTAAGAGCCCATACATCATAATTTCTTTTCAAATGCAGCATATGCTCTTCGGATGCTAGTCTCAGGATTTTTATCGAAGTGGCGTTGGACACAATTTCTTCTCCGATAATCTGCTCTTATTGCTGCCTGGAATTGGTCGCCTTCATTACGTATTAAGAATGACCCAGTCTCTCGTAGTCTATTAAAAGTTAACGAAAAGACTCTTCGATTAGGCATTCTTCTATTTGGAAATCGGCGCGCATACTCTCGCACCGCTTCTAAAGCATTACCGTTACAGAAACCATACACAAAAATCATATCAGCGTATTTAACATAAGAATATGTATGCGGCATTGTGGCTGATGCTATTCACACAACAATATCTGAGTAACTGACTGAAGACTGGTTTAGGAATTATAATCCTTGAAGGAAGCTAAAATGTAAACAAATAAAAGAATGTAAAGGATAACATTAAGTTTTAACATATCTCACTGCCTAGCTTGACGAACTTTGAAAGGTGATAATTGCTACCAGTAACATTTTTGTTTTGTTTCCTTTTTTGCGATTTTCTTTAAAACTAAGCAAAAACGAGCAAATCTCTAAAGGACTTTTTGTCTTAGTTTTTCGGTATCTGTTCCTGAAGTTTTGCCATTTAAATTCGGGACACCTTGTATAACAAACTCGCTTAAGAATAACAAATAATTATAGAAATAAATACAATGATATTTGGTCAGATTTAATTTGAATAAGTAGAATGAAAGAGACAGATTAGAATGAAGAACATTTAAAAAAAAAATAAATTAAAAAATCATGGATCAAGAAGCACAAACAGCCAATGAAGGATTTATTATATTTAGTTATCACATGGAAAGGGGTACTGAGTTTAGAAGGACTGCAGCGTTTGTTAGGAAAGTGTGATATGGATTTGAACTGGGGAAGTTATCTTGATTTAACAATACCGAAAAATTTTGTCAAAACCCCCAGAAAATTTAAATTAGTTTATATACTGATATTTAAAAACGATTCATCGTATATATCTTGATAACATAAAAAATAAACATTTAGTTTATATATGTTTAGTATAAATTATATGTTTTAATTAATAATATAATTTAGAAGTATAGAAAGTCGAGCATTTCTTTAGTTTACGTGAATTCAATTCTCTTCCTCCGTCTAAATAAATTAGATCAGATAAATCCAACTGTTATAATAACATATAAATATTTGTATGGATTAGTAAGATGGAGAGAAAATTCTCATAGGTTTATAAGTCAGGACAAATGAGAAGAAATGAGAGAATTCCGCAAGGAGGCCCGTGCTTTCCCTCTACCGTTAGGCTAACTAACTAAAGAGGAATCAGAAATAGAAGAGACAGGACAATAAGAGAATTGCGGCTAAAGTGAAGGCAATTTGAGGATGAGGCTGCAGCACATTTCCTGACAGAGAGCTTCTGAGGGAAATTGCAACGTGGAGACATTTTTGATGCATCTGATGCACTAAAATGTTATCTTTTTAAACTTATTACAGTAACTAGTAAAGAAACTACCTATTAGTACCATTTTAATAAAATCTATATTAGATAGTCCCTCGCCATCTTTTTCTCAGTCGCTTTGACGGGTTATCGGGAATGAAGTGTGAATTCGAGTAGTTATGAAGATTTTTATGGATAGGTATCTAGTTAGGATTTTGCAAAGGATTTCTGATTCTTAAGATTGGATTCGAGAAGAATTGGTTAGCTTCAAAGCTCAATTCCGTAATTTCAAATACGTCTAATTACTACCCTGTAAATGAAACCTTTGTAATTAATGGGAAGCTTTGAACGTTTGTCTAGTAAATATTTTAGTTGTCTAACACGATGAGCAGTTTCTTGTCGTTTAAGTCTTGTATGTGGGTTTCAAGTAAGAAGTCAAAATGGATTCCTATGCAGCGGGTCTGTTCAACAGGGATCAGTGGAATATTTTAAAAGGAAGTTGTAGGTTTATGACGAAGAGTAAAAGTTATTTGATGTGATTTTTTTGCATGTATTTTATATTCTCCAATCTAGACACAATTCTTGAAGGTTTGTGAGATTAAAGTAATTGAGATGTGGTGAAAGATCCATTATTTACATATAACACCCATTTATCATCAGCGTAATTTTTGAGGACGTTGCTGGGATGATTCCTGGTAATTTAAAAAAAAAACAAAAACTTGTGTATTGAAATTTACTACTGTAGAAACAGATAAAGGAGGAAAATTGTGTTGTGAATATAAGTAAACAAAATCGCAAAAAAATAATAAAATCGTTCAAAAGCAACATAGATTTTTGTTTAAATGACCAGGTTAAATATTTCTAATAGTCACATTTTAAATTTGTTTACAAAATGAATGAAAAAATAAAACCAGTTACAGAAAAAACTGGATAAATTTAGCCTTGCTGACCCTTTTGCTTGTTATATTTCATTATGGCCGAGGCCCTGATATCTTTCAGAAATCCTTTTTATTTTGTTCCTAAGGTGTGTAACAGCATATTTGATTTTTTGTCTTAAATTTTTAAACACTGGCCTCACCACTTATGCTGATGATACATAGTTATTATCAGTAAACAATGATCTCTTCAGTGCCTCCTAAACACTCCAATCCCATATCCTAAACAGTCAAGAATGGTGTCAAAAATGGAGAATCTAAATAATCAAATCTCACCAAATAACCTTTAACCTTCGTGTTAAACCTAGGACTTCCTGCCGTGCAATGATATTCCACTAATTCCTGTTGAACAGATCCGCTACACAGGACTCCACTTGGACAAACGTCTTACTTGGAATCCACATACAAGACTAAAGCGACAAGAAACTGCTCGTCGCACAGTGGGACGAATGGCCCTAATTTCCAGACGCACTAAAAATTGAAACTATTTTATTGCAATCTCCGACCACTTTGCACCATCTTCTAACATCTTAGGAATTAGAAAATGTGGAAATTTTTCAGAAATACATTGTGAAAATGCTGTTTTAAAAATAAAAATGTAATGAAAATTGATTTAAAAATACACGAAATCCTATTTGGTGATTATTATTATTCCTGTAACTTTTTAAATTTTACTGACAATTATACCTCATAATCTCAAATAAAAAAAATACTTTCTATTTCGTACTAGTCTATTCAAACTAAAAAAAAATTAGTAGTGATGGTTTTATCATTAGAAAGAATTAGGATTTTATAAAACAATGACATGTGGAGTAACTTTCAGGGTGTTTCGAGTACATTATTGCGTGTTGAAGAAAACGTCCAAATTTGTCCAAAAAATTGACTTCATAGACTTTTTTACCTTAGGTATTTAATGAGATAATACGTTCTATTATTTTCCGAATATGGCCGAATTAACCCGTGGTTAAGTATAGTTTATATTTTTCTAATGTTGTAATTCGACCTAATTAAACCATCAACCTTTCTTTATTTTTATTTGTACCTTTCGCAGTTATGAAAAACAAAACAATATTTGTAATTTTTAGTTTAGAATTGTATTTTGTTAATTTCAGAATGTTTAGTCTTAGTTATTTTCTTTTCTTACGTTTTTCCACATTGCAGTAATGGTATTAGGCGCCCAGCAATAGGTGCATATATTTCTACGCGTTCTCATATATTTCTGGACATAACGCATACTTAAATAAATATTTATACAAACTATTGTTATAATAATACATAAAATATTTTTAGAATAATACTAAAATAATTTAACTTTAATTAAAAATAATTGAGTTAAGATAAAATTTAAGCAATAATTATCAAATGAATTTATGCGCTAATTGAAGAATAGAATAAATATTGGAGAAAAAAAATAATTGAATAAAAAAATATATAAATGAATAAAAAAGAGAAAAAATAGAAGAAGAAAAAAGTATATATTATTAGGAGTAGGTAAAATTATATAGACAGTTTATTTGTTGCGCTCCATGATCTCAATCCTCGAATCAAAACACGAACAAACAAAAATTGGATTTTTTGGACACACTATTGGTTAACAGAGCAAAATCTTGAAATGATAGGCAAAAACTGACTTCAGATTCAAATTCTACACCCTTAAAAACATACTCATATGAAATTTGAAGTCGATGCAAAAATTTTTAGAGGCTAAAATTGCGATGTCTAGAAAAAACACCGTTTCGTCCCACTGTGCGTCGTTACTGACTACTTCAACATTTACTAGACAAACGATCAAAGATCCCAATTCATTACAGAAGACTTATTTAAATCCATAATGACCTTAATGTCCCATATGTTGCTGAGTTAGCCCAAACCAGATATCTATCCTTTCATAGTAAGCTCCATCACACTCAAATCCATTAGTTGTTCAACTTGCCTCCTAGAGATCTAGTGTAGGATTTTTATTGAAATGCTACTGATGAGTAGTTCTTTTCAAGTTTTGACATGTCTTTGTAATCGTTATAAGCTCATTTACTTGAGTGTACTGTTGGAAATTTCAATAAATTTATTTAAATAAAAAAAAATAAATAAAAGAGTTATATTAGAACTAAGACCATACTGTTTAGGTGAAGTTAATTTATTTTAAATTGTCCTAAAGAAACATTTGTGCCAGAATTTTTTTTTTGTCATTTTTATTTCATTCACAGTTGTATTTACTATGATGGATTCTTTCATTACATTAAGAAAAAAAAAATGTAGGAATAATAAATCATTTGGCTCTCCTTTCGTATTTTATTTTATTTTTTTTTCAAAGAAGACAGGTTTCGAGTGAAACATTCATCATAAGTTCTAAAAACAAAAAACAAATCACATCTGCATTTTGGTACACGGACTGTAAGAAATAATTATAAAATCTAAGAACTATTGATAATTTTTACTTCTTCATTTTTATAAATCTAATTTACAATTTTAAGCTATTCCTGAACACATTGGTTCATAAAGTAAGGAGGAATAAACTTAATGTTGGTATGCTTAGGAAAAAAAAAAAATAAATAAAATACCCAATATATATAGTTTATATATGAAAGTGCTGATGTTTTGAGATCTTTGTATGTATTCAAAACTGATATATTGATAATGTATAACATTCGAAATTAGTTACCAAATAAAAGAAGTATAAATCAAACCATCGGTCCTGAGTAAACAATGTATTTTTTTTTTTCTGTATTGCTGTGAAGGATTCACCACCCCCTATGAGAAAGCCCAGTTCCATTAGATGGTTTTATTCCGTTTATGAGGATAGTCCGTAATTACTGCTTCAATTGAGCTATAAATTGGCATTCTGTCAGCTAAGAATGCTTCACAGAACGTTGATATATTCCGCACTGTTAGTGCCTTCCTTTGCGGATGCCTTGCGACAGAGGAAATATAAAGAAAAGTTATTAGAGGGAGCAAGGTGTGTTGGTGTTGTGAAGGTGTCTCTGTCCTTGGATTAGCCCAACGACTATCTCCCAACACTAAATTTCTATACGGGCATTTACCATTATGTATGCTGGTCACTGGTACAACGCTGTATTATCTCTTATGTATGTGCTCTGCTGCAGCATGTATCTGCTGCGAATTGCATGCTTTTAAGCCGTAAAATACAGAGGATAATTCGATTTACTAGCAGTTACTAATATAGTTCGAGTTCCAAGGCGATTGTGCCTTTTGTGTTGAAATAGCTTTGAAACGTTTCAATAAGTATCCGCTATTACGTTCGAATAATGTATTTGTAATCTTCGCTATTTCTTTAGTCTTTTTCTGAGCTATTATTATAATAAGCCTCATCAGAAAAAAAACTAATAAAACGCACAACTATAATACGATAATTTATTTTTATTATCCTATAAATTATTATTCCATGTTTTATTTATAGAAAAAGAAATAAGTTGAGGTTTATTGGTTTGTCTAATGGCAGTTGGCTTCATAAACAAGTATTGAGTCTCAGCTAATAACGTCGTCTTTACGACTCAATTTAAAAAGATCTGTTAAAAATAATAATAAACGTTATTTAGAAGGAGTAATTCGGTTCCGCTAGCTGAAACTGATTCATTTTTATTTATTTTTTTAGTATCTAACAAGGTCTCAGTTTTTCTGCATCATGTATCTATTTAAATGGAGGAGGAGATATTTTAAACAGTCAAACATTTAAATTTTTATAATTTTTTTTAATTTTAAACATTTTCGGTAGTATCAATAAAATTAAGATTGATGAATTTTTGCCCCTTTTGTTGTAATTATTAATTTAAAGATTAGTTTCATATATTAAACAATCTCCATCAGTTCTAAAAACTTAAAATAAATTTAAAACTTCGGCATTTTGGTACACTGATTTTATGTATTAATTTTCAAAATGTAAGACATGAAATCAAACTTGATACTACTCACTTAAGGAGACAGATGGGCTTCTAAAGCTAGTGAAGACAATCAATCCCTAGACAATCCCTTAGGACCGATGGCTAGTCGGTTTTTCTGTTCCTTCAATAAACTAATTTAAAATGGAACTTTATGGAGTATTTATATGGCTAAAAAAAAAAAAAAAAAAATTAAAATAAATTAAAAAACAAAAAAAAGATTTGTTTTAAGCAATTTTGTTATTTTTAATGATTCGAAAATTTTCAATTTTGTATATTTTTTTCACAACTAGTTGAATTCATGGTTGTTTTCATTTGAATTGATTGCGACGTTGTACTTCTACAACGTCTAATTATTGTATGCCCTTATATGTTCTTCTAATCTAAAGTGATCCTCCAGTTTTTCCCAGTGTTTTTAGCTTCATAGTCATTGCATGCTAGTTTCGATATTTTTTTAAGGGTTCCGATATATTTGTCTTGAAGGGAAATTGAATGACAATGTTTTTTTATTTTATTTGAAACTAATCTTAAATAAAAAAAGATCATTTGAAGTGGCTAATAATTTATACTAGTCGCAAGTATTTAAAAACAAAAAATTGTGATAAAGAGGTCATCGAAATAATAGAATATCTGAAATATTTGTTGTTTTTTTTTTTTTTTTTTTTTTTTTTTTTTTTTTTTTTTTTTTTTTTTTTTTTTTTTTTTTTTTTTTTTTTTTTTTTTTTTTTTTTTTTTTTTTTTAGGATTTTCTACTGTACATAGATTTTTTTATTGTCACTTTTCAATTTTTTTAGGTACTTTTTTCAGAGACGTCTCTATGATATCTCCATTATTTTCCGATTTTTTTCCTCTTCTATTTATCGATAATGTTTTGTTTTTTAAATTTTTTCACTACTTTCATGTTTTATTATGAATGATCGCCACTGGGGCTTGACTGTATTTTACGCTTACGTGCTGTTAGACCGTAGAAATAATCAATACAAAAATATCACTATCATTTTCTCTACTAAAATCATGTTGAAATTTTTTCATCTTCAAAAGAATAATTTTAATTACAGTAGCGATTGCAACTTGAACTGATATGCAAATGAATAAATTAATAATAGTATAAAAATATTTAATTATTTACATTTTTACCTAACAATAAAGCATTATGTCAATCAATATTCTTAATGCTGCGTTATTGCATTTTTCTGAGCCAACCATTAGGTAGATATAAGGTTACTCAATAATTTAAATAAATAATTTTAACAATTGATTTTATTTATATGTTATTGATCTGTTTATAATTAAAACTGTCACAAGTTCTTATTTGTCAGTAACTGGTAAGTCAGTTGTTGAAGCTACCGAGTAAGTGCGGACGGGTAAAAGTATGCAAAAATATTTAATGAAATATAGATTTAGTTTTGATTTTTTTTTTCTTATGTTAGGCCTGTTCAAATAAAATATGAAAACCATACAAGGTAAAGATAGTAAAATATTAAATTATGAAAACTAACAAACAAGAAAATAATTTACAAAATTGAAAAAAAATCAGCACTAGAATAAAATTTCTGTTATTAAAAAAAAAAATATATACATTAATGACTTTCATTGTGTATTTTGTGCAAATTCCACGTTTTCAATTTTAAATGCTGGGTTAGTATGCAGATTTTTCGTACAATTGCAATATCCTTTTTTTTTATTCTCCTTGGATTTCCCATTAAATATATAAATACCCATTATTATACATATATTGTGAAAACAGTTGAAAGTTAACCTTTCATCTCCTTTATCTGTCTTCTTATTGTGTGGGATTTTTTTTCCCATCACCGGATGGAATCCAATTTTTTTTCCTGACTTCATTCACCGTAACTTTTTATGAATATATTATTTTTAGTTTCATTGTCCGTTTCTTCTTTTTTATTTTACTTTTTATCATTCTTTTTTTTACATCTTATTGTGCCTTGACATCTCCATGTTGTGTAGGTGCTCCTTAAGAACGATCCTTACCAATTGTTGGCCGCCAACGTGGGAATAAAAACACCAGGCCTCCTTAATTACCTCAATTAAAGGGAGGGCAGATGTTTCCTCGGTTCTTGTTGATGATGACTTATTAGCCGCTTTCAGGTCATAACTCTAATTTCTTCGTCAAAAATTTAAATACCATGATGAGATACTTGTGTTTTTTAAATAATAGTAAAATATTCTTCAAACTTTTTTTATTATTTGTACAGGGTGAGTTCCTCTTAGTGTAAAAAAAAATGTGGGTGAAACTAGATAAAAAATTAAGAAAAATTCCGTAGAGCTTACCTTTCTATTCCAATCCGTTGCAGATATAAGACAATTCAAAGACTTTTTTGAGCAAACCACGTTTTTTGTAATAACTGCTGTAATATCTCCACTTTGTTTAAATATTTTTCAAATTTTGAATTTAGCATTAAATTTCCTTTAACAGCAGAGAATATGTAACTTTGAATTTTAGAAACTTGGGACCTAAAGAACAGTTTGATCTTCACCTTATTTAGGAAAGTTACAATGTCTTATAACACTTCAACGCTTAACGTTTTTCGAAAAAACTATCCACGAAACTGCTAATCTCACAAAACTTGCAAATTTAACCAGCTTTCATATGGTATGATCAAATTAATTATACGTATCGATTTCATGTGGAAATTTACTTTTAAAACCGGAAAAACATGGTGTTTTAATTTGGTAAAATCAGTTACTTGTGTAAATATGACATAATAATCGCTTAATGGAAATATGAATATTAAACATAATAAACTGTTCATTGGAATAAAAAACAAAGAAAAAGTTCATTTTTTAATAGAAAATGAAGGAAAACTGTCAATAAAGCGACACCTGATCACAGGATTTTATGTTATTACATTCATTTTAATTTATTATTATTATTTAGTTTTATTTTATTAGATTTTCAATGATAATGAACATAGACCTCAATTATGCCTTTGGCTTCTGATTGCACATGATATTGAAAAATACCACTTTTTGGGATGAATTTTATGAACAGATGGGTTTGATTTTACAGGGGAAGGCATTACAGGGGGAAAATTATAGTTTAAAATTCCTTGGATTTGTTACAAAATATCCTACCACAACCTCATCACGATATTCCACCTGAAGTTCGGCAAAATATGATTTTCCAATACCCACATTGTTTTAAAGCAGTAAAAAAATGAATAAACTACTGACACCCCACATGGATAGGTAGAAATGCCTTCCACTGTAAAATCAGACTCATCTGTCCATAAACTTCACCTCAAAAAGTTGTATTATTCAATATCATGTGGTAATAATTTGAAAAATGTTTAAACAAATTGGAGATATTACATTTTTTTAAGGCAAAAACTGTGGTTTCTTCAAAAAAGTCTTTGAATTATCGTATATCTGCAACGAATTGGAATAGAAAGGTAAGGTCTGCGGCATTTTTAATCTAGTTTCATCCAATTTTTACACTAAGGGTACTCACCCTGTATATTGATTTTTATTAGTCCAACAAAAAAAAAATAAAAATAAAATATTTCGTTCTATTTACAAAGCAATCTTAGAAACGTGACGCTTTATCTGACATATCTAACCTAGAATATGTTCATGAAACGGAACAGTCATTACGAAAGGATTTCTGTACTAATCATTTCAACACAGGATACTCTTGCTCAAATCAAGCTTTATTTATAATTATTAGAATTTATGGTTGTGTGGTTGTGTTACTTGAAAATACATAAAAAGTTTTTTAAAATTTAATATCACAAAAAAAAAAAAAAATGAATGAAATGTCTTACATAATCAGGGAATCGCAATATGTACGCAATGGTAAACCAATCGTTGATGAAATATAACACTCGGCAGAACCCTGCGTCACTGAGCATCTTAAGTTATTTTAGTCTAGGTTATTATGATCCAAAACTATTTTTCATTATTTATTTTATCACTATATTAATTATTTAATACTACGTTGTTTAACCATTTAAAACTAGGATTCCTAGTCCCTAGTCTAGGAACCGTGAAATCAAGAAGACATTCAGGATTTTATGACTCCTAGACGCATGAGAGATCTGTCAAATCTCCTTAGACAGTGACTCGCTGTTTCATTTTTTTATTATTCTTTATAATCTAGCCAGATAATTTCTATCAATATTTTTTCCTAAACGTCGGCAATGAAAATGCATATTAGTTTGTTTAAAATCTTTACATTTTTTATAGTTTAACTTATTCCTCAAATATTTCAAGATTCTCTTTTTAAGGTTTAAAATAGTGAGCTGTAACTTATTTAGGATTATTACCAAATTTATCAATTTCTATTATTTTGCTATGTATAAAAACTTATTATTTCTATAAAGAAATTCAGAATCGAAATACTTCTATTACAAAAAATATTTAAAAAAAAACGATTTATTTTAATGGCATAAGTACATTTACTTTCTATGTTTGTATGAGTTAAAATTTTTTAAAAACTATTTTACTGTAGAATTTATGCAGTTATGAGTCCTTAATAAATAGCCTGTTACTCATTACGTGGCTATTGATTTATTTATGTTACTTTACTAGAGCATGCATTTAATGCGGGAATGGCTGTGTTAAAAAGAAAAAAATATTTTTTAGTGTTAAATAAATCAGAAGAAAATGTGTAAAACAATAATGATTTCATATTGTTTACGTAATAGGAGCAACAGGTGATAACGAATATTTTAATTTTTTCTGGACAAATACATTAGTAATGATAGATAATTTTAACATTACAAGAGATGTTAATACTGATAAGTACGATTTTTTTTTTTTTTAATGAAATTTAAGGTATAGTGAAGAACTACTCTTTGTTTTATTATAAGGATATAATAGTTTTAAGAAATTAAGATCTTGACACGACCGAAAGTTCAAGACGTTCGGGAGTGTTCGGCTGCGATCGGCTCTATCCGACCCTGGAGATAGTGAAGCTGTTCTACCCGCTCAGTGTAGGCCGCGCCGGCCACTGTGACTTATGTCGCTTGTGTGAAGTGTTTGCGATCGTATCGCACGCAGACCATTGGCACCGAGTGCTGTGTGTGTTCTGTGCAAGTATTTGTTGGATACATATCTAAGTTGGATACTACCCCTGGTCAGAAGTATATATGTAAGGCATTTTATTATGTATTCGTCTTGTATCTACTTATACTGCAGCATATCCCCTTCAAAACGAATTTATAAAAAAAACAACATATATTTTGTGTGTATGTAGCTATATCCATATCTGTGTGAAGATAGCTAGAAATAATTTAGATTGTCAAATCTTAACAATGGTTTTTTTTTTCAAAAAATAGTTTTTCCATTTTATAGGAAGTATAAATATCGACGAAACTAGTTTTGTTTTTGTCGAATTGCCCTCATGAGGTGCATAGTTTTATATTTAAAAATATTTATTTTTCAGTTTAGAATTTTGAAGTTATCAGAATTCTATCCTGGATTACTCCTGGTTCATTGACAAACGTTAAGATACAAACATTTTTTTTTTTAGATCATACATAGAAAATGAATCATGCATCTTTTTTATGGCAGCATAGAAGTTATAATTAAGCTCTAATAATTCGTTGTATTGCTATGAAAATAGATTTCTCCTTTGACGCTTAGCTAACCATAAAAATGAATATTTAAAAAAAAAAAATTGATAGAAATAATAATTTGAATAGGATTAAATATTTTTCTTCGAATTCCTAAACAAATCGTTTATTTTGTTTGCTTTAATTAAAGTTTATTGTAAATATTTATTGTTGTTGTTACTTTGTTTCTCTTGAGTCAAATAATTTTCTACAACCAAATTCTTGTTTTTTAAGCTATTTTAAATAGTTTTGTTTAGACTTATTCACTACTCTTAGTAAGTGCAATGCCCTGTGATAGTTCAATTCTTTTGACCAGAATGCTATTAAAAAACATCTTTCATTCGTATTTATTACTATGAATTCTTCATTTAATATCGAAATTTTAAATGGTTCTACATCCAAGGATATGCACATCATTTTTTATATGTTTATATATATTTATATTCTGTAGATCTACCTCTTCCTATTCGAATTATTTAAAAGAAAATTAGGGTATTTAAGTTGATTAAAAATTAATTATTTATTATATTAGTATTCAGTAATGGGTTGGTTAGGCTTTCTAAAATTATTTTTATTCCTAGAATGTCGTAGATAGATACTTGACTGACCTACCTTACAGTCAGGTTTGGCTTGACAGGTTTTTAAGTTGATTGCATATCTATTAAAATATCGAGTTCGGATCGGTGTATTGAGGTCTCGGCCTCAAGTTAATTATTCATAAATATTCTGTATTATTCTTTCATAAAACTATCAGGTGTCTTTAAACTGGGTAAGTGTCACCTGAGAGATATTTCCTTTGAATAGAATCTTCTAGCCCTGTGTGAGTGGTTGAAGACACTATTTAAATACACTTGTCTATATACCGGTATACAAGAAAGACTTGAGAGGTTTTTCTGATAACGTTATACCATTTCTTTGTCCTTCACGACTCTGATTTTCTTCGAGAGTTTCTTGGTCACCATTGAGTAAAAATAATTTTATTTTTCTATCTTATAGAGTTAGGTCTATAATTCCTTCATTTATTGCCCCGGATTCTTCCTACAGTTTAATATTACGATATGAAAGTTGCTTAGAGAGGAATGCTTGTAAACCTCAAAGCTATTGGTTTTAGAATAGTGAATGGCCTAGAGGAGGAAGAAAATTCGTGGTATCGGAAACCGCAACTGCCTGATTGTATGTTCAAACATAAAAGAACCGCAGAGATCAATAAAAAATAAATTCTGTTGTAAGTTGTGTGTAAAAATATGTGCCGGTTTCAAAATTTTCCGAATTTATTTAATTTAATCTTTAACTGTAATTCAAAAATCGGAATTTTTTAAAAAATATTATCTGTTTATTATACTCAATACCTCTTCTAATATCTCAATTTTGTATGATTTCTATCACTGTGATTTGCTTGTAAGTAGGGTAAACCAGACAGTTATTGACAAACCAAACAGTTATTATTGACACACTTTTTTAAAAAATAATAAAAAAAAAAAATAGGAAAAAGAAATCATAAAATTCCTTTTAAATCCTATAATCGACTGTGTAAAAGTACTTTAAATTCTGTCCGTATTTTAAAAGATATTCATAGGGTGTCAATAACTGATTTTACATTGTTTATTGTCACTATCTTGTAAAATACATTCCAGGAATAATGTTTGGTGCGAACCTTCTTGTTTAGTTTCAATTATAGTAATTAAGGAAAAATCACTGCATATTTCAACTTTATTGAACTATTGTTTCTATAATTTTAGTATGAATATTTCCTTAAGCGTGTCAAAAACTGTCTGGTTTACCCTATATAAATTTTTTTTTACAGTTACAAGCTAGTTCTCTATTTTGAATTTCCTTTAAAGGAATTTCAATATAGTTATTCTTTTGTTATGTTTGATATTTGCTTGTCCATGTTACGTTTATATTCCAGAAGAACGCTTTGAGCATGTGCCTTAACGCATTAAAACATGATCCGGCTTTGGTTAGAAATAATAAGATTTTCGGTTGTATATTAAATTTTAACATTATAGCTTTTTTGAAAACATTTTTTCCAAAATGTTGCTAACAAATGAGGGTTATTTGCAAAAAAAAAAAAATAAAATAAAGATTTATTTATTGAATAAAAATAGTCGTCTTCTTTAAATTAGTAGACTGAATAAAGAGCCATATAACACTTGATGCTTATTGTAAATGGTACTTAAATTTGCTTTAAACTTTGAGATTATACTAATATCATATTGAATTAAGAACAACTACTTTACTTGATATAATTATTTATTAAAAAAAAAAAAAAAATCACTGATGAGTTAATAAATCTCTAGGGAAAAAAATATTTTATTTTACCGATTCAAATTCAATTTAAAAAGGAAATTTGGAAAAAAAATATTTATTAAAATATATTCCATTCCACAGGAGCTTTCCTTCTGTAGTATGATTCTGTTTATCATATTGAATTAGTTTCATATGGACGCTATAACTAGGTTTATTATACTTATCATTAAAATAAATAATTTTGTTTAATTTTGTAACCATAAATTTAAATTCAGAGTGTTAAAATCTAGATTTATGTTTATGATTTAATTATTAATTAATACGATTGTTTATAAATTAAAATTTTCCTAATTGAGTAAGCTTCTTTTTTTATTCAAATGTATGATTTACTCTCGAATCCTGTACCAAATCATCAGACAAAATAGTTGCATATTTTAAAATAGTTGCATATTGTCTTTTAAAATGTTCGTGTAAAAAAAAAAAAAAAAAACTGCAAACTAAAAATATTGAATTTTTTTTTCGTTTTTATTTTTAAAAATCTTACTTTTTTTTCTGAAAAATTATATAAAACTTAAAAATGCGCCTTTTCAAAACATTTATTCACTTATAATATTTTTTTTCACATGGAGAACCCTAGGGCCGTCAAATTTTCAAAATTGAATTTAGTTGTATAGTAAAAGTAGAAGAATGATTACCTGCTTAAAAAGGTTTTGACCTTTTTTGGTATGACGTTTAAGAAATACAATAAAGGATTCCGTATAAAATCGTTCGTGATAGTTGTTTTCACATTGGGGTATTTTACTGCTTAAAAAGGTTTTACCTTGTATATGTAAGGATTCCGAATAAAAAGTAAAAAAGAATGCACACCATGACTAAACGTGGGAGAGCTTCGTTGTGAAACAATCTCGTAAGTAGATGACTTCCAACTTTTCAAGAGTTCATTAATCTAGGCAGAATTATATTCTCATTTACATGAAATAAATACCTAAGATAGAGAAAACCTGATTGAGAGAAGATGTGGGATAATAATTTTGTCGTATAATCTCGTGATTTCAAGAATGTGAGTAAAAGAAAATTATTATTTTCTTTCCTTCTAAAAACATTCAATCAAGAGGTTTTGACGATTTTTTTTTTGAAAAATGTGTGTTATAAAAATAGTTTTTAAAAAAATGTAATTTTTTTCTACTTTGGGTGGTTACCCTGCTCGATGTTCTTTAAGGCCGCTATTCCATAAAAAAATTAAATAAAGAAGTAAAGTAGAAAACAGGCTATACTGAAAATTAGAAGAAAGTAGATAAATTATAATTATTTATTGCAGTAACAAATGATATTTTTTTAAAAATATTCATTGAAATTTACAACTGTACAAATATATACATCAAGTATTGATAAAGATTACAATAACACGTCATTTGAAAAGAACTACTCATCAGTAGCACTTCAATTAATATTTTAGACTAGAAGATCTCGTTCCTATTTTATTTTCACTCGCCTCGAAAGATTATCGGAAATGGAGTGGGAAGCAACCTGAGAAACTAGTGGATTGAGCGGTTATGGAGTTTACTATTAAAGGATAGGTATCTGGTATGGGCTAACTCAGCAACGTATGAAACATTAAGATCTTTATGGATTTTGGATTGTAAGGATTGGTTTCGAGATAATGGTTTAGTGGAGCCCCAAAGCTCAACTCCGTACGTCCAAATAGGTCTAATCACAGTCATGTTAATAAATCTTTTGTAATTAATTGAGAGCTTTGAACGTTTGTCTTTTAAATGTTAAAGTAGTCTGTAAAGATGATAGTTTGGATGAAAAAATGGTTAACCATTAACACACTAGGATCCTAGTTTTGTATCTATTTGAACCAGAATTTTTTAGATTTTAATGTTATAGTTTTTTCAAAACTTAGCGCGTCTAGTGAAATTTATTTAATCCAGTCGATATCTTGTGTAGAACCTGTTATATCCCGCTACGCGACAAGCTGACAGATACATGTCTTACGCTTCAGTAACACCCCCGAAGCACTTACAAAAAAAAAAGTCCAATTTTTCACTATCGGCAAGCGTTACGGATCCAATCCTCGAACGACGTCGAGTCCTCCTGTCGTTGGCCTTCACTCCTATTCTCCTCTACATCGCCGCCCGTACCGGAGTTTTTTCACCCTGTTGCCCTGCATCGTGTCCGCTATCATTGGATCCTGGCTATCTGTTTAATATTATATTTGGTTCACTTATAGAAATTTGGATCGTTTTATCGATTAAGAACTACAAGTACTTTCTATAATAATGTTTTAATTTATTTTTTTATTATAAATTTATTGAAATTTACAACTGTACAAAATATATACATAAAGTAAATGTGTTGACAAACATTACAATAACATGTCAAAACTTGAAAAGAACTACTTATACTTATCAGAAGCACTTTAATAAAAAGTCTACACTAGAAGGTCTCTAGGCCATCTTCTTTTCAGAAGCCTCAGAGGTTTATCGGGAATTGATTGTGATCCTAATTGGGATACTAGTGGATTGGAGTGGTTATGGGGCATACTATGGAAGAATATGTATCTGGTTTGGGCTAAATCAGTAATATATGGTGCAGTGTAAGATCTTTATGGATAAGTTCATTTGTAACAAAGCAAGGAGCACTAAGAATTTTTCGAAAGATTTTGGATTGTAAGGATTGGATACGGGAAGAATTAGGAGGTTTAGTTGAGCTGTAAAGATCAACTGCATATGTCCAAATAGGTTTGATAACTGCCAAGCAAATGAGTCTTTTGTAGTAAATCGTAAGGTTTGGACGTTTGTATGGTAAATGTTGAAGAAGTCAAAATATGATAATGTTAAGAAGAATTATTCTCTTGATACAGGAATTTATGTTATATAATAGATTAATATTTACACATTTATTAGCAATGTCTTATGCAACAGTGGGCTTAAGAGGAGGCGAGTACTAGTGATGGGTATCATAAGGAAAATATCATAATTCCAAATCGACAATTTTTTAGCTCGGAATATGTTTACCTGATATATAAGTAACCACAAATATCAATACACATATTTAAGTTTTTTTTATGACGCCATTTTAAATATTCCTATCATATTAAAATGATATTCCCGTTTATTTTATGGTTTTTAGTTAATTTGTTTCACAGCGTGAAAAGGAACAAAATTATTTCAAATGTTTAAAATTTAAAAATAGTTTATTATAAATTAAGCAGTTGACAGTACATATACTTGGATGATGTGCACCGCGTGCAGATGCAACTAGTACCAGTGTTGCCAACTGTCACCTGCCTCTAACTTTCATAAATTTTCCTTATTCAAACCAATTTTATAGGGTTTTGTTACTTTTTATTTAATATAAAGTTGTATGTTGTGTTTTATATAATATAGAGAAAACGATGTATCGTAAGTTGCGTATCGATACAAGTATTTGAAAGAAAAAATTTCTATATGAATATATTAGGTTCAATGAGCAATACTGATACTTTTCGTATATATTTTATGTAACCGCCCACAGCATATAAAAATGACAATTTAAAATTTAATTTTTTCTTAAATATTAATTAAAATTTTAACCCCGAAATTTGTTATTTATAAATTTCATCTCTTTAAAATCACCATAAATACCTACTTACTATTTACATACTTCTAGCACTATTGATAAAAACAAGTTAATGTACTATCAAGTAAAAAAAAAAAAAAAAAAAAAAAAAAAAAAAAAAAAAAAAAAGTATTCAGTAGATGTAAATAGGTTTTTTTTTTTTTTCTCCTACAATTATTGGATTTTTGTAATTTTTATTTCTATTTTTGTTCTTTATTTGTAAAATTGTAAGCAGTTAACCAGATTGTTAATTTATTTTATTTCATCTTATGAAAGCTGGACTCATTGTATTTATTCATGTACATTATATTATTCTTAAGGACATCGTCCCAGAATAAAGTTTATTTTCTATTCTATTCTATTCTATTCTATATTTATACATATATTAAAATAAAATTATTAAACGCTTCAGAAAAAACATAAATATACACTTCTTTAAACATTTATTCTTGTTTTCAATATACTCTCTCAGGCTCGTGAGCTCTAAACCTGTCATCTCCCCACAATAATTATATAAAAATTCCTATTATTATTTTTAATAAGAATTTTTACGGTCCTTCCTCCACCGAAAAATTATACTTTTTAAAATATGTTGCGTCGAGACTGATTATCGCCCGACAATTTTGGCTAAGGCCGTTGTGATTGCAAAAGTTTTCCATTCCACTTTCTATTTCAACTAAAGACACTGGGTAAAAAAATTGATTTGTATTACAAATTTTATGCACCTGTCTTAATGACGTTGTATGTGATAACATTTCTGTTTTTGGTAATCGGAATGATATTGGTTATGTATAAGGATATATAGATTATTTGTAACTGGAAAAAAAAAAATTAAACTTAAATAAATGGTTTTAGATATCCATTTGGCATTTAATTTTTATCTGTAATATTAATTAATCAACATAATATTTCTTAATTTTTTTTCTTTTTTGGCATTTATAAATTTCACAATGGGCCTATCCATCTTCAGTTACCTATTTAAAGTGTAATTAAATGATATCTTAAGTTTCTTTTAAATATTTATAAATTAGTTCATATTGTGAAACCAATACAAAAAATAATGATTTTATCAGAATATCTCATTTCTTGGAAAAATGTTATTTTCTTAAAATAGGTTCTATTCACCTTTGAAAAATAATACTTTTTTTTTTTAACCCTCCTCCAATCTTGATTTCAGGCCCGATTACACGGGTATTGTTAAAGCTAATAAATTTGTAAATCTAGAAGGATCTTCTATTTATAAACAATAGAGTCTTTGCATTGTTAAAAGGGTCTTCAAGTGATAACAGCTATTGTAATTGTAGGTGTACGAAAGTGAAACGACCTTCCAACATAGTACAACCTAGAAAGCGTATAAACATAGAAAGGGGGGCGATTGTTGAGACCATTCATTTCTTCTTATCTTCTATCGACGGGCCTTATCTTTGATTAAAAAAAATAATAATATTTTGTTAGCAATATTTATACAACAAAGAAAAAAAAAACTGTGTCATGGTGGTAAATCATTTTCAAATAAATTTACAAAATTTATTATAGTCTTTATTTATAATAATCAAGATAAGCATTACAAGGCAATTCTGTATATATTTATTAGTTAATTATCTTTTTTCTTCTATGTATTTGAATAAAATGATTTGAATATACGACGCATATAATTATTGTTAATTATTATTTATTTTAATATTTGTTGTTCTTACTTAAAATTGTAGTCACACCCTTCTTATTTCTTTCTCGTTAAACTATTTATGGTTTTTCGTTTATTATGTAAGGGATTTTTTAACTTTTAAGAATAATAAGAATGTTATTTAAAATTAACAAATGAAAACAATATATTAAATCGAAAAAATTAAAAAATAGATATATATTAAGAACAAAAATAAAATAAAATTAGAAAAATACTTTATTTTGCAAATAGGTCCTGTCCTTTAAGACACAGAAATCAGCTTGTACCAAAATTTTTCGAATAAATGAAAAATAATTATAAAAACACCCCAGAAACATGAAAACTAAAATCAATAATATATTAAAAAAAATTAAAAAGAATTAAAATAATTAAAAGTATAATAAATATGGTTAAAAAGAGGAATAATATAAAAATTAGACTGGACAAAAAATATTATATGATTTAAAAGTTTAATTAAATATTTTATTGATAAATTGGTCATAATTGCTTATATTTGTTAAAAATAAAAATATTACTTAGGAAAATGCTATAAACTGTAAAAGCAATAAAAAAAATTTCTGTCAGGTGTGGGGTTCGAACCCACGCTCCCATCGGGAACCAGAGCTTAAATCTGGCGCCTTAGACCGCTCGGCCAACCTGACCTACGTACTTGGGGGTAATTTCTAATTTTGTTATTAGAAAATTGAGTTTATAAATTTTTAAATTGATTTAAGTAAATAATGTGTTATTAACGTTATTATTATATGCGTGTATAAATATATATAAAATATATCTGCTATTTTTTTATTTTTGGATTTTTATTTATATTATGAAGGTACGCGATTTTATTTATTTTTGTGTTCAAGTGACCTTTTTTTTGACTAATTAGATAATTTAGTTCTGATCACTTGTTTTTTATTAATATTTAATTAATTAATGATAACAATCCTTATTTTTATTGTAAAGTTTAACTTTTTGTAAAAAATATTTGTTTATTTATTTTGCTATAGCCATTCTAAGCATTCAGTTTAGCTTTTATTTAATTACATTTTTTATTTAAATTATATAGTTTATGTTGATAAAAGAATTGGAAAAAGTTCTTTGAACTAACTAAATTTATATAATCCAGATTTGGTACGAGTGGGAAGTAGGCAGAATGTAGGTGGGACTTGGTTTCTTATCTTTGAGATAATTTTTTTTCAACTGAAATTTCTTGATTCGAATTCCGGTTTATGTTAATTTTTGGCAACCATTGCTTTCTGTTAATCGGCTAAAAGAATAAAATAACTGCATTCGTTGTTTAAAAAAATTAACATTTCATTTTTAATATTTTGTTATATTTAAAAAAAAAAAAAATTTTATCTATTTTATTTTATTGATTTGTCATAATTTTAATATTTCGTTATTCTTTTATAGATAAAAAATGAATACGTAGTTTAAGCAATATTACGTATTGTACTGTAGTTTGGGAAATTTTAATATTTATCAAAATAAATAATAAGGAGATGGATTTGTCAGGGGTGCAGTCAAGGTTGAATAAACACAGCCAGTTTTTAAATGAAAAACTTATATTTTGGCGTGCCAACGTTTCGACCTGCCTTGCAGGTCTTCATCAAGGCTAAAATAACAAAAATTGGATGTGACCAAGATGATACTAACATTAAAAAAATAAATAATACAAATAATTTAAATTCATATTTAACATCTTCCACGCCTTTTAAATAAAAATTAAAAAAATGTAGTTCGGTTTTTATCCACCATGCGCCCCCTTTCATACTCGTATGTTATATTAGCCACTGCCACCCTTAATTATCCCCCCTTTTCCCTGATTTTATTTTTTAACACTCATTGTTAGTCAAGCCTTCATCTAGACTACTTCAGTAAGTCCATTTATTTTAATTTCTCATATTTTCCTAACCTCTTCCTTCGTTTATTGTTATGCCAACTTTATTATTTTGCTTACCTTTCCATCTTACCATTTTCCTTTTCATATAGATCCCTTATACCTTTTTTAATTCCTAATAAAAACGTCTGTTAATAAAATTGTTACATTAGTTTGTATTGTTGTATTAGTTTACAAAATTTTAAATTTATATTATTGAATTGAAATTATTTAATTACTCTATTACAACTTTATCTTCGACTAGACTTTACTACTATTTTGTATTCAATTATCTAATTAACTGCAGATTTTTTTCTTGTTTCTTTTTCATTTTTAAATTATTTGTATTATTTATTTATTTATTTTTTTAATGTTAGTATCATCTTAGTCACATCCAATTTTTGTTATTGGTAGAAACATTGGCACGCCAAAATATAAGTTTTTCATTTAAAAACTGGCTGTGTTTATTCAACCTTGACTGCACCCCTGACAAATTCATCTCCTTAGTAAAAACTCACAGTCAACAATACAACCATCATCAAAAATAAATAATAGTTTAAAAAGTTACAATATTTTGTCATTTTCGAAATGCTGCCTATTTAAAAAAAAAAAAAAAAAAAAAAAAAATGATAATTCAGCAATTCAACTTATAATTTTTATTTAATTATATCTGTATAGGAAAAAAATGATAATGTCCGAAACGAAAAACCCGCCTCGGCCTCTAGAAAATGGACTGTATGGGAAAATATGAAAACGAGGTTTTGCACCTGTGGGGAGATTTTATTTAGAAGGTAGCATAAACAAATAGTACATAAGAAACTTCTTACCTTATTACTGCCGCCGACGGTCTGTCCGGGGGCCCCCGGAATCCTTACGGTCTGGCAAATGCTTCTCCTAAGCTGCAATATTTGTCTAGGCTCTCCTCCTCTTGTATCACCACTCATTAAGGGAAGAACTAAATCTTTACTGACTAGCACAGGAAATAAGATCACTTTTAAAAGAGGAATAGGGTCCTGGAAGGCTATTTCACCTTGGTCAAAAAAGCGATGGAAGACCATGAGGTCTTGGGCAATTATAATAGGTGCATACTGGAGCACAGATGCTAGGAGAAAAAGGAATATTCTAGTAGGGATTAACGCAGATAAGGGCTAGTTGCCCAGAGATCCACAAAGTGCGTCAATATACGGTATATTAAAGTTTTTCTCCTTTCCCCCCCTCACAAAAGCGCCGATTGGCGCGAACAATATCATTTTTCAGATTTATAAAATATACCCTAGTCGATTCTAAATTTTAATTAATTAAAATATTTTAAACAATTTCTTTTCTTCTTAAAAAAATAAAAAAATGTTGATTGAATATTACAAGTATTGAAGTTATATTTCGTTGTACATGGTATAGCTATAAGTTTATTAATTTTTAATTCACAATTTTTTTTAAATAATCGAAATTTTATTATTTAAAATTGAATTTATAATTAAAAGTTGGCTACCGTTTTCTGTGGTTTAAAATAAAAAACAAGGTTGATGACAATTCTAACGCTTTTTTTTCAACGGTGCAATGAGAATCAAATTCTGCAGTAAATATGAAATTATTGCCGTTTATGTACGGTAAAATAAAGAAAAGTTGAAAAACAATATACGTAAAATATATATTGAATTATATTGATTATTCATTTCAATTTTTTAGCTGTACAATTAACCATCCAAATTTTTGTTATTTTAAACTGACACAATACTGAATCAACAAACCTTAAATTAAAATATTTGAATTCAGTTTTAGGTAATATAATTTAAATGATGAAAACTTATTCAGATACCGAATGCTAGTTTTAAAACTACTTACGACATGCATTTGTTTCCTGACCTTTTATTGAAGTCATATATGAACCTAATAATTTGATTTTGATACTGGTTGAATTGAAACCATGAACATACATAATTTCATATTATCAATACCAGAGCCTGACATATTGTAGTGTTTCGGACCATTCTTTGGCAATGGTCTAGACATTCATTTCGATGATTGCTGTCATTTGTATATCGTGTTTTATCAAGGTCTTTCGTATATTGTTAGAATCGTATTAATCATAATTTTTATCAAGGCCTGTTTATGTGATTAACCCAGATAAGGGCTGTTTTGTAATAACGTTATGTTTAGATGTTTGGTTTCCTGCCTAATCATTGTTTATTAAAAAATTGGTTTATCCTATAGGACAGTGTGTAAATATATATCTGTTTGTTTTATCATTAATTGTATTTATTAAAAAATGTTAAGCAGATAATAAAAGTTTTTTTAAAACTGAAAACAACAAACTTAAACAAAAAAATATTGTAAAGTTTACAATAAGGAGTATATAGTAAATACTTTCGTCAACCACTAATTAAAGAGAATTTGATTTTATTCTTAAAATATACTTTAATGTTATTATTTTTTAAAAGATTTTTTATTATTTCATGACGAATAAAAAACTTGATTAAAGAGGCAGTTACAAATTTTAGTGGTATTTCATAGTGAAAAGTTTAATGTTTGGGTAAAAAGAAAAAAATATATAACTCATTCAATGTACGTTTTACAGGTCATGAATTTAAAGTGAAACATTTTGTCGTTAACTTGAAACTAAATGTTTTGAGTACGTAATAGAACCCTTAGCAAACATCCCTACTGCCATATTGTGTAAAAAATAAATATATTAATTAATCACATTTTTTTCTCTTTTAGTTGTACATAGTAATGTTTCGAGTTAATATAAGGGAGTAATGTTTTTTTTTTTTTTTTTTTTTAAATGTCTTTATTTTATTTTAACATTAGTACATAATTATACCTAAAATTAAAGAATTAATAGGAAATCAAGGAGTCATTTTATTTGTTTATTTTCGTCACTGTAGCAGACTTGTGCCTTCTCCAGGCACCTTCCAAGTTCTATTCCTATAAGTTACTACACCTGCTCATAATCCAGTAGACTCCGACTGGCAGGGAATCATTTTATAGATTATTTTCGTTTAAATTTAATTCAGTTGAATTTGTTCTAATTTATTTAAATTAATAACAAGTAATTATCTCTGGAATGGTCAATTTTATTTTTATTTTTCAAGTATTGTACAACTAAACCATTGAGTTCTTCCCGTATCCAATCACTCCAATACAAAATCCTTCAAAAAACCCTTAATGCTTCTTACTTTGTCATAAATGGACTAATCCACAATGACCTTAATATCCTATATGTGTCGCTGATTTGGCACGAACAAGACACCTTTGCTTTTATAATAAACTCAATACTCACCCAGATCATATTGTTCCCCATTCCTCCGCAGTCCTTCGTGGCGCCTGAAAAGAAAATGGCTTGGGATCTTCTATTGTAGAACTTTCATTAGAGTGCTGCAAATTGGCAGTTCCTCTACAAGTTTTAGTCATTTCATTACTTTGATTTGTAATTAGCGCATATTTACCGGATTTATTTTTTTAATACAGTTCTAGATTTCTTTTAAAAAATAGGTACAAATAATAATAAAAATTATAGTTTAAAAAAACACGCTTTAATAGAAAAACGAACTAAACCTATCTTATACAAAATCTAATGATATACAACTATTAGTATATAACATTTTTTGATTGGAATAGCCATTTTTGTGTTATAGACTCTTAAATATTACTATAACTAACTTTTTGAGAAGGTTGGCGAAATTCGTCGATTTTGACAATCGATTGTGGCTTAATGCTTGAATCGAATTCCTTTGAAGAGATGTTTTTAGACGCACAATTTAATAAACATTAATTTTTTGAATAACATATTTTCGATTTAAAGCATTTTTGTATCTAGAAAGCTGGAAATTATTGAAAATTATGAGGCAAGATTCCGTTACATACAGGTGAAGTTAATAAAAGCGTATTAAAAATAATTTTTTTTTTTAGCAATTTTTACTTATTGTTTTTTCCAATGATCAATTTTTTGGATTTCTTGCCTCGACTGTGGTCTCAAAAATTTACCTGAAATGTTTTCATATTCTTCTGTTTGGTGTTACATAGTTACTTTGTAATTTTTTTAAATATTCAAATAAAAAGATTTTTGTTATATACCATGTAAGCTTTTCTCTACATATCTTACCTGTGAGGGCTTGCTTAAAAATTTGTTAATGTTTCGATTACCAAGTCTTTTAATATTAAGTATATCAATGAAACATTCAGATTAATATTATTTCTTTATCATTCATTTACTATTATTTGAAGAATTTTGGTTATACAAAACATCATTTATTGTTGTAAATCTTGTAATATTTACTAAATAATTACCTCAAAGTACCTTGTAAGGCCTGCATAGGTGTGACCTGAATATGCCGGGTCACAACTTTGCGGCACCTTTTAAGGCGCCTTTCAGTTGCAAGAGTTTATCGGATTACAAGCTATAACAAGATCGTTAGTGATTTATCGTTAAGGCTCTAATTGATCGGACGGGCATCCATCTTTCATTCCTAAAACGGTCTTGTGCCCGTGCCCAAATCCATCTGGTGTGAAGAAAACTTTCTGATTTAATAGCGATAACTCGTCTAGGAGTGGAATTGAAAACTAAATCCCGTCAGTTTTTTCTTTGATTGACAAGCAGAACGGATCAGTCCAGCTGGTCCGAAAATAGACACCGCGCCACTCCTCGTAATATTATTCTTGCAGCCTTATCTTTATGGATTCTTGTTTCTTCATTTCATGCCGTATTTTCTGGATTTATTTTTGGACATAATCTTGTATTCCGATCCTCTGAGCATCATGATTTGATTTGCTATTTGTTTTTTTTTTTGCGTCAAAGGGTAATTGAGTTGAGCATCAAACCGAATCAATAATGCTCTTTTTATTTAGATTAAAAAAAGAGATATTAAATTATTTATGTAAAATGTAAATTATTGGGTTGTCCGGAAATTAATGCAGGGTTTAATGTTTAAACCAAAACCTGATATTATTATTAAAGAAATTATTTATCTTTTTACCACAACCAAAACCAGATACATTACTTTTACTCGATGTTGTAGCTTCAGGCATTCAAACAAAAAATATTGTTGCAAGGCTTAAAAGGAGCTGGTTGAGAGATCTTCTAGTGTTATATTTTAATTATGCCGAGATTCCAAAAATACGAGTTGACACCACTGGATGCTGTATACTTCATCCCAACCCATGTTCTGTATTTTATCTATTATATCTTACAGTTGAGTATACAATTTTTTTCTTTTTATTAAAATTTACAACTGTACAAATATATACATCTAGTAAATGTGTTTTTAATTAAAATTACATGTCAAAACTTTAAATGAACTATTCACCAATAGCAGTTCAATAACTATTCTACACTCGGTCTCAGGGCCATTTTCTTTTCAGACGCCTCGGAGGAATATCGGGCCATTGAGTGGTTTTTCTAGAAGAGCATATCTGGTTAGGACTAAATCGGATTGATATGTTTATACTTAGGAGCATCGGGAAGTTTTTGATTGTAAGAGTTGGATGCGAGATGGGAAAAATAGCATCGTTTGAATAAAAAAAAAAAAATTGTGTTGGTTTTAATTTCAACAAAATGCGAAGATAAAATATATAAAGCATAACCAAAACAATAAGTGGAATGCGAATATATGACAAACGGAGATAAAATAATGACTTGAAAAATCAAGATATGTCAAAATTATTGAAAAATAGCACACCTTTCCAAAGTCTAATAATAAACTATTTAAAAGAAAGAAATGTTCACAAAAAACATGTAGTTTTCGACTTATGAATGGGACCTTTAACTTATTGCATTATTTAAATAAATAAATATATAAATATCCAAAATAATAAATAATTTTTGAAAAATACTAATATTAAAATTTTAAATAAATATTATTAATTTACCATTCTCATAAATATGCTGGTTTACACTAGGTTGATATCTATTTAAATATCCAGGCACTAAGCAATTTTTTTTAAATTCATTTTTAAACGGTTATTTTTTTCATAACCATAAGTATTTTAAGTATAAGTATTTTTATTTGTTTAAAATTGTAATTTTAGCCTTGAATATGAGCAAACAATCGAAACGCGTGACGTTTAATATAAAGTTATATTGAAGGAGATAAGTTGTAATATTATACAATATTACATATACTTTTCAGATTAAAATCTATGACATAATTTTAGAATTGTGTTTTTATTAATAAGTTCTATACTTAATTAAATTGGTTTAATTAAACATATAATTAATTTATTTTAATTAAATTTCTAATTAAATATTTAATGAAATTGATTATATTTAACTCATTATTATTTAAAAATTGTTGGTGGTTTTTTTACTGATAATGCATCTTGATCGCACAAGCTCTCGCTGAGTTTCTCTATGTCACTCGGAACTGTTGGATGGGTTTAATAATAGTCTTTCTATTTCTATTTGCATTGATTGACAGCTAATGCATTAGCTTTTACTCGGGAATGCAAAACAGTTATACCTCAACCGCTAAGAATAAATTTTCCGCTGCTGAAATTATGAATATTGAGTTCAAAAACGAAAATAATTTATGTTCAGAAGTGCAACGGGGTTGTAAATCTCACAGCCAAATCGCCCGGAGGTAAACCAGTAGCCGCCCTGTCTCACACTGGTCCTGAAGAACGGTGCCTGGTAGCTAGGTGCAGAAAGTAGGTCTCTAAGTCCAGTCGGACCGGTTCCGATGGCCGTTCTGGAAGACATCTCTGCTGCATTCTTCCTATGTTGAGTATTCTTTCCCTCCTTGGGAGGTACAGCAAGTGTGAAGTAGAAGTAAGTGGAGAATGCTTAAAAAGAAAGAAGGCTTGAAGAATTGAGAAGACATTGCATTGCTCTTGATCTAATATGGCATCGTTTAGTGGTCAAGATAACAAGAATCCTAAATTGGAGACATTACAAAATTAAAAATTACTTTTTTTAGGCTCTGAAATAAATATGTAAATTATCATTGCCATTGAGGTAAGATAGTCTCGTTTTTGTCAGATAACCCTTACGCATTGATTTTGAACCTTTCTGATGCACCTCTTTAACTCATGTTGATTAGCTTTCTTTATTCTAATATCTAAACAAATAATGTCATCTAATGCAAAAATAAGACTATACGTTACGGTAGTAAGAACAGTGATACTGTACGGTATGTATGTGAAGAGCTCCTCAACTATATTCAAGAAAGGAATAAAAGGATATACATTCTGTCCAAGAACCGGTTCCGAAGTGACGGCTTCGGTGATGTACCTAGAAGAGGGAGAAGCATAAGAAGTTTAATTGCTATGGTTCTACAATCCAGAAGAAAGGTAAATGGCTTAAACGCCAGTTCGTTTTTTTTTTTGTTTTTGTTTTTTTGAAATTACTCAATCTCACAATCATGGTTTCCGCGGTTCTTTGAAGATGTGAATCGTTCGTTGCAAATGAAAAAAAAATATGAAAGCTTTCGAAAATTATAACCTCCTGGGAGATGTTTGCTTGGAAAATGCAGACATCTCCTCAATATGAAACTATGTCCATATTTATTAATTTCGATGTCTTAATGGTAAACGTTCTTTCATGTTAGAAGATCTGGACAACGACTTGGAATCAACGACTTAAAAGACAACGACTTAAAAGACAAGAAACTGCTCGTTTTTAACTACTCCAACATTTATAGACAAGCGTTCAATGCTGCCAATAAATTACAAAAGACTTTGCGTGACAGTTATTAGATCCATTTGGACATAGGAAGTTTTGCTTTGGGACTCCTCTATACCTTCCATCTCTTCTGGTATCCTATCCTTACAATCCAAAATCTTGAACACATTGAGCAATTCAAATATCTAGAGTCTATTATATCAAGTAAAAATGAAATTAAAGAGGAAATAAGGGCTAGGTTAAAAGCCAGTAATACTTGTTATTTCGCAGTTTGCTTACTCTCGAGAAGTTTGAAAATTAGGATATATAAGACCATTATACTAACAGTATAATATTATACTATTATATTAACAGTTCTCTAGGGATGCGAAACATGGCAGCTTACGTTAAGGGTGGAACAACGCCTTAAAGTTTTCGAAAATAAAGTACTGCGTAGAATATTTGGCCCAAAAAAGGATGAAGAAACCGGATAATTTAGAAGGCTTCACAATGATTTGCAGCGTGACGGTTTGGGCATGTAAAGTCGTTGGGTTTGGTAATGATCGAATTCCGAAAAAAGTGACCAGCTCTGAGCCGTCGGGTAAACGCCCGAGGGGTAGACCAAGACGTAGATAGGAGGATTGCATCAAGGCCGCCCTTGGAGATTTGAGTTTTGGGGGAGCGGATAGGAGGGAGGTGTGTTGTCAACTGTTGGTGGTGTCGGCATCGAATCTTCGGGTTCGCTAAGTCTTTATTTATTATTATTATTTTGGTACAAAATATTTATAAGTCAACTATAAATAACTATTTCAATTATCTCCACAACGTAAGTGTGTCAAGCTCGACTGTCTTAAACTCCCCTAGAAAAACAACATGCTTTACGAACTACTAACGAACTGAGGGAAAGCAGGCACTTACTACTAATCTCTTGCCGTTGGGACATACTTTACAGTTTTTACACTAATTTGGAGGGGTGCATTAGGGGCGCCAATTATATTTACCTTCAATCCTGTTTTGTGGGGAAAGTTTGGAAAGTCAAATCCTCTATGACTTGTTTAGGATTCCTGTTTTTGGTCTAAGATTCATTAACGTCAACTGGGTCGGTGACTTTCATTGAAAGGAATCCTGGTTACAAGCTCGTTAGAAAGAAATTTATTAACTACTTCGTCTTCTTTCCTACATTGACTTACAATTAAATATTTCTAGTATGTGTATGTATATATATATATATATATATATATTTATATATATATATATATATATTATATGTGTCTCCTATACGGATCAAGAAGTATATAGCAGTAGTTACAGCAACAGGTTGTTAGGTAGGAAAAATATGGTGACGTAAAAAGCCAAAAAAGAATGAAACTTTTGTGACCCAATGTAAGTTTGTTATTTTTACACAACTCTAAACTTTATATTCACCCACATTAAAGAAAAACTTTTCTTATGTCTTTTAGCGATGATTTTGTATTAATTTATTTTTATTAGAATAATGAATCAATAATTTGTTTTTAATCGAAGCACGCATGATCAAATTGTATTGAAGGATCAATACAATTAGGATTGATAAATTAATTACCACATCTATTGGGATTATTTTATTTACTAGTTTCGAATGTTAAAAAACAAAAGGACTTAAAAAAAAAGTACTACACTTGAAGATCTCTTGGCAATCTTCTTTTTAGACGCCTCGGTGGCCTATCAGGAATCGAGTATGAATCAATGAGACTAATGAATTCGAGAGGGGAGTGGAGTTTACTATGAAAGGATTGGTATCTGGTTTGGGCTAAATCAGCAACATATGGAACATTAAGGTCTTTAAGGATAAATTTATTTGTGACAAAGAAAGGAGTATTAGCTAAGGAATTTTCGAAGAATTTTGGATTGTAATGATTGGATACGAGAAGAATTGAAAGGTTTAGTGTAGTCGCAATGCACAACTACGTATGTCCTAATAGGTCTAATAACTGTCATTTAAATGAGTCTTTCGTAATTTGTTGGAAGCTTTGATTGTTTTTGTAGTAAAAAATATACGTTTATAGAAAATGAATATTAAAGAAGTCTGATGAATGGAGATGTCTATGAAAATTAATGCCAAAGTGTATGCTTAAAAGATGCCATTTATTTTTTTTTTTTCAAGTCTTTTTTTGATTGATTCTTTTTTTATATGCAGAATGAACAATATATTTTTAGATATTAGTTACTTGATTCAAAAATTATTCACAGTGAGTTTATAATATTTATTTATCATAGCAACAGTTTAATTGTTCCGTAAGGCATAGATTATACAATCTATGAAACAAATAAAAAAAATAGTATGATACGGTGTAACGAATTGGAAATATATCATTCGGAGGATTAACGCAAACTAATATAATAAATTAAATTAAATGGTTATATGGGTGATTTCAATATTTTGGGACAATTCCAATTAAAAAAAACGTTCACTACATAAAACATGTAAATTGATTTTTTTTTCACAAATTGTTTCTTTAAGGTGTGTGAAGTAAGTTTGTGAAGTGGACATGCATAATTTGCAATATTTCTAGATATATTAAATAAATAATAACTATTAAAATCTAGGGAGTGAGTTTGGATCTAGGGAGTGAAAAACCACGACTAGGAAGTAAGTTTATTATCTAGGGAGTGGGAAAATATCATATTTATTACATTAAAGAAAATAAAAGCGAAATTAACAAGGTATGTACGTATATTATAAACTTGGTCACATACACGAATTGTATTTTCAGCCTTTTAGGTACGTACTGTCACATCTACTTTAAAACCTTCAAACTAAACTTTAAAAATACTAAAAATAATATAAAATTGCACTTAATAACGACAGTTCTATCAACTTTTAAACTATAAAACCTAAATACATTAGGTATTAAATAAAATATGAGTATATTAAAAACATTGTTTTGATAAAAATAATGTTCCTTGAACTTTCATTATAACTAAGTAGATGGGTATAGCGTTTAAACATTAAATAAAAAAATGTAGGCTGTACGTTTAAAAATAAAAAATTAACGAGCAACAATAATTGAATTCGTTGGTTCCTCTTGGGCTGATGTTGGTGGTCCGGGTGCTGAATGCCTAGAATTTTCCCACAGTTCATGGTATGAGAGAGAGAGAAATCAAGAAATTTATTTTTATAAAAGCAGATAAACGCTAAAGCAATTTAAGTTCAAATATAACACGATATCCTCACTCCCTAATATTCACATTTTGCATTTAAATGCCTAGGGAGTGAGTTCTAACCAAAACAACGTTGGTATCAGGTTATACACGTGGCCTATTTGAAAAGTAAACCATGGTATCTATTGGATTTTTTAGTAGAGCTTTGAATTAATTTTGAATCTAAAAAAAAAATATCATGTTTTCAATGGGTTGATACACCTTAAGGGGTGAGGATGAATTAAAATACGGTACTTATCTAGCGGAGTCAATGCACCTCCACTTGTCTACCAACGAACTCAGCGTCTTGAAACAGATGGCAGTAGACAGGTCTACCAGAAATAGTGTTGCCCAATACAAAACACCCCTAAAATTTTCCTTTTAGAGAGCGATGGAGAGATTTTCAAAAATAATTTAGGGAGTGAACTAGAGGGTTGTAACACTTCTTTAAGATGATGTATATCGTGCTAAGAAGACTAAATATCAATCACAAAATTATTTTTGGATAAAAAATAGAAAACAATACCCCTTCATATTTTCAAACTAGAAAATAAGCGTAAGAGAAGGCCTTAAATATTTTCGAAATGCAAGCATTTTCAAGTTGTGACAACCTACGGAGTGAGTAAATGCTATACATGAACGCCATTTACTCCGGTTATATTTGTAGATATATCATTATTGTTGGGAGTCCATAGTGGTACAATGGGTACTTGGCCATGTAAACTAAAATCTAAATTTTATGTTCAGTAAATACCTTCTTGAAATTTTGAAATCACCCATATAACAAATATTATTTCTAATAATGAACGAATTTCTGAGTATCGCTGAAGGACAAGAGCTATATCTTGTAAGAGTAAGCTCTAAAGATAGATTACAGCATCCGGATAGTCGTAGTAACAATTACTACTGAGATCATCATTAAATTTAGTTACATAAGTTAGTGCTTGCGGTTAGGTATCAAGGGTGTAATAAGTTCAGAGTGTTTCAATAATGAAGCATCGAAATCTTTATACTGCGTAAACCGTCTCGGAGAGGCGGTAACGAGTAGACGGTGGAAGAGCGGTGCTTGACTCCTCACGTAGGCATAGCTGTATGAGGGACATGGAAGGACAATAAAAAAGGTCGGATAGTGGACGGCCTAGATAGGCTAGGCTCGGTATATGGCAGTATGTGTCAGCCGTCTGTCTTGTCTAGGCACTGTCAACGCAAAGCCACCGCAGTAAAGTAGAAGTTTTTTTTAGTTTTCGATACCGTCTTCTTAGGTAACAGACCTAATCTGATGTAACGCTTACATGGAACAAAAGCATAACATACAAAATCAACCATGAATACATCCTAAAGAATCCGAAATTAAGAAAATACACATTGATATTATAAAATCTTAAACATATTAAGTAACTTTAAATCTCTCAAAATACTATTTAAAGTGATTCAAACTGAAATTTGCGTTTTGACATTTTTTGTTCATTAGGACTTAACGTCCGTATGTACCCCAACTAGAACAGGAAGAGCTGGTTATCCTACTGGTTACCAACCTATTCTAGCCAGGGCGTAAAAATGTTAAATGTTTATATAAATTCAATGAAAAATAGTTCCTAAATCCTACACACTACAGCCCATTTTGCTACAAGTTTTGTATTTACCTACATGTCATTAGGAAAAAAAAAATTAAGAGCGTTATTATTTTATTTAAAATAATTTAGTTATTTTCCTCCCCTTTTTTTCTATATGGCAGGAGCGAAAGCTAGGTTAAAAATAAAACGTCTGTAAATAGTGACCTGAATCAGGTAGGATTTGAAGCTAATACACTATACTACTGGCATGTAATTTTACCTTGATAATAACTCGAAAATGAAATATTCGTAGGTGTGCGGGAACATTTTCTTGTAAAGTGTTTGTAGATGATTATTTTTGTTCATAACTGATTCCTAGCTAACTTGAGTTATTTCGGCAGTTGTAGAAGGATTTCGGAAAAATTTTCTAACATTAGAAGCGGTAACGGTCCTTCAGACAAATGTTTTAAAAAATATTGAATTATTTAAAAAAATACAATTTGAAGTAATTGTGCTTAATAATAAAATGTGTTAGAAACTGTAATTTTCAAAATTGAATTAAGTTCTTTTAAAAATTAAAATATGTTCAATGTTTAAGTTTATGCAATCGATTTCATTTAGTAATTAACAGCGAATCCAGACTATGATAACTTCTGACGATATAAAGCTAGAATACCTTCCACCTAGCTGAAGATATTGCGAAATTAGATGGGATGAGGAATGGTCAAGAGAAACTGGTCAAGAAGCTGTTTTTTTGATAGCCTGAAGGGGGAAGGTTAAAGGTGAAGCATCGCCTGCGGGAGATTGCTTCGGCCGTGAGCAGGTGTGCAAAAAAATGATTAGTTAGTATCATGCCAAAACCTTTATGAATAGCTTCAGCATACCGAGTTCTTAAGAATAGAGTTACTTATCTATCATAACAACTAACAATAACGAACTATGGCGTCATTATCATTACTTTAGGACACCCAACTCTACTAATTAAACTGTAAACAAACCTAAAAAAAAACTGTAATACTTATTTAAAATATCCATAGTAATCCATACTATTGCAGATTTGTCAATAAATAATTTTAAAAAAGACAAGTTGAATTCCTCAAATTTTTGAAAGAGTATATCAGCTGATACCTCATGTTTAGGTCGACTTTTGATATGATTATTTCATGTACAGTCAACAACTAAATAATATATCATATCCCTGCTTGTTTCGTAGACGTGGATAAGTCAAAATTTTGCACTTTTAAGTTAAGTTTTGATCGTTTTCCTAAATCTAAATCCTGTGCTTACTCTAAAAATACCATTTGCATCGAAATAGATATTTTAAGGCCTTATTAAGCAGCAAAACTTTAACATTTTTTCAAAAACGCAAATATTAAAAGTCTTGCTTTCAAGGTTAATAGTTAACTCATTTTCAAAGAAATAGCTTGTCCAATTCAATTCTATGCAACTACCGATATTATATAAATTATTATTTTTTTTAAATTTTTGTGAGCTGTATTTTACGACATATTTTTATGCACATGTTTTGACATATTTTCATTCTATAATTGTATATGCATACTATAATGTTAGGTTATACGCGTCTGTGTGATTCCTCAAGATTTTTGCTTAAGTGACTATTCATTTATCCTATCGACGCTTAGTTCATCTCTAAATAAAAAATATCAAATTCAGAAATTGAACTGCGAGTTTAACTTATATTTATGAAGCCGTAGTGCTCCAGCGTGCTAGGTGATCATCTTTGGATTTTTGAGTAACAACCCCCATTCGAATTCTTTACTGTTTTTTTTTAAGGAATCCATAAAATGAATCTTCATCTTAGTTACATACAATATGATTAAATAACTATTTGAGTCAAAGAAGAACCGAATGAAGGACATTTTTGTGTTCAAAATACGTAAGTGCATTAATCGTTGCATATTCGTATATTGAAAAATAATTAAAAAAATTATACGCTTTAGAAGATAAAAAAAAAATTTAGTTCAGATGATAACGTATATATCATGAAAGGAAAGGAATTCAAGGTTCTATAATATAAAACCATTAACATATACATAAAAGGTCATTCATTTTTTATTTTTAAAATTATTATTTACAACTAATAACGGTAATGTAACACTTTTTACATATTGAAGGTCCTAGCTTCCTTTTTATTTCCCATGAAGGTCCGGAATATCATTAGTGACTTCCACCTCGTTTACGATTACATAATCGATAAATTCCGAAGGAACTTATAATCACGTATCCATGAGAAAATTGTTCGTTTTTCCGGAACTGGGAGAGAATTCCAAATGCAGGGGGCGTTCGGTGTTAAGTAGGCCGATAAAGAACCGTTAATATTTATGCAAGACTTAGGCGATTTGTCACGCTGTAAATGGCGATCTAGCATGTTTTTATTTAAATTTCTTGGCTGCTTTCTCAGGGAGTCGATGAGAAAACTTCAATGCTCCGGGTATTATGCATTTGCATTCAATGCTGGGTCTCAGATAGGTGTACGTATATAAACAACACCTGTAGATAATAATATCTGTTATTTATAACTCCTATTTGAAATATTAATTGATGTGTTTGTATTTAATAAAGTATTTAACGATTCGTTCCAAGAACAATTTTATGTTTCGATGTAAACATTAATTTAAATGTAATTAATGTATGGTAAACCAATCTTACAAGGTAATAAAATTTCATAGTTCCCTCGTAACAACTAAAATTTTTTTTTTTAATGATTTGTTCGTCAAATTTTATTTTTAATAATTATGATATAGGCGAAATTTTATTATACAGCCTAAATTCATAAACAAATATAATTGTTAAAATTAAAGAAAAACACGTTTTGCTCAAATTTAAGTGTTGGGGGCTTTTGGCAGGCTGGAGCTATGTTGGTTTTGCTCAGATCATAAATTTGACAAACCTTATTATATAATTAATATTTTTTAATGTGAACTTTAATTTTTTTTTGCTTTATAACATTTGTCGCTAGGATTTACCGTTTTTGAGCTATCTTGATTTGAAAGAAAAACGTCATGTTTAAAACCGCGATTTTCTCTCAATAATGTTTATTTCGAATAATCATTGATTGCTAATTTGATTTAATTATTAATTTCTATAATTTGATCCTTTTATTTAAAAATGTAAATTGGAAAAAGCAGTAGATTATGGATTCATGATCTATTGTTTTTTCTAGTTCCTGGGAATAGACTTTGGACTATCGATTCTCAATACCGAATCTTATTGAAAAGCACTAGTAGTTTTTTTTTACAATAAAAACATTTTATAAATGTGTTAAAAATGTCAACTGTTTCTACGTTTTACCAAAATATCTGTTAAACGAAAGGTTTCTTAAGAATAACTAGATATTTTAAAAATTAAACTAAACTAAATTTCCTAGGAGGCAGGTCATCAAGGCAAGAAAAAAATGAGTAAAAGTCGCTGTTTTTTTTTTTAAACTTTAAACCAAACTTAATTTTTTAAATACATTCTTGTATTAGCTATTTAGCCACAAACTGCTATTTTATAGTTGCTCAATGTAAGTTAATTTACGTGTAATTAGTTGTTAAAAATGTAGTTAACTACATAATGTAGCGAACCGCAATCCAACTATGTCACCAAGCAATGTCCTGCCCCGAACGGAAGTAATTCAAAACGTGTTTATAAAAAATCACTGGAACCTAGTTAACCGTTATTCCTTGAGTGTAACTGTCTGGGTGTGACTAGGGCTATCCTACTAATTTTAGATAAGAAAGATATGTTCTGAAGAAATGTTTAACTGTTACAAAGATTAGTCTGTTTCAGTGTAGTATCTTGTGACAAAAAAAATAAATTACTCCTAGGGAAATGTCTCATGTCTCTAGCTCACTTGCCCGAGTCGCGTGTAATAGAATGTAATCGTGCCAAGTTTCTTTACTTGCATTCCGACTGTTTAGAGTGAACAAGGAACTAGAGCGTGTACCGTATTTCGTAACGTTATGTGTTGTTACGTTGGGATTTCTTTTGCATTATTGATACCCTTCGACCTAAGAAGTCTTTATTATCTGTGTCGCCTTGTAGATGTCGCGATAAATTGAGAGGGACAATCGCATTGAAACCTCTGGGGCTAAGGTTTCGCTCGAGTGGGTTCCATTTGAAATAGTAATATTGTGAATCATTTCCCTTTTTCAAAAAGAGTAGATTGAAGGATGACTAACATGCCCTTTAGTTTAATTACGGGAGCTTTTTTTTATCATTTCTCCCTTATACTTTTTCCCTATGCTTCTCACTATTTTCCGGACTTTGTATAAAAAATAAATCCAGAAAGTAATGTTTGACTCATTATATCTATGGCATCTGTGCTTAGTGGGCTAAGTGCGAAAATTTCAATTTTAGGAAAACTGAATTGAATGTTTGAGAATTTTTCCAAAATCGTCCAATTAAAAAAATCGAAATTTAGTGGGTTTAGTCTTAGCCCGCATTACACTAATCAATTTTGCGTGAAATGAGCTAAGTGACTAATGTTAACGTGATTGACCTCTGATAGCCAAGTGCTTAACTAATTTTCTAAGTTGAGAAAAATTAGGTGTACATTAAATAATATTTTTCCTTTTTCAAAATTTTATTCTTGAATTTTTTTTATATTTGTTTTTTACATAAAAAAAAAATAATAGAAAATAAAATAACCTACACTGCATGCCTAAAGAAAAAATAATTATTTTATTCGTTGTATTTAAAACACTGAAAAAAAAAACTCTTATAATTTTCTTTCATTCGTCTTCTTCATCAACTAAATGTAGGTACACATCATGCTTAGATGTAGATTTCAGCTCTCCATAGAATCGTCTAAATGCTGGACCTATTTAGGGAAAAAGATCTAACAGATCCCAACTGGGGTCAAGTCTTTTCTCTTCAAAAATAAAAAATATTTATTAAAACAAGAATTTCATTGACAGATCTTTTTTCTTTTCTGCCGCTATCAGAAGTGATTCAACATATCTGATTGGTGGCTTTAATTTCTGTAGCCCTTTTTAAAAAAACTTACCGTTTTAAAATTAACATTTATATCTTTCTATGAACTAAGTCGGTTTTTAAAAGGGACGAAAAATTTTAATTGTGAAAAATTGTGGGGCTTAGTATACTTGACTCGCTTTTCACAAGTAAAATTTCAAGATTGGAGTATTAGCCCACGATTCACAAAGGAATATCCTTCATTGCAATGGACGGAGCACTTAGCCCGTTAGACAAATGAAAAGAGAAAAAAATTACGATTCTAGTGATGTAGATAGCTCGAAATTAACAAAATTCGACAGCCCACTATGCACAGATGCCGCAGATATTATTAAATGTTTTGACCTAATAGCTATATTTAAAAATACCGGTAGTACGAATGCATTCTTGTCAATGAAGGTCTGAACCAGGTAATGTTTCTTCCCAAAAAACTTCCAATTCCTACGCTCGTTTTCCAGTTATTTACGGTATTACTTTTTTTTCGTCTGCTAAATCAGTTCTCTATTGTCACCGCAAAACGTCTCTGACCGTTAATAAAGAATCATAGCTTTTTGAGGTTCTACGTTCAATCTTTACAGTACGATTTATTGTCGATTGATTCGTTTGTACGTAAGTTTCTTCTGTCTAAGAAAGAATTGCTGTTTCTATCTATGGTTATCGGTAAGCTTCCGAGGTCTCGAGCCACAATTCGAGTCCGGCTAAAAGTAAAAAGAAAGTTCAGTTATTTCAGCCTTAGATTAAGAGGGATATCCTCCTGGATTCTCCTCACACCCAACCTCTATAATGTGGGAACGCCTAATTAGGAAAGTATAACCTGGCGGTTGCAGCCAAGTCCAATTTCCAGATTTTATTTAATAGTTTTTCTACTAGATTATCTTTAGGTGAAAGTTTTCCTCCCAAAACTGGTTAAATCACATTTGAAAATAGCATTACAAAAAACAAGGCCTCTTCCTAATCCAGTCTGTGATGCGTGAGCCCAAATAGGTTTCAGTACATAATTATTTAATTTCATAAAGAACTCTTGTTCATATTTTGCCGAAACCGAGTAAGTACTGTTAGCCCTGATTAGGAAAGATCCTTGGACACGTAACGTGTCACGGCTGTTAGTAGATCCTTTACCCTTCCGGCTTCGCTGAAATAATGATTTCGGTGCCATTTCGTGGACACAATGGCACCACCACCCTATTCATCCCCCGAGAGCATGGCGAATCGCCCACTTTGCAAGTCTTATTAAACTCCTGCAGAACTTAAGGCGGCTCCAAAAGATTGTATCCTTATGAAGGATGTGATCACTCTTGCCTCACCGGCAATTTCCAAGTCCGAAAATCTTGTGCAGTTCTGTTGTTCGTTGAAGAAGTATGGCAGCTAAAGACATCGGTAACACGCGTGAAGTCTTGGTTAATAAGATACGTCTGCTACTGGGATCATTGCCCTCCTGGAGCCTACTGATAACTTGCACTGGTGATGGCTTGAAAGTTCAGTCAGTGTCTTGCAGCCACTCTCTTTTCAGTACTAATTACAGATTGATGAAAAATTATTTTTTTATATTTACCAATATATACAATAAATAAATGTTCGGTTAAATGATTACAAATTTAGAAGCCCTGGAGTGTTATCGGGATTTGAGTGTGAAGCAAGTTGAAGGACTAGTGGATTTAAATGGTTATGATGTTTACTATGAAAGGATAGATTTCTGGTTAGGGCAAAATTAACAAGGTATGGAACATTAAGGTACTTATGGATAAGTTAATTTGTGACATGATAACATGAGGATTTTGAGTTTTAGGATTGGATACGAGAAAAACTGAAAAGCTGCTGTCATGTTAATAATGCTTTTGTAATTTTTCGGAAACTTTAAAACATTTTATATATTTTAATTGAGTGAAAGAAGGGGATTTGACCAGAATTCACGTTTTTCCACCAGGTTTTTTCTCCAATTAGGGGAAATCACTTTTTAAGAGGCTGGGTGTGCCCCAGTAGGGTCTCCCGATCTAGAATTCAATCCACGGCTGAAATGACAGAGTATTAATTTTCTGCTTTCAAGCGGAATCCAACTCGGGCCCGAGAGCGTGATTCTCAAGTAGTTGAGTATAACGTTGGATATAACTTAAAAACATATGGAATCTAGGAAACAAACTTATTCTCAAAGCCAAGCATGTGTAAATTGTCATCCTCAAAACAAGAATTCACATCGTGTAGTTGAGAAAACTCTTATCAGTATTCCATTTTTAAAATTTATTTTATAAGTCATATGTAAAATAATCAGCTCAAACAACTTATATGAATAAAAAATGTATTTAACGAAATAGTGCAAGCTATTCTACGAATATTATCTCTACACCCGTGACTTATCCTCTTTCAGAACATGTTTATATATGTACTCTATAGAGAAGAAGATAGTCAGGGATGCAGTCAAAGTAACACCACGTCAAAGAAGAATTCTTTAATACGTGCCAACGACTGCATCCCTGACTATCTTCTTCTCCATTCATCATCCAGTCAACCATACTTTTATCATTATGTATTCTATATGTCCGAATCCGTAGACCATGAAATCGTTTGTTAAATTACCAGAAAATATATTACTACTGAATACTTTAAGGTTATGTTTTACAAATCCTTTGGTCTTTGCTAGTTTCTTTAGATCTTTTGCATGTCCTCGTGATGTTGCGTGCATGCGAACCCACGCAAAGCGCAATCCTCTCTCTTGCAAATGCTTAGGATGTAGTTATTCCACCAGGCTGCCCGCATCCTCAGTTCCTGGTTCCTGTTATTTCTTTACTTCATCGGATAACGGTTTCGAAGAAATGCATTCTCGTTTGGATCTCTTGCATATACTTTCAGAACAATATTTTCGCCTCCGGTGGTCCATTGAAAGCAACAATATCTTTCGAATTGGCATTTTATAGCATCTATGTACCTGGAAATGTCAAGTTTTTAAATATCAGGGAAGTGTTATATACATAATAACATGTCAAAGAAAATAACAAATCGGTTGATATGGTAGATTAAACAAAATAATAAATTGGAAAATGTTTTCGTTCCTTATTTCCATGAAATTCTTGACGAAGTGAAGCCCATTTACTCCCATCTGCATATTATTTATTTTAAAAATTGATAGTTCTTTAATTCATGATACATTACGAATTTTTTTCAAACTTGTGTTTTACGAAAAATTCCATATTCCAATCTAACTTATTATTTTAACTGTATAAACTCCCCGTCAAAATTATCGAAACGCTTTAAAATATTTGAATTTTACATTTTACATTTACAAAAACATTTTTCATAATAAAGAAAGGTTGTGAAGTTTATAATAAAACATTTTTAAACCGTTAACAAATTTTATTAAAATAAATTACAATATTTCTTCCAATAAACAATAAAGTTAGAAAACATTTAAATGTTCCTTTTTTACAATTTTATCTTTTTAATGACAATTTAAATTTTTAATTATATTTAATAAGACCTGATATTCTAACCGAATCATCGTGGCTTAAACAATTCATTGTGAATAAAATTAATTGTTATAACCGGACCAAAGAGGAAAGAGAGAACAGACTTGGTGCAAACGAAAGATAAAAATTAGACTGACAGAAAATTAAAAATCTATAAACCAAAATTCCATCATTTGTTGGTAAACAGTGAATAACAGTGATGTGTCTGATTCCTTATGTCTCTTATTTCATAAATAATATTTTGTATGGATTAAGGTCAGCACCAAGAAAATCTCGAGAATTATGGTTGTTGTAATACTTTTGACGGGGAGTCAAAAGCATTGCAAGACCCATAATTCTCGATATTTGCCTGGTTTTTACCTTAATCCATTCTTGGTTCATATTCATATTAATATTATTTATTAAACGTGAGACATTAAGGATTAGGCACATCAATGTTTTTACATGTTAATAACAAACGATGGAATTTTAGATAATTTTTTTCAAATTTCCTTCAGTCCATGTTTATCATTCGTTTCATTATTTACAAGTATAGCAAGGCTAATGGAAGCAATCATTTAAGCCAAAAGAGGCAATATGTCTTATTAAGTATAAATTTAAAATTTTGTAAAAAAATTAAAATTTTAAAAAGTTTGTTTTTTAACTTTTTTTTTTATTGGAAGAAATATTGTAATTTATTTTAATAAAATTTGTTTATGTCTAATTTATGATTGTTTATTATAGACTTCAGAACCTTTCTTTCTTATTAAAAAACAGAGGTTTTTGTAAAATTTAAATGTTTCAAAGTGTTACCATACTTTTGACGGGGAGTTCAGTTCACTTTGTGGAACTATTCTAGAAACTCCTGCAGCTGTCATGGCAAGAGGCCTTGTCTGCGCGGAACTATATTGCCTATTTCTACCTTATTTTTTTATTTAATAAAAAATATATTGAATTTATTAAATAAAGTGAATAATTTTATTGTATTATATAAAAACAAAAAAAAGAAAAGATTATTGCCAAAGCTGGTTATATGGTTTACGATAATAATTAAAATATACGATATAGTATATTCGACGCTTATTACTCACCAAAAATCTTTTTTAACTTTTATACTTCACTCAAAATAAAAATTTATTGTAATTTAATAATTTTGCGATTTTGCGTGGAAGTTATAGGATCTTGTAATTACTTGATGAGCGTAATTTAAGTTTTTAATAGAAACAAACTTTTTTTTTTTAAAGATATATAAAACCAATGTTTGTTTTGGGATTGCCGGTAAAGTTAGTTCTCATGCTATTTCCGTAAAGTAAATATTTTGTTAGTGGTCTTCTAGGATCTAATGGGGGTGGGGTTCTGTCGGTGTCAGTTACCACTCCTCTCATTTCAGATAACCTTAAGGTCATCAACTATATTGGGGGCTTTTAATAAAATTTGCTAACATTTTTGCTTTATATATTGTTATTAAGAACTAAGTTTTCTCTATTAATGTTATGTAATTGTGATTAGATTTTTTTTAAATTTATCTAGGTATTCCTTTCAAATTAAAATGTTTGATTCGATTAGTTATTGTTGTGACTAATTAATAATACATTAAAAAAATATATCATTACTAAAAAAAATAATGTTAGAAAGACAAAAAAATTTGTAATAAATTGAAACTTATAATAAACAAATATAAAAGTATGAATTAAACTTCTTTGTATAGAAGCAGCAGGAAAAATAAAAGTGGGAGACTAAAATTGTGATGGATAGATGCCGATGCCCGAACTCAAGGAAACGGAAACTAATGGACGACGATTGTTGAGCTTACGATTACTAGTTTACTTATAAAATATTTGTATATTAAAATTATTGAATTGAAATTTGCTTCAGTTACACGACTCTTAACTTATAAATTTTAACGTTTTATGTATGCATTAATAATGGTTATATAGGCAGCAATGCAAAACATTCCACCTATAATATTTTTTTCATTTTCTCGGGTGAAATTTGTTTTTCGTTAGGTGTTTACGTCCCCCCCCCATATTCTTTACCGAGGGTATATAAAACGTATTAAGGTTTTAAAAAACATAAATTAAATATTAGCTCGCAGTATTTTTAAAAATATATATGTTTATGAACTTTTAAATTGTTATGATTTATTTACAGTTTTGCATTTGACGGAGCTTATCCTACAAGAGTTTATTGAAAATTGCATATAGATATAGATGCGTTTAAACCTATACGCCACGGAAATTCGTGATTTTAAAATTGTTAGGTAATTTGTTTTTATTTAGCTATTTTTTAAAATATTTCTAATACGTGTTTTATGCCATTGTTAAAGTATATAAGAAGTAAACCCCTAAAAAATATCAAAACATTTAGCTGAATTGTTTATTATAACATTTTGGTTTGTGTTCAACGTTTTCAAAGAAAAAGTAAAATATAAAAACAGATAAAATTACACGTAGAAGTAACTGAAAGAAAAAATTAAATGGTGGTGGATATGGTTAGATTATGCGGTGATTTTCAAAACGTTTTAAATTGATTTATTTTATTATTTGTTGTTTTTTAAATTACCAAACACCCTAACCATGTTCATGATTTAATAACGGTCAACCAAACTTCACCATCATGAAAAAAATTAAATACTCACAATCAGTAATATATATTCATTTAAATAATTGAATTAGTATTTACTTGTATTTTTTTTTTAAACAAATATTTTTTTGTTTTCGGTTAATTTATACAACCTCATTGGCATAAATGCGTTGCAAAATGATGTCACTACCTTGTTTAGTCTTAATGTTTCCTAATTGCTTTTAAACAGTTTTGTTATCTCGATGTCTCCTTTTTGCTGATAATTCTTAACTTTCTCTCGACTTCAGCAATAACACCTTCCTTTCTTCTCATTTGTTTTTTTTTTTTAATAACTACCGTTGAAAATTTAAGTATGATGAAGTCATATAGACTGGAGCCAATCGGCTTGATTAGTATGATTCACTATGATTCGTCTCGATTCCTTTGTTCCCTGACCCTCAATTAACCGTGACAGTTTTTATTAAGACTCGAGGATTATCCGTGCACTATCTGTCTAATTGTCAACCGGCTCCAGCGTCCCGTTGAATTATCTAATGGTATTGTCTACAGGTTCTTAAGATACTTAAATGGTCGTAATAATGAGACCCAATATCGGATGATTGGTGAAGTAAATAAAATCAACTATAATTTAAAATAATTTATCGAATCAATGAACTTGTGGTACTTATTAGCCACCACAGATTATATGCATTAGACATGGCTAAGTAATTTCCTGGGATCAATTACCTAATTTAATAACCATTAAATCTTTTAGTCAAATTAACATTAGTTCACTAAAAAAATGACTGAAAGATTTAATGATTATTAAATTATTTTGTTGATTCCAGAAAATTAGTTATCAAATTGTAATGATTAAACTTTGATGACTACGAAACGTAGACATGTATCCATACAAAATGTTTGTTCCTATATTATCCGTTATGTATTTTTTATATGTTCCTTTAATGCCAGATTTATTTTTTCCGATTTTCTACCCAGTCATTACAGTTTATTCACTATACTCCGCTTTTTGATTTGTAAGTCTATTTAGTATTTTGAATTTTTTTAAAATCTTTTTGTTTTGAAATAGTTTAATTGGGTCGAGGCTACTTATCATAAACATATTCGGCGGGTCTATAACCTCTCCTTATTGTTTTTTTTCGAAACGTTCTAACATATTGTCGGCTTGTCCAACTCCCACGTATTCGTACCAGGATAGTTTGTAGCGAATATACTATGCTTTCAAGTGAAACTATAAAATACCCTTTAGTGGGCAGTTTGTTAGCATGGATTTATTCGTAGTCCTAACTATACAGAGTTAAGAAGGTTCGCTCACTCACTATTTTGTTTTTAGTTTCCATAAATCTGCGTTAGGATGTAGTCCTGTACAAAGGCGTTCTACATACGATTATGTTTAAAACAGTTCAAAGAAATATATATAAAGTGAAAAAAAATATATACTATGCAGATTCATTTGCTGAGATCATATCCTATAGAAGAAAACATTGGTATGTTAAAAACGTGTCACTTCATATACTTAGTACGTATAATGATATGAGTACTTTATACTATTAATATTTTTTAATGAATGTTTATAAATTCTATTTAATTGATGTTTGTTTATTTCGTTTAACGTCACTTTTATGCTGCTGTGGCTAATCGGACGATGCTACGGTGGGAGTCCTAAATTTTGCCTATCCAGGTATAATTAGGATAGGGATCTTTAACGAGTACCTGACATCGCACAGGCTCGGGACCCCCATTTTACGTCCCTTCCGAAGGACGGCATAGCTAAGGATTTTTTACTCCCTTTAAAAAATCCTAAGGTCATCTGCCGGGCTGCGAACCCGCGATCTTGGGTTTAGTAGGTTGCTATGCTAACCACTACACCACAGGTGACCCCTATTTAATTGAAATTACAGTTTTAATGAAATGCACATTTTAAATATTTTATTAAAATGTAAAAATTCACAGTGCTTTTCACTCAAAAACCTTGACTTTTAGATATATATTTCACAAATATTTATAAACGAAATATTTTTATTGTGATAGATATATTTAAGGATAATTTAAGATAAAACGATTTTTTCGATTTACATAGTAAAGTTGTGCTGCTTTGATTTTGACCAATGTTTGGGATTGTCATCGAAAAATTCGTGAACCGTTTTGACTTCTTGAAATATATGAAACTTTTCTCTCTTTCCAGAAGTTGGCTATGAAACGAAACAAATCAAAATCTGATAGAGCGATTCTTTGGTGGTTGACTAAAGCTTTATGAAGTTTCGAACGCAACAGTGGTCAAATGCAATTGAAGGGTTTAGTGGTTCAGTGTTGCGTAGTATAATCTGAATATTTCAAAACAACAAGAAAACGAGATACGAATGTGATAAAGGGGCTATGTGACATTTTTCTGCTAAAGGAAAATGTAAAAAAATAAAATAAACTTAAAAAAAAAATATTTATTGATATTTACAACTATACACATATTTACCATTTCAATAACATTATTTCAACCATTTCAATCCTATCCTATCAAATCTTTCTTTAAAACTCCAAATGGTTTGTGAAATTCTTAATGTTCTTATATTACAAATAAAATTACCTGTTATGATCTTAATCAGTTAACCCATTAAACTGCTAACTTTTTTTTAGTTGGTTTATACTTTTCTCTCTACAATGCTGCCAATAGTTAATCATAAAAATACCCACAATCCCCAAATGGGGCCCATGTTAGGGAATGGGCTAAACCAGATAAGACAAATGCTCAGAGGCAGGAATGTATTAAACTTAAATGATTTAAATATCAATGATCCAGCCCGAAACAACACATATACTTCTGTTACAAACTACATACATTTTTTAATTTCTTAAAATTTTCAAAATAGGTAGAAATACCTTTATAATCGACTCATAATCATTTTCAGTAATGTATTTCTTGAAAAAAGTTGAATCAGGACTTTTGGAAACAAGTTTATAAGTGTACAACAAAAGGATAGTTGTTTTACAAGTAACAATCATGTTTTATTAATCAAGCAATAACATATAACTCAATAAATATATAAATAACATAATCAAATAATTTTATAAATTGTTTTGGTAATGATATCGAAACAGCATCTATTTTGATGTTTTTTGTTGGAAGGGTAAGGTTACTATACTTTATTCCTCAAACATTTTTCAAATTCATGTCATCAAAGCCGCCAATATTAACTAAACTCACGGTTTTTTAAAATTAAAATTAAGGATAACATTAATTTCTTATTAGTCCAGTCAATGAAGGCCTGAAATTGGGTGTTGAGTGCATTTCTGTAATCCAGGTTATTCTTTCTTTTGTTAGGTTCCAGGTTTCTGTTATCGAGGTTATTATTCGGAAACATGTTCAGGGTAGTTAAAAAGTAAACATACTAAAAGTCCTGGAGTTTTCGGGCCTGGGAATAGGAAGGGGGGAGCGCAAAAGGTTAAATAATGTTAAATATTTACAACAAGAAAACTTGATCATAATAATAACAATGGCATGCAAGTAACTTGTGAAGAATTATTCAGTAGTAACCCTTCAATAAAAAATTGATATTAGAAGGTTCGTTGGCCATCTCCTTTTCAGACGCCTCGGAGGATTATCGGGAATGGAGGGGGAAGCAATTTGAGAGACTAGTGGATTTGAATTGTTATGGAGCTTATTATGAAAGGATATGTATCTGGTTTGGGTTAAATCAGCAACACATGGAACATTGAGATCTTTATGAATAAGTTTATTGGTGACGAAGTTGGGAGCATTTAGGATTTTTCGAAGGATTGTAAGGATTGGATACAAGATGAATTGGATGGTTTAGAAGAATCTCAAAGCTCAATTCCGTACGTCCAAATCGGTCTAATCACCGTCTTGTAAATGATTTTTTTGTTATTAATTGGGAGCTTTGTACGTTTGTATAGTAAATGTTGAAGTAGTCTGTAACAAGGGCGGTTTCTTGTGGTTTAGTCATGAAAAAAAAATAAAAAAACCTAAAACATAAATTGCTCAAAATTGTATCCTGTTATTTAACCCCTTTATCCACCAAACCCTTCAATTGTGCGTTCATCAGGAACAAATTCATCGTAGTCCAAACAATAAACCAATTGATACATATACTTTTTTTAAGTATCTCTACAAGAAATTTAGTTTAATCCAATGTCTCGTGGTTTAGACTTCTAGGACACCTTCTTCAGTACTGCAAGGTTTCGTAAAGATGATATGAAAACAAAGGAGAAATTGTTACCCAGATCTATAGGATCATTAATATTTTCTTTTTAACATTGGCACTATTATTAAAACAAATATAGATGTAACCACGGTGGCTAGATTGCCGGTTTAGTGGGCGCGGTTGAGTGGGTTGCTTTGCCATCTGTCGTTCGGCGCCAGTGCAGATTACCTCAGCCTGTCAGTCTTCTATTTACCTACTTGTCCGCTTGATTTACATCTCTGGCGAGTCTTTATCTGTTCTCTTTCGTTTAGATTTTTTGTGATTTGAATTCATGTATCTAGAATTAATGATTCTCGTAAATAATGCTTTACGAGGATCAAATCTATACTTTGATTGTTCCATAACCCTGAGGACGCATCAAATATTTATTTTCAAGACTCGTTTGATCATTTCGATATTTAATGAATTCAGATGTAGCTAGTTTGAATTGAAGTATTGTGTATAAAGAGAGGTGGGTTTATTGATTATTGGTAAATATGAGTGTGCTGATATTTGGTTGATCATAAAAAAAAATAATAATAAAAAAAAAATAATAAAATTTAAAAAAACATTAGTTGATGAAAATAAAAAAATAATGAAATTATTTCGAATTTTGAAAATAAATAAATGAATAAACATAAATAGGTTATATAATGGTAAAAACAAGTGTGTTAAATTACAGCAATAGCTAATTAAAATAATGGGTTATGAAGTATAAACAAAAAAAAAAAAAAAAAAAAAAAAATATATATATATATATATATATATATATATAGCGGAGAAGAAGAATCATGAAAGTAAGAAATGGACGGAGGAGAGAAAGAGGGAAATGGGCGAAAAAATGAAAAGAATTTGGCAGAGAGGAAGAAAACCTGAAAATGATATACGCGTGGTCCACCGTTGGCCTGTATCGCGATAAAAATAATAAATATATATATATATATATATAATATATATATATATATATATACACATAAAAATATGCAAGAACATAATTTGATAGAGATATATGTAAAAAAAAATAAATAATATTTCATAAAAATATAACATGTTACGCGAACAATTGATTTTAAAATTTTAAAAAAACAATATTGAAATAAGTTTACCTCGAAAAAAAATAAATGGAAATGTTAACAAATGAGGAGTTAAAATTGTCACGTGGTCCCTAGTTGGCCAATAGAAAAAACCAATGAAATTAAAAAATTAATGAATAAATAAAAAATGAAGAAGAAAAAAAAAAATTCCTCAAGGCTTTGAAACAGCCAAAAATGTTATGTTTCTAAGCTTACAAAATTTGGGATTTTTTTTTGGAGGGGAGGGGAACCTTACGTTTAGTAAACTTACATTTGAGTTCTAGTTTTAAGAGATTAAATAATAAATATTATTGAATGGAAGATCTTAAATAAAATCATTGGGCCCAGTAAAACAAAGGAAGGTTACAGGCGAAGATTTTACGAAGAATCTACAGAGAAATCCAAGACATGGAAGCCGAGATAAGAAGGCTATGGGTTCTATGGGCACATGAAAAGGATAAAGGAGGAATGATTGAACAAACCAATTTTAACAAAATGTTTAGCAACAAAAGCATGGGGGGATCCACGAAGGAAATAAGAGAAGTATTAAATAACTTAAAGTTTTTAGGTGGCTATAGTCTGCATAGAGACACATACAGGAAAACCCTGAAAAATCTCACCAACATTAAAAAAGAAAACAAGAGGGGGTACAAAGTGGACCGAAGAAAGAAAAGAAATGCCGTCGAAAATTATGAAACTGCGATTGGAAGAAAGAAAATCAAGATTCCCAAAAAAGCCTAACCAATGATATTCGCGTGGTCCTTAGCGGCCGTTACGTGATAAAAAAAATTAAAAATATTTTTTTGCAATATTTAAAAAAAAGAAAAGAAAAAAGAAGTGATAATTCGATATCCAAGTGAGATAAATAATCATCTAATTAAATTATTATTTATACATTATCAAAGATCAATATGATAATAACTATAGTGCATTTCCTTAAATGAATAATTTCATTTAGGAGATTTCAGAGAAAATGAATAATGCTTAAAAATGACATTATAAATAAAACTAATTGTCACCAATTCCGATTTTATTATTTTGTCTCATTGTCATTGAACCGTTAAAAATTCCAAACCTTTCATTTTCAGTTTTATTACTTAGCTTATTCTGTCTTAGACGTTCGGCCTTGTATGTCTGATCGTTTTAACCAGTTTGCCACACCTTTATAGTATCTTAGAAGATTAAGGCTTTTATATTAGTAGCATTCATAATGATATTGCATGCTAACAACGTTGATAGATTTGTTCCTGGAACATTTAGGATACCAAATGCACTTACTTCACTCAGCTTAGGACATCTCTGATTTCTTGGATCTGATACCCTAAACCTCTTGGAAGTGCGTGAACTGAATACCTACTCGAACGACTATTTAGTGAGGATATCATCTTATTAATTTCACTATTCCGTTTTTGATGAGGGAGAAAGTGATAGCGAGCTTAAGATAATTCTCGGACCGTTGGAGATAATAGTAATGGCCCTAGGAGCGGTAGATGACGAAGCGTGTAACTGAGGCTACGGTCGACGAACGGCAGGAAGTAGAATGAGACCTCGGCAAGAGCTAGAAAGTAGTCAGCTCTGTGGTCCCTACCCTATGAAGATATTTCAGCAAAAAATGCTACAGTCCGTTTGGCCCGCTACTGACCCACTGAAGATAGGAACCCGGCTGTGATCTTGGACTTCATACCCATCCACTGTGCAGTGTCTATTTACTTTCCTTTGGATGGGTTGTGATATTTGCAGTTATCTTTGCAAGTCAAATGAGCTCTGATTCAGCTTTGCTGGGAAGAAATGCGACTCTGCGTTGGATTACGGAAATCAACGATACATGGATAACAAAAACGACGGATAACTTGTTGATAATAAAAAAATTAGAAGTGTGCTGATGACTATCTTTAAAATTTATTATATTGTTAAATTATAAGCATCATAAAATTTATTTTTTCTCAAATCATTTTTCTCTGTCTGACAAGCCTCAGATATCTCTTCTATTCTTCTATTTTATTGCTTCAGTAAAAGCCGGAGTACCACAGGGGTCAATACTAGTTCCACTTTTATATATTCTTTACGCTTATGATATGCCCTGATACAGTAACAGCAGAATACGCCGATGAAACATCAATATTAACTAGACATAAATACGCCACAAGACTAGTTAAAAATGTGGAAAATAAAACTAAATTACACCAAATCACAGCAAATCACCTTTACACTTATACATGACTCCTGTCCACCTGACAATCAACCAGGAAAATGGTGGGAATAGGAGGCATGGTTTTCAGGAGGTAACTCGAACCTATTACAAGCGCTTTGGTCTTTTCAGTATTTAAATTCAACTTGTTCGTCACTGCCCAGTTATAGATTCGATCCAAGTCTTCCTGAATTTTCCTAGTAGCCTGCAGTAGGTCAGAATTGGGAAAGGATAAATAGATTTGGAGATCGTCTGCGTAAAGGTGATATCGGCAGTGATGGATGGAAAGGGGAAGGTCATTAATGTAAATAGAAAAGAGTGTGGGTGAAAGTGAAGAGCCCTGAGGAACACCACAGGATAGAGGCAGGGTCTTGGACGGGGGTTTATTTTGGAATGACTACATACTGTGATCGGTCGGAAAGGAAGGATTTAAACCAAGTAAGGCAGATTTGGACAAGGAGAGGTTTCGGAGTTTGGATAGAAGGATGTTGTGGTCAACATTATCGAAAGCTTTTGAAAAATCCAAAAGGATAAGGATGGTAATCTTTTGGCGATCGATTGCGGAGTGTATATCTTGAGATATTTTCAGGAGGGCGGATTGGGTGGAGTATCCGGGACGGAAATCGGATTGATATGGGCTAAGGAGGGAGCGCTCTTCTAGGAAATCTGAAAGTTGGGACTGAACGATCCGTTCAGTGGTTTGGATAGGTTGGAGAGGAGGGAAATCGGACGGAAGTCTCTAGGGGAGGCGGGATTGGGAATTTTGTTCAGTGCTGCTTTCCAAGAGGAAGGAAATACCACAGACAAACAAAATTGACTACTTAGGATTTACATTTGATAGAAGAATGACCTGGGGTCCACATGTAAAACAGAAACGTCTCATCCTAAACAAGACACTAAAACTTTTGTAGTTAGAATAGATGAATTAATTGACACTTCTATTTCGATTATTTTTTTAGAATACTAGTTTCGAATGCTAAACATTCATCTTCAGTTCTAAAACATACAAAATTTTCAACACATCAGTACTATGTTACACGGATTATATATACTAAAGTTTTCAAAAATGTAAGGCAAAAATCAAACATTAGTACTCATCATAGGTGATCTAACAGATATTTAAATTATATCCATTGTGGAAAGGGAAAGGGGGCAGGTAGGGTAAATTTGTGGGGTATACTATGGGATTTTTCTTATGACTCATTTGATTTTTCCGTTCCTATCATCCTAGAATATACACTATCATCGCCTATTCACATATAAACATTTTTACATACTCATTACTCTCCTAGTTAATTTAAAATAACATTAATTTTATTTATTAATTGTACCAAAGATCAAGCCATTACTGATCCTTATACATTTCAAATTCATTTTGTTTCATATTTATTGTATACAATTGTTTTGAAATATAAATTCTGAACGTGATGGTTGTGGAAGTAATTAAATGTGATTGAAAATACAAAAACTAGATATGCTATCAACATTATAAGCCATAAGAAGCCATATATTAAAACTAGCGGTGATCGTTCTGACAACAATGGCTGCTGAAACTTTTTTCACGAGTAGCTTAAATTAAACTGCTTATAGTATATTTTATATATCTAGTCCTTAAAGTTAAATATTTCTTGCTATAAATATTCTTTCTATAAGTCATCTGCAATAAAAATTTATGAAGACATTTTCTTTTTCACTTTCCGTTTTATTGTTTAAGATGTCATGAGGTGTGGTTAAGGCACTTGACTCTTAACAGCCCTAAGCTCAACTCCGGTAATTTATTTTCTGTTACATCAGCCGTATCTCGATTTCGTTGTCCTGGGGCTCACGCAGACTCTATAAAGTAGATGCTAATTGGGGAAAATATCTGGAGGTTGAACGTGATTACAGCCAAATCTACTTTTAGGAACTTTGGCCTGGTAAAATAATACATCCTTACCAAAATGCTAAACCTATACCGTGGGTTGTAGTAATAGTTTTTTCGTCATAAATATTTGGGTCAGCCGCACTTTAAATAATTGTAACAGAATTGTATTCCAACAAAATCATAATATCGGTATAATGAATGGCAGGCATAACTGTTGTCCATACTTTTTGTATTTTACGAATTATTTTTCTAATGACCTATTTTATTGCAAAATTATATAAATGCATTGTCGTTGTTTTTAACACGATCGTTACTTATGACCTTAAAAAAGTTAAGATTGTTTCTTAAAATTAATTTTAATTCATATTATTAGTTAAGTGTCGATACACGAAGTGCCAAGAAATCAGTTCTCAATTCTTGACGCCGCTATCCCTGTTATTTCTTTTGGCCGTCCAGAACCGCGTGAAGTAACCGTATGGAATCATTTCCTTCCTTACTTCTTTCCTTGATTTCCAATAGTTCTTCATCGGTTCACTTTGCTGTCTCCTTCTCTCTTCTGTCCAGATCCTAATTCTTTCTTTCTTTTCCTTCTTCTGGAAACCCTTGTAGTTTAATATCATTCTTCTAAAAGCTGTCCTGTCTTGTATTAAGTTATCTGTTATAACAATCTCTGCCATGTCTTAATTCCCTGAATCCATTTGTTACCATTTTTACTCTATGAACATGATTGAAAATTTCTTCTGTAAGCCTGTCATTCATCCTGTTATGTGACAAAGGATTTTATTCTCCTTTTCCTGATTGAATCTGACATCCTTTTTTTCATGTTCTCTTTGTACTTGTTCTTGTTTTTCCTGTTCGTAAATTCTCCCTTGTTTGTTTTCAGTGGCCCCTAAATTTTCCTTTCTCCCTTCTCTATCCCTCTATTTCTCCAATTTGCATGATGATTATACATTCTGTTGCTTAGAGACTTTCCGATATCCTGTTTAATTAATGTGTTTATAATAATTAATATGTAAATTAACTACTACAATCATGGTTTGTATAACCGGTAGTTGTTTTGAAGAAGTCGAAAAGTCTAAGTACCTTAACAAAGAGTTAACTGTGGCTTTAAATTTCAATTTTAATAGGTATTAGCGTTGTAAAATATTTTTCAAGTAGTGAATCTTAATAAGGCCTTAAAGTATCTGTTTTGGCACAAATCGGGTTTTTAGGATAATGCTGAAAGAAAAAAAGAAAAATCCACAATTTCGACTTCTTTACGACAGCCAGGAAAATAGGAATTTTTAGGATTTCTTATCATCGACTTGTGATCTTCGATTCACGATACTGTTTCATTAAAAAATAAAAAAATCATTTTTTGATTGAGAGAATGGAATTTAAGATTTGTCACATCTCTAATATTAATAATTCAGGAAGAGTTTCCTCATCTCATTTATAAGGCCTCATTGCATTTTATCGATCAAGTTTTCCCAATATCATGCCCAATATGTTTTCATTTTAATAGTCATGTTGTGAAACCACGTTAATGTCGTTTATAACAACTTTATTTATTATTGCAGTGCACTATTATTAATCCGGTATATAATAAAATGCAGGAGCTAAATCCCTTTTGTATTTTTATGGGAATGTATAATGTAGTTTTCTTTAGTGTCTTTTTAGTTATAGTCTTGTCGTCTATAAAATAAGTTTATGAGGGTTTTAGTAAATGCTAGTAGCTGTGTTATTTTTTTCTGTTGGTAATCCCAATAATTGGATCATTGTACCTTGTTACATTTTCTTACTGAAGGGGATAGTTGCGTTAATGGTTTTAGGCCAACTTCTTTAATTTTTTTTTCGAGAAATATCTATGAAATTTCGTTTTGGTTGAGCTTATCAAATGCAATAGTTAAAGGTTTGGTATTCCTACAGAAATGCCTGGCTTTCCTCTGCTCCCGCGCGGATTACACATCACCAGATACAAATCTTGCAGCGATGTTTTTCCGAATTCCCTGTACTTGAAAATCACCCACTGCTCTTCACTACCTTCCGGTGTTTTAATGAAAGCATCCATAGAACGTTCATTTATTATTCTTTACATAAAAAAAAAAATTTATAGTTAGGATTGATGAATTAATAGCTACTCCTATTGGAATTATTTTATTTGAAAACTAGTTTCGAATGTTTAACATTCATCTTTAGTTCTAAAAGATACAAGATTTTCAAAACATCAGCACTTTTTTATCATTGATTATATCTACAAAAGTTTTCATAATTGTAAGACAATAAATCAAATATATTGGAAGTCTCCTGAGAGAGATATGACGGATTTCTGAAATATATCAAGAGTGGAAGGGGAAGGGCCAGGAACGTTAAATTTGTTGGTGTTTTTCCTTGGGTTTTCCCTATAACTAATTGGATTTTTCCATTTCTATTGGAAGAAAATTTAAAATGGGCCTATTGGAAATGTTTATCTGATCATTTAAACAAAATTAAAAATTATAAATTTGGCAATTAATTAATCAATTCTAATTGTATTGATCCTTGTATACCTTCAGGCGTATCTCAATTAAAAATCTTATACTCATATGTAATTCATCCAGCCACCGTTATTATCTACCTCTTGTAGTTTTTACTACTATCAACACATATTATTCTAATATTTATTTAATATTAGTTTAAAATTTATTAATATTAGTTTTCAATTAAGTCATTCTCACACCTTGCTACTTATTTATGACTTCGCAGGCTTTTCACTGTTAGCCAAATATCTTTTTTAAACATCTCTTGCGTCCATATGTCACGCAACAGTTTTTTTTTTTATAACAATTTAATTGAATTAATCAAATTTTGAAATATATTTTTAGCTCTATATAGCAGCATGTCTTTGTAACCTTCCTTGAATAGCGATCGTAACCTTAAAAAAAAAAAAAATTGAAGAACAATTTCCTAAAGCATGAAGTGTTATTTCCTTTTGCATCTAGATCATCAAAAACGAGTTAACTATTTTTTAAGTCAACTGTTGTGTGATGTTTGATTTTTTAATATCCAGTAAAAATCATTTCTATTAATATCAAAAGACAAACAATAAACGGACTACGACTTGACGGCGGGAAATGAGGTAATGTGTTGCGGGCTCTCCATATTACCATAGGTAAGCCTTATGGTAGAGATATCAGTTTGTTTGTTTTTTTATTAGACTGGAAAATATTTAACGATATCACTTAAGAAAACAAAAGTAGGTTGGGTTGCCTATAAAAAAAAAAGTTTCTAGACTTTTCCAAAGTTTCGCCGTTGTACTTAATATCTGAGAACTAAACTGCTGGACCGTTAGAAAGGACACTGCGATATCTTATGAAGCATATCGGTTCCCATAGCATTTCGACCGCTAATTACCTCTGTCCTTATCTCTTGAGGAATATTAATCAGGGAACCGCCTGGGAAAAGATTTTCTTTATATCGAAGAAGAGACTGATGAAGATGATCCACTTTTATGGTGAATTACAGGATGCATTAGATCTAGTTTGTTTTCACACAGAATAGTTATTTTTCCTGACTATTTTCTCTAAAAGTGTATAAATTATACCTTTCCCGAAAATTAAATTTTCCAACAAAAGGGATATGCTGCAGTCAAAACATGTATCCTTCTTAACAATCATCCTTCCCCCCGATCAGAAGTTCTGCGGATATGGAGTGCGGTCGAGGATGGCGGGACCTCTTCGACGACGACTGGGATTGGTTCGACCAAGACGATGACGAGGAGTTCGAACCATTCTCCGAAGACGATGAGGACCTCTCTGGGTTGGACCTGGCCCTCTTCGAACCTGCAACGCTCTCGAGCGGCATGTCGGAATGTTCTTGCTGTTCCTGCACAGGTTGCGCTTGCCTCCCACCACCACCGAATATGTATATACTCACCGCTATACCGCCGCATCAAACATATGGTGAGTATTATATAATATACCTAAATTTAAGTACAACTATATTATCTTTCTAAGTATTTATGTTAGCCATTTAAAAAGTCAAAAACTCTTTGAACCATGCATGCTTATCTATATAACAAATAAAAGAAGGTGAGTTTATCAACTTCAATATCCATTTCATTTTTTTTTTAATCTATTACGTTAATATGGACTAAGAAGGCCTTTTATCATAAGTCTGTATTGGATACATTAACTGAAGCCTTGATTTGAGAAAACCTTTCACCTAAATATAGTCTAGTAGAAAAACGATGCAAAAAATAAAAAACCTGGAAATTGACTTTAGCTGGTTTTGAAATTTAACGCCTTAGCGTATTGTGAGCAGCTATAAACAATAACGAAAAATACCATAACAATACTGTAAAGTTTAATAAACAAAGTAAAGAATAGAGTTGATAAAACATTGCTATATAATAATAATAAACTATGGCACAATTAAACGATTTTCAACTAAAGAAACACAAGTAAATGCTGAATAATTTTTAACATTGAATTATATGCAGAATGTATTGTAAACCATCCTTATAATCAATGAATTAATTAAAATTTTAATATATATTTGCATTTATGCTTATCAAGCATCAAAATTTTTAAAAGCTATTTTTGTATATTATTTTTAAGATATTTTTGTGGTTTTGGTGTAATACTAGATTTCAATCATCTTATATCTAAAGGCTTCACTGCATTTGATTTAGTACAGTTGGAAATATCGCCACCATATCAGTTTATTTTTTGTGCGGTTACAAGTGTTTAAAAGAAATAAGGAGAAAACATCTGTGTTGATAGGAACAATAATGGATTATATTCCGTAAAATAACCGAGAACGCCGTTACGATACTTTTAAATTAACTCTGCGATAATGCTCGCAGAAGTTATGGTCCTTATGTTCAGTCTGGACTTATAACCCGAATTCTTCAAAAAATAGTTGCAGATTATACAACGAAAAATTTCTAGGATTTTATTCTTTTTATGTTCATAAGTGCCTAATCGTGTTCCATATTTAGTAATTTATTTTATAGTTGTTTGTTTCATTCAGCTACATAATTGTATCCCCAAAAGTTTTCGGGACAGCATAGAAGGCACTTAAAAAAATTTCAGACTTTTCGGTCAAAAACATACAGACTCATCACACAAATCCCCTGGTACATTAGTAACAAAACATTTCACGTAGACTTATTAAATTAATAATTAACACTTAATTATATAATTAAAAATTAAATTAACGCTTCAAGATAACTTTAAGATTACATACGAAAATACCAGAAACATGCCAAAAATACCCATAGAAGGCTGAAAAGGAGTTGGATGTGAGTCCTCTTCGGATAAAAAGTTTTTTAAGATCATGTTAGGAGTAAGCATCGCTGGATGCTGGCCTTCCTCATGCCTGACTTGCCATGTTATTTCTTCTGCTTGTTGTGACGGGTGTGGATTGGAAGATCAAATAATGATAACAGCAAATAATTCAAAACTAGGTTGATTGTTAGATATGATTAAGTGCAGAATAAATATCTTTGCTTCTGATTTCTTATTTGCTGAAAATGAGAATGACAATAAAATGAAAGTCCGTTGTAATTTATGAAACCAGTTGTCACCGTGGGACACATGTCTTACACGGCTCCTTGTTTCTAAAAGGCCTTCTTGCACAATCGTCACAGGAAATCCACGCAGTCAGGTTTACTTTCGAAACGCTACTATTTAATAGACAATTTATTGTCCTTTTAATTGAATAGATTAAAGGAAGCAGTGGTGTAAGATTTGTCTTGTCACATATATTGTGTTTTCTCAGCTAGACATACGGGTTACGTTACGTCACGTCACAAATTACGACTGTGATAATACAGGGGCTACTGCTGTGATTGGTGGCAGGAGAGGGGAGGTCTGGCGGTGTGGGTGGGCCCAAAGTGCTCTATGATGTTTGCTGTCCCCTCTTGGGCTCCGGGATCTCGGGTTCGAAGAAGGTTCAGTTTATTAACCGTCGTTAAATACAAAGATACATTAAAATAATTGTTACAAAATCGCATTTACGAGTTTTAAAGGCGCATTCCATTTTAGTTCCATTACATCAGAGTTTCTTTATTGCAACTTTGATATAGGTCATTGGCTGCGAATGGCTTTTAATTGCCTGCAGAAAAAGAAGAATGTGACACTTTCACTTTAATAAGAGTCGATGTTGAAAATGGCCTAATCGCTTCGAAAATTGTAGATTTTTTTTTTTTAATAGAGTATAATTGTGGAAATTAGAAATTAGCTAGGTAATGAAAGATTCTCTGCAGAATTTTCTTCTAGGTAAGCCTATTTTATCATCCTATTTTCACGACATACAAGTACATATCTAGTACTATTCTGGTACATATCTATACTATTATAAATAATTCTGGTTTCCTTGTTCTATATAAATTACCTATCTACGTAATATACTCTATATTTTCAATGGGTAGTATTTTTTTTTTTTTTTTTTTTTTTTTTTTGTATCTGTTTAGCGTTATAGTACTTGAAAATATTTCAGACTTTACTCACAAATTCACCCAGGATTTTCGTATAATTTCGTTTTATGAGTTCAAATTGGGTTAGATTCGTGCCCAAAGATCCAAAAACATAATAATAAGAAATAATTTAATATTAAAAAAAAAATTAAAAATAAATAAAATCAATTATAATATAATATAATAACTTATATTTATATATCTTACACCATATAATAGTATAAAAATTTCTAAAAAGTATGTATAATAATAAATATTGAAAATAGCAAACAAGCAATGTATAAACTAGATTACGTTTGTAGATGTTTCGTTCTTTTGTGCGTCTTATTTTAAGTTATGTTTTATTTTAATTACCGATTTCTCGGATATGCGAATTTTCTGAAATTGTTGTTTTCCAAAGTATGTTTTGGTTTGATCGTAGACGTGAAGTTGGATAGGGATAAGGTAGAGATCTTTAAGCATTGTTGATATCTTTGTATACCGAGGGTAATCATTGATTATCCTCATACACAAGTTTTGTACCCTTTCGAGTTTACGGTAGTTGGTTGCACAAGTTGAGCTCCCTACATGTGAGCATATGTAATCTGGGATCGAATAACTGTTTTATACAATATAAGTTTATTTTTAAAAGTTAGATTTTGTTGTTATCAAATTGTTGGAGCTTGGTTATGTGCCTATCCTCAACCGCCCTTCTCTCTAAACCTCTACCCTACCAACTACCAATTTTTTTTAAATGGATCAGAACCACTTTTTAAACGATGGAAAAAGTCAAATCAATAGGAGTTAGAAATTAGGTTAATAATAAGAATTTAAACTTCTTTAGATAAATCAACACTTAGGTAGAAATGTATTAAAAGCAATAATGTGAATTTTTATTAATAAAAAAGTTTTCAGATTTTAAAAACATAAACCATCATTATTTTTCGTACAACCAATAATATCAAGTTAAATAATATCATTCATTTACTTCTGTATATACAGGGTGAGTATCTCTTAGTGTAAAAAAAAAAAAATTGAGTTAAACTAGATCAAAAATGTAGCTAAATGTCGCAAATCTCACCTTTCTATTCCAATCCGTTGCAGATATACGATAAATCAAAGACTTTTTTGAGGAAATCATGTTTTTTCTTATAAAAACTGTAATATCTCATTTCTAAATATTTTTCAAAGTTTGGCCGCATTTTCAGATTTAGCATTAAATTTCCTTTATGAATAGAGTACACGTAACCTTGAATTTAACAAACTTGGTATCTAAAGAACAGCTTGATCTTCACCTTATTTGGGGAAGTCACAATGTCTTATTTACTTCAACGCTCACCGTTTTTCGTAAAAGCTATCCACAAAACGTCAATAATCACAAAAACTTGCAAATTTAATCAGCTTTCGAATGATATGTTAAACGTAATGATTTTGTTTCAATTGAAGATATTTACTTTTGAAACCGAAAGAGTAAATAAGAGATACTCACCCTGTATTCAGTTCTAATCTCATTTTATTTCTCGCTGCATTTCGACAGATCATCATACTTGATATGAGTCTCTTCCCTGTGGAACTCCATTCATTCCTCACTCCAATACCATTCCCTCTTAAATTTTCTGATCTTACCACTTTAACTACCTACTACTTATCTAGTTTCAAAAAACTAGTGGATAGCCTCGTTTAGGTAAAAACTAAGACATCATTGCCATAAACATATGGTATAATCTCTCCAGACAACTGTCTTATTGGCTAACTTCTTCCAAGTATAGAACCCTCTTGACTTTTTTTATCTCTTAAGAACTGAAGACTATATCTGATGTGATTAATCTAACCTTTGATCTTTGCTCTGATCATTCTTCAGATGAACCTGCAGAGGTAGGTTGTAGACTATCGTTTTTAGACGTTGAAGATCTAACTTCATTGTAATCGTTCAGAACCTATCTCGATTTAAAACTGAAGTTGAGATTAGAAATGTTGCACAACAGCTTTAAATTTGATTGATTGCAGTCAGTACGATGTAAAAAGCGGATATTTTACAATATTGCATTGGGTTGTTATGGTTATATTGTATAATCAATATAAATTATGAAAATAGTTTTAAAAATCTAACAGGAATCTAGCAGAAGTATTTTTTTTTAACTATTTTTTTTTTTTTAATATGTCATACTTTTAAGACAATAATCAATTTTGTATTTTACTGTTAATTATTTACGCGTAAATACAATATAATTAGTGTACATCCATATGAATATCATTCGCTTACGAAGAAATCAATAAAATTAAGACTTATCTATGAAAGAAAAGAAAATTATGATCCGATTAAAACACGAATTAATAGATAGTTTTCAATAAATGAATGATAAAAGAAACTCCTTAAAACAGATTCATACTTGAAGAATGTTTAAATAAAATTATTGTAGTTTTATTTAGTTGACTGTTTAAATTTACGTTAGAAGTATTTCGAGATAACGGTTAGGTTTAAAAACACATTTTTTTTTTTTTTTTTTTTTTTTTTTTTTTTTTTTTTTTTTTTTTTTTTTTTTTTTTTTAATTTTAAATTATTTCAATGACATGTCAATAACTTGCAAAGAACAACTCATTAGTAGCGCTTGAATAAATATTCTAAATTATTTTTAACATTTATAAATTATTAAGTCCCTAAGCTAAGTCTTCCTTTCACACCCCTCGGAGGGTTATCGAGAATCGAGTGAGAAGCTGGGAGACAAGTAAATTCGATAACAAATTTAAAGTATGACTGAAATCAGGTCTATGTTCGAAATAAAAGGGAAAATATTTTATTAAAAAAATGAGTAAATAATATAAAATTTAACAACATGACTACATCGTGACTATAAGATGAGTAATAACGATAATAATAAATGTATAATGAAGAAGGAATGATAGTAAAATGAGACAGAAAACATTTTTTTTTAGGTTTAAAAAAAGTAAATTATTCAATAACTAGATAATGTAAAATGTTTTTAAACATAATTATAAATCAAATTGATATTATTAAAGAAATATTTCAGTCCGTGAAAGTACTCTGCAATGCCGTTCTAAATATCCTGGAAAGTTTAACAGGGTTAGGGAAAGGAGGTCTAAAACTTAGCTGCAGTTTAATATTTGCATATTTATAATTTATGTTAAAAATATTTTTTCTTTTTAATTTTAGTTAGAAAAAAACTAAAATAAATATATTGTTTAGTACACATAAAAATAAATATTTCAAATAATTGTTTTTAACTTTGAAGTTAACGGTATTTACACCTCTGGTTACTGACTTTTCTGACCAGTCAGATATGATACTTTTGCTCCTCTTCCTCTCGCCGATCGCAAATGAGTGAATAAAATTTTTTTTTTTTTAGTCAAAGAAGAAATATTTTTGGAAAAACATGATATTTATAGGATAGTGGTACAATTGTTTTGGACTGATACAATATTTACTTGGTCAGACATTTGTTTACAATAATTTTTATTATAAAATCATTGATCAATTTAATTTTTTATTATATATAGTATTTAGAAGTATAAATTCCGTAATAGTTAAAACAAGAAATGGAATTTCTGTTGTAAAGGGGAGTGGGTGTCAGCAGGGCTTGCGTAACACCACTTAGAATGTACCTCTTAATTAGACAGTATATTTCAATCAGCTTAGATTAATTGAAAGTTTTTCTAATATTATAATGTATTCATCACGCCTCAATTAGTATTAACAGTAATTTATTTTATTTTTATTTTCGAAATTGATCACGGATAAAATATAAATTAATGAATAAAGTTGTAACTGATGACAAATTGGTACATTCTATACATGTAACTAAGGATGATATATAAAAAACATCTATATTTTTCTTCCCTTGCGATATTTTAAAAACGAGTTAATCATTTAGTAAAAATGGATGTTTGATTTAATAAAAAAAGTAACAGAACTTCAAGTTATCTTTTAAGTGAAATTTTGGCTTCTATTTCCATTTCATAGAGTTATTTAATGATTTTTTCAAAACTATTTATCAATATTTACAACAATAACATGTAAAGAACTACTCACTAGTAGCACTTCAATAGTTGTCCATTAAAAAGCTAAGGCAAGTTGGGAGACTTGTGGATTCGAGTGGTTATGGAATTTAATATGAAATGATAGGTATCTGATTTGGGCCAAATCAACAGCATATGGAACATAAGATCTTTTTGGATAAATCTATTTGTGACGTAATACGGAGCATTGGGGATGTTATGAAGGATTTTGAGTTTTAAGGATTGGAAGCAATCAGTCGGTTTATAGGAACCCCAAAGGTCAACTCCGTATGTCCAAATGGGTCTAATTACTATCGTTTGTAGTTAGTTGGGGGCTTTGAACACTTGCCTAGCAAATCTTGGAGTACTCCTCAGTCGAAAGCGAGGAGCAGTTTCTTGTCTTTTTCAAGTCTAATATGTTTCCATAGAGCTGAAAAAGAAAAAAACAGCCTATTTAGTTGTCTGAAACTGCCATTATAAAGTTAACTGCAATTAAAAGGAATCTTTCGTTGCTTGCTATCTAATGGTATCAGTTAAGGCGGATGATGTATTCCTATTTATACACGCAGCTATTATGTGTCAAGACGATGCAGGCAGTGGACGGAAGCGGATATCACGAACAATAGGAGTTAGTGGCTGATAGTACAAGACCTAGGACAGGTCTATAGATCTGTCAACCACAATAACCCTCCACTAGGCAGGAAGGGTTTGGCTTCCATCTGTTTAACTACTTTATTATTTGAATTAGGTTTTAAGAATTATGGAATACTGTTTTATATGTTAACTATGGGAAAGAAAAAGATAATTTATATTACAACGATAAATCTTATATTGACAATAATGGTGCTAGTTAAAGCTTGAGAACTATTAAATCTGAATTACTCACCAGCCGCTACTAAAATAACTAACTGTTCAATAATAAAATTGCACTATTAAACAAATACTGTTTTATGCCAATATTCCCGTTACTAGTAATATTGAGGATAAAAATTTATTTAGGAAAACTAAATAACATACAGTTAAACATTGAGGTTAACCTGGATAAAACAAAAGGTATCGTATTTTCTTAAAATTGATTATACATAAATGTGTAATCCGACCAACGTTGCTGTATGGAGCACCATTATTTTCATCGATTGGGAAAAGTACAAATTACAAACTCCAATCATTCCAAAATGGTATAATATAGAAATCGTAAAAGGTACTACAATGCAAAGAGTCAAAACTACGAAAATATATGAGGAATTAAAGGCTAAAAAAAATTAAGGGTGTTTTGCGATAGAAAAGAAAATTTTTTCGATACCTTTAAATATCAACTCTCTACAGCAAAACTTTACCCCCAGGAGAACCAAATCGATGGAAAAAACTATTTTAATTTGAAATTATAGATATCAGTTATTTAGTGTGTAAGGCGTATACAGATAAATAAACGGTGAGCCTCATCACCTAATTATTACTTTAACTATATTAATAAATAACAAAATTATGATAAATCATCAATAACCCCTTAACATGCTAGGAAGCAGTAAGAGGAGAATTTGAAAAAGGTTATATAAGGTTAATACAAGAAAGGAAAAAAAAACACTTTTATTTTTCATTTTTTTCATTAGCAAATAAAACATGAAAGAAAAATTAAGCACCTCGAATAGTGAATGCAATAAAATATTGTTTCTTCATTTGAAATGCATTACTGCAAATAAAACTAAACGTAAGAAGCTATAAATCAATTCAGTTTATAATGAAGTATCTGACAAATTAAAACATTACATTTTTTTGTTGATAGTAAAGATCAGTAATATTTTAAATAAATCGTTTTAAAATTAGTATTTTTTAATTCATATTTTAGTTATTTGTATACAATTATGTGACTTTTCGAGAAAAGTACTTGTATCCATTGTCTTATTACGCCGTTTATATATTTTTCTGTCTATACAATTTGGTATCATGATTAATTAACTTCTCTCTCTCTCTCTCTCTCTCTCTCTCTCTCTCTCTCTCTCTCTCTCTCTCTCTCTCTCTCTCTCTCTCTCTCTCTCTCTCTCTCTCTCTCTCTCTCTCTCTAGTTAAATCTAATTGTTTTTTCTATAACAATAATATTGGCCATCTGGCTGATACTTTCGAAATTTTTTTCAAGTTTGATCCTTGGCATTTTTTAAGTGCCTTTGCCTCTTGTGTAATATTTACAATTTGTTTTTCCAGTAAGGTCTGTTTTCTTCTTTTCACCTCTTTCGTCTACACGTTTCCTGTTCACTATCTTATTCGCCTTCCTTCTGGCTTGACATCCTAATGTTTTTGTTTCTTTACTGCATAAATTATGTTCTTCCTGGAAAATGCGCTGAAATTCATTCTTTATTTACCTCCAGCCCTCAGCCATAAAGAAAGGGCTATATTTCTTTCTCAGTACTTTTCGTCCCCCAACTTTCGTTAATAGTTAAGTTTCCTCATAAGGATCCAGGCTTTATAGCTATACATCACTACTGGCTTTATGATTTAGCTTATATTATTAACTGTGTTACTTTTCTATATTCTAGTGGTTTCTGTATACAATAAACATTTATTGCAGAGGCTATGTTCTATCTTTCATAAATTTAATTTTACTGTAATTATGCATATTTTTTTCTGTCAAGATTTATCCGTTCATCAAAAAATAAAAATATTTGGATGATGTACAAGATAAGGAATTATGACTTTCGATTATCGTTTGAATGCCTGGTTTAAGTACTAGCAACAAGATTTTGCTCTGCTCATAGAATCAATGCTTTTAGGTCACCGATCCTAGAGAATATATTGCTGGAATAGTGGCTGGAAAAAATAGAGGAATAAAACTATAAGAATATCCTTTTATGACACACGGCATATTAAATAAAATTATAATTTTTATAAGTAGCTGTCCTTATAATATTTAGTTTATTAATTATACGCTGTTTATGAAATATCCTTTTGTATCTATCCTATATAAATAATACTGTAAGACTTGCGTGGATTAAAAAATATTTTATTAACGGAGAAAACATATATATACTAATGACTAAATCTCAAATATCAAACAGAAAAATAAATCAAAGAAAAACATTTAACTATAATAATTTATCTTTACTAACTGCATACTGCCACACGACCTTACAGTATAAATTCTCACAGTCGTCTGGTCACCGTTAGTTGCTATTTATATATTTTGGAAAGGAACAGTCTAGAACCTTCTAGGCTTATTCGTTCCTAGGTTGCTTTAGATTCATCGTGTATGAACTTCTGATAAATAAAATGTTTTTACCTTTACTTCATGTGATATGAAAACGTTTCATCAGCATTAAGATAATTGAGATATCAGATTAGGTTTAGTGGGCAGTCAAGGGTACAATGATTACGTATTATTTATAGATAGTTAACTTTCTCTATTGTGAAAACGAGAGTTAATTAAAAACTCGGAAGTGATTTGGTTTATTTAAAATTATAACTGTCCATGCTTAGCCGTTCGAAGTATGAAATTTCAATTGCAGATATTAAGCAACTTGAAGGTCAGAAAGATCGGTTCTGTTGCTCTGGACTTGTAGAGTAGTCTACAATTAGCATCGAATTAGCACAGAATTATACATTTTATCTCTCTATATAAGGGAGAGTGTTGCGCTTGTTTTCCTGCCAGTATAAATTTGAGTGGCTCAAGAGCTTGCTGGTGTTGTATGTATCTTTTTAGTCAGAAGTGGTATAGTCAAAGATTCGAAGATAGTAGGGCGTATAAAAAAAAAATGAACGTTTTATCAAATTCCAGAGTTCAAAAGCCTGTAAATATATTAATGCTATTTATTATTTACCAATACTTAATAATCCCTTTAGAGCATTCCCTAAGCTTGTTTCTAACACTGGGCTTCTTCAAAAAAAGCCTCATTTCAGTTATTTATTTCAAAGAAGAAACATGACAGTGTCCTACGAAATTCTTGTAATTTTAAGACATTACTGGAAAAAAAAAAATTTCACAGCCGCTGAAGCAACTCGTGAAATTATTAAATATGGAGGGGAAGGTGTCCTTGAAAAGCGCATTGCGCGGTATTGGTTTGAAAAAATTAGAAGTGGAGATAAGACGTTGGATAGGAAGAAGGGCTCCGTGCAGCCATTAATGGATATTGATGAGGTTCTGAAGGAAGCTGTTAAGTCAAATCCGTCCACAAGTACTCGCGAACTTGCCAGGGAGTATGGTGTGTCCAAAGATACTGTTAGTCGCCATCTTCTCTCCATGGGGAAGGTGATAAAAGACCTGCTCGTCTACACACTTCCCGTTGAGCCAAAGAAAAGTTTACAGAACTTCATGGGTTTGAACTCCTGCCTCATCCACCATATAGTCCAGACCTCTCACCTTCGGAGTACTACTTGTTTCGATCCATGGCCCATTTTCTTCAAGGGAAAAGATTTGATAATTTTGCGGAAGTTGAAAATGCTATCCAAGAGTTCTTTGACAGCCATCCCAAGGAATGGTATCAGCGTGGCATCGAGCAATTGGCTAGCAGATGGGTAATGACGGTAGATAACAATGGACTATTCTTTGAGTATTGTATTTTATATCAAAGAAATAATAATACAAATATTTGTATAAGAAACGGTCATTTTTTTTTATACACCCTATTAGAACCCTAAGGATTCTGGCTTTAGCACTGAGTAATACTTAAATAGTATCTTGTATTGCCAAACATTTTTATAAATCATAATTTTTTTCTTTGAAAAATATATTAGAAAAGCGAAAATATTTTTAAGTTACCTTTTAAGTTCCATAATTAATTAATTCATGAAACTTTGTATTCAACTAACTCCATTACTAGAACCTCGTCTGTAATAGCTTTTTTTCTATTTATTATTCTTATTTATTTTTATTTTTTTGGGGAGGGTTTGCAATCCATTTTCTTCCTGGCTACCCATTCAGAAGAATTTATGGGAGTCTCCCCTTAGGCATCGACGAAGAAAAATAATGGAGAAGAATTAATCAAGGATCGAACCTTCTTAATGTTGACTACGACTTGAATTTTCTTGTTTGGGGTAATAGTTATCTTACATTCGAAGTTTTTAGATAATGTATTACGTAAAAATATGCTGAACGACCTAGATTTGTTTATGATATACAAAAGTCAATCTTCATTTATTCAAATTTTATATTTATTTTTTTTTTTAATGTTGATCACAATCCTCAGTTTATTTTGATTTGAGCCCAATACAAGAGATATCGTATAAAGGGTGTTAGGCCAGAAGGGGGAACAACCAAAAATAATGGAAACTGTGATTTCATCGCCACCTGTTAGCTTATACAATGTGTTATCCAGGAGAATAAAAACTGGATTGTCTCTTGTTATGGAGCTTAAGAACCCGTTCCCAATGTTAAAAAATATAGACTGTAATTTATGGATTTTTCCATAATTATGGTTACTGGATATTTCCCCTTCTGGCCTAACTGATAATTTTCATATGAGTAGTGGCAATTACAAATAAATGTAATTTTATAAGAAATTACGAAGAGAATAATGGACTCTATGAGGTCGCCCATCAAGAGAACATTCCCATACCACCCTCGAATGATGCCGCTCTTCGTGATGCTGGTATTATTAAGAGTATATACTGAGTCATGAACAGGAATTACTGCAGAGGGCATAAATCATAAGGGACAGTCAAGGTGGTTCCTGACGTGAAAGAAAACAAAAAGGAAATAGTTTTTTTCTTTTTTTTTGTGAATTAGCATCAAATGGTTGTGACAGTCCTTGAAATGTTTGAATAGGGCGGGCTAGTAATGAATTATTATGAATCATCCCATTAACGAAATTTAAAAAGTTGATTGTCTGAATTTTAAATAAAAAAGTAATTGAATTTTATCAATGTATGTAAATGGAATTTTAAGCGGAAAAACCGTGGTTGCAAATTTTTTGTTGATTTTGGAAAGATGCTGCCATCTGAAACTTTTGGAGGTCTACTTTCTTTTTTTTTTATCGAAATCGGGGAAAAAAAAAAATGTTAAAATGTTACTTAAATTCAACAATTTAAAAATGGTACAAGGGTAAAAGAAGTCTTGAATGTTTGGATAAACCCGACTCTACCTATACAAGCTTAATCGCATCGTCTTACTTCCTATGTTTGAGTATCTCTGTATTTGTTGCTTACACTTATTGTGATTCCAATATTCGAACTTATATTTTTTAACTTTTGGTCAGCTAGATTAGAATTCTGATACACTGTGTGTCTGTTCATTAGGAGTCAGATAATATCTCAGATAAATTGTAAATAGAACGGAAGTTGTTGATAAAGTTACAGGTACAGTATGTAAATCCAAATATTTAAATCTTTAAACTAAAAAAAAAAAAAGTAAATAAACTCTAACTCTTCCAGATCCTCGAAAGGAAGTTAACGGTAGAACTTAAGTTAAGGAAGGCACTCAGTTAAGCCAACTCGTTTCCCTCGCCTTAGTGAGAATGATGCTGTTCCTAAATTGGACTGATGGCATCCCAACCTCTGATTATTTCATGCAAAAATTCTTGGTATTTATTTGAAATTTGAATCATTTGATGTTAAATTCGACTTCACTGCAACTATGTAATTTAGATAAAACTAGGACTTATAATTTTAATCTGTCGTTAAAACGTATATGGTGATTTTATTCATTCTATATTTATAATAAATAATTATATCCAGATTGAAAAATAATCGAAATTTAAGTTTAACCTAATAAAAAAAGTCACACTACTGGAAGAATTTTACTCTTGTTTTTGGGCCATTTCTTGCTTTTGAGAACTTGTATACTATTCCAGTAAAATAGTATTTTTTTTTGTGCTTGTGTATAAAAATCCAGGTTTCGGACTGCACTCGCTAAATTTTAGCGTCAAACTGGACTAAATTTATTACAATTTGAGCAGAAAATCAGCTTTATTACTATAATGTTGACAGAGATTCAGCCTTTCAAATTTACTGACTATTCTCGATAAGTCGCCGATATTGTAATTTATTTATTTATTTTATTTTATTTATTTATTTTTTTTTTGCGGTTTTTACTCTATCCGTCTTAAACAATGACGTTTAGAGCAAATATTGTAATCATGAATGTCAAAGGTGAGTTAGTTTTCTATAAACCAAGTAAATATATAAGCCAATTCTATGTATAAATAACTGGTTAATAAATATCTATGTAAACATAGATAGCACAGAATAGTTGGTGTACTATAATTCAAATTTTGGACCTAGTTGTGCTGGCATTCGTTAGAACAACAACCAAATATAATGTTTAGACAACTAATAGGGCAAGAATCGCAAACAAAAATCCATTAATTCCGCCATTTTTGATCAAATTAAAAACAAAAATTGAAAGCTGTTATCTCAGTCCTTGTTTAACCCTTTAACGGGCAGGCTGGAAATTTTTGAATACATTTCTTCTTTTTTTCCCCTTAGAATGCCTATAGCCACACTGACCCCCACACATGTATCATGAAATTCAAGGTCAAATAAAGAATATTAGATGATAATAAGTAGGATAATGCATCGGACATTACGTCATTTATTGAGAAAAAGGCATCAAATATGTGTATCCTCCAGGATACATCACCTGTTAAAGGGTTAAGCTACAGAACGTATTTTCTGCTTAAATTTATAGCAAATACCCGACCTTTTGCACAAGAAACCCTCTATTTTTTTTATGGAAAACTTGTTTGACTTTGTCAACTTCATCAGAATCACTGATTGTCACTGTTGTAATTAGAATTATGATTGAAGATATAAGGTTATTTAAAAAAAAAAAAAAAAAAATGGAGATGTATTCAATACTTGATGCGATTTTATTTAAATTGTGTAAATAATTTAATTAATGTAAACATTTATCTTCAAATTTCATACTAGTACGTAACAGCTATACAAACAATTAAATCTTATTAAGTATTATCATTTATGTATTTATTGTTTAAACTAGTTTAAGTAGGTGACTGTAACAATTGGACGGATGACATGAATGAATGCAAGGTCGTAGTCGCGATTTTCCAGTATCATGATATAGAAATCTATTTCTCAGCCATTTTCCTACCATGGAAAAGTCGATTTAGGGGATAACAGAAAGGGTACATGGTCGCCAGAGGGGCAGAGTATGGTCTATTGGTATAATTATGGTTTTCCCTGCGCCTGGAGCACAATAGGGAAACTCCTCACTGTCAGCCTATCTTGCCACCGAGCGCGGGAATTCTCATAGGCCTTCACTGTCGAAAGTTACTTTCTTCCATTTTCGTCGTGTCCCAAATCTCTTCACGAAATGGGTAATACTTTAAAAGATCACGAACTCGAATCTTCTGACTAATTATTTTCTTTTTTTACTGTGGTATATTTGGTTTTCTATCCATAGTTCAAATTGATTGTTTATCGATACCGTAAAAAATTTAAATTGATGGTGAAGTTTGTCCTAAAAAATGTAATTGTAAACCTTTCTTCTTTGTAGCAGGAATGGAAGTCGTTGAAATGGACTCCAGTAATTAATTTTATCTATTAAAGAAACTGGAATAATTCTTCTAATATCACAATATTTCTATAAAAATTAGTAAATATATATCTATAATATAAATGATCAAAAAGTATATCTACAATATTTTTCAATAGTATACTGCGGTCGGAGATTGCCAAGCTCCCGGACCCGAGTTCGATTCCGGCTGAAATCAGAAACTTTATTTTCGTTCGATACCCTCCTGGGGCACCCCAACCTTGGTACCTTTGATTGGGGGAAACATTGGAGGCTGAGTGGGATTTTGGCATAATGCCCTCCTCTCAAAACCGTTGGTCTTGTAAAATTACATCCATACCAAAATACTAAACCCAAAAACATTCATAGCTAGAAAGAAAGAAAGAAAATTTTGTAGTGGTACTAGTTTTTTTTTTTTTTTTTTTTTTTTTTTTTTTGCTTTGAATGAACCAACTATGTACTACGTGGATTAACCAAAATGGTTTTCAGCTAAGTGAGTTGGGATTGGTCGGGTTCTTAAGAGACCTCTCCTAGCCCATAACTACTTCATTTTCTGACTTTGAAGTTGTTTAGCTGCTTTTGATCTCTTTGGTCTCTTCCCTTTCTTAAGTTTTACGAGTATATGCTATCGTATATGCTTCCTTAAACATTTTCCGAAAAGCTTGTCTGTCCTGGATGTGGGATTCCGAGATGTTGGAGGTTTGAAGATCATGTTTGACTTTCTTGTACCACAATGATGTTTTTTTTGGTGGGACTCTGTGGATGATGCTAATAAATCTTGAATCGTTCATTCTCTCAAGGTGTCCGTAGAATTGGATGCGTCTCTTGATGATAGTGTCAAGAGGTTTTTTTTTATTATGTATTTTTTTTATAATATAATAAAATATGTTTAAATATCTTATTTATTAAATTTATTTTATTTTTTATAAATATATATGGCGTACATCTAGTATTGAATATACGCATTCCAACTTTGCAGTTATTAATTTAATCACTGTATATTGCGATTCAAGTTTTTATAATATTCCACTGAAACTTATTGTATAATTTGTTTTCCCTCTTATTATTAAGGAAAAATTATTTAGGAAAAAAAAAAACGATTTTTAAAAAGAAAATCATTTGGCATTACCTTTTTATGCTTCGTATACGTAACAGGGTATGATGATAAACATAGTATGAGAGTATTATCACGATTAACCAAGACTAATGCTTTTGTCGCTGTGTAGAACTTCTGTTCTAGTTTTGTGAAAATTAGGGTATTAAGGGTTTGTATTTTGTAAAATAACTATTATATTTATATTGTAAATAATTATTATATTTTTCAAATTTTTGCTATAGTATTAAAAAAAAATCCATCTCTGAATCTATAGTTTTACTCTACTGAAGTTATCTTTAATCAGATAGCGAAATGCATTTAGTGGTGTAGAAATAATAAATGTTGATAAACATATGTCTGCTTTAATTATTTATGATGTGCTTTTCCCATCAAACATACGTATGACACTTATATTTCATATTTTTTTTTTCATCTATTTTCATCTTGTACATAAAACTTCCTTTGAATATTTATTATTAATATTCTAATAAATTAGTTTAACATTAACTTTATATTCAGGGTCTCTATCGGTTTTCTTGTGTGTCTGTTATGAATACCTCCAATTTCCTTACCAAAAAATAATTGAACATATCTTTCGAAAATCGCATGTCATATAGCCTGATTCTAGCCCGGCATATATGTCGTGACTGGAATTGTTATAAGAAAATTGGGTTTTAAAAAAAGTGGATACCATAAGTGATTGGAGAACGTTCTGTGGCAATTAAACCTTCTTTTTTTTTTTATCTTCGATCAGTCCATTGCGTAATAGGTCTCACGAATACTAGTCCGCTATTTCTTAAATCGTATATTACTTCAGTTGCCTATGTCGAAAAAAAAAATAGTTCTGAACTACTTGGGGAGATTTTTTTCGTTTTTTTTTATAATTTTGCTTTTTATCAAGAGCATGTTGTAACATTTAGCAATTAAGATTGCCTCAAACTTTAAAACAGAATTGATGCATTGTAATTAACATAGCTTAATAAGTTCAAGGAACAAGTTCACATACTAAAAGTTCAAGTATTTCAAAATTTCCGTTTATTTTTTTTCCCCTCATTTTGTTTATATATACATGTAATTTTTGTTATTATTTTTACCTCTTGTAAAATTGATCACAATTATAATTCTTTACGAAAAATATTTATTAAATGGAAATGTTCATTAGAGATGCATATGAATCTATCCATATCTACAAACATAAGTAATCGAATAGTTTCAAAATATATAAATCTACATGAGAAACAAAATTAATAGATAATAATACCCCTTGTTTTTAATTATTTTATCGTCTATTATAAAACGTATGTAGATGGCTATTCTTATGTGAAAAGGCTAATGTACATGATAATAAGCGGAACTATGTTGAGCTTTGGGGCTTCACTAAACCACACGGTTCATTTCTTATCCAACCATCATGACCTAAAATTCTTTTAAAAATCCCCAATGCTCTTTACAATGTCTCAAATAACCTTATCATAAACAATCTAAATGTTCTAAACCGTGTACCTATCCATTCATAATAAAATCCATTACCGCTCCAAGCCGCTTAATTTGCTTCCCGTTCGATTCCAGTAACAAAATGCGACTTCTGAAAAGAAGATGGCTTTAGGACCTTCTAATGTAGAATATTTCTTGAAGTACTTACGACGGGCACCTAACGCAAGTTATTTCTTTGTTATTAAAATCCAGTAAGGCGAGTTTTACAAAAATATATTTTTAAAATACAAACAATTAAACCATCGAGCTTGAACTTGGCAATAAATTTGAACAATAAAATACATATATTGATATACATTTATTTGTTAAGTGGTTTAAGGTTTTTTATTTTATGTATAAGAATATAATATCCCGTGATTACATATTAAATTTCTTGAAAAATTAAGGGGTGGTGAGTCTTTTTTTTTTTTTAATAAAAGGAGAATAAATATATAGAAAGATCATAAACCGCTATTTTAATATTTACCGCTCACATTTCTTTATACTGCTTTAGATTTCAATAAAAAATTGAACAAAAAAATAATTGATAGAAAATTAAAAAAATGAATAAAAATTAAACTGCAAATAAAACAAACATATTAAAAAACAGTTATACTATATTAAAAAATAATACTTAATCAGTAATAGTCACTCATTTATGATTATACCAAGATTTATTTTTCTGATCCTCCGACTGTATTAATAAAAAAAAACAAAAAAACAAATAAATAATGATAAAGGAAAAGATTTTTGGAAAAAATCTATTAAACATATACGAGGTGTGATCAAAAAGTTCTAGGACTGAATTTTTATACATTTATTCATACAACATACAGGTTATTCAAATTTGTCTCCTTCGAAGTACTCCCCTTGGGAAGCTACACACTTTTCCCACCGGTGTTTCCACTGATCAAAGGTCCCAGAAAACTCTTCTTTTGTAAAGGTGTTTAGCAGCTCCGTTGTTTTTTTTTTTCTTTAATTTCGTCAACTGTTTGAAATCTTCGTCCTTTCAGGTGTCTCTTGAGCTTCGGGTAAAGAAAAAAGTCGGCTGGAGCCAAGTCAGGTGAGTAGGGGGGCTGAGGAATGACAGTCATTGCGTTTTTTACACAAAATTTACGGATAACTAATGCAGAGTGAACAGGAGCATTGTTATGGTGAAGGACCTAATCACCACTTTGCCACAGCTCAGATCTCTTTCTTCTCACAGCAACATCAAAAAGATTTCAGAAAATGTTTTGTTCAGTTTCACACAAAACTTCACACAAACACGTTGCTCTGCTTTCACATTCATTTTCTTAAAATAGCCAAACTCTATAAAACTAACCTCAAACAAACTGGGCTAATGTTACTTTCAGCGATGTTATGATTGATCTGCAATCATAGCTGTGTTCCTGTTGAGTCAGGCAATACAATGCTGCCAACCGCATCGCTGTGAGACATTGCATTCACATAGTATATAAAAAGTCCTGGAACTTTTTGATCACACCTCGTACTTCAAGTTCCAGAAACATAAATATGAAATTAAAGTAAGTTTAATCCTCTACAACATTGATTCTGACATTTTTCTGAGATATGATTGTGGAAGGCACTAGAAGCAAAGTTTTGAAAAAAAAAAGTAAGTTAAAACTTTATTTTTTTCCGAAAAATTATCGATTTTCAGTAACGTATATCTCGGAAACCGTTGGAAGTTTGGCAAATATGTATAGAGTCAATTTTATTGGAAATTTAATTGGCTTTCATTTTGATTTGAAACTTATTTTTCTAGATTCCACCATATATTTTTATATTTACATATTTTCATAACAAGCTATGATGTCAATAATAATCGCATATTTCATGCACTCTACTCCTCTCATTTCAGTACTCTGGACTACTGTTGAATGAAAGTTATTCTTATGCATGTCGTATGTGTAGGAATCACACGGCGATTTTTTAATGTTGTTTCATTAAAAATTATTAAAGCTCTCTTCATATAGAATCTATCAATAAAATAAAAATAGAAAGAATTTTTATACTTTAAATATTTTTTTTATTTTTTCTTACCTATGACCCGAAGCATTGCTGCCGTGCAGTTAATCGCATCTAATAAACCATTAATATAATAAAATATGTTTATGCATAACCACAACGTAATAGCAATTTAAAGCGTTGATTGGGTCGGACACCCTCTGATGAGTCTTTCACCTCCAGAGATACCTTATCGCTTCCGCTCCTTATCAGCGAATATCGCCAGCGTCTTGGCGGATATTAACAATATATTTACGTAATTGCTAATTATATATACTAGAAAACAATAATTACTTATTGCGCAAGCCTCCGTTACGCTAGGTAAAAGCGATTGCTAAGTCTAACGGTTCGGAATATATAAAGAAGGTTTAGCATATGAATTTGTTACAATGATCGATTTCTTCCGTTTCTAAATGTTTAGTTTGAGAGAAACCGTGAATTAGATTAAATTCATGAAGTAATTTATAATCAAAATATTTTATTTGAAATGCAATAGTTTCTTATTAAAATGGTATTTCCACAGGATGTGGATGTTGAAAGTTGTTATTGAAATAATAATTCTTATAAAATACCTACTATTCCGCTTTGCTTTATTTATATATTTTTATTTTCACACAGCAACAAATATAAAATTTGCAATAAGGCAATCCTAAAGCAGTCTGTAATGTATCCCAATGCTTTTCCATACAGACTCCAACTAAATATATTTTTCGTAACCCTTACCTATTTTTTTTGCAACGTTCTACAGAGGTAGAATTTTTCGATACCACATTTTCTTCTTTTGTTGGTTCTAAATTAAAGGGTTTGGTGGATGAAGGGGTTATGCAACAAAACACAATTTTGAATAATTTAAGGTTAATTATTTTTTTTAATTTATTTATTTTTCTTCATATCTTTTTTTCTAGTTCTTTTGAAACATTCATATTTTGCTACCTAACACTTCTGCACATAAATCGTTCATTCAATGAACTCGATTTTATTTTTATTTTTAAATGTAACAGAACTCCTTCATCTACCAAACCCTTTAATTTAATTTATTATCAGATCATGAAATTAGTCCTCTGTTTGAATATTTTTAACCTATAAACGAAGAAAAAAAATATTTTCACATATTTTTTTCAATGTTAGATTACTAATTTAAAAAAAAAAAAGAAAAAAGAAAAAAAAAATTCTTAAATTACTTATAATTACATTATTTAAACGTTTGTTTTTTCCTCTGAAGCAGTGTTCCCTTTTTATTTTCATAATCATTCAATTTTGGAATGATTCTAATTGTTTAAGCATGCATGGACTTAAAGATGTACAGAAACATCGGTGCTTCACTAAGCAATGCCGGAACGTTTATGAATCATCATTTCGAGGCTGCTTTATAAAAACGGATGATAAAGCCTGTATGTTTATTTTAGTTGATAGGGCTTCTAATTTCTTCTGGAAAATGTCCTGAAAAATCATAATTCTATAAAATAGAGTAAAAAATTAATAATAATTGATTTGTTAAAATATTATAGTACATAGAAAGAATTGTGAATGAAAGAATGTATGAAAATAAATTTTATTCTGGGGCCTTTGCCCCTTAAGAATAATTACAATTAATGGCTACCTAGCATACCGTATATATAATTAAGAAATATGATAAAAGCAAGGAAAATAAAATATAATTGTGCATGTGTGATATTGATTTTTTTGGGAACTACATCTCAAAGATTGATTTCATTGTTACAACCTAATTTACAGGAAAATGTTCATCATAAATAATTTGTGTAATTATATATATAGTATGTAGCGTATACTTACTATTTGATGTGGTGAAAATCACTCTTATGGGAGTCCTGATCAGAATCATTCAGTCTTTTCTGTTTTTTCGTGTTCTATACTTTCATCTTCCATTAAAGTTTAAATTGATCCCAAAAGACATGAATCCATCTAGACAAAGTATGTCGGTTATCATAGTTAAGAACAAAGTGGTTAATTTGTCTATAAATTAAGTTATGCTAGAGATCATAGGGGTCAATAGTCATAACTATCTTAACCTTAATTTGAATTTTAATAATTGCTCTCCTAAATAGTTATTATCCAACGCGTATATATTATTTAGCGCGGATAATAATTAAGGAATAACTTCAAATCATTCGTTCGAGATCTCAAATTGCTACTTTTTAAACACTACTGAGCGCTTAAAAAAATCTAGAAAATTCATGAAGTAATAAATATAGGTATTGATAAACATAAGTAAGAGTGAATAAGTGAAGTAATGAAAATAAAAATAAAGTGCCAAATTAGCAGTTTGTTTTATAAACAAATATTTTAACATGTCATTTATGTAATTACGGGTCAATTGAAGTACCGTAAATATTTTAAAATAAAATTTAAAGGTTACTTTTCCCTCTAATGTTATCAATATTTATTTATTTATTAAACTGTAAAAATAAACAAAGAAAGATTTGTAACGAGTTTTCTCAAAACAGAAAGGAGAATGGATCGCTTTTGTTTACTTCTAAAATTTAAGTATTCCCAAAGAGCCTTACTTGAAATATTTGTAAACATATTCTTAATTTTTTATAAAGTTCCTTAATTTACTTGAGGTAGGCATGATGGTATAGAAGGATGAATGCAATTAGGATTGATGAATTAATTGCCACTTCTATTGGGATTATTTTATTAGAAAACTAGTTTCAAATGCTAAACATTCATCTTCAGTTCTAAAACGTACATTTTTTCAAAACATCACCACTTTCTTACATGGATTATATATACTAAAGTTTTCAAAAATGTAAGACAAGGAATCAAATGTATTGGTAATCATCTGATGAGATCTAACATATATTTGAAATATATCCATTCTGGAAAGGGAAGAGCGCCAGATAGGTTAAATTTGTTTGAGGTTTTCCTATGGATAATTGGAATTTTTCGTTTCTATTGAAAACAAATTGAAAATGAGGCAATTGGAAGTGTTTATTTGGTCATTTATTCAAAACTCTGGATTGAGTTTGTACGATTTCATTATTTCTTATAATATAATAATAAAATTTTAGAAATAATAAAATCATTTAAAACCAAACCAATCCAGATTTTTGTTTAAGTTACTAGATAAACATTTCCATTAGCTCCATTATTAAATTTGTTTCCAATAGTAACGTAAAAATCCAATTAGTCATAGGAAAGCCCCAAATAATTTAACCTACCTGGCCCCTTCCCTTTCCACTATGGATGTATATGAGATATCTGTTAGATATCCTCAGGTGAGTACCAATATATTTGATTTCTTGTCTTTCATTTTTGAAAACTATAGTATATAACCAACACTCCTTCCAAGTTGGATCCACTACCCTATGGAACTCGATCCCTTCTGAAATTAGACATACTTCTTCCTTAAACTCATTCAAAACTCTCCTATTCCAATATCTCCTTCAATCCCAGTTATATGCCGCCAATATGAGTGATAATTAAAAGTCAAGTTAATCAAACTCAGCATATCCGATGCCAATGAATTTGCTTCAATAAGTATATCATTTTATTAATTTTAATTCGTTTTTGTTTTTGACATTTGTTTCCCTAACAATTTTTGTTTGTTTTTTTCCCATATATGTATATATACATGCCATTGCATAGATTAATAGGTGTGCACAGATATATGTGAACACCTATATCTACATAAGTTGGAAGCAAATGTGTGAATATATGTTTTTATGTATCTGTAAATATTTCGTCTCATCAACATTCAAGTAGCTCTTTAATTTTCGCTATATGTTTTTCGTTACTATTCATTATTTGTACTTTTTTTTATTGAATTATTTTATATATTTCTTTATTTTTCTCGAACACATTGTAATTATAGAAGCATATAATTGTTATATCATCATATTGTTATTATTATTTTTCTTTTCTCTCTCTTCTTTTTCTTATTTATATATTTATACCAAAGGTGCTATTATCCATTGTATATACATATATTTCCTTTTACATATTATTATCTTCGGTTAAAATTAAGATAGCCCGACTATTATACAATTTTATTACACGTTTGTTATTCTTTGGGGACAATATGTCCCAGAATAAAAATTATTTTTTTATTTCATTATATAATCCATGTAACAAATTGATGATGTTTTGGAAGAAGTTGTGTTATAGAACTGAAGATGAATGTTTAGCATTCGAAACTAGTTTTCTAATGAAATAATTCAAATTGAAGTAGCATTTAATTCATCTATTCTGATTTCTTAATTTAGTCTATCAAATATAAATAATATGGATAATTAAGATTATTATATTGTTTAAGATTGTTATATTGATTATATTATTGTTTGTGAATAAAAAAGTTTTTTCCTTTTAAAAATCACTAGTGATTTTTTATTTTTTAACGGATTTCTTTAAGTAACATTCTGTCTGCCGCCGCGCGATCTCTTTATATTGTCAAAAAATTACCAAATCCAACGATTTTGCATAATTTCTGCCTTCTCCAACGTTTCGTTTCTTTGTAGGACATCCTCCTCATCCTCCAGCAGCCTTTCCGTAGTTGTGCTCGTACAAAGATATCCTAATGTCTTGTTCAGTATTTGGATGTTTCCCAATAGTCCCAAGTCCTATTTTAGATCACGTGTGCTTATCTTAACGGTTATTAATCCCAACGCGGCGGTATCGGCATGGGAAGTCCGGGTGTCCGTTGAAGGAGAGATAAAGCCGCGCCGAACTACACGGGACTTGGAGTAAGATAGCAACTCATTAAGATATAGGACTGAGGGAAAGCGCCGCCATTATCTGCTGGCGATAGCAACGTTGTCGTTTGCAAGTGGCCACACCATTGTTAGTGAATATAGCGGTATTTTGATCTCCTGTATTTGAATTCACTAAACAAATGTTAAATGGTAAAATATTTTCGCAGATAGAAATGAATTAATTTTCCTTCATTTTTTGATCAGTTTAATTTACAGAAAGTTAACCGCTAGTCAGTTCGTAGCTCTGTGCTCAATACTTCTTAGTGGGACAGTGTTCCCACTTCGAGCTATCATGTTAGAAAGTAGTGAAGGTGAATTTCTATCTACTTTTAAATGTATTTTTTTAATTTTATTTAATAAATGATCTCAGATCTGTGTATAACGAATGAAAAATTTATTTATTTCCAATTGAACAAGTTAATAATTTTTGTCCTTGGAATCATGTTGTTGTATATATGTTAGCATTATAAATAATATATGTTTTTTAATTTTTTTTTATAGTACCAGGTAACCACTTCATTAGGTTAGAGGCACCATTCACAAGTAATAAAAAAAAATATATATAGTTTAAAAACTAGAAAAACACGCTTTTATAAAAAAACCTAAATCAAAATCAAGGCGTGGTGTACAATTTGCAGGTTTCAGACCTTTTAATTTTTAGAGTTCAAGGTTCGAAGCTAATGTCCCTAACTAAAGGGCAAATTTTTACGTTAAAAATCCTATCTTGCACAATATTTTTTGATTGGAATAGCCATTTCTGTTTTATAGACTCTTAAACATGACTAAAACTAACTTTTTTTTTTTTAAATGTGCAAGGTTCGTCGATATTTTACAATCTATTGTGGCTGAACGCCTAAATAAAATTCAGCTTATGGGATGCCTCTAGACGCACAATTTAATAAACTTTAGTTTGGGTTTTTTGCTCACTAAACATTTTCCCCTTATCGAATTTAGTTCCATTTTTGATACTTTATTCTCAGGACCCATCTGGACCATATAAAAACGAGAAACCTACTAATTCATCTTTTGCAAAGCACACCCCCTATTTTGGGGGTAATTTAACTAGGCTAAGTGAGAACATTAGAACAACGTTATGCAATTATTGTATTGTCATTGGTCCTTGAAACGTGTGCAAATTTTCAGGTTAATCAGATTGATGGAAATTGGTGAAAATTACGATGAAAGATTCCGTTACATACAGGTGAAGTTAATAAAAGCGTATTAAAAACCTAAAATATAGGGATGAGCCAAAAAATGTAGGCAATGTTTGATATTAACGAATTATATGTATTATTTTGCTTACTTTTCGGCCATAACATTGATCGCCATCATCTGGATAGATGAAAAATTGAAGAAAAAAAAATGATATAATAAAATATCCATTCTTTAATGAGTAGAAGCTTGCCTCAATTCTCTTCATGACAGGGAGGCATGATGTTATTTCTGTTTATAATTTTTAAATTCTCATTTTCACCTCTTTGTATAAACGCTTGTTTCCAAATAAAAATTCCTTTTTTCCAGAACTAAATGCAAAACCTTTTATTTTATTTTTTTTATTTATTTTTTTTTCATAAATAAGATGCAGATTTCCAAAATTTTGATTAATGTCTCATTCCTTATGCCTTCATAGCGTTATGAACCTTAAAAAAAATTACATTGAATAATGAAGGGAAAAATTAGGTTCATATCTTTTACTGACATCCTTATTAAAACGAATTCAATATTTACTGACCTCGTTCCAGTACCAACATCAAACACATGTTCATTGAGGGAACCTGTTTCTTTATGAATGTGAATTCTCTCCTCATAAGTTGTCATTTCAGATTTATTCTCTTGCCCTAAAATAATATTAAGCAATTTATGTCTGACATTTAATTTTGAATGAATCGAACCGCGATTCATAATGGAGCAAGCAAGCACTATATAGAGAAAACCAATAACGCAAATGGTGTACAAGATTTAAATTTTTCGATACTATAAATAATTTTCATAATCTTTCTTTATAGGTCTCTAAATTTGTTTGTACTTTATTTTATGTCAAACAATAATTCAAAAGTGACACCAAACATATATATTTGATTATGCTGAGAAAGCTTTTGTTATTCTTGTACAATTATTATATTGTATACATTTTTTATTATTATACATTATAAATTTACTATTTTACATACATTTAATGTTCATTCTTAATATCTGATCTATTATTTTTTTTTCAGGTAAGAAATTGCTTTCCAGTTGTAATAATTACGCAGTAACATGTAAGTTATTTTTAATATATTTGAACAACTATAATAATATACTTATTAATCGAAGTTGCTCATACTTTAAATAGTTTTTCATTACAATTACACACCCAATTTTTATTTGATTCCTTATAGTCAAAAGAATGGCTATTGTCGCAATCCCCATCTTAGGAACTGTAGGAAACAAATATATAATTTGTAGGAAACAAATAGTTTTATTTTTATCTTTGCAAGTTCAAAAATTTGAATCAGTTCCATGCCAACCTTCAAAGTTTCTTGAAAACACTCCGAATGCATTACATTTAAAAACAATAATCTCAATCTAGCAACTATTTATTTTACTTTTTTTTTTAAAGCTATTTATTGACATTCACAACTGCATACAATATAAAGTGAAATGCTTCATTTAAATGTGATGATAATGCTAGAAATGACAAGCCAATTGCTTGTAAAGCAACTACCCTTTGTTAGCACTTATAAACTTGTTATATTGCTACAAACAAGTCTATTAGAATGTGGAAAAAATCTCAGATGCTAGGGAAGAAGAAGTTAGGAAAGATCTCGAACAGTTGAATATAACAGAGTCCCAAATGTTGGAAAGAGGTTTATTTAGGAGTTGAGTGGAGGGGCTCCAAGCTGAAGGAAGGTCTAATAGAAGCGGACGAACATGGACAGAAGATCAAAAGAAGCAAGCTAGTGAAGTACTGGAGACAAAGGAAACTAAAGGCAATGGAAAATAAAGATCCTAAGTGTTGAATTCGCGTATAATAATAATAATAATAATAATAAAGTGTTTTATTAGAATGTATTGAAGCCATCTTCTTTTCAGAGGAATGTGGATATATGAATGTATGGAATGTAAAGCAAGTTGTGATTCTAATGGATTTGAATCGATATGGAGTTTGCTATGAAAGGACAGATTTTGTTTGTGCTAAATCAGCTACATATAAACATTAAGAAGTTTATGGATAATTTTGTTTGTGACAAAGTAAGGAGCATTAATGATTTTTCGAAAGATTTCGGATTTTAAGTATTGGATACGAGACGAATTAGATGGTTTTGTGGAGCCAAAAGTAACTAATCGGAATTTTTGAGCGTTTGCCTAGTAAATGTTGAAGAAGTCGAAAACGATGAATAGTTTCTCTTCGTTTTAGTCTGGAAAATAAAAACATTCAAATAGAGAAAAAACGAAAACTTAAGTTCTAACCAAACATTTCGATTGAAATGTTGAAGGTAATCTCTAGGTTTATTGCCAAAGGAACTTATGTTGGTACGCACTCATTGCCCCATAGTCTGCCCCCATAGTCATAGTCAATGAGTGCTGAAATAAAAAAAAACTAAAAGCTATTTACATTTACTATAATTTTTTTTCTATACATATTTGTCAAACTTTCAACGGTTTTTGAGATATACTTTATTGATAATCTATAATTTTCGAGAAAAAAATAATGTTTACCTCAATTTTTGTCAAACATTTGCTCCTAGTACTATAAACGTTAATATGAAATTAAAGTCATTTAATGCTTTACAACTTTGATTCTAGCGATTTTTTTTTTTGGAAATGATCATGGAAGGCACTAGAAGCAAATGTTTGACAAAAAGTCAGGTGAGAATTAATTTTTCGCGAACATTATCGATTTTAAATAACGTATATCTCGAAAATCATTGAAATTTCGACAAATTTATAAATAATTAACTTTATAGGGAAATTAATTAGCTTTAATTTTGATACGAAACGTGTTTTTCTAGAGTCAACCGTTGTCGAGATATAATTGACATACCCAAAAATGGGACCTTCTCCTCTTCTCCCAGGGACTTTTAGTATGTTTATCTTCTAACTACTCCTAACAAAGCCCTGAGGTAAAAAATAATCGCATATTTCGTGCACTCTACAATATCCTTATTGACTGGACTACTATGGACGATCACGAGTAGTGGTATGTAAATCATATCCTACTAAGCTTTTTCTTAATGATTTATATTTCCCCCCTAAATATTCATCACGCTCTCTATGATCTATTGCTCTATGAACCTATTTATATAAACAACTCTACAAGTACCATGTCCTCAGCCCCTTGACTCCGACCCCGACCAGGGGAGTTCACAGTGAAAGTGAGCTAGGTTTGGCCGCTCTGAGTTTGTTGACCTCTCCAGTTCTGGAGCCGATCGCTGGAGCTTCTCTGGAAGGTGCGAGTCTTCTGCTCTACCGATGCTTATATGCTTAAGACACTTATCATACAGACATAAATTTTATACATTTAAATACCACAATCCTTTCATCGTATGATATTAAAGAATTATTTATTTTTAGTACACATAATGCTTTTTACTTTGTTGCAAATAAACTTATACAGAAAGACTTTAATTTTCCTTATGTCGCTGATTTAGCCCAAACGTTTCGGAAATCGTGGATTTTATTAAACAGAACTTATCCCCTAATTTTTCCCAAAGCCTTTCCTAAGACATTCTAATATAGACAGTTTTATTGACACAGTTAATAATAACACGTTTTCTTTTAGGTGCCATTACTCTTTAAGTTTATTAAGATACCTTTAAGTTTATGAAGATTTAAAATTTACGACTTTAAGTTTATAAAGATGGATGTGCTATGCTTCTAGAAATTCTTTAAGTACGTTTACTCAGAACTCCACTGTTATGAGCTGTGTGGGCTCCGTCACTATTTCTGAGACGCAATTCCGGTAGTTTTACGTCTTTTATTTTATTATGAAACTAATAAGTCGGGACCTGCCGTATTTTGTGTAAACTCCGAACCACGGGCTACAATGTCTGTTAATAAACTATTAAAAGAAATTTTTTTTTCTTTAAATTAATTTGGATAATCGGATATCCGGATGATTGGAATTTCACTTCAGCTATCCTTTGATAGTAAAAACCTTAACCATCCTCTCAACTTGCTTCCCATTTTATTCCCAACAACCCTCCGTTGCGTCTGAAAAGGAGATGGCCTCGGGACCTTTTCTTATAGAACTTTTATTGAAGTGCTAACAGTGGATAATTATTTCACAAGAAATCATGATATTATAACCGTTTAATATATTAACTAGATGTATTTTTTTATATGTACAGTTGTAAATTTCAATAAAAATTATTTTAAAAAATTACAGTTCCAAAGATGAACCTTTCTTTTAATAAATAATTATCAAACTATGACATGAACATTTTTCCAAAAAAATAATTTTTATTCCAGACTGAAATTGTATTTATTTTTGCTAATTACTTTTAGGAATCTTGGCATCGTTATTACAACCATTTCATCATATATGAAAATCCTTTTGATATTCCTGGCCGAAGTCATATTTTTTCAAATGCTTTTCAGTTGTATACTGTAAATTCTTAAGTTGAATTTTTTATTTTAATGCACTTTTTATGTTCATGAGTTACAAACCTTTTTTCTAATTCTAATATCTAACAGCTCGCACGCAGGATATATGAAGTCAAAACGCATTTATATTTTTTCATAGTTTTAATCACAAAAGATTACAAAACAACATATGTCTATAATTAGAAGAACTTAATTTAAGGTTATAAATGGTTTAAATATGGCACACAGTGTTGCCAGGTTACTAAACGTTTTTACAGCAATCACTTAACACACTTTCTACAACAGTTAACACAACTTTTTCTATAACAAATAACAATAATATAAATAAAATAATAATAACCGAACAATAAAACATTAAAAAAACAAGGTACGAATGGCCCTTATTTACAGACATGCACTAAAAATTGAAACTATTTTATTGCAATCTCCGACCAATTTGCACCATCTTCTAACATCTTAGAAGATGTTAATAAGAAAATGTGGAAATTTTTCAGAAATACATAGTGAAAATGTTGTTTTTAAAATAAAAAGGTAATGAAAATAGAGATAAAAATACTCGAAATCGTATTTAGTGATTATTATCGTTCCTGTAACTTTTTAAATTTTACTGATAATTATACCTCATAATCTCAAATAAAAAATTACTTTCTATTTCGGACTAGTCTATTCAAATTAAAAAAAAAAATTAGTAGTGATGGTTTTATTATTAGAAAGAACTAGGATTTTAAAAAACAATGACATGTGGAGTAACTTTCAGGGTGTTTCGAGTACATTATTGCGTGTTGAAGACAACGTCCAAATTTGTCCAAAAAATTGACTTTATAGACTTTTACATTAGGTATTTAATGAGATACATACGTTCCATTATTTTCCGAATATTTGTTAATTTCAAAATTTTTAGTCTTAGTTATTTTCTTTTCTTACGTTTTTCCACATTGCAGTAATGGTAATGGCGCCCAGCAATAGGTGCTTATATTTCTACGCTTTCTCATGCATATATTTCTCGACATAACGTATACTTAATTACATATTTATACAAACTATTTTTATAATAATACATAAAATATTTTCAGAATCATACTAAAATAATTTAACTTTAATTTAAAATAATTGAGTTAAGAAGAAATTTGAGCAATAATTATCAAATGGATTTATACGCTAGTTGATGAATAGAATAAAGATTGGAGAAAAAAAAAATTGAATAAAAAAATATATAAATGAATAAAAAAGAGAAAAAATAGAAGAAGAATAAAATTATGTATTATTAGGAGTAGGTAAAATTATATAGACAGTTTAGTTTAGTCAAATTTATTAAGTAAACATCACTTACTTCATTTTCGCGGGAAGTCGGGGTTAATTAATTAAGGGGTTAAATTAATAATTTATAGCAGGTTAGTTGTTTTTTTTTCATTTAAATGTCGACAAACCCCGATTTTTTAAATATTTAAAAAGTCCGATCGACGAAAAAGGCATAAAACACGAATAACTCACATAACGAATAACTCACATAAACCCAAAGGGTTCGCAAACTGGATTTTTTGATTTGCAGATTTTTTTAAATTCGATATAGCACATCAAAAAAACCGTATCCCTCGAATCAAAACACGAACAAACATAAAAAATTGGATTTTTTTTTGGACACACTATTGGTGAATCAAAAACAGAGCAAAAAATCTTGAAATGATAGGCAAAAATGATAGGCAAAAACAGACTTCAGATTCAAATTCTACACCCTCGAAAACATACCCATATGAAATTTGAAGTCGATGTAAACATTTTTAGAGGCTCAAATTGCGATGTCTAGAAAAAACACTGTTTCGTACACTGTGCGGCGAGACGAGTTGCAAATACATATGAGATTATAACTTCCGAAGTTTTTAGTGTTTTTTTAGTTTGTAGCTATTAGTGCATTTTTCAATATCTTGATGAACGTATTAAACTATAAGCATTGCTCCTTAAAACGCTTGCATACCATATTGAGGTAAATTTTTCACTTTTGTATTACATTGTGAAAATAGAATATAAAGCTCTTTGAAAAAATCAAACAAAAAACATGTTCTGTTTCTAAAAATGGACTTCCTTCTCTTCGCGAAGATAGGCTACTCAGTCAGACTCGTTCTATCCAATGCGAAGGAATCCAAAGACAACTTTTTAGATGACAACCACAGATTCCTAATTTCTTTTACTATTGCTGAATTCCTCCATGTTTTTGAACAGCTTTCAGTGAGCTCAAAGGTTTGATAGCTATTATTTCAAGAGTGGGATCGTTTTATGGGTTATGATTAGATTCGTAAATTATTGATTGCACGTATTAAGAAATTTGTTAATATACATGTTTATGTATTTGATTTTTTATGATTAACTTTTGAGGTGAACGATGAAGTGGTATTAAAAAGAAGCAGTAGATGATAATTTACCGTTAAAACAAAGATAGAATAAAAAATATAATTATGACGCAATATACATATATATATATATACACATACAGGATGCAATGTTATATGCTTAACCAAAAAATAAATAAACAAATACCAATCTCCAACCGTAAAAAAACAATTCAGTGTTTCTGAATTTAAATATATTTTTAGAGACTCTTAATAAATAATAAAAGAATAAACTTTGTAAAAAGAAAAAAAAAAAACGTGTATTATATATAATACGCATACGTACAGTACAAATAAAATTAAATAAAACTAAAACATAGTAGATAGCCTGGAATGCGGTTAGAAGGAAGAAAAAACACGTCTAAGTGTCGAAGTTTATCTAAGTTTAAGTTTGTCTAAAAACAACAAAAAAACTAAATTTCTTCAAAATTGACAAATAAACTAAATTAAAAAAAGAGTTCAAGAGTAATAATTTTCGCTGACATCTACTCATATTCCTCAACCTTTCCTTTAGTTTGTTTTACTAAACTTTGTTTTTCTCTTTTGCCTTTATTAAACCACAATATACTTATAACTGTATATTTCCATCCATTATTCCCATTTATTAAATATTTTTATATAAACATTAACCTTCCCTTCTGTCTTCTTTAAATTTTCATTATTTAAATATAACGTTTTCTATTTATTATTTATTTATTTAAAATTGTTCTTTACCTTATTTTATTATCACATTTTTTTCTCTCTATTATATATCCTATCTTTTGCTTTTTCTGATCATTCTACTTTGTAACTGTTGATTTCAGAAGGCATTATTATGTCAAAACACTATTGTATTTTTCAGCTATACTAAATGATGTAATGGGGTGTATAAAAAAAAATGACCGTTTTTGAAACAAATATTTATATTTTTATTGATATAAAATACATTCAATACTCAAAGTATAGATATGTTATCTACCGTCATTAACCAACTGCTAGCCGATTTTTCGATGACACGCTGATACCATTCCCATCCACAGGCTGTCTAAGAACTCTTGGACTGCATTTTCAACTTCGAAAAATTATCAATTTTTTTCCCTAGAAAAAATTGGCCATGGATAGAAACAACTAGTAATCCGAAGTTGCGAATTCTGGACTATATAATGGATGAGGCTAGAGTTCAAGCCCATGAAATTTCTGTAAACTTTTCATTTGTTCGACTGCTGATTGTTGAGAAGTAAGTTCGTGAGGGACCAGTCTACAGGTCTTTTTCACCTTCCCCATGGAGAGAAGATGGTGACTAACAGTATCTTTCGACACACCACACTCTCTGGCAAGTTCGCGAGTACTTGTGGACGGGTTTGACTCAACAACTTCCTCCAGAACACTATCAATATCCATCAATGGCCGCCCGTATCCCTTCTTCCTTTCCAACGTCGTCTCCCCACTTCTAAATTTTTCAAACCTACGCCGCGCAGTGCGCTCTTCAAGGACAGCTTACCCTTCATATTTAATAATTCCACGATTTAAAATTAATAGAATTTCGTAGGACACTGTCATGTTTCTTCTTTGAAATAAATAACTGAACTGAGGCTTTTTTTTTTTTTTTTTTTTTTTTTTTTAAAGTCCAGTGTTAGAAATAAGCTTAGAGAATGCTCTAAAGGGATTATTAAGTATTGGTAAATAATAAATAGCATTAAGATATTTACAGACTTTTGAACTCTGGAATTTGATAAAACGGTCATTTTTTTTTTTTTTTTTGTGACCTATTAATTACTATTTTGATATTCATTTGTAGTTTAGTTTATTTGTTACTTTTTGTCACTTTCAGTTATTTTTCAATTTCAAGAAAAGCCGCAAAAAAGGGCGAAACGTATCGGCTCTCCAATAAAAGTTTTTACGTGAATGTGTTTTTCTATCTTCTGGGCCCCTGGTTTCTTTATTATATATTGTTAGAGTTGACTATACTATTTTTAATGAATGTATAGTTCTTTTATGAACATACCGCTTTGTACTAATTGTGCCCTATATTAAGTATATTTTATATTATCATCTAAATGATGATTCATCAAGCAGGTTTAAATAAATATATAGAGAATAACACGATTTTCATCTTATTGCCACTAATTAATTTCAAAGAATTTCTTGTTCTTCCTATGGCACAAGAACACTATGCCAAGCGAAGGTTTTTTAGTCAACAGTATCCAGTCGTCATTATTTGTTCTCCCAACACCATGAATTATCTTCTGTTGACCCCTTCCTTCCAGAACAACCCGCAAAATTAGCATCGCTTAAATAAACATACCTAGACATTTCTTCGAATTATTTACCGGATGGAAGCTTGAAATATCACTTAACTGCCCTTTCAAGAAATAAAAATGCCGTTTTGCGATGAGGTCAACGGAACTTTTATTACGATTTTTTTTTCCGAAGAATTATACTTCACCTTTGGCGAACGAGCTGTGAAATAACTCTTTGCCACGAGGCTAGTAATTAAAAGCGTTTTCTACTGCAGCCAGGTTCATCATAACAATCCGTTAGACGGAGCACGTTTAACGAATTTCTAAGACGATGTATTTTTTGTTATTGTATTACTGTTTAGTCCATTTTCAAGGATTTGTTTATACGTTACGTTATAACAATAATTATTAATTTATGTGGCAGTGCTCATAAATTCTGTTCATAACATTCTGTTGAGAGTAGATTATGCTTTATACGGAGAGGGATTTCGTCCTTTTCAGCCTGGATTTGCGGAACCCAGCAAAGCGAAACCTGGGCTACATCTGCTCAGCTACACTGCTATTTTAAAGAATGCCAAAATGCAATAAAATGCTAAAATACATTACCTTAATCGACTCGAATACCGAATTATTATAGGTAATGTACATAGTTGGTTCACGGGTTTATTGTTTTTTTTTAAAAAAAAAGCAATGTTCTAATCAGCATACTTCGATTCATATCCTTCACGTGCCTCACACAGCCAAATATTGTCCTAATATTTGGTCTAATTGTTTACTTTATCAATATATTCTCCTTTGAAGAACCATCTTAAAACAAAAAATAAAATAAAATAACAAATAAAAAACAAAACACTCATTCAAGGATACATTGATCGGGATTGTATTAAAGAAATTATTATGCAATCTTCTTATTTGTTATATCCAAAACTATTGAAAAAATATTGAAATTTCTGTTGACATTTTGAATAAATCATAGTGTTCCTTCCTGTTAGTAAACAACGCACTAATTCAACTCATCCACAATATATATGGGCCCCGATCAGTGTGTCAGTTTCACCTTCTCCACCAATAAACATGTTACTATTTATAATAAGACAATCAATAATTAAAATCAACTTTGGAAATTAGAAAATACTTACATGTTTCTACATTTGCCAAAAACTTCTATGTAATTTTGAATTACTGCTAACTTAATATGTCGGAGGGCTTTTCGGAAATACAATATGTCTGGGGACCTTGATGCCCAATGCATTAGGGGAGGGTCTCATCGCGTCTTGTGCAGATGGTTATGGGTTCGAATCCCACCTCGGCAGGTTGAAATTTATTTTTTGGTAGACCCGCTTAATAAATCTTGATCTTCCTAGCCTAGTCAAAATAGGCTGATAACCTGTTGTTTGACTCGTCCTTATTATTAGTATGCTCTAGTTGGCGTATGTTAATACGTTAAACCCCAACAAGGTACAACAAAATCCGCATGGACTCATACCTCAAAATTTTGGTACTTCTAAAATTACCGACTTTTCTGTACAAACCATTGAGATTCATGATACGGTCACGTATTTCGAACATGGCCACGGTATTATATTCACATGTTAATGCTTATATAGAACATAAGTACGACAAACATGCCTGAAGATCCCCATGTAAGGCTGAAAATAGTCTTAAGAGGTCTCTTAGTTATAGATGAATGCTGATATCCTTGTTTCTGACAACTAGTCTTTCTGCATTCTAATTGCATATGGTTTCAAAATCTCATAATATACAAATATATACCATATATATATATATATATATATATATATATATATATAAAGTGTATATAGAATTAAAATTAAAAAAAGTGTGGTCTTCAGGAATAAATATAATAAATCTTTTGCTGAAAACCTTATATATCTATATGAAACTGGTTCTAGGACAGTCTCTTGTCATTAGTTTCGAAACCCATTACAGTCGGAAACGATTTAGTGAAAGTATAAAGAGTTTAAGTGGATAAAACCAAAAAATAAAGAAAAAATATTCCAAGTCTGAGCTGTTTTTTTCGGAAGACAGGATAACTGTAACTTGCTGAAGATATAATGTGTTGAACGTGAGGTACCGCTGGGAGACGCTTATCTTAGCCCTTCGCAGGCAATTTCATTTTTTTTTTTTTTCTATATTTTGTGTGGAAACGGTTTCTTAAATAAAATACTACAAAACAAATCGTCAGCATTGGTTTTTGGTTGTGGTTCTGCTTAAAATACATATTTAATTTAAGTCTTGTTTCTAAGCCAAATGTAAATTGTCAAAGTACGGTGCGAAACATTGTCTGGCCAAGTTGGGTATTTTGAAGTCGAAATTTAAGTTAATATCAGTTAATATACTTCTGTACGTGTGTTCTCTCTTTTTTTTTTATTTATATTTTTTAGGCTTTAACTAGACGCCATCGGCCAGTTTATTCTCTTGTTCGGTATATAAATTATATATATATATATAATAAGGTGTTGCTAAACGTTGTTAAAACTCCTATATTACAATATTTAGAATTAAATATTAAAGATTACATCATAGCATTCTTTTTTTTTTTTTAACTCTAAATCTTTATGCACATTTGTCTATCACAGTGATTACATTACTTTTTTTTTAAATAAAGAAATTCTTTGCGTGAAAGGCAAGGAGGACAGAACCCTGTGAGACTCCCTCTAACTTAATTTTTTTTTTGGCTTCTAACTTTTTTTCAGTAGATCCCTCAACAAGCTCCTTTTCAGTCTTCGCTGGTTGTTGTTTTATAGGATATGTGTTTTTTGGGACGCCCATATAATTTTTGTTGAAATCGTTTGTTAAGAGTCTGTTTTTGTTCGTAAACAGTTGGAATGCCAATCTCAGTATGTTGTGTTATCTTGCTTAAGTTTTCTTGATTGTCCTGAATATTTGTCTGAAAAATTGGGAATTTGTAAAGGTGCATATTTTTTAGCTTTTCCGTATATCTGCGAAATACGTTGGATATTTGAGATTTAGCACAACGACGAATATACAGTTATTTAATTAAATCATAATCGTAAATTTTTTAGAAATCCTTTCCTCTGCATGAACGGGCTATCGTCATTTTTCGCGTAATTATCGGAATACTCAAAGTTAATGAATAAATACAATTTTTAATTTATTTTTTCCACTAATCCCTGTTGAACAGATCCGCTACCTAGGACTCCACTTGGACAAACGTCTTACTTGGAATTAAAAAGACAAGAAACTGCCCGTCATTACAGATTACTTCAACATTTATTAGACAAAAGTTCAAAGCTCCCAATTAATTACAAAATACTCATATACATGACTGTGATTAGACCTTTTTGGACCTAAGGAGTTGAGCTTTGGACTCCACAGTAGAATTGTCTTAAATACCCTTTTGACTGCTAGTTCAGTTCAGAAATCGAACACTATCATAAGTCAGCAAAGTCCGTTTTGTATTTATTTAAAATCAAGCATTCTGCTTAAGTCCTTTGTCAGAGTAGATTGTTTTTATCTATTCTTGAGCCGTCTTATTGTAAATTTAAATTTATTTCTGAAAGTGCCAGTGCTAGACGTCATCCCATATACTTTATATTGGAACGTTTAAAGTAGAATTATATGTTTCCGTGTTTAGAAGGGAATTGTATTATTTTTTATTCTGTTGTGCGTAGATGTGATGGTTATGGCCTTGACTGTGTAATATATTGTAGGGAATGTTATTGTGTAAATTGGATTCTATAAATAAATTCCAATACTAATGATTCCTGTAACTTTATTAATGAATACAAATATTTTGTGTCTTTACAGTAACGTTTTAACAAGCAGTTGTTAATAATTGTATTAATTTATAGTCTGATCCCTTTTTCAAGTATTTTGTGCACCAGCTCTTCAATTGATTAAGAACACTTTTAGTGAATATATAAAAAAAATAATGTTTTTTTTTTTAGTGTTTTCCTTCCAGCAGTAACCCTGTTGGAAGAGATTTTATTTATTTTTTCTGTACACACCATACTTGTACAAAGTATACAATGTTCATGTAATTATTATTTTTGATTTGATTATAATTTTACATGTGTTAAAAGGTTAATATAAAAAATAAACAAGAAAAATGAAATAAAATAAAGAACAAGAAGTTGTATAGCATAAATAATAAGTCAAAATTCAATAAAATCAAGCAACAAGGTTATGTAGAGAAAAGTTATTACATCTTTAAAACGTAAAATGATATTATCATAACAAAAATAATAAAATATTATAATAATTGTAAATAAATTGTTACTATAGATAAAAAACAAATTAATATATGTATGCCATATTTAAAATGACACAACGCGAAAACATAGTGCATCTTTGTCACTGCATCTCTGGTTCGTAATAAGCTTGAGGTAGAGTGAGTGCTAAACGAATTTTATTTTAAAAAATTTTTTTTTTAGGGAGAAGTTAATTGACCGTTAAATACTATGGAAATATATTTAATATATTAATTTGTGATCTGGTTACGTTACGTTACGTTTCGGCCTATATTTCGAGCCTTCTTCAGGGCTGTAGCATTGACTTTTTCTTGAATAAAATGATTAGCAATGCTGAGTGGACGAAGATGAAAAAAAAAAATGAGATGACACAAAATATCAAAATTTGATTATTATTTCTTGAGCCTAGATGGTCAAGTCCAACATTCAAAAATTTCAATGAAACAGTATCAACATTTGAATAATGTTCACCGTTCACATATAAGTTTTTCCAGAGCAAACATTACAGAATATATTTGCTAATATATTCCTAATACCTTACAAAAATTAAGTTGAAATGTAAACAAATATCTCGTTCTCCAGATGAAAGTTCTGCAAACAAATTTTGCAGTTGCGGATTTATTTAAGTAAATCGATTAAATTTAGTCAGTCTAAGTAATAAAATAATGAGGAAGAAAACATATGACACTAAAAAGCTTTTGATTGATATTTCTGTATCATACAGGCCACTGCAATCACACTTTACACAAAACATAACACTATAACACTGGCAGCTGTGTATTGTCCTCCCAGGTTTGCCATTTCATCTCACATGTTCAATAGTTTCTTCGAGAAACTGGGAAAATGTTTTGTCGCTGGTGGAGACTATAATGCCAAACACCAAGCTTGGGGCTCCCGTTTGAGTACTCCGAGAGGTAGAAATTTAAGATCTGTTCTCCATAAACTTTCGTTAGACACTATATCCCCAAATACTCCAACTTACTGGCCCACATCGAGACAGAAAACCCCTGACTTACTTGATTTTTTCATCACTAAAGGACTTCGCGCCATACCTTACACAATAAATAGCAGTTCTGATCTCTGCTCTGATCATTCCCTGATTCATTTGACACTTTTTGATGAACCTATAATAAAAGAGAAAAGATTATTCCTAAATCAAGGCGTTATGGATTGGGATAGCTATCAATCCAGGTTAAATTCGAAACTGCTGATACCAATGCAACTAAAAACCGAAAAAGAAATTGAAGAAGCAGTTGATGTATTTACCAAAGCTGTACAGGAATCTGCATGGGCCTCATCCGTTCCTAGAATGAACAAAAGAGGTTCTCTACCGAGTTACCCACAGTACATCAGGGATTTGATCACAGCAAAGAGAAGGGCGCGAAAGGTATGGCAAACAAACAGACTTCCTTCAGACAGACGAACATTTAATAAATTGAATAACGAACTGAAACGACAAATTATGAAAATCAAACAGACCAAATACGATTATTACTTATCCAATATCACGACAGACGACGGAAGCTTATGGAGGCACACTAAAAAACTTTTAAAGCATCACGAGGTGATAGCGCCTCTCAGAAAAGAAGATGGGTCCTGGGTGATGTCGGACAAAGAAAAGTCTGAACTCTTTGCTGAACATTTGTCGACAGTTTTTACACCACATACAGACTACCAAGACAATGAACATGAAACTTACCTACAAGAAACTCTAATAGCTCCCCTTCAATTGACATTACCACCACTGTCTTTCACTCCTTCTGATGTATTGCAAGTAATCAGAAAGCTATCACCAAAAAAAGCTCCAGGATTTGACTTAATCACCGCTGACCTTCTCCAGAAAATGCCCAAAAAAGCTATAGTCTTTCTAACTACACTTTACAACGCAATTCTCAGGACTACAAAATTCCCAGTTCAATGGAAATATTCTTATATTACCATGATACATAAACCAAACAAAAACACCGATTCACCCTCATCCTACCGACCAATTAGCCTACTTCCTTTGTGTTCTAAAGTTTTTGAAAAATTATTTTACCGACGAATACTAGACATACTGACAGATAAACAAGTACTGCCTACACATCAATTTGGATTCCGTGCTTTTCACTTAACAGTTCATCAACTACACCGTGTAACGGATTTCATATCAATCTCACTCGAGAAAAGACTATATGCTACTGGGGCATTTCTAGATGTAGCTCAAGCATTTGACAGAGTTTGGCATGACGGACTTCTTTTTAAATTGAAAAATCTTCTTCCTTTTACCTATTATCTGATCATTCAATCTTTTCTCTCTGATATTTTTTTTCTGTCCGACAAGGTTCAGAAATCTCCTCTATTTATCCAGTAAAAGCCGGAGTACCACAAGGGTCAATACTAGCTCCATTGTTATATATTCTTTACACTCACGATATGCCACTTAGCCCTCAAACATTGACAGCAACATACGCTGATGATACAGCAATATTAACTAGACATAAAGACCCCACAATTGCATCATTAACTCTTCAACACCACTTAACAATACTACAAGACTGGTTCAAACGATGGAAAATAAAACTAAACTACACCAAATCACAGCACATAACCTTTACACTCAGACAAGACTCTTGTCCACCTGTCTTCATCGACAATCAACCCATACCACAAACAAACGAAATTCATTACTTAGGACTTACATTTGATAGAAGAATGACCTGGGGCCCACATGTAAAACAAAAACGTCTCAGCCTAACCAAGAGATTAAAAATTCTATATCCAATGCTTCATAAACGGTCAACATTAAAACTCCGACAACGACTGAATACATACACTTACTTACTTAAACCCATGTGGACATACGCCACACAAATATACGGGACTGCAAAAAATACACACCTTAAAAAAATACAAATATTCCAATCAAAATTACTCAGACTAATCACGAAATCACCTTGTACGTTTCAAACCACACACTTCACACTGATTTAGAAATACCCACAATAAAGGAACACATACATGACCTTTATAGACGATTTCACCACAGACTTCATGGACATAACAACATACTCATTAATGACATGGCCACGACTGACATACCTGGAAATACTCACAGAAGGCTTAAAAGAAGCTGGATGAGAGATTTGCTCAATTAAATTTCTTTAACCCATGCCAGGAGAAGGTACTATTGAGTACTAGTCTCCCACACGCATACAAGGCCTGAAGTATTCAACTCCACCACATTCACTAATTGTTACCATAATAACAGGTGTGAATTAGAAATTGAAAGAGAAAAAAAAAAAAAAAAAAAAAAAAAAAAAATTTCTGTATCATATGTTCAAAGTTTGAAATTTCAAAAAAAAATAGTATTTAATTTATAAATCAGTTGAATAATTTTTAAAAATACTAGGAAATTTGTAGACAAGGTATTTAAATCAATTTTTCTATTTACTATCTTGGGAACTCATTGATCTATCCGATAGTGTAGGTAGCCACTGTCCACCCTGGCTATAAATTTAACTTTTGTTATATAAAGAATTGTTACTAAATTTAGTACCGGCAGGTGGGGGAGTATTGTTTTATAATATATATACCCCATTCTGCGTTATCTAGCGCCCATTGTACTCATCTATTGTACCTCTGTAATCTGGGATCTTTTTTGTTTCTAAAGATCTAAACGCTTAACTTTTATTCCCTTTGTGTTCTATCCAGTAATCTCCAGGCACGGAAGCCAACTTGTTGAAATAGCTGAGTTAACAGGATTCTTCAAGGTTCAAAACAATCAGAATCTACATCATTTATCTCTGGTTGAGTTTTACGTGCTTGTCTAGACTTCTGGAATTTGAAACTATTAGATAATTATTAATTATTTATTAGTCTTTTTTTGCAGAATTTCAAGGATTTTCTGTTCATTGTTACACAACGGTTCAGGTGGAATGGTTTCATCAGTATCTTCTGATTGTTTGGTATTTAGAATTTTGCTTAGTGATCATTATTTAGCTTAATGATGGACGTTTACTGCACTGGTCAAATATGCATGTTTTTTTTATGTATGTGGACGGAACTACGAGTATAGTATAAAAAATAATAAACAAATTGCTGACTACGCAGTTTTACATACATAGTCCATATATCGTTTATAGAATGTTATAGACTCAGTATAGATAGTGAATAACTGTTCAATACCTGTACTGTCTGATTTTTGATGAATCCATTTCCTTCACTCAGCGCATAAATGGAAAAGCAGTACAGTAAATGTTTTATTATTTTATCGAAAATCCCAGTTATCCGATTTATACCCCACCTGTTAGTTGAATTTGATTATTTTTTTTTTTTTTTAATTCTTTCATTAATAACATTTTACGACTGTATTACAAATACATCTAGTAAATAAGCGGTTTACAATAAAGTATAATATCATGCTGGAAACTTGTAGAGAAACTACCCTTTGGTAGTCTCTAATGAAATATATACAAAAGAAGAAGATCCCGAGGCCATCTTCTTTTCAGATGCCTCGGAGGATTGCTAGGAATGGAAATGAAAGTAAGTTGTGCTACAAGTGAATTTGGATGAAGAGTGAGTTTATTATAAAAGGAAATGTATCTGGTTCTTGCCAAATCGGTAACTTATGGGTTATTAAGGCCATTGTGGATCAGTTCATTTGTGACAAATTAAGGAGCATTTTGGATTGGAGTGATTGGATGCGGGAAGGATTCGTTGGTTTGGTGGAGTCCCATAACTCTATACGGTAAGTCCAAATAGGTCTGATAATCGTCATAAAGAAGAGTTTTTTTGTAGTGAATCGGGAGATTTCAACGTTTGTCAGTAAGTGTTACAACAGTCGAAATGGACGTGCAGCTTTTTGTCTTTTCAATCTTGTATGAGGGTTCCAGGTAAGTCTCTTGTCCAGATAAAATTCAAGGTATCTTATCTGTTCTGCATTATTTAATGGTACTTTATTAAAGGATACAGGAGGACAGGATGAGGTAGGTTTTCGACGTAGGGTAAAGGTTATTTGCTGGGATTTATCTTAACTCTCCAGTTAAGACACCATTCTTCAAGGGAAGTGATATGTGACTGGAGTGTCTGGGTGATTAATATTAAATTTCCGGAAACTTTTTTTTTTTTACTTCAGTTCTCTATGTACACCTTTCTATTACAATACAGACAATTAGTTAATCTGTTTTGAAATTATGCATAGTCTGAAAAGCATCAGGGAAGCAGAACCCTCTTGATTCGTATTTTTTTATGTTAGTTTTGAAGGTCCTTCATCCAGCTCCTTTTTTAGCCTTCTCTGAGTGTTCTCTGTAATATATATATGCCTTGTCGACCGGAAACTTAATATAACAAAAACTCATGTTAGAGATTCATAAATGCACCCTCAAAATGCAAAACAAATAACAAAACTATCCACAATAGAGCTATTTGTACTTAACTAAACACAAGCCCATTTAGAGAAAACAATATATTTTGAAAATTCGTAAATACCAAAAATAGGCCATTCACAAAACTACCTTAAAACTTGACCCGCATTTTATTTATTATATTTATTGCTTCCTTTTATTAATTTTACTTTTTTTATATAGTTTTTTTTTCTAGATGATGTGCAGGTACTGTATCTTGTTTAACCTAATTATTCTGGATAGATATAATCATGTAAACACACCATTTTATTTTTGTAGACTTGTATTTAAAAAAACTTATAGTACTTATATTTATCTGGATACGAACGAAGACGAATGAATCGAACCCACAATTGAAAGATTGAATTTATTTGAGAGATTGAATTGTTTATTTAATTTCCCCTACGCATTTAGTTATGTAGAAAAATGATAACGCACATAGTAAATATCACAATACAATTACTTTTATCAAGAAAACAATATTTGGTTATCCTCGGGATATTATTGGAGCTTAAGAAGTGATGTTGCATTCTTCACTCTGATCAGTTTAAATTATTTGATTATCAGTTTTCTTATGTTTATGATGATATCAATCTGACTATCTATGATGGCCTTCAAACGTGCTTACTTTTTCTTATGATAATCACAATATCTAAAGAGAAAAGGTTCTTCGATCATTATTCTTGCACAGAACTTTAAATTATTCTCCTTCAGTTTTCTCACGATAACTGCATTAGCTGTAGGACGGTCGTGGGATCGGCTTAGTCACCGGCGATGAAGGAGCTAAGTGCTGTGGTGGTGATAGATAGGAGTGCTACAGCACTTTATAGCAGCCCGGTGTGTGCTGGCCGTGGTCCTGGGCCCGGTCCCCCATTGATATGGTAATCCTGTCTCCACCTCACCTGCCTTCGTCTTCCTGTCTCTGTACCCCTTCAGCCAATGGACTTGCGTTGACTCAGATCCTGAAATATTTACTGAATTTATAAAGTTGTTTAGAAATACTTAGAAGTAGGTACTTAATTATTCTCACTGCACCATATTAAGTCCTTATAATTCTGCAACCTAATTAATCTAATAGGGTCTCGGGGCACTTAGATTTTTTTATACGTTATTTTAACATACAAAGTGTAAAAATCATTCCGTCAAATCATGATGATACAGTAATACTGTACCTATTATTAAATCTACTAGTCTTTCGTGGATAAGGAAGCTAGGAAAAAAATAGATATATTAATGAAGCGTAGTTTCTTGCTCTTTTCCCTAAGCTTTATTAGCTAATAGGGTTAGTTGAAAACAATAAAATAAAATTTCCCTCTGATCTGAGTTAAATGTTTGTTTGGGCTCAACTTCTTTTGTACACCAATAAGAAAAGTAAGGACCGGTTATCCTACATCAACCTTTTAAAGCTAGAGTAAGAAGGGTCACGACTAAATAAATATTAACTGACCCTGGTGGGAATCGAACCAACGATTCGAAACGGATCGGGGTTACTATGTCTGCATTGGAATGATGGTTCGCATTAGGTAGCGCTACTTACGGATATGCATTGTTCTTTTTGGAAGTGAATCCAGTTTCTCTTCACTTTCTTATCGGCCATATTTGGTTTCGTATTACGGTTAACTTTTTTCTTATATCGTTTCCTGTTATCTAGGTATCGATCATCAGATGTACTGTGAAATTTCACTCCCTTTATTTTGATTATGAATTATCCCACACTACAGCATTTTACTGTTTAGTTTGCAATTTGTGAACCAATTATTGTTTAGAAGTAACAGTTAAAAATAAAAAAAATCTTCAGAATATCGAATATTTTAAATCAAGGTGGGCTTTAAAAAAATTATTTAACAGTCATGTATTGCGAGTTTATGTAGAAGCTTATAACCTACATTTTGTATGTTGCCTGATTTACAGTGATGGGCTTACTAGTCGGTAACGCCGACTAATCAGCTGGTTTTGTAGTCGGCTTTTTTTATTCATTAATACTTCTACGCTTAATAAACAGGTTGATTTAAATGAAAACATAGACTTGATTAATTATAATTTTTATTTTAGATTCATCTTTACAGTTCATTACTTAATCCAGGAATAGAAATTTTTTTTGTAAAGGGTTTGTACATCAATTATCGGACATTAAGAATGGTCATGATACTAACAAAAAATAAATTTGATACTTCTACAATACTGAATAAAGAACTTACGTAATCTACTGTTGTTTTTAGGCTTAAATAAAAAAAAAAAAATCTGTAGCTACATCGGCTGACGGCTTTAAAGGTTTAAAGGAAGCACCGCGAACATTGCCGATGTCACACGAATGCTAACCGAAGCAATGAGCGGCTTAGCCGACTAGTCGGTTAAAGTCATAGGCATCTCTACTTATTACTGAAATTTCAGTTTCATGATATTCATGTGCATACTACTATGGATGTTGCATTTTTTTTTTTTTTTTTTTTTTTTTTTTTTTTTTAAATATTAATTTTTAAAAATTTAAATAAAATAAAACAATATTTAGTATTTGATAAACCCTCAGCTTGAAGACATTATTAAATCATATGATACTATTTTTAAATTCAGAATTCTGAGGGAATACCAAATTTTCCCCTAGAATGGTGAGAATATGCTATTCGAGAGATCCATTTTATAATATAATTAAGCAGTTAAAAACTTCTTTAAAAATAATATGTAAAAATATGCCATAGCCATTTTCTTTTATAGGAATGTTGGTGAAAATTATCTTAGTGATATTGAATTTTAATTTTATCTTTTTAATGTTGTCTCTGGATGTAGATGAAACAGCTGTCTTTTTAAATTATTATTTTCCGTCATCCTGAGGAATTTTGTTCCATTTATAACAGGAGAAACAAAAGGGCTGTGTTTTTAGTGCTCCCATTGTTTCTCTCCTTAAAAAAAAAAGAAAAAAGGTTGCTTTCTGAACTCGTCTGGTGTTTGCTTCGCAGTATCAAAGCACGGTAAATACAAAAAGTTTATGGAACACCATGACTGGTTATAAAAAGTAGTGCATTCTGCTGAGTTTATGCTGTTGTAATATCCATTATTTTTTAAAACAATTTATAATATTTTTGAAGGGTTAACATATCATAATTATTAACCAGCTGAAAGAAAAAAAAAATTGATAAAAATTACCTAGAATATAATCTATGTAAAATATTTATATTCTTGGCCTAGGTTCCTCTATAATTACAGTTCTGTGCTGAAAACAACAAATTATCTCTAATTACAAGGAATTTCATAATAAATTGAAATATAATTTATAATTATCAGAAAGAACGATAACATAGATTAAAATTAAACCAATCGATTCATATTACATATTGTAGTCATCAACAAATAAATAATGGAATGAAATATTTTTGTTCGCGTTGAAATTTGTTCAAATTAAAAGAAAAGGGTTGTTTCTCTTTTGCTTACATGAGACTCGCAATGGGCTGATTGGACAGCGCGACTCCGGAAAGTTTGACAGAAATTCATAAAATAAATATTTTGATTTGTAAAAAATAATCTTTTAAATACATAGAATAAAAAAAAAAAAAAAATATGTTTATTTATTTCTAATATATTCTAGTCAATCCTATTTTAGATTTTTCCTATAGCCGGATCACACTTGCCGTTATTATTTCAAACATGGGGAATTAAGCTTTATATTCTATATTGTAAAATATTATTTTTATGATATTATTTAAGTTGGTTTTGATTCTCATCATATAAGTAAAAAAAAAATTGCTCTACAGTGTTTATGTTTTGTTTTCCAGATACAATCATTAAATTATTAGGAGATCAATTTATTTATTTTACTGCTCCTGATATTAGGAAAATTTAGGGTAATGGTAAGATGTACACAATGTAGGGTTTGCTTTGTGGTTCTTAGCATTCGGGATCGGATGGTTTAGGATTGTAACCGGGCATGTGGTTACTGTCTTCCTGTATCCAAACTGATAACATGACCATGCACTATTGACTGGAGCCAGATTAAATTATCTATTTATCATGATGAAACTATTATTTAATTGGTTCTCGTATGTCTTATATTCTGTAATTAGGCTTGCCATCAAAACAATTAATATTTATTTTATGATTATTTGTAAAATAGATCTTAGGCAAGATGTATTTAACCGAAAATTCTGCTTTCTGTTTAGTTATTTAGTAGTGTTCTGCAATAAAATAATTGAATATTATATGACGTGTAGCTATTATTAATTTTTATTTGTATTTCACTTAATTTTAATAGACATTTTTACGTCTATCACAACACAAGCTCTATCCCAAAAACAAAACAAATATATCACAATATTTAGCAGTCTAGACTAAAATATTTTAAATGGTTGATATTATGAAATATAAATAATTAAACAAACATATAAGATATATTAAGAACAACAAAATTAAAGTTACTTTCTATAACATAGTCATAAATAGCCCTAATTAAAACTTTGAAAAAACAATAATATATTAATCATAATTCTGGTATCTAATATTCTGATAGATTTTTCTTTTTTTTCTTTTTTTTTTTACTATATACTTTGGGATAGACCTTGTGCTGTGATGAACGTAAAAATTTCTATTTAAATTGCAGTGACAAAAATTAAAATTAACAATAGCTACACGTGATGAAATGTTAGTTTCTTCTATTGTCCAACACTACTAAATAACTAAACAGAAAGCAGAATTTTCGGTTAAATAACTAGCCTAAGATCTATATTACAAATAATCATATAATAAATATTAATTGTTTTTATACTAGGCCTAATTACAAAATAAAAGACATACGAGAGCCCATTAAATAATAGTTTCATCATGATAAATAGATAATTTTATCTGGCTCCAGTCAATAAGTTTGAGCTCTTTTGAAAGTTTAAATTATGCCTTAATTTTTAATAAAATCAAAGAAATAATGAAAAATGATGATACAAAGAAAAGGATTCAGGAAAAAAAAAATTAATAATAAGAAAGTAAATAATTAATTAAGAAGAAAAAAATCAAATTCGTTCATCCATATTTACTCTGAGACTAAGACCTTCCAGCAAGAGTTGGGTAAAATTTAATCATAACTAATTATTTAACAATTAATGTCCTATTATCAATCACCTAATTTAATAATGATTAAATTAGTTGTGATTGATCCCAAGAAATTAGTTTTCAAATATATTTTAATTTTGATCACATTTTTGCCCAACTCTTTCCTCAGACAACTTCCCCTCACATCGTGTGGGGGATTGACTAGGACTCCAGGAGATACTAGCTCTTCTCTCTAGCCGCGAGTCTCTTTTTAGTTAGGTTTGATATAAAAACGTGTTTTTCTAGTGTTTTTAAACTATAACTTTTTTTATAGTAATGTTCTAATCAGTATTATCAGTATGTTATGTTGTAGTTTAAATTGTTAATCATTTCTACCATAATAGTTGACGATTGGTCGAAATTTGAAGCGTTTGAACCACGTAAATATTTTATATTATTAATGTATTCTATTTCTTTAATTATCATCTTTTTATATTTTTATATTATAGAATCTTGACTAATATTTGTTTTTATCTTAGGTTTGGCTGGAATAATTTTATAGTAATTAATAAAATTGTGAATAGAAGAAACTTTTAACCAATTTAACATTTTATTTGGCTGTAAAAAAACAACAAAAAAACTTTATTTTTTCCAGTCCTTAAAAAAAAATATAAATTTTCGTATTTGACAGAATGCTAGAAGTGGGGTAATATAACATAACAGCCGATGAAAGCTTAATTCGTTGATCGTTCGAAATGACCACTCCCGGCATTGCGGAGGTAATGCATCAAACTCAATTGATTTATTGAACCGCCCAAGTGGAATCAGTTGAGGAAGGGACAATGGGCTGTGTAATGATGATAGGCAGGGCCCAGCATTATCAGCCGTCAGATTCGGTATCTATGAATCAGTATCAAGTGTCTATATCAGTTTTCTATGTCTGGCGGTAGTCAAGTGCTCGATAGAGTTTTGAATAGTAGACCTCAATGTTACTACCTGATACTTCTAAATACATTTGATGTAAGCCTTAAAAAAAAAAAAAATCTTTACTTATTATTTTAAACCAATGTGCTTGTAAACAATGTAAGTGTGGCCAGAATGTTGTTCGTAATATGACTGTGAATTGAAATGCTCTCTTTCAAATTTTAAGGCCTAAGCGACCATTAAGCAAAACCACCTTTGAAATATGTTTTCTCTCCAAAATGTATACTAACCTTAGACAGAAGAATGGCTTGGTACCCAAACGAAACAGACGGCTGGAATAGATTTCAAAATCAATAAGAGAATAAAACAATGGAACTACCGATTTAAAATTAATACCTTCAATTCAAAATATTACGTACCGAGACCCGGGCTCGACCCAGAAACTGTACATCCATATCTAAGTACTGAACCAAGACCCTTCATGGGTTTTAGTTTTACGGGTTTTATTTATTTATTTTTCTTCTTGGTACGTTAACAGTAAAATATTTAGTGCTATACGTTGTTCAACCAACGATCATGTTTTTTTACTATAAATTAAATGGGATTAACATTAAATTAAGAAGATAATAAACTACATTTGACATTCTTTAGTCACAAAGAGATGACTGAATCCTAATTTATTTTTTTCACTCTATATATTGATATTGTATATACAGGGTGAGTACTCTTAGTGTAAAAAAAAAAAAAAAAAAAAAAAAAAAAAAAAAAAAAAAAAAAAAAAAAAAAAAAAAAAAAAAAAAAAAAAAAAAAAAAAAAAAAAAAAAAAAAAAAAAAAAAATGTGGTGAAACTAGATCATAAATGTAGCAAAATGCTGCAGACCTCACCTTTCTATTCCAATCCGTTGCAGATATACGATAAATCAAAGACTTTTTTGAGGAAACCACGTTTTTTTTTTCATAAAAGCTGTAATATCTCCATTTTGTTTAAATATTTTTCAGATTTTGACCACATTTTCAGATTTAGCATTAAATTTTCCATAAGAGCTGAGTACATGTAACCTTGAATTTTACAAACTTGTTACCTAAAGAACAGCTTGATCTTCACCTTGTTTGGGGACGTTTTTCGAAAAAAAACTCTCTACAAAACTGCAAATCTCACAAAAACTTGCAAATTTAACAAGCTTTCGAATGATATGTTAAACGTAATGATTTTGTTTCGATTTCAAGGAGTAATTTACTTTTGAAACCGAAAAAACCTGGTGTTCTCATTTGGCATACAAATCAGTTACTTGTGTATATAAAACATTATGACAATCCCCTAATGGAAATGTGCATTTGAAACAAAATAAACTCTTCATTGGATTAAAAAGCAAAGAAAAAAAATTATTGTTTCATAGAAAATAAAGGAAAACTGCCAATAAAGCGACACTAGATCAAAGGATTTTATGTTATTTCATTTATTTATTATTATTATTTAGGATTGATTTTATTAGATTTTCAATGTAAGGTTTAAATGATAATGAACACAGACCTCAATTTTGCCGTTGGCTTCTGAAGGCAGATGATGTCGAAGGATACCACTTTTTAAGGTGAATTTTATGGACAGATGGGTCTGTTTTTTCAGGGGAAGGCATTTCTACGTTTCCATCTATATCGTTGGTTTATTCACCTTTGTACTGCTGTCTAATAGTGTTGGAAAATCATAGTTTGCCCAACAGATTGACTTATGTGAATTACTGGGATATTGTACAAAATATCCTTCCACAACTTCATCACGATATTCCGCCTGAAGTTCGGCAAAATATAATTTTCTAACACCATGTTGCTCCTCCACATTATTCGAAAGATACACAAAAATAATGCTAAATGAAAACACCATGTTTTTCCGGTTTTAAAAGTAAATTTCTCCATGAAATCGGTACGGATCATTAATTTGATGATACCATATGAAAGCTGATTGAATTTGCAAGTTTTTGTGAGATTTGCAGTTTTGTGGATAGTTTTATTTCGAAAAACGCTGAGCGTTGAAGTAATATAAGACTTTGTAACTTCCTAAATAAGGTGAAGATCAAGCTGTTCTTTAGGTCCTAAGTTTGTAAAATTCAAGGTTTCATGTACTCTGCACTTGGAGATTTTGCACTTGGAGATGTACTCACACAAAATGGAGATTTTGTTTTTACAGCTTTTATTTTTAAAAAACGTGGTTTCCTCAAAAAAGTCTTAGATTTATCGTATATCTGCATCGGATTGGAAAAGAAAGGTGAGGTCTGCGGCATTGTACTACATTTTGGATCTATTTTCACTTAATTTTTTTTAACACTAAAAACAGTTTTTACACTCGTTTAAAACTCTAGTACACACTACTTACAGCTCTATAAGATTTTTTTCTTAAATAAACAAATAAGAGAAAGCTTTATCACAAGCTAATAGGACGATAATACTGAGAAGAAGAGGAAGAGGTAAGCACTAAACGATAGACAGTGGGTGGACAGCGATGTATATAAGATACTCTATTGTCTATATCCAGGCCCGCACCATCCAAGGTTGTTCTGTCTGGCGCTGATTCCTACCAGGAAGTTTTTAATTGTAGGGATTAAAATTTGGAATACTGAAATTTTATTTTATTTATTAATTCTTTTAAATGTATAAAAAATCAATCAAGTGTGAAAATTAATAGAAATGGAGTCAACGACATCTAATGAAAATCTCTCCGAAAACTTGTATATTAGAAGGTTCTAAAGCCATCTTCTTTTCAGTTACTCAGAGAGCTAAAGGAAAATGAGTGAGAAATCAAGTTAATACACTAATGGGCTTGAATGAGTACCGTTCATATCATGAAAGAAGAGTTATCAGGTTTAGACAAAATGCGCAAGATATAGATGATTTGAATCATTATAGCTTTGTTTATTAGTAAAATAGCATGAAGAATTTGGTAAATATTTTAGATTGTAAGGGATGGGATATGGAATAAATTGGATGTTTAGCAGATCTCAAAGATAATTCTTTGGGTATATTTATATAAAAAATTCAAAATTATTTTTATTTTTTTTTTGTAAATACCCTTTCTCTATAATTTATTATTTTCTTACTGGTTGGCTGGGTTTATAAATTACTTCGGTTTAAAAACGAACAGCAGTTCTTCAGCTCCTCTATTAAGTTTTTCAACTATTCAGTTTTACAAAGTCGTTATTAAAAATTAGGAACAAGAATGAAGGCAGAAAAAATATCACATAGAAAGATTGAAATAAGGGTTTCAATAGAAGAGAATAGGAACAGAACCGTTAGCAAAAGACCATTTTCGGGACGACCTAAAACTTAAATGTAAAATTCTCGTAAAAAAAAAAAAAAAAAATCTCCGTCATTTACTAGACAAGCATTCAAAGCTCCCAAAAAATTACAATAGATTTATTACATAATAGCAATTAGACGAATTTGGACATATGGAGTTGAGCTTTGGGGCTCTACCAAACCTTACAATTGTTCTCATATCCAATCCTTACAACCCAGAATCCTTTGTAAAATCCTCAATGTCCCTTACTTTGTCACCAATAAACGTACCCATTAAGATCTTAATGTTCCATATGTTGCTGATTTAGCCTAAACCAGATACCTATCCTTTCATAGTAAACTGCTTACCCACTCGAATCCACTAGTCTCCCAACTTGCCTCGTAATCGATGACCAAGAGTCCGTCTATGAAGAACTTTTATTGAAGTGCTACTAGTGAGTAGTTCTTAACACGTTATTGGAATGTCATTGTAATCATCATTATCAAATTTACTTATTGTATATAATGTATACAGTTGTAGGTATCAATAATTAGTTCATGAAAGTAATAATAATAATAAATTGAGAATCTAGACTCTCCAAAAATTTTCCAAGAAAGCACTAAACCAGTAGAACTATCCATCAGGCTCTGATGACTAATGCCACTAAGAAGTTTCCTAATACTCGCTCGCCCACTTGAAAGTAAACTAGCGAATCTGCAGTTAAGTTGGGCGGTCCCTTGGCGAAGATCGAGGACGTGCGATAAGGCGGCGTGTAACTTACACCACCTGTTCTTGCCAGCGGAGTGGAGTGGAGTGTACGCCTACTCAGTCAGGAAACGTTAGGTTGGAGGTTAAGAAAGGTCTCTTAGTAGGAAAGTATATTTTAGGTCATGTTGAAATATTGCACAGTTGCATATGTTGAAAGTATTTTAAATAAGGGAATTCAAAACGGCCACATAACTCCCAACTTAGATAAGGTATTGTTTTTGATCTGCCTCAATTCTTCTTCCAATTGCTCAACAGACCTATCATCTGATAACTTCCGCAAGTCTGTTCGTCGTTGGGCAGCTCTCTTCCAGTCCTCTACTCCCCGAATCCTCACAGCATCCTCTACCACCCAATCCTTCTATTTCAGAGTCTTCTTCTGCTTCTTTTGCATATATACTCAATTATTAATTTTTTAGGGATCTCATTCTCTGACCTACGAGCAACATGACATGACCTTCCCACCGTGTTATCATACTAGGGTTTTCTAAATGCATAAATGCATCTTGCCTGTACTCTCGTGATTACTGAAAAAAGTATCTAGGGTTGGAACAAAGATTTTTTTTTTTCAATGTTGAGGCACGAAGTGACAATTAGGCCGCACCTCAAAAGTACAGGGTTTACATTGAACCGATGAAAATCAGGTACCTATAATAAGAAGGTGAAAATAACCTGTTGGGTTGGGTGGGTCCTTGAAAGACAAAAGAAAGAAAATAACCTCCATTAATTTATCAAAGAATACTTATTTACTAACACAAAATATAATATCGATTAAAACACTTCTTTAAACTAATAAGCTTTTGTTTGTGCACATATATATTTGTTTATCAATGCTTTAGCTCACAGATGTGTTAGGTACAAATGTTTGCAAAAATGTTTTAAATGCATCATTAGGGCATTCAGACGTTTAGATATTCATCAAAATCTCGTTTGAAGTACTATTGTAAACTCACAAGTTTACAATAGTTTCTGTTATAGTTTTAGAGGTTTCTGGTCACATTTGACGTCATTTTTTCTGTAAAAAATCTATAATGGTAGTTTGCTTAAAGATCTAATAATTTTTTTAGAATTTAATTAAGCTAAACTAAAAGCTATGAAGCGGCTGCATTTTTCGTTATATCTGCACTCAAAAATAAAATTTTGGTGCAAGAATCATGTGGATATCATTTCTCAAACTCAAGATATAAAATAAATTAATTTAATGCTATTTCAATTTTATCTTTAGCTTCAAGGATCCATTAGTCGGATCGAAAAAATACTTTTACTACAATATTTTTTGACCAGGAACCTCCAAAAAATTTCCAACAAGGTCCGTATGTTCTCCCTTTGTCAGATTATTCAAATTTCTCGTGTTCACTGAATTGAATTAAATTTTAATGCCAGTCTTGCAACTTCAAAGTTTTAAATATGAATACTGTAAAATTTTATTTTCTGCACTTAAAAAATTGTGAGCTAAGGTATCGCTATACTTGTTCGTTGGCATCGAGCCTTCGGGTTCGCTTTGCCTTTTTATTTATATATTTTTATAGAATTTAAATATTGTTAATTTAACATACTACGAGATAAATGATAATCCGACAGTTAAAACGATATGTAATTTCAAAGCAAATAATTAATTTTCAAATGTTTTTATACATAGTTAATTGTACATAAATTCCTAAAGTATATTTCGCTCATAGGCTGCAATAGTGGCACAGCTCAAAAAATCATTTTTGAGATAAGTGGTTTTAAAGTTTTCTTTGCTAAGGAAAATGCATAGGAAATGCATTAGTTTGCTTAAAACGAAACTACCTTTAAGTTATACCTTCTCTATTTTAAGCAAACTAATGCATTTCCTATGCATTTTCCTTAGCAACCAAAACTTTAAACCCACTTATCTCAAAAAAATGATTTTTTGAGTTGTGCCACTATCGCAGCCCATGAGCGATTTATATAAAACATTATCTCTATATTTTTTTTCTAAATACTCTTTTTCTAAAATTTAATATCTCCTCTCTGGTTGGTTGAGTTCGTAAATTACTTCGGTTGGAAAATGAACAATAGTCTTCTTCAGCTTGTCTATTAATTTTTTTTATTTTCCGGTGAGCTGGGGCTCAACTTCTGGATTTTTAGGATCAGAGACCTGTGATTGACTTTAAATAAATTATATAATTTACCAATTCTATTGTTATTATCTTAATAATAGGAGTGGTGTTCGAAAATTAAAATTTTAATAGAATAATTTTATAATTTGGTATAAAACTACGTGTTGTGTAATTATTATTATTTATATTTTTTTCAAACGATGATTAAAAATATTTTTTTATATTAATATCTATTATTGCTGGAGATAAGATTTATTATATTGCTTCAGGCATTCATTTTCTTATTGTATTTATGAATAACTACATGGTGACACGTTTCAGGATTTCTTCCCCACTTAAATATTCATAAAAAGATCTGGGAAAGGAATGCCTAAAGTTAGATTATTTTTTAAAAATCTTATTTGTCTAAATAATTTGCAAATTAATTTTGCAATTTAAAAAATGAAAAACTACATTCAGAACTATAAAATTAAAAATATAAATAGTTTTAGACCAGCTAATAATTTATATAGTTTTTATTTTTTTAAATTTTAGATACATGTTAAAAATATTTTTATTTTGTCTGGATTAGCTGGATTTCCGAGTAAGAGGAATTAGTAGAACTGCTTTTGATATTACTTAATGATTATTGCTATGGATTTTCTTATTATTTTTTTTTTAATTTATCTATTTTTTGTTTCAAATTATTCAGATATTTTTTTAAGGCCGGTAATGCCAAACCCTTTTAAGTCCATTTTTTTATTTTTTTTCAAATTAGTCTTCCTTGCGTTAAAGTTCTTGTTAAGATCATCTCTATCTATAGGTAAAACAATTTGTTTCATGGCTACCTTCTCCGTGGCTTGAAACCCTCTACTCGTGTTGACAGTCATGAACCAACATCAGTTAATCACATACTTCTCGACTGTCAAAAGTTTTCAGCTATTAGGGAAAACTTTTCAGCTATCAACAAGTTCTGCAGGATGACGGAAAGACAGTGAGTTACTGGAGTTTCGAAAGGCCATAATGTTTTATGGAGGAATATAGTAAAAAAAAAATTGAAGACAAACTGCCAATGACCCTGAAGGCTAGAAGGCAAATGTATTTTTATAATTCCGAATTGATTTGATATTTAAAATAAATATTAGCAAAAAGGAATGCAGATTCAAACGGTTTGAAGCGATTATTATGCTAAAACCCACTTAGTCCAACTTTTAGTGCTAGATTCTTGACATACCCTTTGATCTCATTCCATTAAGATTTTCGAAATTTCATCAAAATCTATCCAATCATCCCAATCGTCTAGCCCAATCCCGATCCAGTCATAACCATGCCTATAACCCTCCCAGATTGAAACGGCTATGGCCCCGAGACCTTTTTTAATATAATGTTATGTTGGAGTCCTGGTAATGACCAGCTTCTCCACTCAGGTCCTGAGCATCTGTGGCTATAGCGCTCCCACTCAGCCTCCACTGGATATTACCAGAGAGAGTAGCGCAGGGATCCCTTCGGGTCTAACTTTATCTTCCAGTAAGTGTGGGATAGGTACGATTCGGGGTTCCCCAGGCTTAGTGTGTCTGTATTGTACATATAGTATGAATGTATCTTAATTTTTTTTTCAATTAATTTTTATCATTTAATTTTATTTTTGATGATTGTAAGTAACTATTAGTTATATTTTTATTATGATTATTTGTTTTATTTTTATCTCTTATTATTATTAATTCTGTATGTATGAGAAATTGTATGTATGGTACGAATGAATTCATCATTAGCACTGTTACTTATTTCATTTAAATGAGGCAGATTGTACATATATTTCAATTTCAGTTTTTTTATTTAAAAAAAAAAAAAAAAAAAAAAAAAAAGGTTCTTAAAAACCGTAAAATTCAGTGGCATGACAATAAGACCTCTAATACGTGAATACACGACCAATTACAGTTCTATAGTTGACGAGTAAATTCATTCCGTTTTCTTAGAAATTCACATCTTTTGGTGTTTTTGATCTCCTGTAAAGTTCCCAAAATTGGACTTACAAGGGTTTAGCTTTACAGTCCTCATTTTGATCTAAAATTGTTTACAGTTACCAAGTAATGTGTATTAGGGTATTTCCAATTGCACATTAGATGAAGTATTATTAGAGTGTTTTTGTTCGGCCTTCTGATTTTAGCTCTAAAAATATAATCAGTTTCGATACTCGAGGATTACTAGTTTTACGACTCAGCTGATTTCCCTTCACTGCTTACTGCTCTAAATATAGTTTATGACTGATGCACATGCACTTTCTTATTCCCAACTGCCATAAATACCGTGCCCCTTCACTTGGTCAACGGCCAACGCCTGCTGACAATGAACCGGACAATTTATCGACAGACGGTCCCTAGAAGGAGATCCACTGACAGCAGTAAAGATGCCAGCTCGCACAGCAGTCAACTCTTTGATAAATATAGCCGTGGTGACATCACGGTCCTGGGCTCGCTGTCCATAAACCTTGCCATGCCTCCATGATCATTAGCATAGTGCGATCCGTTTCCTCATCCATGTCAATAACCGTTTCCTGCCTTGTAGCTACAGGCGTTACCATAATTATTTATTTCAAACTGTATTGATTCGTTTCAAGGTTGCTGCATCATTTTGTGTTGGATGTTAGCGTGGGAGCAAAAATGGATCGTAAAGTAGTCATATTAATCACATATACTTGCTGTTAACAATTTTTTTTAATTTTTTTTTTTATGTGAAGTGTAGATTTACCCCTCACAGCACAAGAATGAGTCATTAAAAAACAACGGTAGGAGCGTCACTTGCCTTCTTTTAAAAGTTAGGCATCATCATAATCCTGCGACGTCCTGTCCTACAATATTCTTCAATGGCAATCCACTGATTCCTGTTGAAAAGATCCGCTACCTAGGACTCCACTTGGACAAACGTCTTACTTGGAATCCAAATACAAGACTAAAGCGACAAGAAACTGCTCGTCGTTACATACTACTTCAACATTTACAAGACAGACGTTCAAAGCTCCCAATTAATTACAAAAGACTTATTTACATGACTGTGATTAAACCTATTTGGACGTACGGACTTGTGCTTTATGGCTCCACTAAACCATCCAATTCATCTCATATCCAATCCTTACAATCCAAAATCCTAAATGCTCCTTACTTTGTCACTAATAAACTTGTCCATAAAGACCTTAATTTTCCGTATGTTACTGAGATTGCCAAAACCTAGTACCTTTATAGTAAGCTCCATAACCACTCAAATCCACTAGTTTCTCAACTTGCTTCCCACTCCATTCCCGATAATCCTCCGAGGCGTGTGAAAAGAGATCTTCTAGTGTAGAATTTTTATTGAAGTGCTACTGATGATAAGTTCTTTTCAAGTTTTGACACATTATTGGAATTGTCATCAGCTCATTTACTTGATGTATATATTTTTACAGTTGTAAATTTCAATACATTTATATTAAAAACAAAACAAAAAAGTTAAGCTAGACATCCAAGCAACAGCCATAACTCAATATACCACATTAATATTAGCAGTGGTGTACTACCCTCCGCGATATACGCTGACCTTTGACATGTTTTGTAGGTTTTTAAAAAAGATTTTTCATAGACGTAGGTGACTATAATGCAAAAAATCAATTATGGGGATCACAGTCAACTACTCCAGGAGGTAGAAGTCTGCATTCTGCTCTCCATAAGCTTTCTCTAAACTCCAAATTCTCCAACATACTGGCCTACATCGAGAAGTAAGACCTCTTTGTCCCTTAAGGACAACAGTCCGCGCCTTAAACAGCTAAGTTTAGTTCGGACCTTTGTTCTGACCATATATTTAGAAATAACTCTCCAGGGCCCCTGAAAAGAAGATTGCTTCGGGACCTGCTAATATAGTACTTTATTATATAGAGCATTTATGAGTGCTACCGATGGGTAGTTGCTTTCAAGCAATGGACTTGTCATTTTTAGAATTATCATCACATTCACTTGTTCTATTTATATATATATTGTATACAGTTGTCAATTTCAATAAATAGCTAAAAAACCAATTATAATTAAAATATTTAGAAATATATTTAAAATGCTATTTAAAGCATTTTGGATCGTTGGTAGATTTTTATGGATAACGCGTAGAACTTTTAGTTAGTAGGTTACACATTAGCTATTTTGAAAAATGCAATAATTTATCAATGCGATCAAATGAAAATTTACGATATAAAATGGCATATCTCATTTGAGAGCGAAACATGACCCTCTTAAAATGTTTAAGCTACATACGCCTGAAGAATCTTTTTTGACTTAGAACGGACTTTTGATCGGGCGTGGCAACTAAAACTAATATACAACGTTTAGCCGCAGTTAACTGAACAGATCCGTTATTTTTGGTTTCATAACGAAAAGGACATAAATTGAACATTCATAAATAAAAAAAAAATACAAGATCTGTTAATGAACATCAGAGTAGCCTTCTAATGTATTGGTGGACGTTGGTGGAGTTCCTAATGAATATAAAAAATAAACATATTTTTGTTGTAATTTATTGATGACGTTATTTAAAACATTTTATATTTTTTGGAAACGAAATAACCCCAACAACAGTTCAAAATATTTATATAATTATAAAAATTATATAAATGGGATCTAAAATCACCGAACCTTCTGGTTTATAAAACTAAATTTTACTTTGTTGTTAGAAGCTTAAATAGTATTTATTTTAAATATTGCTGTATTATCACTAAAAATTAACGCTGATAAAATGACACCTCATTTGAGAACGAAACATAAACCGCTTCAAAATTTGTTAGCTATGTATGTATATTTTTTACTCTAAACGGGCTTTTGATCTGGGTGGTGACTGAAACTGATATAAAAGTTTATCGCAGTTAATGCTGAACGAATTTGCTATTTTTATTTTCATATCGACAAGGACTTACGTAAAATATCCCTACGCGAAATAATACTAGATATTTTAGTTTATTCCGACTTTAAACAATTCCATCTCTTACTTGTACTCTGTGATCTCTCAGTCCACTACAAAACAACAATATAATTATTACTTTTTCCTCACCGCATTAAAGTATAAGTAAATATAATCGACTAATATACGTGTCCGATTCCTCCTTTCCAAAACCTTTCGAAAGATTTATTTCTCTCAGGTGAACTAACATGACCTTCAAAGCTCTCCTGTTCCAGCAGCAGCTCCCAATCCAGTCAGAAGCTTGGTAGAATTATTTTGTTATATTTTTCATCTCATCTATTACAGTTTTACAGAATGTTAACCAAAAAATATAGATCACTTATAAAATAGTACAGTTAGTTATAGTCCTATTCATAAACAATGATAAACTATGTTATTTTTTCTCTTACCTTTAAAATTTATTTTATATTTTAGAAAAAAGAAAACAAAAAAAACACCTACATTTAAGAAAAACTTATTTCATGTCAAATAACATTACAATTATATTATATTATATTATAAACAATGGATAAACAATAATATTTTTTAAAATGATTATTTATACGACTTTCATTTTCATAAAGTTCTATAATTTATACTTTAAACATAATAATAAAAATAAGATTTAATTTTTTTTTTTTGTTATCCTCTCATTCTAAATACTTCACGAAGCAACTTTGGCATTGATTTAATAAGTTTTTTGGTTGTAAATTATGGTGTTTATATACAGTTTGCTGTTTGCTTTTACTCGCCCTCTTCCATAAATAAATACTTTCTTTTACCAAACAAGTATTAATCTATTAGATCTCTTAGTCCATGTCGTCCCCGCTCTGACAAACTAGCAAAATCTACAAAATTAGATATTTTGATCTTTAATACCGAATGAACAGTCAACTATAGAAATTTATTGTGAAGTAGATTCAAATCCATATCTTGCTTTGACAGATACAGTTCAATTTTTTTTTTTTTTTTTTTTTTTTTGTTCCTTAACTGCTTATTAATGTGTTTTGTTTTAAACTTTATAGTTTAATTTTTCACCTGAAAATTAACCATTTTGCAGTTTCGCTACTTTGTCAGAGTTGGACGAAATATAGCATTAAATATTAACGCCAAATAAATTACAAAACAGTACAAATTGCTGTATGTACAGTGTATTTGTTGTCTTTTATATTTACAATTTTTTTTTCTTGTTTAACGAAGTCAAATCTTGATATTCCGTTTGTTTTAAAGAAGCTTTGGCTGGACTAAGTCGATTTCAAGGGTAGTTTTTAAACTTCCTTGATTACCATTGCACGCTCTAGGAAACTACTGGATTGTGATAAATTTTTCGGTATACACATATTTCATATAGTTCATGTTTGAATCATACGAAACACTTGATTGTAGATATCTGTGGGAGAATGTCATGGCCACGAATTCACAATCCTAAATTGCGGCGAAGCAGTGACGCAACCTGTAATGTTAAATAACTCCTGTTTAATCAACGAAATAACAGCCTTTGGAACTTATCTGAGATAACCTTTGAGCGACGAGGTGTTGGCCGCTGATACAGTTCCAGATGCAGTAGATAATAACAGTGACAGGCCCACGGTAGCAGTTAATAGTAGTCCGGATTTCAACAGTACCACAGTTACAGCGGGCATTTGGTAATCTATGGTGACCTTAAGGTTTTCGGAAAGGTTGCTACCGGGGCGTTTCGTTGTTGGAACTCGTATCATATTTCTCCGGTGCAGATATAAATGTAAATATTTATTATACCTACTTTAAAAAAATTATATTATGCAGGTGCTCGTTATATGATGTGCTATATTATGTTAACATGCCTTTATGTTTAATTATATCCTGGTAGCGTTTAGGTGTTGGTCAATGAACTTTTAGGTGCCAGTTATTGGTTTTATTCGATAAAAAATTTATTTAATGGAAACTTTATTTTTTCTAAATCTATTCAGACATTAATTTTATTATTCATGATTCTACTCATATTCAGTTTTACGTATGTTATCAAATTTTTGTTTCTAATTTAATTTATTTAAATTAATAAAATGTTTTAATTGGCAATTACAGTTTGTACTCGTATTTAAAAGGTGAAAACAATTATATTAAACACTGCAACGCTCATGAAATCCGTTAAAAAATTATATTAAAATTGATATCGATAAAACAATATTTCACAAATTATATTAAAGTTATAAATAATTGGCAACAAGAATCGTGAGAAACTGAGCGTTCCATCCCCTTGTTAGTATCATTTTAACAAGTATATAATTTATAGATTAACTCTGAATAAAATTACAATAGAATGTTGAAATTTAAAAAAAAATATATATATTGTTGAAATTTCACTTTAAAAAATTGCCGTTTGTGATTTGTGTTTATCATGGTAAAAGCATTGTCTTATGACTTTTGGGGTACAATATCAGACCCCCGGATTATATTAGTTTAGATCAATGGTCAAAGCAAGGATGCATGTTACATGTGTTTTTCGAATAGGTACCGATATATTTACATTACTATGCACTATCATATAATAATAATGATATATAATTAATAATAATATTATACAATTGAATGGTTCCGCCGAAAAACGTTCAAGCGACAAAATTTCCGAAATGGCGATTTTAAAGTTTTTAGAATGTATAATAGTATGTCTTAGTATGATATAGTACTCCATTATGTTATTATACAAGTAAATATAACAAACTACTATGTTAATATAAAATCTAACTAACAAAAACTTTAGATTATGATTTTCTTTCAATGGTTACTCAAAATTCTATATTTTTCTCTCAGAACGTTTTTCGGCGGACCCATTCAATTATTGATAATAATATTAATATTAATTCGCATCAGACTCTAGTGTGACTTCGAAGTAAAATGTAATATTAATTAATTATATTACTTTTTTTATTAATGGATAACTATAAAATAAATGTTACTTAATATCCTCTTATGTTAGTGAATATCCTCCTGCCATCTTAAAATCGTTAAATACTCTAATATTTTAAAACAGTATTAAGGACGACAACTTATATATATATAAGTGGCCCAAAGATGATCTGCATGTAACACACTCAAAACCGAGTTAGTCCCGGTAAAAACCGATGTTAAAAACGGATTTGATTTGCACGGCATCTTAAGTGGTTTGTATACTTGCAGAAATTAAAATATCTTGGGTCTTCAATACCAAGCAAAATGAAATTCAAGAGGGAAGAAAAAGAAGTTTAAAACCGTCTACTACTGTTATTTCTAAGTAAGCAGTTACAGTCCGGTGACATAATATTTACACATAATACGAATATTATCCTACATACTGGTCTGTATATATTCGAAACGTTGTTGCTTAAATTTTGAATAATATGGGAAGAACCTCCATTAAAAAAAAAACAACAAAATAAAAACAATTATTTTACTTAAAAGAGGAATACTGCAGAATTCAGAAAGTTACGCAGTAAAGAACAACTGCTGGTCTTTAATAGATTAAAAACAGTAATAGTAATTACTGGTTAGATTGATTATGTAAAATCGTTGGATATGGTTGTGATGGAATTTAAATTATGTATAGAAAATATTAAAATGACCGGATGATATGAAAGAACCAGGAGCTTTTATTGCTTGGACAATGATGTCGATAGAAGTTGACCCAGACTAAAATGAGTGGGCAGTGTAGCGGTTGACACAAAGAAATTTCATACACCGAACTAAAAGGCAATGGCTGCGTATTGAGCTGTATGGTGAAAGCTAGGGGGAGGCAAGGACTAAGCTAGATAAATTTAAGAAAAATAAATTTGTGTTTAACCGTTCGGAAAACGTCCTATAATGTGTTACAGCTGAATTTGTGAAATCTGGTTACAATGTTGGCTTCGATCTTTCGAAGGATTATATTTATTTTCATTATTATTATTTTATAAAATTCTAGGAATACCGTGTATAATATTTATTTGTTCAAAATAGGTATAAATTTAGAGCATGTTAATCATTCATTAGAGACTTAAAGAACTACACAATTGCCTTGCCATACAGTTCAGACATTAGCGATCTTCTAAGGCTTGTAGATCCAATAGAAATAGTTCCAACTGTCTTCTTGGTTTGGCGACCGTTTACATCGGCAGAAAAGAGCAACGAACCAGCCTGCAGTTGTATTGTCCTTTCGAACAATCGGAACGGTAAGTAATCGATACGGCGTGAAATGGAGAAACGTTACGTACTCTGTCTGGGAGGAGTCTCTGGTGGATGTGATGTCTTCACCGGTGTAATGGCTGCCTGTACCACTTCCTCCTCTGTAACACCTGGGATAATTGTGATTGCCACTGTTACCCTATCGTATATTTGTGGTCTGCTCTTTGGAATTTCAGCTTTCGCTTCGCCACTAGCTTAGTGATAGCTAAAGGCTTTCGCTCTTGTCGGCCATCTCTAGTCATAATATAAAAAATAAATAACCATTATTCTGGAATAACAAAAATGCTTCAAGCATAAATAAATAGTGCTTATTGTCCGGATGCATTTGTTTCTTTAGAGCTTAACGAAAGCTTGAAATTGTAATCCCAGTTCTTCATTTTCCAAGAGCGAATAAGTCATGGACCGGGAGGTCTCTCATTTAACTTCTTTCGAGTTTTCTTCTTGTGACTTCAAATATGTCTACTCTGCAACCAACCATATTTTTTATAAGTTTGTCCTTTTGTCCATGTAATTTGTCACGAAAGCGTTGATAATTTTTGCGGATGTAATTTGTTTCAGTAGTGATACGTAAGTCAGTGTGTAAGGTCTCTTTAAAAACAAGAGGTTTATTGAAAAATTTTATAGATTAAGTTTAAATGAACAAGTTATGTATGTAAGTTGCAAACACCTTTCCTTCATATAATGGATGTATTTATTCCAATAAATAATAATAATACATATTTTTAATTTTGAACGGTATTTCATTTACGATTATAACATACAGATCTTTTCACGACAGATCACAGTAAAAAAAAAAAAAAAAAAAAAAAAAAAAAAAAAAAATATATATAAATAAAAAATATAAAATATAATATATATATATATATATATATATATATAAGTGCACCAATCTAATTACGAACTTACTTAATTATGTTGTTTTGAGGTAACTAAAAATTCTGCGATCAAGTCAGGAGAAATTAACAATCTTCAGTGGCCATTCATTGCAAAGTTCTTTGAAAACTTTCTTTTGTTGCCTTTATTCTAATTTAAGGTGCGGATATAAATATACAATACACTGAGGTATGTATCCTTTGTTTCTCTATGATTTATTAGGTTTAATGATAATAATGATGAGTTGTTGCTCCATCCTTGAAATAGTTCTATCCAGAGAGCACAATTACGACAAAGGGAAGTGTGTGAATCATTACCCAAGTCAACTTGCGGAACGTTGGCCACGTAACGAAATTGAGGTGTCCTTTCAAGGACTCACTTTTGTATACTTTAATATTTTAACTAAACCATATTTCTGTTAATAGCGAGTAATAATGGACTTTAATAGAGAATTTACTATTGTTTTGATTTCTATTTTTTTTTTTGTAATAACTTACATCCCATAAAGATAAACAACTCACAAATAGATGTAACAGCAAAAACATATTAACTATAAAAAATATCAATGTTTTAGTCAGAAATACAATAATCACATAGTCCACCACGTAATACACTCTACAATCGGACTTTCACATTTTTTTTTTTCTAAAACCCTTTTGACTTATATTGATTAAATATACAGAAACTAAATATATTGACCACCAAAATATTCTCCTGATTTTATTTTAACATGCTACATGTTTTACCGGTGACCTACTTTGTCAAATGCGATACTTGATTTGATATTTTGAAATCAACAAAATAAGAACTGTTAGGGGCCCAATTCTTCATATACTAAATAACACTATTCAAACTTGTTATAAAACTCTACAGTTATGTTAATATTAAATATTAATCTATTATCATACCACTATTTGGACAATACTAGCTATTTACAAATACAATTTTCATCCGCGAAATCTATATATATATTTATGTAATATTATATATATGTAATTTTTCTTGATATAATTCAATATTAAATATATTATTTTATTTTTGAAGAGAAAAGATTTGACCCAGTCGGGGTTCGAATCCCGACTGGGTCAAATCTTTTCTCTTCAAAAATAAAATAATATATATATATATATATATATATATATATATATATATATATATATATATCTCTCATTAATAGAAATCTAATCTCTCATTCATATATGAAAATATTTATTTAATTTCCTAGACCTATAATTTTTATGATTTTTTTTAAAAATAGGAAAGTAGGAAAGTATTTAGGTTTACCTAGGAAAAAAGTTTGAAATTTCTGGAATCATGTAATTATTAAAAATTATAATTATATTTTTCTAGACATTATTTAAATCAACAAAAAAATGTTGATGTCTAAATACAATAATTTGTGTTGGTTATGGTTGTTGTAATAATTAAATTCACAACAAGATAACTTTAACCCTAAAGTCGCCCCTTCTTTTTATCCTCATCTGCTGCATGCATAACACTGCTGTGTTGCGGGTTAGCATTGCGTAGGAACTTTCAGGCTTGAGGATTGGATCTTCTCTCTTATTGTTTTCTCCGTTTAAGAATCAGACTTGTTTTAAATTTTATTTTATAACGATTTATAAAATATGATTAAAAGTAGTATCAAGCTCCAACACCTTATTTCACGTAACTATTTTGGTATTTACCGAGAAAATTGGCTGTACTTGATCAGAATAATTAAATTTAAAAAAAAATAAAAAAAATAACTGTAATTATAAATTAAATTCTATCAATTCAGTATAATTTTAGATTTTACTTTTAAATTAGTATTGCTAGGTATAAAATTGTAAATAGACTCACTATTAAGTTGGTTGTTTGATTCGGAAAGGTCAGATACAGCCATTTCTATGCTGAGTTCAAAGACCTCAATTATAATTTTTTTGAAGACATTCGTGTGATCATGTCATTGAATTTATTTTTTTTTATGATCATATTCATTTAATTTAATTGTTGCTTGAAAGGTTAAAACTTTTCTATTAAACCTTTCTTTTTTTCCAGTTAGATAAATATCTGTAAATCTCCTATTGTCTTATTTCAATTGAAAAAAAAAAAATTTATCAAGTTTCTTTTCAATATATGTACTTTTTTCGTCCAAATTTCGATTTAAAAAAAATTCATTATTGAGACTTATGATTTCTATTTAATCGTATACCATAGTATTTAGGTTTTTTTTTTAAATATGATTTAACTTCTATTTTTTGTATTTCTACCTAACCATAAAGAATATATGAAACTACTTTTATAGTTTATCATTTATAATCTTATTGTGAGCCTATATAATTGCAAATATATTTTCTAAAAATAAGGAATATTGTCTAATTTAATTAACATCAAGTCTACTCCCCATATTTCTATTTCGGTTAATTAGAATTTTACATGTTTCTTATTATCTGGGCCCTTTCATGCTAACAGCAATTCGTAGAAGCCGTTTTATGTACACGCAATGACATGCACTTAACTTGACCTGATTCCAATAATGAATTAAAAAAATTAATAATTTTAAGTACAATTTCTCTTAATTTTTTGAACTTGGTAGATTAGTAATATATGGATGGCCCCCCATCCAGCTCTTTTTCGGCCTTCTTTGTGTGTTTTCTGGCATTTTAGTACTGGCGATGTATTTTATAATTTTGTTAGGATGTCTATGTAAATTTTCATAGAATCGTTCATTCCATGGCATCTGATAGGCAGTATTTAGAGTTATGTTTTCTGTAGATTTTATAATAATAGTTTCTTAAATTTAACTTTATCTGCATGTACATTGATATTCCTTTAGTAATAATTGAAACCTTTTGGTTTCAATCTCGTTGCATCTTTAATTCAAAATGGTTAAAACGAACAGTTTGGTTTAGTTAAAACTTGATCGTAAAGATAATAAATAAGAACTATAATCATATTATTTACCAATTTATGATGATCATTTATATGACAAATATATTCTATAATTGTATATATATAATATAAATTATTATCATAAACATGGAATTTTTTTTTTTTTTTAATACATTCACAGTATTATCTGTTATTTGAATCGATCTTATTTACATGCAGCTAAGACTTTTTACGCTGAGACCATCGCTCAGCATTCGAAATTTGTCTGTAATACATGATGTGAAAAGAAAAAAAAAGGGGGGAAAATAAATAAAAATAAGGATGTGATATCAATATCCTATTGATTGTTTTACAGCAATAACTGAGGTGAGGTCCTAAGATTTTTTTATTTTAAAATAGTTACATAAACACAACATGCTCTATAAAAGTACAAACATGCTCAATTATCCGTTGTAAATATTCGATGTCACGGCCATAATCGAGAACCTAGGTCTTAAAACTACACAACTCATAACGGCTATCTTCTTTAGAACCCTAAGCTTGAGGAACAATCGAAGTTTGCCGAGACCATTGAGGCAGAGAAATAAAAAGAGCCATAAATATATGACAAAGGTAGGGGGAGAGGAGGCTGGGGTCAGATCGTGAAAGGACAAGTGGCACCATCTGCAATGGTAATGCTCTCTGTGTGGTCGGCACCTGTCTCTACACGTGTCTCTTCGAACTGCGATTTGTCCAGGTTGAAGGAAATATCATACCCCTCATGTACTCCGGGAACTGTAGTTAATTTTTTTTTTCAGCAATAAAAAATGTTTAAATTTTGCCCAACTCCGCTTATATCTAACAAGGATACGTTTTGACTTGTGACTCACAGATTTGAATTCCGATTTTTATGTGGGTAGAAGGGACCTATAACAGTGCAAGACTAGAATTATAGAGAAAAAAATTAAATATAAAAATCACGTTTTATTTTTTTTTAGCTCTCAGTCAAGATAGAGAAATAATTTTTTCACGAAAAATTGTAGTTTTATATATTATTTCTTTAGTGCAACCAAAACCTGATAAATAGTCTCTTTAATAATAATATCAGGTTTAAACATGGGATCCTGCATTAATTTTCGGACAACGGGTTTTGGTTGTGGTAAAGAGATAGCATACAAAACTACAATTTTATGTGAAAAAATTATTTCTCTATCTTGACTGAGAGCCAAGAAAAAAAACAAAACGTGATTTTCATATTTTATTTTTTTCTCGGCTCCCAATGCCCATTGGCGGCTATAACTCTAGTTTTGCACTATTATAGGTCCCTACTACCCACAAAACAAACAGCATTCAAATCTGTGAGTTACAAGTCAAAACGTCTTCTTGTAAGTAATTTTCTTTACCATAGTCGTTACACATTCATCTATATTCAAGGCTTTTGTTATTTATGCCGTGTTATACCTTATCTTTCTTCTCTTTCTGTATTAATTATTTTTTATGTTCATCTTCATTTCGATGTAATTACAAACATTTAAAATATCAACTATTTGGTTGTTTTAAGCTTAGTGTTATAGAAGTTAATAAATGTTCATCAATCCTAATTAAACACTTATAACTGTTATACCTGAAGATCTTGACTAAAAATATTGTGACTGATTGAGTACTAGCTTCTGATTTAAGCCACGGAATTAAAACTGTTGATATACTTATGTTGGTAATTACTACATGCAGTCTTATTAGTAATTGAAATAATATTCATTTTATACATGAAATATTCATCAAAGAGCAATTTTTTAATTATTTATGTTTTTTTTTTGTTTTTTAAATTTTATGTTATTTCACAATCTGTACCTGCAGATGAACAATTTATTTGAAAATTTCAAAATATTTCTTAAAAATTCAATCATTAAAATAGAGGAAATAAATATGAAATATCTTTAAACCACTAAATATTCATAAATTTTTCTCTACATAACTATGTTGCTTGATTTTATTGAATTTTGAATTTTTTAGGTTATATAACTTCTTGTTCTTTGTGTTATTTTATTTTTCTTGTTAATTTTTTGTTTTTATATTAACCTTTCAACACATGTAAAATAATAATCAAATCAAAAATAATAATTACATGTACATTGTATACTTTGTACAAGTATGGTGTGTACAGAAAAAAAAAAAATACCTTCCAACAGGGTTACTGCTAGAAGGAAAACACTAAAAAAATCTGTACTTGCAATGTCGATAATAACTGATTAGGACTCGCCTTCAAATAATATTAACATTACAAGACCAGATTAAATAAATAATTTATATACTGTATATTAGCTGGTAAAATAAACTGAATGGAGAAACAAAATATGACTATTTCAATGTAATCATAAATAATAATAAAATTTATCTGCCATTTATTTATAAAATGTTTCTATCTCGACAAAAAAGGAGAAATTGAAAATATGGAAAAGAAGGAGAGAAAAATATTAAGGAAAATATTGGGACCAAGAAAGACCAAGGTTTTAAACTAAAAAGTAATAAGGAAATATATCAAAATATTTAAAAATTAAGTGATGCAATGAGGGAACGTAGATTGACATTTTGTGGAAATTTAATGAGAATGGATGAGAGAAGATTGACAAAGAAAAGTTCCAACACAGCCTTCAAAAACAGAAAACGAATACATGGATACGGATGGTAAAATAATATATGATGGTGGCAAATATACAGTGGGATTCAATGTGGGACAAAGACAGCAGTCAACAAGATCAAATTTCCAGAAATGGTTAAAACACAAATTAATAGACTGTGGTCAGATAAAAAGGAGAAAATCTCAGAGGTAATGAACAAATAGTGGTAAGAACGGAAGAGCAAGGGAATTGTTAAACGTGGTCTACAGATGGCCGAACTCGAAAGAAGAATAATAAAATTTATCGATATAATCTTGTATGTACGACTTGTTTAATAATGTGTGTGTCTTGGATAATTTGGTAAAGTTGGGATAGTTGTTTATATTTCGTTGAAATTTGTTCTGAAGTATTAGTAATTCTCTATTAAATGTTGAACTAGTATAGATCTTCTGAGAATAGAAGCATTATCTGAGATTGGGCCGTAAAAATAATTTTCAAAGTAGCTATTTATTAAGTCGATATGATACCTACCAGCTGGTAAAGGCAGTAAAGACTTTCAATTCTGCATTGCGGTTTCAGACGAGGATGTAGCGAGGATATGCTTTGATGGGATTTAGGTACGAGCCAGTCAAAGCCCTTCGGAAACCGCAGAAACCACACGGTTGGTACTCTTCCAGTTCATCCTCTGCGTACGGTCTATAACTCCATCCGTGTTACCTTTCCATTCTCCTCCTCCGAGTCCTTAGGGGAAGGAATAAATAAGGCGTAGGACACTTATGTAAATTCTGACCTCCTTTCCTTGTTTATGCGCTTTATTGTTCTTTACTGTTTACTTCATTGTCTCCAAAATCTCGGGTGGAGTTTTCGCTCCTTTTTTAGCCAGCTATACCTTCTTGAGACCGGGCAGGAGTCAGCTCATTACCTCACTTTGTAAACATTTTGTTCAAAATTAAGAAACGAGTTTCTTCCATTTCCACTAGCCTTATTTTACATGCATTGCTACCATGTAAATTTACCAGTTTCTGTTTTTCTATGGAAGTAGTAACAAGTAACTGTCAGTATGAACGCTGTTGAAGCTACAAAGGGTAATTAAATGAAAATATTTTGATGTTGCAATAATTTTTTTTTTTTTGGTTATTCTTTCCACGGGCTCAATATTATTTAGTAATTAAACAACATTTATTCGAATAATAAAACGGAATAAATAAAAAATATCGGTTGCTTCATAACTTCAAACATCTAATCTCTTTTTTCAGATAGGTGCTCAATATTAACCTTTGGTTATATAAAAAATAAACAGATATGGATAATGAAATAAAGTCATCAAAAAAACTTTTATTTTTTCAGTTCAAGGTTCGAAGCCAATGCCCCTCTACTGTTCATGATTTGTTTGCAATTTTAAAACTTTATCCAAAACCATCCAACAATTTTTAATCTTTTGACATATCTCAGAGTAAGAATGGGCAAATTTTTACTTTAAAAACCATATCTTGTACAAAATGTTATGATCTACAACTTTTAGTATATAACATTTTTTGATCAGATTAACCATTTCTGTGTTATGGACTCTTAAACATGACCAAAATTAACTTTTTTTGAAAGTGTGCAAAATTCAAATTGAAAAAGTATTGTAAGTAATAGACAGATGTGAATAATGAAATAAAGAAAACAAAAAAAATTAAAAATGATTATTAATCTTTTAAATATATTTATTAAGTAATTATATCGCACATGTATTTTTAAAGTGACACAACTCAAAATCTGCATTTAAAAAAATAGAAAATCTCACTGTCTTGTATGAAATATAGAAATTGTAACTGAATTATTTTTTAATCCAACCGCAAGCGAGATGTGTGTATGATTTGAATTCAATTCGATATATGTTTGACATTTCATAGAAGACTATTGAACTTAACCATGATGATACCTCAAAAATATAGTTTTGAGTTGTGTCACATTTGCAATACATGTGCTATATATTATTTTATGCTGTTCGACTGATAGTCAAGTTTTAGATTTGATGAACTATCACTTTTTTTTTTTTTTTTTTTTTTTTTTTTTTTTTTTTTTTTATGTATTTAAATCTTTAGTACAACAGGTTAATAAATTTATAACTTATTAAAAAAATAATTACACAAATTATTTTTTATTTTGATATAATTCTAATTTTCTTATTTAATGTACTATATCCAAAATTATTTTTGAAAAATAAATAAATATCCTATTATATTACTTTTTTTTAAAATTTTAACTACATTAAACATTATCGAAATCAATATTTCTAAATTTATTAATATTATACATTTCCAATATAAATATAGTAATAGACAGATGTGAATAATGAAATAAAGAAAACAAAAAAAATTAAAAATGATTAATAATCTTTTCAATATATTTATTAAGTAATCATATCGCACATGTATTTTTAAAGTGACACAACTCAAAATCTGCATTAAAAAAATATAAAATCTCACAGTCTTGCATGAAATATAGGAAGTGTAACTGAATTATTTTTTAATCCAACCGCAAGTGAGATGTTGTTGTTTTTTTTGTTTCTTTTAATAACTTGGCTTTCTTTTTGTTTTAAAACTTTAAATACATTATCAAAATCAATATTCTTAAATTTATTAAAATTATACATTTCCAATTTTAATTCCAAGTGCAATGTATTATATTCAAAATGGTAATTTGAAAAATAAATATCACATCAATACTTGAATAAAATAGACGAATTTAGGATTCGGCTCTATCCGACTAATTTACATTTGATTTGAATATATTAAATTCTTTTAATTATAATGCTTTGTTTTTCGTTTATTTATTTATTTGTTTATTTTTGTCCTTTTACTTATAGTATCCTATTGTAGTTCTTCGACAGTTCTACCCATGGTATTCCAATGTATTACTAACTCGCTTTCCCTCTGTTGCAGATAAAGACCTGAACATCGGCCACAGGCCGGCGAATAGCCTCAAAGACGACAGGGTGCCCACTCTCAGCTGGGAACCGTACTTCTGTGTGCTGCTTCAAGATGAGCAGACACTGACAGCCTACCGCAGCGAGGAGTTATCTGTAAGTAATAGTTTATAATTATATTTCTATAGAAAAAAGTATGTTATATTATTTATAACATATGACAGTGGATATAATAAGATACTTTTGTTGGTCCTTTTATTTAAAAAAAAACTTTTTATTTTTATAGAATGTTATATGCCTTACTCAGGAATGTTATATGCCTTACTTTATTCACGCATCTCATAAAATAATGACAATAGAATGTGCTGTCAATATCAGTTTTATTTGGCATAAAGGATAGCTGTGCTCAATAGTACCTCCTCCTGGCTTGTTAATATAAATGTGATGGAACAAAATATTAAACATAAATAAATACAAATTACTTAAGTAGGTATCTCGTCCAGCTTCTTTTTAGGCTTTTGAGAGGCTTTCCAGTTTTAAATCGTGTTCTTGTTTGAGTATTGTATTATGTTAGTCCATTGTGAAACGGTCGGAAGATATATATATATAGACCCGGTTTCTTAAGTATTGAAAAATATATATATATATATATATATATATATATATATATATATTATATATAGAAAAATATATATATATATTGGTTGTTATTTTCTGTTCAGATTATTTTCTCGTCCCATGTCGCAATGACTTTAAGTAAATAAGTGTTTAATTGTCAAGGCAAGTTGTTATGGCAATGTTATCTTGTTATACCACTGACATTACAACTTGCCTACTTTGACAATATGCCCTACACATATGGGTTGCCCAAAGTATTTATCTTATTTTGGACACAAATCAACTAATCTAGTTTTTCCCAAACGGTACAGAGATATTCATTACCTGATATACTAAGGTGTATAGATAAAGGCATTTTTAAATGAATAACTTTTCTTCCACTAAAATTATTACTGAATTGTTGTATGTTTAAAATATATAAAACATATTAGATTATATGTTAAGGTGTAAGAAAAACAAAAAACAAACAGAGAGGTAGTCCTGTTTTCCGATCCTGCAACAGTAATATAAACTGTAAATTAATGGTTGTATTATTTTTTTCGGCGAAATTTTGTGGTCACAGTGGTGGCATCCCTGCTCTATAACTTACTATTAAATAACAGGACACGACCTATCATCAAGATCTGTGGTTCAGTGCTGCCAACACACTAATGCTGTTGTAATTATTGCCTCCTGGTGTTCTTATGTACCCGTGCACTATGTTATCAAGGAAGGTTAATGTAATTAAGCTGTAATAGTTCCTAAAGCTAATGTTAGTTTTTCGTTCCTGTTCCTCGAAGGACAAGGTTCAGTAACTCATGAATCGGTGTTTGGGTCTATCTAGACTTCAGCTCTTACTTTTGGTGGAATTGTTAATTATGAGAATATTGAGATTAAAGGGATCTATTCTGGAGCAGGTGCGGGACTTCAAATATCTAGGTGCCTGGATCAACGAAAGCGGTTATATCGATGGAGAGGTATCGCAAAGGCTGGGAGCAGCTGGTAGACTGTTCAACGCAATCCGGAAAGGTTTTCTCAACAGAAGGGAGGTGACGAAGAAGACCAAGATATCCGTCTACAAGTCTACGTTCCTGCCCATCCTATCTTACTCCTCTGAATCATGGACCCTTACCTCAAAACACAAAGGGCAGATCCAGACAATGGAAATGAGATACCTAAGAAAGGTTGAAGGAAAGACCAGGAGAGATAGGATCCGTAACTCTACAATAAGAGCGAACCTCGAGGTACAGGCGGTAGAAACCACTCTTGAAGAAAATAAATTAAGATGGTTTGGGCACCTCCTGAGGATGAGCACGGAGAGAACGGCCAGGATATCGTATGAGACGAGAGTAGAAGGAAGAAGACCAAGAGGAAGACCACGGATCACCTGGGAGGAAGGCGTGCGGGAGGCGTTCAGGAAGCGAGGGCTGGACTGGAGCAGGAGGAGAGAATTGGTTCAAGAAAGGGACACTTGGGTCAAGCTCTATAGAGGGAATCCCCACACTGCACAGCGGTAGAGAGGGAAAGATTATGATGATGATGATGAAAAAAATTGTTCAATAGCTGTATAATTTAGGGGCCATGACTTTGAGATTTCATTGTCAGTAAAATAAAAATTAAAAGTTACTGCAACAATCAAAATCACTGGATACGTTTTCGTACATTTTTATGTCAATTTTCATTACTTTTTTTCTCAAATACTGCATTTTCGCTTCGTATTTCTGGGACATTCCTACATTTTCTTATTCCTAAGAGGTTAAAAGATGGTGCAAAGTAGTCGGGAATTGAAATACATTTTTTGTACATGTCGGGGAATTTGAGCCATTCGTCTCACTGTGCGGCGGTTGTTTTAGTGTTAGTAGGGGGTTAATGGTTGTTTTTATCCATATTCTGGAGAAATTCCAGGTTTTTGATGAGTTCTGGTCAGATCTGCTTCTTGTACATTAGTTAGCTATTAGAAACAACACAACCTTACCAATGTACCTTCTGGGTTGTGGTGGTGCAGATTTTTTTCTTTTCTTTTTTTTTTTTCAAGGGCTGTTTCCTGGTTATCAATCCGTTTATTTATTACACAATTCTAAGAGAAGAACAAAAAATTGTTTAACTTTCATAATTTACCTACAGATTATTGCATTTTTAACAACAAAAAAAAAGTCTTTATAATACGTTTCGTAACTGAATTAAAACAGAAAGCTGGATAAGCGCTTTGCATTCAACCTGTTGACACACATATAATTTAACTTACAAATTATTACTTTGCAAAACTAAAGAGCTGTTTCGAAACAGAAATCCTTTGGCAACCATGGAATATTACTGCTTCTTCGAGAAGAGCGCAATTCGGCGAAGGTGACTTGCTGTCTTCATTCACGGACTGTTGCTCCAAGAGTAAAAGCCCCGCAGCATTCGTTAGGCTTGATTGTCCTGCATCAACTCTGTCTTGCTTCACCGCTCCCGATGGCTTTAGTCTAAATAATTTTATTAATTATCAGTCGGATTCAGATGGACATTTTGTAAAAATTCAATTTGAAATCCAGAAATCGGGCACCGCCAAGTCGGTAATTGTTCGTCTTATTTTTATGACTACATTATTGTCATGATCATTTGAAACTAAAATATGTTAAGAATTGATAACGTAACGTTTTACTACTGCCTCATCACCTGCAGTTAAATTGTATCTTTCTTCCCTTCAACTAAACATTTGAAATTAAGATTAATTAATAATTATATTGATGTAGTGTAGTTGATTGTAGAAATATACATGGAAGTAAATAATAGTTCGGGTAACAAACCTTAATAAACTTTTCTTTTTTTTCTCTAATATTATATTTTTATGTTATACTTTATTTATGTTCGTTAACTTTACCCATTTATTATATTTTTTTTAATTTGTATATTTATTTATTATATCTGTATTAGTTTAGCTTAGAATCATAATTATTAGTAATTACTGAATTTGATGTAATACTGAATTACCTTTCATGAATGGCACTTCCCCCTAACTTGATTTTTTTTTTTTTAATTCACCTCAGGTGATCCCTCATCCATCTCTTTTTCAGCCTTCTGGGTGTCTCGTATTTGTGTTGTGGCCTTGTCATTTATGAGTGTGTAATTTTTCGTAAAATCGTTTGTGGGAGAGTCCGCATTTGTTCATTAATACTTGGCATGCGACGGTCAGTATGTTACTTTCGTTATAGTCCTAAATGTTTTACCTGAAAAATATTGAATTTGCTAATATGGGTCTTTTAGATGTTTTATGGGATTTTTAAATTAAAAAAAAAAAAATATTTATTTTGATATTTACAACTTTATAAGTTATATACAACTATTAAATTTGAGGACAATTATTACATTGACCATAAACGTTTTACATTAGAAGGTTTCGTAACCATCTTATTGTCAGACCCCTCCTAGGATCATCGGGAATTGAATGTGAGGCAAGTTGGGAAACTAGTGGATTCAAGTGGGTATCAATTTTATTATGAAAGGATAGATATCTGGTTTGGGCCAAATCATCAACATATGGAACATTATGATTTTTATGGATAAGTTTATTTGTGACATAATAAGGAGCATCGTGGATTTTACGTCTTGGGTTGTCTTGGGTTGTAAGAGTTAGAGAATACAAGAAGAATTAGATGGTTCAGTGGAGGCCCAAAGCTCTGTATGTCCAAATAGGTCTAATTATTACCATTTAAATAAATCTTTTGTAATTTATTGGGAGATTTGAACGCTGTTAATGTTTGATTAGTCGGTAAACATATATATTTTAAATCCATTTACCGTTTTATTTTTTCTTACAGCCCTGACAAACGCTTGAAATGTAAGCTAAAACTTAGTCAAAATAAACTAATACAAGTTTATTGTGATTGTTGCACAACTTAACTATCGACTACCTTGTAATCTTATAGCATACTAAGCACCTTAGAAGTGTCAAAGCTCTCATAAATTTCTAATTCAACTGATCCTTCTTTACTATTTTGCGTACTTCGAGTGAGTAATATCTTAAATTTAAAAAAAAAAAAAAAAAAAAAAAAAAAAAAAAAAAAAAAAAAAAAAAAAAAAAAACGGTTTTATAAAACTTTTTTTATAACTTTCAGTGTGTTTTTTTGTTTTTACTGTCGTTCTATTTAAGTCTTCTTACCTCTATAAAATAGATTTTTCAATGAATAAAATACATGTTTGGATTCATCCATCTCCCATTTGAATTTGAGGAAAACTTAAACTGTGAAAAATCTAAATATATCCCCCATCCTTCAGCTACACCAAAATTTATTGAATAAGCTAGTTAGTTTTTTTATTATTTTAAAACGTACTTTATGCTTGTATACAAGGAGTTGGATTTTCATACCAATTCCTCCCTTCCCTTTTTTTTTTTTTTGCTTTTAATCACAAATTTAAGAGTTCATCATTCCATATTTGAAATTTTTTTTAGGAAATCTTTTTATACTTCCATTAGTATCGTAAGTGGCAGTTGCTCCAATTTCAAGGCCTCTTCAAAGTCATTGCAGATGGTTTAGTGGATAGCGCAACAGAGCATTAAGTGTTCTGCTTTTAATTTTGGGTTTCCACACTGAGTCACCTACTTTACCCGACTATGATAGCATACGACTGCTATCATCGTACCGAAGGCTAAATAGAAGCTGGACGAGAGATCTATTAAACTGAAAAGACTGAGGTATAAGTTTATTGCTTAACTTGTATTGCTTGGATTTTTTTAACAGGGCAAGAGAACATTTAGTGATCTGATTTTGATTTCGGGTTTCCACATTGATTCAGCAACATCTTAATAACCACAGGACTTAAAATAACTTTTTTATAAATGAACATTTTCTGTGGTAAGAGTATTTCTATTTACAATGTTATAGGTTGGTTGACCGTGTACGTTGTCTTTACGACATTCGATTTATAGTTCTCAAATTATGTTAGAGAGCATCGAATGCCCTGATGAAGTCTTACAAAAGAAGCCGAAACGTTGTTAAAATAATAGTATTATACTTGGCTGTTTTTAGTGATTACAAACTGAACTATCTTCTTTACTATTTTTATTTATTCATTGAATTCACTCTAATAATAACCTGATTTTTATAAATTTATTAATATATTAATTAATATTTTACAATAGTTTAAACTTTTTTTCCATCTAACCTTTTTGAATATTGTTATTCAGTTACGTTTTTACTATTTCGTCTACACCAGGTAAATTCTGCTTGCTAATTGTGTCTAGGCGGCTCACATTTCATGTCATCAGCACATCGATCATATTGTTTACGTCGCTTTTAAATTGACTGCCATCTTAATTGATATATTCAAGAACTTGAAATTTACAACTGTACAAAAATATACATCAAGTAAATGTATTGACCACGATTATAATAACATGTCAAAACTTGAAAAGAACTACTCATCAGTAGCACTTTATTAAAAATTCTACACTAGAAGGTCTCTAGGCCATCTTCGTTTCAGACGCCTCGGACGATTGTCAGGAATGGAGTGGGAAGCAAGTTGAGAAACTAACGGATTTGAGTCGTTATGGAGCTTACTATGAAAGGATAGGTATCTGGTGTGGGCTAAATCAGCAACATATGGAACATTAAGATCTTTATGGATAAGTTTATTAGTGACAAAGTAAGGAGCATTCAGGATTTTTCGAAGGATTTTGGGGAGTAAGGATTGGATACGAGATGAATTGGATAGTTTAGTAGAGCCACAAAGCTCAACTCCTTACGTCCAGATTGGTCTAATCACAATCATGTATATGAGTCTTTTGTAATTAATTGGGAGCTTTGAACGTTTGCCTAGTAAATGTTGGAGTAGTCTGTTACGACGGGCAGTTTCTTGTCGTTTTAGTCTTGTATTCAAGAAATTATTGGTTGTTTTCGAATTCACTGAATGTACTTATTAGGGATGTTTTGATTCCGTATATTTTTTTTTTCATCGTATCGGCCTCCTAAGGCCCACATCATTTCAGTTGTCTCATTTGGTTTTGACATTATCCCAGTACTCCTTCATTCGTTGCCGGTGTTACTTCTTCCTGTCTTCTGTCCACATCTTAAACATCTAGCAATAGTTTTACTAATTATGTTACACATAAATTCTCCTAATGACCAAGCTTCCTTTGTACAGAATATAAAACAAATCCTACGCTATTGCATGCTAAACGGTTTGTTGATGGTATTTATTCGTTACTGGAAAATGAAGGAACAAAATTACAAACTCAAATCAACGAAATGATGCTACTCAGACAATATTCTATTTTATTATACATTTTCGTAACTCTTAAGGTACGATATGTCCAAAAATAAGGATTATTTCCCGCTTTATTGCTTGTAAATACTAGTTTTAGAACCCTAATACTCAATTAAAACAAACTCTGTTTGCATACAATGTGGAAGAGTTTAGTAACATTTTTTCAATTACAAATCAATAAATGAAACCTTAAAATATTCATATTCGTAAATATGAATTTGCGAATTGAAATATATTATTTTTCATCGTATTTTATAATTATGTTATACGGACAATAGTTGCTACTAGCAGTTTACTAATTTATTTCTTGAATTATCGATTTTTTTAAATATCTTTTTTAGCTTATTTTTGGATTATGTTTTGAAATTGCAATTTATTTTTAAGCTGACGGTATCGAGAAACGAGAATCGAGAATGGAAAAATATTGGTACCGACACATCACTGGTACTTATATTATCAATTATGATAATAAATATAATTTATAAGCTCTATAAGTTGCTGTTTGTTATGTATGCAGCCAGATAATAATATTTTTTTAATGTACTTGTTATTCCTAGGGGACCAGGTATCTCAGAATAAAAATTACTTTTCTTTCTTTCAATATTATTGTGCAAGTTCTGACTTTATTTCATATTTTCCGGGCTCAAGCATCAATATATATGTATATGTTACTGTGAAAGACCGAAATTGGTGAATGTCGATTTTCACCGGTGAATGTCAACATATACCAAATATGTCGGTGAAAGACCGAATAATTCATTACATTCGGACCCTCACCGGTGTATGTTGACAATCACAAATATGCTCCGGTGGAAGTCCAAAAGACAGTGTTTTCTTTGTTTGTTGTCCTGGAAGTCAGTCAGCTTCGTCAGTCTTATACAAGCTCTGATGTGCGAGTAACGTTTACTTAATTTTTCTGTTTGCGATACAGTAATTTATACTAAATGGATACTGCAGTAAATCCTGATATTTTTCTTGAAAAGTTAAATGCATTAATTGCGGGTAAACGAGAAGATAATTGTTTTTATTTTTCTCAAGAAAAGTACTCTTAACTACTTTCTGAAGTGGTTTCTGCAAAAACTAAGTGCAACACGCCTTTGGATTACAGACGATTAAAACGTTTTGACGTTTTAAAAATTAATGATAAAGAGAAGTTAATTGTGCCATTAAAACCAGAGGAAACAAATATACAGTATTATGTTACCAATGAAGAATTATTCAACATACTACATGAAACTCACACGAGAATAGGCCATGGAGGAAGAACACGTATGCTTAAAGAGTTGCAAGGTAAATACAAAAATATTACGTATGAAGTTATAATGTTATATTTAAATTTATGTACACAGTGTCAAATGAAACACAGTGCACCTAAGAAAGGTATCGTTGTGAAACCGATGGTCAGTTCTGAGCTGAACTCAAGGTGTCAAGTTGATCTGATAGATCTGCAATCAAACAGAGATGGCGAATATAAGTTCATAATGGTGTATCAAGATCATTTAACAATGTTTGTCCAGCTACGACCTTTGAAAACTAAAACAGCTGAAGAAGTAGCGCATCACGTTCTTTCAATACTTTTAATATTTGGTGCACCAGCAATATTGCAATCTGATAATGGTAGGGAATTTAGTAACAAAGTCATATCTGAAATATGTGCAATGTGGAAGGATGTTAAGATAGTTCATGGAAAGCCTCGTCACAGTCAAACACAAGGCTCCGTTGAAAGAGCTAATCAGGATATACAGAACATGCTAACTGCATGGATGAACGATAACGATACAAATAAATGGTCAGATGGTTTACCCTTTGTTCAATTTGCCAAGAACACTGCATACCACGAAGGAATACGCCAAAGTCCTTATGAAGCCATGTTCGGCGTTAAAGCAAAAAGAGGTATAGCTTCGTCTTTTTTGCCTAGCGAACAAATCAAAATATTGAAACTGAAAAACAACTTCAAAAAACTGTTAATTCTTCTGAAAAAAATTTGAACAGTGATCATATTGAAAACCATATTCCAAAGAAAAATATTGAAGAGGACCTACAATCTACAACGTCTTCACGTCAAGTTCTGACTGAAAAGCACGAGTTAATTTCTAGAAAAAGAGCGGCCGCCAAAGAGAATCTAGTACTACAAGCAACAAAAATGTTACGAACCTCACAAAAAGGTTTTCAGCCTGCTCAAATTGGTGATAATGTACGAATACAAGTCCCAGATATCGACCGTGGTCGGGCAGATAGCCGGAATGTGTTAGCAGTTGTTGTTGGAATAGAAGACTCCGACTTCCATAAACTGGCAACTAAAAACGGTACCCTCAAGCAGCTTTACACAAGTAATCAGTTCGCCATTTGTAAAGAAAAGTTACTTTCCGTAGATGAGATTTCTTCTCAAGAAATATCGAGAGAAGCAAGCTGCAGCTGATTCGAGAAGCGGGGGACAAGGCTATACACGCTGTCATTGTAAAAGGAAGTGTTCAACAAATAAATGCAGTTGTAGAAGCAAGGGGCTCTTGTGCAGTTCAAAATGTCATAATAGTTAAAGTTGTTGCAATAAATAAAAATCAAATATTTAAGCTTTTTTTTATTACTATCATTTCCTTTTCCCATTTATAATGTACTGTGTGTTTTAATTCTTGGTCAGTCCTCTCAGAAAGAGAGGCGAGGAAGTAACGTCACTCTTGTCACGATTTAAAGCGACTGAATAAAATATAAATCTCTGACATGTTCAACATTCACTATTAGAGCATGGTGAATGTCAACATTAGCCGGTGTAAGTCCGAAATAAGTGTATTTAGCAAATATTTCGGAAATTCACCAAGCGACTATGTGAATGTTGACATTCACCGGTGAATGTCGACATTCTCCAAATTTCGGTCTTTCACAGTAACATATATATATGTATTTATGTATAAGGTACTTGAAACATAAGTAGGAAATGACTTCGCTGTAATCCATCAAAGCCACGACCACCTACCTTCGTTGCGTAAGGCAGTATGAATATGAAAAGTCGCAACTTCTGTGTACTTGAAGTGAGTTGATTAATTGCACAAGATATTTCAAAGTTAGATGAATTTCCTTATTGTTGATTATTATTGGATAGAATCACAATGAACGTATGCCATAATTCAAATTGTAATTCAATACTTAATGGTTTAGGTTTAAAAATGGTTCAAATCGCATTCTTTAATATTCAATATAAGAATTATTACAGACAGTTTGTTTCTATAGTTCTTTATTTGTAAGGGCTAACAAGGGGAGGACACACTCAGTCTCTCACGGATCTTGTAGGCAATTGTTTTGGAGGTTCCTGGACAAACAATATTAGACACATATTCTGCAGTTTTGCCAACTAATCGGTCCTAAAAAACGAGAAAAAAAAATGAAATAGCATTAAACAAATTTATTTTATATTTCGAGTTTAAGAAATCGACACGATTCTTACGTCAAAATTATGGTTTCTGAGTGCCGATTAAACGAAAAATATAACCCCTTCAGTATAAATACATAAATTAAATATAGATTTCGGTATAAGTTAATTAAATTCTTTAAAACAATATTAGGTTTTTAAGCAAACTACCTTTATAGATTTTTTAAAGACTAAAACCGACATTGGATTCGAATTCAGCAATCTCCAAAACATTGAAATACGTTCATTAAATAAAAACAACTAATATCATATTTTTATCCTCTTCAAGGGAGATGAAATTTTTAAACCATTAACAGTAACATTTCTGTAAACCGCCATTTCTTTGTTACAGTCCCCGTGAAATTTCAAGAGGAGAGCCTCAGCTTTCTTTTGATGTATATAAATGCAACAAAATCCGATGAACTAAAGGGAAAGAAAAACCTATTTGGAATGTTTGAAAATCCGAAAAACATTTTGATTTTTAACTTGAGTTTGACACCTTATAGGAAGCTGAAACCAAAAACATTTCAAGCGTATTACCACCCTATATTTTGGATAAATGTGTTAAATGAATACGTTTAACCGTCTAACCGTAATTCAAGTTCTTGTCAATTAAATTAAAAAAAAAAAAAAAATTGCTTACCATTTGATCAGACAAAATTTGAAGATCAGGATTTTTCATTTTTCTATTTGGATGAAAATTCGTATTTAATCGTTCTTTTATTTGCTGAATTCGATTTTTTGTGTAAAAAAACTCCATAAAGGTAGTTTTTATAAAGATCTAATATTTTTTTAGAATTTAATTCGCTTCATAGATTTTGGTGTAGTTTAGTTAAACTATATTATTATGAATAATTATAAACATAATGTGTAAAATTATTATTGTACCATATCAACGGATCGAAGGTCCTTAAATCTCTTGGCCCACTGTTGAATATTCTATCACTTTTCAGATCCTCTCCACTGCCGAGTTCTTTGGCCTTTCTTTGGTCTGTGTTTGGTGAGAAGGTATTCTCTGAGCGGAAAGCTGAATTTTGGTTTTCCAAATTTCCTCAGGGCGATGAAACGCTTAAAGATGTTGAGGATTGATTGATTCGGATACACATAGGAATAGTTAAGCGGTTAAATATTTCTCGAACAACAGCCTGAATATATCCACATCATATGAAAAAAAAAAATGGAAATATCAGTCCCTCATAAGTTCTCAGAGACGAATAAGAGGCCACTTAGCAAAGTTGACTAGGGATAAATTAATAGAAATTGAATGGGAAACATTGCTACACCCACCATATTCTCCCGACCATTTACCCAATGATTATCACCTTTTCAGATCTCTAGAGATTATTTTCATGAATAAAGTTATTGTATAGTTATTGGTTCATTGTTTTTTTTTTTTAATTGCCCCAAAAAAACAGGACTTTTGAAACGATTGTATTACTTTACAGCGATTGGATCGTTTGCTTGTACCAAATCATAACTTCAAGTTAGACATATCGGCGAACCGAACATAGCCATTACACCGCTATCCCCCTCCAACAGCTAAAACAATAACAGGCCAGAGAGGGACTAACCTTCAGCTGGCGCGGTGGTGGGAGTCAGTAAGGAATGTGCGATGCTAGGAGGCGGGTCTTCAGGTCTACCGTGTACCTTCGGGCGGGTTCTAGGAGGTACCTCACCCTGCCCAGGGCCGCCGATCTCTTCGCATCCTCCTCATCGGCAGGACGGAGGAAGCAGGTACGTCCTAGGAGTACCTTCTTGGACGACATGTCCACCTACTAGACTTGTCAAGTACCGGTTTGCCGGCATCTTATCAAAGATAAAAAAAATAGTCAATGACTGCTGGAGTATTTCCTACACTCCAAAGAGTGCTTATATAACAATATAATATTTTTAAAAAATATTAGTGATAATAATTTATTTCGGCACTCACAATGTATATATTTAACACCTTTCTACATGTTAGTATGTAGAATGCCTTTATGTTATTATGTACAATTCATAATAATAAATTATTATCAATTATCTCTTTCAATATAATTGCAATATTATTAATGTTATCACTTGGTTGATAATAACTTAATTCAGATACCATAAGTATATATCATAACTATGTCAATGGGGAAATTTATTTATTCTTTCATTTTTCAACTAATGAGCATTTTTTTATTTGAAAGCAATATAAATCCATTTTATTAGAAAGATACTGTTAGAAAATACTGATACATGTTAATTTAGTTTATGGTCAGACCAGTTTTTGTCAAAAGAAGTGAATAGTTTTTATGCAAGGGGGCTTACACTTTTTAACAGAACACAATCTGAAAGTAATACACTTTTGAAATATTAACTATGGAATTTCAATTTATTCAAAATTTTGTTGAATCTTACAGAAAAAGAAATACACAAACAAAAAAATGATATTAATTAATGTATGCTTTTTTGCTTTTTGAAAAAAGTCGTTATTAAAAGTATCAGATAAAACAATTTGTTATAATTTTTATAATCTTAAATGGACTTTCACTACTTGAAAGGTCAACTTAACTTGAAAATCATACATTTATGAAGTATTATTGTATTTTAACTGAATCATTAACAAATAAAATAAAAATAAAAAAATAGGCTTTTTTTTTTTTTTAGGTTATCATGTAAATTGCTCGTATTAAAACTTTATATTCGTGCTATTTTGTTTTATTTTATTTATTTATTTTTTTTTTTTTTATCATGATTACTTATAAAGTTTTTGAAAATTATCATAGTGTTATAATGATATACAAGGGATATAATGTTATATATACATCAATTGTACCGTTAAATTTTTTGGATTTGATCGGGTTGCCTCGTGAATATATAAAATATACTTACACCACTTTCACTGTAAATACATATATTTATAATTGCAATAATCTCTCAAAATTCTGAAAGATTATTGGGAATATTTGGTATATAAAAATCTCCTAGCAGATTTCTTTCATTGTAATTCTGATATTTCCTGTAAATATACATTAGTTATGATAATTTTAATTGTTTAGTCTAATTCTAAAGCTTCGATAAGAGCAATAATAAGCTCATATATTTGTTGAAGCACAATGAATAAATAGAAAAATAGAAACACTTTTTTTATCTAGGACTTTCGAATTTATAGATAATTTTTCTAATTATTTTATTTATTAAATTAATAAACAATCTATTACAGGTACATGTGAATGGGATATTCTTATATTTTTCAACATTTTAAGATTTCCTAAGACATGGTATTAAATTTTACAAAATTATACACTTTTTATAAGTTATTGACACTGATGTTGACAATTTGATTATTATCAGTTTTCGTGTTGAGGATAATATTAGGAGCTGAGCTGGACTCAAACTCAACGAATTGGCATTTTCCTTTTTAAGCTACGTTTAGCATTTTTTGTCTATGATTGTTCAATGGCAAGATAATTGTATTTCTTTCGAGGGTTCCTTGGATCTTTCGGTTCGTGTGAAGTTAATAAACATATAAATCGTATTTAAATTAACATTTTACTTTGTTAAATAACTATTAATTTCTGTAGTTATTAATTCCACTAAATATTTGAGTATGATAGTTACAGTATTTATGCTTAGGAATTATTAGCGGACTGGTAGGATTTCTTTTACTTCTAGAAATAATTTTTCTACTGTTAAGCATTTTTCCCTTACAAGATAATGATCTGTTCATCACATATATACTATTTATATTTTTTAAATTATTATTATTATAAATGTCCGTTTTAAAATAATCATATTTCTTACATAATATTGTAGCATGTATTACATACCGGTTTATATTCAAATTCAGCTCATCCATCCTTCCATTCATGGGTTATCCAAGGTCGTTTTTTTCACTTGACATTGACTTGGAATCGTTTTGCGAGTTAAACAGGGCGGCATCATTTTTAAATATTATTTTTATAAATAATATCGTGTGTTTCTGTAACTAACTCTTAAAATGTTGGATCAATAGAAATGTCCTTATCAATAACCAATACCAATAAAAATATTTGTTTGTCACAATAATATTTCTTTTTTCTTTAATTTATTTCGTCTGCTCGTCGTTACAGACTATTTCAACATTTACTAGACAAACGATCCAAGCTCCCGATTAATTACAAAAGACTTATTTTTATTATTAAAGACTGTTTTTATTATTACATGAGCTTTGGGACTCCACTAAACCATCTTTACAATCCAAAATCCTTCGAAAAATCCTAAATGCCCTTACATTGTCACCAATAAACTTATCCATAAAGACCTTAATGTTCCATATGTTTCTGAGATAGCCCAAACCAGATACCTATCCTTTCATCGTAAGCTCCATAACCACTCAAATCCATTAGTTTCTCAACTTGCTTCCCACTCCATTCCTGATATTCCTCCGAGGCGTCTGAAAAGAAGATGGTCTAGAGATCTTCTAGTGTAGAATTTTTAATAAAGTGCTACTCAATATGTTATTATAATCGTTGTCAATACAATAACTTGATGTATATATTTTGTATAGTTGTTAATATCAATAAATGTATGTATTAAAAAAAAAATATATTAAAATTAAAGAAATGTGATAAATATCTAGTACGTTCATTGATGAACTTGGTTATTTGACAATTCACTGGCTATTTTAATCACATACACACAAGGTTATACTTCTCGTGTTGTTAATTTTACGTTTTATTTATTTTTAGTTAAGTAGTTTCTCAATCTATTTCTAAATGTGTAATACGCCCAACCTTGCTGTATGGGGCACCATTATTCTCATCTATTGGAAAAAGTACAAAAAACAAACTCAATGCAAAGAGTCAAAACTAGGAATTTTTGGCCGATGGAACAGAAACATTTTTGATACTTTAAAAAATATTTTATTCAAGCTATGGCAAAAATTATCTTAAATATGAAATTATAGTTTTGGGTATAGTTAGGCGTATACACATAAATAAACGTTGAGCCCCATCACCTAATTATTAATTTAACTATATTAATTGATAACAAAATTATGCTAAACAAAATATGACTCCTTAAAATGCTAGAAAGCAGTAATAGGAGAATATGCTAAAATTTATATAAGATTAATACAAGAAAAAAAATCTATTTAAACATATAATAGTAACATACGAGGATTCATTTTGAATTGTTAGACTTAGCGATTATTAAATATTACCCAATAGATTATAGTTTTCTCTATAATAGAGAAGGGACAATGTCTCGCAAATAGCAATAACAACTGCCAAATAAGAACTCGAGCAATACTTTCCACTGCCATTATTATCCTCATGTCTTTATGTAGCCTTCTCACGCACCGCCCTTTTAATCTAGACTGAAAGCCTCATCAGTCCCCGTGGGTTGGTAACACTGTCAACTTCATTTAGGTTTTATTAGTGTTATTTTTAACTTTTTTTATACAGATTCCTTTAACTCATTCTTATTTAAAAAGAAGTTTTGCTATTAAATGTGCAGTTCTGCATTAGGGAGATTCGTGTCTTTGATAAGTGGTTTGTTCAGTATTCAAATGTGTTAATTATTTCAGAAGTTTTTGCAATCATAAAATTATAAATAGGTATCCAGATACTGAAATTATGTTTCAAAACTGTGTAAATATATTCTGATATCAATTAGTCAATTATTTATAACTAGGCCAGGTTGTTTATTTTAATTATAAATTATTAACAGCCCACATTCTGTCTAATTGCTTACGACAGGTGATTGAATTATTGTTTTATTCAATTATTATTATTTATTTTAATAAAGTCGTTTTACTCCATATTCAGCTATATTACGTTACATATATATCCGTTTATCAAAGAATTTTTGATTGTATAAAACATTTGTGAAAATTTTCACTACCTCTATTGGTATATTGTCATTTGGAAGACTTGTTTTAAATGTTAAATCTTCACTGCCACTTATTATAAGGTTATAACTTATAAAAAGATAAAAAAAAAAATCAAAAATTTGGCTTTGTGATGTATTAATTATATTTATTAATTTAATAATGCAAGACAAAAAAATAAAATTCATGTTGGTACTAAGACTAAAACGATAAGAAACTGCCCGTCGTTACAGACTACTTCAACATTTACTAGACAAACGTTCAGAGCTCCCAATTAATTACAAAAGTCTCATATACATGACTGTTATTAGACCTATTTGGACGTACGGAGTTGAGCTTTGGGGTTCCACTAAACCATCCAATTCATCTCGTATCCAATCCTTACAATCCAAAATCCTTCGAAAAATCCTAAATGCCCCTTACTTTGTCACCAATAAGCTTATCATAAAGACCTTAATGTTCCATATGTTGCTGAGTTAGCCCAAACCAGATACCTATCCTTTCATAGTAAGCTCCATAGCCACTCAAATCCGTTAGTTTCTCAACTTGCTTCCCACTCCATTCCTGATAATCCTCCGAGGCGTCTGAAACGAAGATGGCCTAGAGACCTTCTAGTGTAGAATTTTGCATGAAGTGCTACTGATGAGTAGTTCTTTTCAACTTTTGACATGTTATTGTAATTTTTGTCATTATATTTACTTGATATATATATTTTGTTGAGTTGTAAGTGTAAAAAAATGGATTTTTTTAAAAAATATTAAGAAATATTGGTACTCACTGGAGGAATCGTAGATTTTTTGTAGCTGATGGCAAAAAGAGAAAACTAGTCAGATAAATAGTTAGATATATGGATAGTTCTTGAGAATTTACTTATGACTGATTGGTTTTCTCTTCCTATTAAAAAAAATAATATTATAAAATATAAATGGGACATTTGGATATCTTTATCTGGTCATTTAAACAATAATCTGGATTTGTTTTGAACGATTTTATTATTTCTAATAAATCCTACATATTTTTAGACTGTTTTCTACGTGATAAAATTAGTTTCGCTCCCGAATCATTGTTGAATTTATGTTTATTTTCATGTAGATGTACGAAGTTAGAAATCCTCGTCTATTATACGCTTCATAGTTATCGCATTTTATTTTTTCACGTCATAACTAATTTATTTTTTTATTAAGGTTATATTGATATAAAGAATTTGTCTTCTTCCTGAATTTTTTTTAAACATATTGATAATTGTATTGTATTCATAACCAACATATAATGCCAATTTGATTGATAATTAATATATATAATTCTAGTAATTATATCCATCATGAATCTATTAATGATTCATAGCTCTTTTTGTTTTCCTGTAAAGTTATTTATGTTTCCCTTTTAATGCTCATTAGGAAATGGTTTCGCTGTTGAAGTTGCCATTTCCGCGTCGTGCATAAATATATAGCAGTTATTGTCTTAATGTAAATTATCATAACTATTTTCACACATTAAAAATCTTTTCTTTTTTTTTTTCTGCTTCCACGTTTCTAGCGTGACTTGAATGATTCTTTGCATTAAAAATAATAGTAAAAATATCCAGTATTTTTTATAATTAATTACAAAACAAACTGTAAAGATGAATATAAAATAAAGATTATAAAAAATTGAGGCCATGTTTTCATAACTTTTTATTTTTAAGCGTAGAAATATGAATGAACAAAATGGCCGACTAGTCGGCCCATCTCTAAAAATTATGCCAAGACTAAATACTTATAATTACCTGTTAAAGCCACAAAAATTCACAAAACCGCTATAAAGTTACACGTTCAAAAAATAAGCTGGCTTTCCAGTCAAATACATTATGACTCGTTGCACAATCATCCGACCCAAGTTATGATAAACACGCATTAGTACGAGAAGTTTATCGCTTTTCGAAATCTTGAAGTTTCAAAGCTCGGATTACAGTGAAAATAAATAGTACTTACCCTTATCAGAACTATCTGTTACATTCTGCTGCATGGAGGTCGGTGTCACGTTTAGCGAATTGGCTTAAAATACCCCACGACTCGTTTTGGCGAAAATGATTTAAAAGCATTTACACCCACTTGTTGAATGTTTTCATATGTCGTTTGTAATTCTTAAAAAAAAAAAAATAACTAAAAATAAAAATATCTAATTTCTTTTTTAAAAATGTTTTTATCATTCTGACGTATACATTTTTCCATCTTATAATTTGCATGCGGAAATATATACTTTTTGTATTTTTTCTGAAAGGTTTAAGGATATTGTTTATATTTCTTTTCCATATTTAATGTCGTGCATTTACATTAGTCATTTAAGAATGTAAGAACCCAATATGATATGTGTACAACTTTTAAAACAATTTTTGTGATAATTGTTGATAACAAGATAAATAATTTAAGTTTAAAAAAATATAAATTTATAGTTCTTGGCTATGGTAATGGTAATGTTTTTTCTTTACCCGTTTTTTAACGTTTTTCTCATTTGTTAAATTTTTTATATTTTTCCTGCAAACAATTATTTTTTCTCAAGTTTTTCCCATCCCAAGTTCCGTTTTATATTATTCTATAAAAATTTTTTTAAAAAAAAAAACGAATAAATAGCACTAAAACATTTGTACAATTCTCTTTAAGTGTTTATTATGTTATAAAATAATTTATAGAAATTATTTCACGTAATATAAGCAAACGTTTGATGAATTTTTATATAAAACATGATAACATATATAACAACAGCGAATATTAGAAAGCAATATTAGCAATGTAAAAGCAATAAATATTGTTGTAAATAATTCATTTTAAAATATGTATGTATGTCTTTGTTTAAAAAATAAGCTATAAATACTTGAAATGCGCTAATTATTTATACTATGTCATACAAAAAAAAAAGGTTCGAGGGTGTACGAGAATACATTTTTTGTTCGTAAATTTAAATAAACACTTGCGGATATCAAGATGCGTCTTATTAAAAATATGACATAAAACAATTTACCATTTTTTTTTTTAATTTACTATATAATAGAGACTTTCAAGGTAAAAACATTAACTTCCATTGCACAATAAGTTCTCAAAAAAAAAAAAATTAAAAAGGAGTTGGTTGAATGATCTACTCCGTTAAAATTGATTAAATAACATGCAAGTAGTAAGTGCCATTGAGTGGTGACCTCCCTCATCGTCTGACATGCAAGTTGTCATGATCACATCTGCTCTTCTTCACAGGATAAGTAACAGGTGGTTATATTTTACAATACTATTAAAAGGTTAGTTAAATTATATTGACAAAGTACACAATTATAAGCTATATAATAATGGAAAACTCTAGTAAATTCGGAATAGGCATATGCAGAACTCATGACAAAAATAGCAAATTTCTCAACATCATAACTAAATGAAAATCTGAAATCTATTATAAACATTCCTAAACTAGGCATAAACAGTTTTATTAAAATAAATTTCAATAATTCTTCCAATAAACAAAAAAGTTAGAAAACTTACTTTTTAAAATTTTTATTTTTAACAATTTTAACTTTTAACTTTTTAATTTATATTTAATAAGACATATTGCCCCCTCTGGCTTGAATGACTGCTTCCACTAGTCTTGGCACACTTGTGAATAACGAAACGAATGATAAAGATGGACTGGAGAAAATAAAAAAAAATAATCTAAAATTCCATCGTTTGTTATTAACAGGGAAAAACATTGATGTGTCTAATCCTTAATGTCTCACGTTTAATAAATAATATTAATATGAATATAAGCCATGTATGGGTTAAGGTAAAAACCATGGAAATTTAGTGAATTATGGGCGTTGCAATACTTTTGGACCACAGTAATTTATGGAAGTTGGTTTTTACTATTCAACTAACCATGTCTCGAATCCTTCTCGAGAAAATATAATACAATCTTAAATAAGATTTTTCGATTCTCAGGGTTCATTCATATTGAAACATCATTTACGAATCTGATATAATTGTAAAGAATTCCTAAAGGTCAAATTTCAGATGTTCCGAATTCAAATCGAGACTTCTGACCAAACCGACTGCTTAATTAATCGATATAACGGTGCCAAGGCAGGGCTGCGATCCATGTCGAGTCCAGCAATTAACTGGAGCATGTAGATCCAATAAATATACAAATTGCAAAAGAGTTCATCGACTTCTTCAACGGTCGACCTTACGCACGGTTCATGTCTGTCGCGGAGTTCTCTGAGTCAGTGTCCGACTTCCCACCCACTTCCTGCCTCCGTGTGGGTGTATCCTCAATAAGCGAGATTATCTTTCGTTTGATCCCTTCGTCGAAAGATATGAATGGGGTATCATAACTGTCGGAATAAGGTTGGACTGTTTTAGTTTCGTCGGGTATCTGAAGGACGAAGCTGTGACTCAATCATTTATAATTCATACAGATAAGGAAAAAAAATCTCCCTTGTCCATCCGAATCATCTGATCTCTTAAATTCATAGTCTTATATTCACAATATTTAATAGGTTTGTTGAATTTGAAAAAAAAAAAAAAAAAAAAAAAAAAAAAAAAATTGCGTAAGGAAAAAAGATTATTAATCACTTTTGTTTTTATATGTTGGCTTATTTTATTTACAAAAATGGAAGTAATGGTTTTCTTATTTGCGTTAACTTGTGGTTTAGGGTGGTTATGGTTGTTTATAATTATATCTACTTTACATTTTTAATAAAAATTATTTTTTTTATTTTTATTTCATTTATTGAAATTTAAAACTGTTAAAAATATATGTATCAAGTAAATGTGTTGATAACTATTTCCATAACATGTCAAAACTTCAAAAGAACTACTCATCAGTAGCGCTTCTATAACAATTCTACACTAGAAGGTCTCTGGAACATCTTCTTTTCAGACGCCTCGTAGGATTATCAGGAATGGTGTGGGAAGCAAGGTGAAGAATTAGAGGATTTGAGTGGTTATGAAGCTTTCTATGAAAGGATAGATATCTTGTTTGGGCTAACTCAACAACACATGGAACATTAAGTTCTTTATGGATAAGTTTATTGGTGACAAAGTAAGGAGCATTGAGGATTTTTCGAAGGATTTTCTATTGTAAAGATGGTTTAGTGGAGTCCCAAAGCTCATGTAATGATAAAAACAGTCATGAAAATAAGTCTTTTGTAATTATCTGGGAGCTTTAAACGTTTGTCTAGTAAATGTTGAAGTAGTCTGTAACGACGTGCAGTTTTTGTCGTTTTAGTCTTGTATGTGGATTCCAAGTAAGACGTTTGTCCAAGTGATTAGTGTGAATATCATAAAAATTAAATTTACTATTTTTTTATTGTTCTGTATTCTAACTAAATAAAAGTTATGATACCAATGAAGAGCAGAAAATAATATTTTTGATATATAAAATTTCTCTGATTCAATTTTTCGATTAACAAATTCACCTTCCAGTAATTTTATAAAATAAAAGTACTTTTATCAAAAAATGTTTTTTAATATAATTTTGAATGACACTGTAAGATTTCAGTGACGGAAATTTGAATAATAGTTTTCTTGGTCACATTCAGATAAAGTTAATTTAAATTTTTTATTAGTTAATTAAAACTAATTAATTAATTTTTTATTGTGATTTATTTTAGATTTAATTAAAAGAATCTATATTTTCTTTTTAATTAAAAATATTATTCATATTTAATAATTTAGTTAAAATTACATGTTCCAAGCACAAACTTTGTATTAATTATTAAACTTCACTTTTTAATAAAAAAATACAAAAATAAATGGGGTCACCTGTGGTGTAGTGGTTAGCATAACAACCTACTATACCAAAGATCGCGGGTTCGCAGCCCGGCAGATGACCTTAGGATTTTTTAAAGGGAGTAAAAAATCCTTAGCTATGCCGTCCTTCGGAAGGGACGTAAAATGGTGGTCCCGAGCCTGTGCGATGTCAGGTACTCGTTAAAGATCCCTATCCTATTATACCTGGATAGTCAAAATTTAGGACTCCCACCGTAGCATCGTCCGATTAGACATAGCAGCATAAAAGTGACGTTAAACGAAATAAACAAACAAAAATAAATAACAATTATTTTTATAAAGCTTAGAGGAAGGGATATAAACAAAAATGTATGCTTACTATATATGAATAAATAAAAGCAAAAAACTATATTTAATGAATCTAAACAAATTATTTATTTTTTTCAATGGTGTTAATTTAGTTCAATAAAACATGCGTCATTTTTATATTGTTAATCACTAATTAAAACATCGTTCCTTAATGCACGTCTCGTACTATTTAAAATGTTTACTACTTTTAGATAATTTTGTGAAATATGCAACAAAGCTGAGGATATAAGAAGAAAAAAGGCAATATAAGATTTTAAAACACGCTTGTTTATGCTGATTGTGAGATCAATTCTTCTTCTATGATAGTTATTCCCTGATTAAAATCTATATTTATATAGATATAAATATAATGAATAAAATTTGTGTCCCGATGTTTATAAACTTTTCCGATATAAAAAGTCAATTGATTTTTAAAAATTAACTAAAAACTAGGCTAATAGAAAAGCCTAGAAACAGAAAGGATTATATAGGGCATTGCGCTGTTCTAAAGCATAGTTTCGAATTTTTGATCTGATATTACCTTGAGTTTTTAGGATAGGGTCTGTCAAAAAAAAATTAATAAGACACAAAGGAATATTTGAGTAGTGACCGAAGATAGTTCAAATAAATAAAAAGGATGAAAACAGGAAGAGATCCTTATGAAGGAGGGACATCGGTCGTACATGATGGGAAGATAAAGTGGTTGAAAGCATGACCGGCCATGGTTTGACGTAAGATTAGACGTAAGAAAGAAGACGTCAGACGAGGAGTTTGGTATAGGATATATCTAAAATAGGCCTTAAATAAATAAATAAAATATTAGTATAAATTAATTTATTAACTGTTGTGAATTTTAAATAAAAGAAAAAAAAATGTTGAATACGAAATTACTTATTGAGGATTATGAAAGAAAAAAAAAAATCAGGAAATACTTAAGTATAGTTTTTTTGTAACCTTGTGCGAACTTCCTGTTATATAAAATGCTAATAATTCATATCTATTCAACCTTATCTCTGATATTATATATAGTAAATAAATAGAATGGAAAAACATAAGACATTTTATTATTTTGCTAAGGAGATGAATTTGTCAGGGGTGCAGTCAAGGTTGAATAAACACAGCCAGTTTTTAAATGAAAAACTTATATTTTGGCGTGCCAACGTTTCGACCTGCCTTGCAGGTCTTCATCAGGGCTAAAATAACAAAAAATTGGATGTGACCAAGATGATACTAACATTAAAAAAATAAAAAAATAAATAATAAACATAATTTAAAAATGAAAAAGAAACAAGAAAAAAAAAAAAAAAAAAATTTGTAGTTAACTAGATAATTGAATACAAAATAGTAGTGAAGTTTAGTCGAAGATACAGTTGTAATAGAGTAATTAAATAATTTAAATTGAATAATATAAATTTAAAAATTTTGTAAACTAATATAACAATACAAACTAATGTTACAATTTTATTAACAGATGTTTTTTATTAGGAATTAAAAAAGGTATAAGGGATCTATATGAAAAGGAAAATGATAAAATAGAAAGGTAAGCAAAATAATAAAGTTGGCATAACAATAAACGAAGGAAGAGGTTGAGAAAATATGAGAAATTAAAATAAATGGACTTACTGAAGTAGTCTAGATGAAGGCTTGACTAACAATGACTGTTAAAAAATAAAATCAGGGAAAAGGGGGGTGGGGGATAATGACTTGCAGAAAGTAATTAAGGGTGGCAGTGGCTAATATAACATATGAAAGGGGGCGCATGGTGGATAAAAACCGAACTATATTTTTTTAAATTTTATTTAAAAGGCGTGGAAGATGTTAAATTTTTTATTATTTTGTATTGTTGGTTTTATTAAATAAATATTTCATTCTGCCACATTTAAGTGTACTAATTAGGGGGGTAAAAAAACTATACATACAATATGTGCTATAAAAATAAATAAAAAATCTATCCATAAACCTTGTTAAATAAAGTAATATTAATAATTTTTTTAAAATATAAATAAAAACAGAAAACCAAAAATTAATATATAGGGAAAACTATATTTGTTATTGGTCAGAAATATTCATACTATAATTATAGAAAGAATAGTTCAATAAATTTGAAATTTACAGTTATTGTCCCTTGATTACCATGCTTAAAGCTAAACAAGAAATTTCACACCAAACTTTATTACTAGAGTGTATTTTACAAGATAGTGACAATAAATAATGCAAAATCAGTTACTGATACACTGAGGATATCTTTTAAAATATCGACAAAATTGAAAGTATTTTAACACAGCTGAGTTGTATAGTTTAAAAGGAATTTTCTTACATTTTTTTTTGCTATGAATCTTTTATTTTTTACAGAAGTAGGTAGAGTATGCAGTTATAGATACACAGCAATTAAAAATAAATTTATATTCATATTTTTTTTTAATTTAAATTTTTAATTGATGTGTTACAACACCCTAACTACCTAAATCTAGTTATAAATTATATATATACACACACTAGATAAACTTATACTAAATACAAAAAAAAACGGTGTCAAAATTCTATGGAGGCTGAATGAGAGCGTAATGGCTGCTGATTTAAATATATTTTTTTTTATTATCTATTACCTATTTTTTTAATTATACTTGGCTTTTATTTATTTGTTTTTTAATCTATTTAATGAAATGTATGAAAAAAAAAAAAATACATTTCAAAATGTGAAAATGATTGTAATGTCAATGACTGGTAAAGAAACTACCCATTGGTAGCACTTACCATAGGTCTCTAGGCCATGTTCTTTTCAGACAAGTTAGGAGACTATTGGATTCGAGTGGGTATGATGCTTATTATGGAAAAATAGGTATCTGATTTGGGCCAATTCTGCAACATATGTGATATTTTGGTAATCTTAATATACATAAATTACGTGTCGCCGCCTAGGGGCCGGCTAACACCTAAACTACTGAACCGATTTTAATCAAATTTGCACACCGTGTGCAGTTTGATCCAACAAAAAAGATAGGATACCTTATATCTTAATTTATAGTCGCAATATTATTTGTATATTATCTGCAAGTCACAATTATCTGTTAGCTCTATACGATTCTAACATATGGCGGTATAAGGTTATACTATTATATAAAAGGACAAGCAATGTTTCGTTTGTGTTCACTAACCGCCAAAAACTACTGAACCAATCTCTACCAAATTTTGACTACATCATCTTTATGGGATGGTTTAGCAATAGTAAAATCTAATAATTTTCAACTAATTCTTTATTGAAAAATGAATAATAAGTGGATAACAGTGAAGTTCAAAAATGGCGGCAATTGCAATCTACATGAAAGGTTAAAATGTACAGTGTTACATAGAGGTGAACATTGATAATAAAATTTACTTATTTTCAATTAAATTGTTATAAAAACAGGTATATGGAGTTAACTACATCATGTTCATAGTTCAAGGTTTAGCAACAATGAAAATTTAAATGTACAATGTTGAGTGTTAGAAACGGGTTTTGCCCCACTACCACATACTTTTATGGTTAGAAATTAAAATCCAACCATATCAAATCAAATAAAATTATTTCTGTCGAATGAAAATTATTACAAATCAAAATGCCGATCCTCAGCTGTTTAATATTGTGTGTAAAAATATGAATTTTGAACCTTTAGTTGTAAGCACTGATAATGCAGTTTCTTAATAGTCTCTGTCCATCTGGATTACCAACTCATATATTAAAATTGAAAATTGGATGTCTAATTATGCTTTATGTTATCTTCAAACACCTAATCAATCTAAATTTAACCAAGTTAATAATGGCTGCTATGCGTGAAAATATTATCAATATAATTTTCAATTGTTCACTTTAATACAAGATTTTTATCGATAACCAAAAAATCAATTACCATATTTGTTAAAATTCCTCGACGGGGGATGATGAAGTTATATATAAAAGGACAAGCCATTTCCGTTCGTGATCACTAACCGCGAAAACTATAGAACTATTCTGTACCAAATATAACTACATCATCTTCATAGTTCAAGGAAGGTTTAGCAATAATAAAATTTACATATTTTCTCTTAAATTACTGTTTATAAAGCGATAAATATGTAGTGGGTAGTAAAGCGAGCGCCATTCAAGAGAGGTTACAATGATCCAGTGTTAATTATAGCTAGAAATTGATAATAAAGTTACTAAATTAAATTAATTTGTTATCCAAAAAGCTATAAATATGTGGTGTGACGTGTGGATTCCAGTGAAATTTAAAAATCGAATATGTGGCAAGCGACAATAGCATTTTAGTAAAACTAATGAACCTATATGAACCAAATTTTAACTACATCATCTTCATAGTTCTTGAAAGATTTACAATTAGAAAATTTACTATAATAATAACTTATACTATTATATAAAAGGACAAGCCATTTTTCGTTTGTGATCACTAACCGCGAATATTACTGAACCAATCTGTACTAAATATTAACTACATCACTTTCATAGTTCTAAGAAGGTTTAGCAATATTAAAATCTACTGATTTTTAATTTATATTTTATTAAAAAAGGTTAATATGTGGACAACAGTGCAGTATGAAAATTGACCGATAGGTGGGGAGTGCCATTCTACACGAGAGGTTACAAAACAGCTTGAAATCGACGATAAAATTTACTTATTAAACTATAAAGAAAATTATTAAAAAATATTTAAATATGGTGTGCGATATGTGGATCCCAGTGAAGCTTGAAAATCGACCGACTGTGTATAGCGCCATTCCACAATAGAGTTAACAATGGTAAACTAAACCTATCTGTACCGACATCTAAATAAATAATTTTTATAATTCTAGGAAGGTTTTGCAATGGTAAAATTTAGAATAACTAAAATTTAAATGTACAATTTTGAGAGGCAGGACCGAGGTTTGCCACACTGTCATATACTTTTATAGTTCGAAATCAACATCCAACCAGATCAAATCAATAAAGTTATTTCTGCCGAATACAAATTATTACTAAATCAAAATGTCGATCCTTTGCTTTTTTATATTGTGTGTAAAAATATGATTCACGGGCCTTTTGTCGTAAGCACTGATAATGCAGTTTATTTTCCGCAAGAGTTTCTTAATAGTCTTTATCCATCTTGATTACCAATTCATACATTAAAGTTAAAAATTTTATGCCTAATGGTGCTTATATGTAATCTTCAACCACCTAATCAGTGCAATTATAACCAGATTAATAATTACTGCTAAAAAATCATTGAAGAAATAATGCTCAACCACATGCTAAAATACAAGAATCTTATCGATAAACAAATAAAACTTTAATTTTTAGTTGAAATTATCTTTAGTTATGAGGGCGGGCAAAGCCGCGACGGGAATGCTAGTTATAGATAGGTTTTTTTTTACATAAGAATGAGGGGTTGGATGCGAGAAGATTTAGATGGTTTAGTAATTATGTGTATAAATATTAATAAAGAAAAAAATTGACATTAATTTTCTTTAATAACAAACGAAAAGTCTTTTAACAGCATTGAAATTCTGCGTCCCAACGCATGCGCATTAGAAGATCGTGAGGCCATATTTTTTTTAAATGCATCGGAAAAATTTACGGGGGTTCTAATGGGAAACAATTTTAGCTATTAGTGGGTTCAAGTGGTTATGGCTTTTTTTATTAAAGGGTAGGTGCATGGTTTGGTTCAAAGTAGCTACACTTGGATTAGTTTATTTCTGACAATGATGAGAATTTAGTGTTTTTCGAAAGCTTTTAGACTGTAAGGATTGAATATGGAATGAATTTGATAGTTTAGTGGAGCCCTAAAGCTTATCTCATTGTTAGTTTCTCCTAATAGGTCTGATTATAGATGAAAAAAAATTAATTCATTCACCACTGATCAAAAATATCAGTTTTCCAGAATGATCCCATACTCGATTTTTATTTCAGTGACTCAAGAACCCAAAACGAAGAATGGCGATGAGCCACTCTCCTGGTTACTAACCTTCGGAGAATGTTATTAGATGATTCTGTGCGGTACTTAGGTGTCATTACCGTCCTCTTCTGATGAAGGATATTTCGTTGCGAGATGTCGTTTAAAGTTCCATTATAGGCCTATTCTCAGAAATCGCAAATTGTCCTATCTTTTCTATGGGGGTTGAGCTGGAACCTATTTAGGTTTGTAGAACGATTAAAATTCATTATCTGTTACTAGTGTCTGTTATTAGTCTTTTTTAATGTGCAATGTGGCTTGAAGTGTGAAAATAGTGTGCAAACTATTTTTGTTCCATGGATTGTTTATTCGCCTTACCGTCCCAACCTTTAAGTTTATGCAATTAGAGCTTAGTCATTGAATTATTCACTAACACCAATTATTATTAGTACCTTTGTCGTAAACCTACGACTTCCTGTATTCTTTAACCCTTATTCTGGCAAGCAGAAGTTACCTTTAACTTTGTACAAAATATATTAAGTCACTAGCTGGATGGGGACCTCACAAGCGGTATTGTACTTTTTAAGAGATCCATCTCATCAAGTTGGCAGCACTGTAGGGTGGTAGAAACGCAATGAGCTCAATTGATTAACAATATTCACGGATAAATCTTGTTACGCGGTTGAACAAGGTTGGCATGGCTTGTCAGATATGTTGACAACAGTTTTTTTTAAGTCATTCGTTGGTTCTCAAAACCGTAATCTGTTGATTTATGCTAATCTGTTTTAAAGGTAACAGCTTAAAAAATAGTCAAAACTTCCATTCCACTTTTACATTCGAAAAAATTGGAAAAGAAAACTCAATTTCCTATGCTAGGTTCCCAGTAAAATAAACTATCTTGTTTATTATTATTATTAGTTTTCCTGTTTTTGTCCGTAAAAGGGTCTATAATTTTTCACTAATCTCTGTTGATTAGATTCTCTACCTAGGACTTCATCTATAAAATCACCGTACTTGGAATTTGCATACTTTATTTGTTTTTTTTTATTAATAGTAATAATAAAAATGTTTAATTTATTATTAATAATATCACCATAAATTCATTAAAAATAAACTCATTGCTAAAATATTTACGTTTGAGTACTTTCTTCGATTTGAAACTAGTCTTCTATTAAACAATATGTCATAGAAATAGAAAATGATCCATCAATTCCTGTTTCTGTGCCTCAACTTAAAAATCTGAAAATATTTATATAACTTAATCTCCTTTCGTCGTTAAACTACGAAATCCTATACTACAGTATCCTTTAATGATGTCCGCTGATCCCTGTTGAACAGATCCGCTACCTAGGACTTAAACTGTACAAACGTTTTACTTGGATTCCTCATACAAGACTAAAACAACAAGAAAATGCTGTCTTTTTCGACTTCTTCCACATTTACTACACCAACATTTTATGATTCCAATTGATTACAAAAATTCATTTGCGTTACAGAATTCGGACCTATTTGATTATAGGCATTTGGTTTCTGGTCTCCATTAAACCTTTTAATTTTTTTAGTATCCAGTGCTTACTTTCCAAAATCGTCCTTAAAATCTCCAATACTCTGTTCTTGTCACATATAAACCTTTCCAGATCTATAAGTCCTACATGTTATTGTTTAATCTAAAACAGTTATTTATCTTTTTATAGTAAACCCCATAACTACTCAAATACACTAGTCCCTCAACTTGCATTCCACTTCATTCCATATAACCCTTTGAGACTTCTGAAAAGTGGTTAGGGACTTTCTTTACACGTTATTGACACGTAATTGTAATATTTTATTCACATATTTAATTATTGTATGTATATATTGTATACAGTTGTAAATATCAGTAAATACATTTAAAAAGATTATACTTACCTAATACTTACTAAGTGTCAGAAAAAATGTATTTATAGTCTTAGCATCTACGTCAGTCTTAGGAGACAATATGCCCTAGAATAAAAGTTGGATTGGTTTTTAAAAAAATATTTTTCTAGTTTTTCTGTCCAACCGGGAACTACAATTGTACTCCCTAGAGCCAGTCATGAAAACAGAGGGGCAGTTAGGAGGTTTAGGAGATCACGACGCAGACGGGAATCGAATTACGGGCCCATAAAAAGCCAGTGGGTGTAAGCGACTCTGGGCTGCCAACTGGGAACTAGGGGCGAAAACGTGATGCGCGAAGAAAAAACGGATAAGGAATGATGAGAGTATGAGAGAGCTGAGAGAAGTAAGAGTCGAGTGCTTTCCTTCCTCTCTCATTAACCATGTGATTCATGAACAAAGATGTGACAACTATTGCAGAATCTCATGATAATAGTTTCAACTTGGGACCTTGCATATAATTAATCTTTCTTACTTTCCTCTTGTTCCAGGTCTTCCAAAAAATCGGTTTTGTAATATGCGCTTTCGTTGTTGAATGTAATTCAAAACTGATTTTACTCATGTAAAATCAGGAATTTTAAGAGAGATTTATTTCTATCCAGTCTCCTTCAGTCGTTCATAAGCTCTTGTCGAAATGATTCCATTGGATCATTCATCTCATATATTATTAATTCTTCTCTATGCGTTTAAAAAGGTTTGAAAGCTACTTAAGGTGCTAGTAAATATTTTCTGTTTCGGGAAATTATCTCGCGGAGCATAAGGCACAATTTAAAAAAAAAAAATAATTCTGGATTTGCATTGCATGTTAGGGGAAGGTTATTGATCTTAATGGGACTTATGTTTATGGTTAAACATATTCCTTTTTTAATTATTTATTTGTTCCATTAAAAAAACAAAAATGACTTACTATGCTCAGTAGACTCTCTTTTCTAAGAACGGAACGACTAATTCAACGTGTTTATGTTTCAGTATCCTCCTATCAGTAAAGATTATGTCGAACGCTGAATTCATTAAAAGTATCATTGAAATATCCTCCATTTTTGTCTTTATTCAACAAAACATATTTTGTTTCCTAATAAGGTGGTATATTTGTACTGATACATAATGCTCAAGTCACTTGAGGTACGCATGATGGTATAGAATGATCAATATTATTAGGATTGATGAATTAATTGCCACTTCTATTGGGATTATTTTATTAGAATACTAGTTTCGAATGCTAAACGCTATAGTATGCAAAATCCTATAGGTAACCCCAAAAATTTAACCTACCTGCCCCTTCCCCTTTCTACGATAGATATATTTCAGATATCTCTTAGATCTCCTCAGGTGAGTACCTAATGTTAGATTTCTTGTCTTACATTTTTAAAAACTTTTATATATAAAATGCATGTTACATAGTAATGATGTGTTGAATATTTTGCATGTTTTAGAACTGAAGATGAATTTTTAGCATTCGAAACTAGTATTTTAATAAAATTATTCCAATAGAAGTAGCAATTAATTCATCAATCCTAATTGTTAAGTGTTTCATCCATTGAATAGAGGCTTTAAAGAAAACAAAAGTTTATACATTTTTATGTTATGAGGTTGAAAAATTTTATGTAATACCTTAAACTGTTTAAAAAATATGTAGATATGAAGAAATTCGATATCATGATCTAAATTCATGTTAGAAACTTTTTTTTTCTAGTTATCTTGATCAGAGCCATGTTTTGGTTGCCTCTTCTTGTGTCTGAAAAATTCCTGAATTAATTCGTTCATGACATTAATATAAAGATAAATTCGTATACGTAAACATAGGTTACCTGCATTTCAACTTCTTTTTCGTGCTCGTTTCACCACACCCTGGAATTCTCTCCCCTCCTAAATCAGCCCCTTCCCTTATTCAAAACTTTATCATTCCAACACAAATTTACTTTTGGTTTTGCTATATGTTTATTATTTTGTTTCGTTTCTTTTATAACTCGATAAACATAAAAACGTTTAAATAAAATTCATTTACTCTAAAAAATTTTCAGTCAGCCTGAAGTCTCCTAAACCCGTTTCTCTATCATTCAAGTAATTAGAGCATATCTGTATATTTATTTGACATTCATTTTGTTGCAACAACTTCAGTTTAGTGGGCGGACATATCGTTTTTAATAATATATTCTATTTCAGTAAAAACAGTTTTTTGCCTAGAGCTCATGACTCAGATAATTTCGCAAATCTCAAACTTACAAAAATGATATGATCTATAAGGCGTTGGACAGTTATCTCGTATTTATCTTAAATATAATCCAGTTTGAAAAGGTTAAATTTGATTGTGAATTTTCGTCCAGTCGTCATTTTTCACTTAGGTAATTGTGCATGAGTCACAGCCGTTGAACCTGTTCTCTTGTTACAAGCCAGTGTTCCAAGGATAACTGCAAAATAATTGTATAGTTTGTCTTAAAACAGGAGCTATCTAAAGAATTGTGTAATGTGTAAACATTTTTTAGGATTCATAAATAATGTCTTATGTTATATTTTGTGGATAGTAATATTAGAGGTCGTAGGTTTTAGTGGGATAAGTTGACGTAAGTAAAATAATTGTTCGTATAACTATTAGAGATTTTATTTTGATATAGACGTTTCGGTCATAACAATAATGATGATCATCGGATCAACAAATGTGATACACAAAAAAAACAAAAAAAAAACACAATATATATAAACTTAAATAATATGTGTGTATACATATATATATATGTATATATTACGAAAAAAAAATCAATATCATATATTATTAATGTAATTAATATTCTAATGTAAGGATTAAGCCCAGTCTGATTTAGGCCATGATATGTTTTAGAAGAGCTTTTAATTTTGCCTTGTTTAATTTTGAATCATCAATCCTAATTATATTTATCCTTCTATATCGTCATGCGTACCTCAAGTAAGATTCGATCTTTTACGATTTTATTATTTCCGTCGCACTATCTTTCACTATTTATTCAGAGGTCCTTGTCTAAATTTTTTTTTTTACAGTGTAAAAAAAACATATTTAATTTTATGGGGAAGATAATACCAGAGAGTTATGGCCAAACGAGAAAAAAAGTTGAAATGCATTTATTCTGTCCTTACATATATATATATATATATATATATATATGTATATATATGTATGTAAGGATATGCTTACATCAGATATGCTCCTTCACTCATTTAATTTTGTCCCTTTATATTTTATTAATTTTTTTCTTTTTATTAATAATAATACTAAATTTTAATATATTATTATTAGTATTACCATAAATACATTTACAAGTTCTTACAATCTTTACATTTGAGTACATTCCTAATCCTAGCACAGTCCTCACCACGTACGCTGACACATGTGTGTTATCTCATATCATAAATCAAGAACGGTGTCGAAATTGGAGAATTAAAATAAATCTTATCAGATACCCTATACCTTTCGTCGTAAACCTACGACTCCCTGTCCTTTAAGAATATTCCACTGATCCCTGTTAAACAGATCCGCTATCTAAGACTCCAACTAGACAAACGTTCAACTTTGAATTCGTATAGAAGAATAAAACGACAGGGAACTGCTCATCGTTTTCGCCTTCTTCAACATTTACAAGACAGACGTTCAAACCTGCCGATTAATTTCAAAAGTCTCATATACATGACTATTGTCAGACCTATTTGGACTTATGGAGTTGAGCTTTGTGGCTTCACTAAACCATCTCATTCATCTCGTATCCAATCCTTAAAAAAATCCTTAATGCTTCTTACTTTGTCAGAAATAAACTTATAAGAACCTTAATGTTCCATCCATTACTGATTTAGTCCAAACCAGATACCTATCCTTTCATAGTGGACTCCATACCCATTCTCATCCACTTGTCTCTTAACTTGCTTCTCATTCTATTCCCGATAATCCTCCGAGGCGCCTGAAAAGAAAATGGCCGAGAGACGTTATATAGATTTTTTTTTAATTTTATTGAAGTGCTACTAGTGGGTGCTTCTTCACATGTTATTGACAAGTCATTTAATAATTTTCTTAAATTTACTTATTGTACATATATGTATACAGTTGTAAATATCAATTAATAGTTTTAAAAAAATAGTACTTTCTTTGATTTAAAACTAGTCTTCTATTAAACTATATATCATAGAAATGGAAAAAATAATTCATCAATTCCTGTTTCTGTTGCTCAACTTAAAAATCTAAAATATTTATTGAACTTAATCTAGATATTTTCTAATAACTTTCCGCTCGTAGCATAAATATTTATGCCCTTGGAACTGGTTTATCATTAACGGTTCAATGCATAAATTGTACAGGTCCTTCTGAACTCAAAGCCTGTTACAAAGCGCTCCAAATTTACTTTTAGAAGTCACTCGGAATCGATGCCGTGATCCGTGAGGTTCCACCTCAAAAAGGAAACGCACTGACCTGTTCTTTTTCGATTATGGAGTCACTGTGAAGGTGAGCTGTTCGGCTTTGGATCAGCTTTAACCTTTAGAGCGTTTTCATGTGGGAAAGTTCTATTCTTAGAGGTTACATAGTGTATTCATCGCTTCTGTAAGCAGTGTTGCCAGGATACATCAAATATTTTCCCCTGTGGAGTGGGATAAATTTCCCCAATTTGGAAAAAAAATTCCCCAGTTCTTCATTAACCTTTCCTCCTGCGATTCCTCAGCCAAAATTCACACGAGAACCAGACCTACATTATGTAAAAAAGATAATTTTTTCTTTTTATGTGTTAGGTATTAATGGATGTGTTTTATGTAAGTATTGATATGTTTAAGTTAAATTAATAAATAACAACGTTTGAGAGAATGATAGAGAATAATTTATCTACAGAAATTTTTTTATGATAATAACTATCAAAGCGAAATATTAAAGAAAGTTATAATTGAATCCCTTGTTAATTTTATTTAATTTTATTTTTATTGGCAAGTCTTTTGACTGGGCGTCTATACTTTTTGGTGTAACGTTTATTTCACATTCATTTTGACTCGCTCTAGCTCTGTTGGTATGTCTCTTATCGAAAATTAAGACTGTGGTTTCCAGTCAGAAATTTAATGGGGAAATATTTTGTTAAATAATATTTTTCACTATAACCTAGTGTTTGGAATGAAAAAAGTCATGTTGTAACGTTTTTTACTCTCAAAAACTCAAAAAATCCTGAATGCTCCTTACTTTTTCACCAATAAACTTATCCATTAAGATCTTAAGATTCCAAATGTTGCTGATTTCGCCCACACCAGATACCTATACTTTCATTGTAAGCTCCATAATCTCTCAAATCCGTTAGTTTTCAACTTGCTTCACACTCAATTCCTGATAATCCTCCGAGGCGTCTGAAACGAAGATGGCCTAGAGACCTTCTAGTGTAGAATTTTTAATAAAGTGCTACTGATGAGTAGTTTTTTCAAACTTTGACATGTTATTATAATCGTTGTCAATACATTTACTTGATGTATATATTTTGTACAGTTGTAAATTTTTTGTAAAAAAAAAAAATTAAATTGGGAAAAACAGAGGATTATAGAAAGACATATTCATGATATATTCTTTTTCTAGTAGAGGAAAATTTTAAGAGAAAACAAAACGCTAATTATTATAAAAAAAAAAAAACACCATTACACTTGAAATTAATTTTTTTTTAAATTCCCTAATTTTTCTTTGGATTTCCCATTTCCCCAGTTCAAAAATTCTGCAAAAGTGTGGACAAATCCCCACACCTGACTACTCTTGTCTGTAAGTTACCCAGTTGTTAATTTTTCTTAATGTTTTATGATAACAAATTTAATGAATCTATCTTTTTACAGTTCAACATTTTCTGTATTTAATTATACTTACTATTATCTCTAGTAATTAGTCCAATAATTGGGCGACAAGATGCAGGTTCTAAATTATCTATTTGGTTGTTGATAGCCATAACTGATGAACGGTTTCGATGGTTTGATTGATGGATAAGAAATGTTAATAGCCTATGGCAGTAAGAAACCTTATCATTAGTTGACATAGACGCTTAATTCGTTTCAAAATGGATTCCGTTCCTAACGTCAGTTCTAGGTCACAGCCCTATTTATGAAATATACAAACAAAAAAATATATTTTTGGCAGTTACTCCATCATAGTAGAGAATAGTATTGTAATATGTTTTTTTTTTTTAATATATACATTTACTGAAATTTACAACTGTACAAAATATATACCTACATCAAGTAAATGTATCGGCAACGATTATAAAGTCTCTAGGCCATCTTCGTTTCAGACGCCTCGGAGGATTATCAGGAATGGAGTGGGAAGCAAGTTGAGAAACTAACGGGTTTGAGTGATTATGGAGCTTACTATCTAGTGTAGGCTGAATCAGTAACATATAGAACATTAAGATCTTTATGGATAAGTTTATTGGTGACAAAGTAAGTGGCATTTAGAATTTTTCGAAGGATTTTGGATTGTAATGATTGGATACGAGATGAATTGGATGGTTTAGTAGAGCCCTTCAGTTCAACTCCGTACGTCCAAATAGGTCTAATCACAGTCACGTAAATAAGTCTTTTGTAATGAATTGCTCCCAATTTCCCCCAATTTGAACGTTTGTCTAGTAAATGTTGAAGCAGTCTGTAACGGCGAGCAGTTTCTTGTTGCTATAGTTAAAAAAATAAAATAAAATAAATAAATAAAAAATAAATAATTGGAAAACAAAATAAATGGCATAGCATAATATTAAATAGGGAAGTATCTATATCTATATATATTAAATCGATACATTGTTGATTTTTTCTCATTTCACGAGTGACATGATATGTAATGAAATGATATGCATCCAAGTATGGAGCATTGAGGATTTTACGGAGGATTTTGGATTGTAATGATTGAATGAGATGAATTGGATGGTTTAGTAGAGCCCCAAAGCTCAACTCCGTACGTCCAAATAGGTCTAATCACAGTCACGTAAATAAGTCTTTTGTAATGAAATTGGGAGCTTTTGAACGTTTTTGTCTAGTAAATGTTAGTAACGGCGAATGTTGAAGTAGTCTGAAACGAATAGGGAAGTATCTATAACTATAGTAAAAATTGATTTTTTCTCATTTCACGAGTGACAAAAATAAAATCACGGAGGAGAAAAAAAATTTGAGTTGACAGTTAAGAAGTATTAGAAGAGTCTTTTGTAAAATTGGGATGTCTAGTAAATGTTGAAGTGGACAGTTAAGAAGTATTAGAAGAAAATGATCTGGAATGAAGTAAGAAGAAAGAAAAAATGAAAATAAATATTTTGTGTTTTTTTTTTTTTCTTTTTTGTCTTGACCTTTTACCCACTCATTATCAGCTTTTCAGATCTCTGGATAATTGTCTCCGGCAGAAATGTTATGATAACAAGCTAAGGCTTGAATTGAAATTAAATCAGTTGTTTACCAGCAAAGATCGATCATTTTTTAAAGACGGTATTTGGGGTCTTGCATCACGGTGGGATAGTGTTATTAGTTATAATTGAGATTATTTTAATAAATACAGTTATAAAGTTATAAATAAAGTTCTTTGAATTTTTTAATTTCCCAAAATAAACAACAGGACGTTAGAAACGGCCTGTTTTTTATAAGTGGAACAGTAGGGAGAATACAAATACCACCAAAAAGGCGGGGACTTTTAATTTTGAACGGAATTACGCTACTCATTACCGCTGAGGTATCAATGGCTTTGCTTCTTGTTACTTCCCAATGTCATTAAGGAACTACCGGAGTTGGTAAGACTGCTTCAGTCCAAACAGACCCCATTGTCTAAGTTCCTCATCATCGTGATGGTAATTATGTCTTCTGCTATCAATACACTGAGTTGATCCATTAATTACTCCGTTCCCAGCCAGGGTGTCTGACCGGTCGGCCTTTATATAGTGCTCTTCTTCAGTTCATTGCTACCGTGGTAGCCGTTGTAGTCTTCGGTAACTGGGACGTTTTGGAATAAGATTGGATAATCAACTTGTTTATTTACAACAGTATACAGAAAATTACATCACATTCAACGAGAAGGTAAAGTTCATAATAACATTTCAATTGCTTGTAAAGCAACACCACTGGTAGCACTATAATTTACAGGTTCCGAAGCCATCTTTCTTTCAGTCTTCTTGCAGGTTTATCGGACATATGATAAGAAGCAAGTTGATAGGCTAGTGAAGTTTACCTTTGAATTAACAAGACTAAAACGACAAGAAACTGCTTGTCTTTACAGACTACTTCAACATTTACTAGACAAACGTTCAAAGCTCCCAATTAATTACAAAGGACTCATATACATGACTGTGATTAGACCTATTTGGACGTACGGAGTTGAGCTTTGGAGCTCTACTAAACCATCTAATTCATCTCGTATTCAATCCATACAATCCAAAATCCTTCGAAAAATCCTAAATACCCCTTACTTTTTCACCAATAAACTTATCCATAAAGACCTTAATGTTCCATAAGTTGCTGAGTTAGGACAAACCAGATACCTATCCTTTCATAGCAAGCTCCATAACCACCCAAATCCTCTAGTTTCTCAACTTGCTTCCCACTCCATTCCCGATAATCCTCCGAGGTGTCTAAAATGAAGATAGCCTAGAGGCTTTCTAGTGTAGAAGTTTTATTTAAGTGCCGCTGATGTTTTAGCATGTTATTGTAATCGTTATCAACACATCTACTTGATGTATATATGTAAATTTCATATTTGGAGATAAGTTTATTTGTGACAGAGTAAGGAGCGCAAAGGATTTTCCAAAGCATTATTTTTTTTTTCTCTTTATTTGTTTAATCCACACCTGTCACTTAACATGTGACAACAAGCAGATGTGATAAATTGTTGTATAAAAGATAATTGGCATGTCAGGCATGAGGGAGGACAGCACCCAGCGGTACTTACTCCTAACATGAACATGATATTTAATCAGTTTTAACGGAGTAGATCCCTCAACCAACTCCTTTTTAGTCTCCTTTGGGTATTATCTGGCAAGCTTATGGAGGCCATACTTTGTATTAAATTATTGATATGTCCGTGAAGTCTTATATAAAATCTGGATGTGATCTTGTACCATGGGTATGTGTAAGTCTGTGTGTAAAGTTTTGTTATTGACATACCAGGGTGATTGTGTAATGAGTCTTAAAGTTTTTGACTGGAAAGTTTGTATTTTTTGGATGTGTGTTTTTTTTTAGCAGTTCCGTAAATTTGTGAGGCGTACGTCCATAGAGGTTTTAATAAGTAAGTATATGTATTTAGTCTTTGCGTAATTTTCAATTTAGATCGTTTATGTAGAATTGGATATAATAGTCTCAGTCTTTTGTTAAGGCTTAGGCGTTTCTGTTTCACATGTGGGCCCCATGTCATCCTTCTGTCGAACATTAGTCCTAGGTATTGAACAGTGTCAGTCTGTTTAATTGGAACATTGTTAATGTAAACGTTGGGGCAGGTGTTATGTCGAAGTGCAAAAGTTGTGTGCTGTGATTTGTCGTTATTTAGTTTAATTTTCCATTTGTTGAACCAGTCTTGTAACTGTTGTAAATAGTGTTGGAGAGTCAGTGAAGCCTGATTTATGTCTGAGTGTCTAGTCAGAATTGCAGTATC